>CM036881.1:30000000-31239426 GCA_020796165.1 Pantala flavescens | reverse complement strand
GTTTTTGTAGGTCACGCCATGTGATGCGAACGAAGTGATGACTTTTAGACCCCTTCATTTTTTCTCCGGCAATCCTTCCCCCGACCAATTTCCATCTCCCTTCTTAACGGCTCATCCATCCTTCACTCAACGGTCGAATTCTGTTACGCCCGTTGAAGTCTCTGCCCGCGAATGCCGTCAGACCACTCGCATACTAATTCTAAAAGACTAAACCCTGTTGCAAATCGATATAACACGTATCTATTTTCGTAAATAAGATTCCGTCTATCAAAAAATAACCTGCATGAACTTTGGAATACATTTCGTAAAGCTTTCTCAAATGTTTAGGACCTATTTTCACGCTAACTTTTATGGAAGCTGTAAATCTTACGAGTCAAATCATCCCGATATGGTACACCCTACAGAATGTATTCCGGAGAAATAAAAATTAGAAGGAAATTTGGTGGAGGGCAGGGACAAAAACCTTCTAAGATGAGCTGTAAAAGCCATTGATATATGTTTTACCCAGATTTCCATTCTGTTAATATTACGGGCGTTGGCTGCGGTGTTTTCTTCCAATACTCTGACAGGTTTTATCTCTCGTCGACCATCCACAGTCTGAAGGGACTCTCAGATATCCTGATCATTTCCGTAAATGGGGAATATAAAATGGGTTGCACGCAATAAAAGGTGTACTTAAAATGCGTCGAAGAAGTTTTGGGGAGCGTAAAAATGGCTCGCACTTCATTTATCTGTGGGTATGCATTAGAAAAATACTGGTGGTGCTCTTTGACTGTTGGTGGTGTTTCTCGAAGGTCGATTCTAATATTCTTCTAAGGCAAATGCAATTTTGGGGAATATGATTACAAATGGACAATAGGTATACCTGCGTGGAATCCTCGGGACCAATTTGACATAACGCAAGAGGAAATGCCATTTCATTCCGCTTTAATGAATGGCCAAAAGCTTAAAGTAGAAATGAATACGCTTAAGTTGCTTTGGTGTGCATGGCAATTAGGAAAAACATTAAACTCTTAGCAGAGGACAGAAAGTTCTCAGCGATGTCTCAACGCTAATGAACATTCGTATGATAGCTGTGCAACCGATGCACGCTCTCCATTAGGATAACAGTCCATAATTGACTTATTCATTATGTAAAAGGGCGGGATGATGTAATTAATCATTTGGGCTCGCGACCGATGCATAATCTTAATTTCCGCGTTGCTACCGGGATCTTATTTTTGCTTCGTTGCGAAATGTCGGTGACGTAGCTAATTTTAATTTTATCCTCGCCGCTGGAATCCCACCGCTGCTCTTGTTTTTTTTCTTGAGTCATCAACTTTTCTGAGTGGATGACGTCAGAAATACGAGATTTAATGGTGAATACCAGTCGTACCTGGTGGTTGAAATATTTTATCTCTTTTGTAAAAAATAGAAGATTTGCCGAAGTAGGGGATATTTCCTCTGATTTTCCCTATATTTAGAAAGCTTGCGAATATTTCGGAAATAGTTAAATCTGCTAACCATTGTGGATTTTCAAAGTGTTATATCTTTCTTATTTGGTAGCTTTGCAGATATTTATGAGAAAATATTATTCTATTTAATACTATGAATTCAAAATGAAACCTTTTATCTCAATATAGATATATGTGAGAAGTAGATAAGCATAGTATGGCATTTACCTTAGTACAACATACCAACTCATGTCGGTTGTGGGTTAACGAACTATTAGGCGACCATCCCGTACTTTCAGATAAGAGAAGGAGTCGAATGTAAAGGTGAAAGACTCGAGTTACCTCTCACGTTCATTGTTTTGCTCATTCTTCGAAGGGAAACAGAGAAAACTTGTTCGGATGGTCATTCAGCCATACTGCGCTAACATTGGCGCCCAAATGACCGGTCGGTTAGTTCCCGTCCGCTCTCGGTAGATGGCTCTTCGTCGCAGGTGGCTCGCGCCTTTTCCAAGGTCTGGCTCGTAAGGGGAAGAATGGGAGTATATCCACATAAAAGATCACGGAGTGATTCCATAACTGGGGATTCCATCTATGGAACTGGGGGAAAATATGACTCCATTCTATAATTGAATTTCCTCTGGGTCGGATCCCTCGAAGCTAATTTCAATTCCGAAGGATGTCTTACTGCAGACGAAGGCTTCCCTGGAAGAAGTCGCTATTTATCGTACGTTCAAATAACGTTCTCTGGTTAAAGGCAGGGAAGAGATTAGCTCGTCAGTCTACTACGGTTACAAAGTAGTTATACCAGATTGAATATCTGAACCTCGACATTTATCCATTCCTTCTAATACTGATAGATTGCGGTTGCGAACTTGATCTGATCCTATTATTAAAGAAAATCTCCAAATGCGATTTAATTAACGCAATTCCGTCGTTGAAACAAAGTAAGATGCATTATTCATTTGTGCAACGGAATATGGACCGATAAAGGACTGTAACATCGCTCTAGGGACTTGGCGAACTGTATTCCATTCGGAACTTGTCGCTGCTGGAAAAATATAGCAATTTACTGTGCGTTCAAAGAAGAAATTTCATGAATGTCAATTAGGTGTCTCGCCAGCAGATTAAATTGTGGTCTACTCCGTAATTCCATCCCTTATCAGGAATCTACTGGCTCTGTTTCTTAGGTCAGGTATTAAAGAGTGATATAAGACTTCGAAGACTCTATAATTTGCTCCCATTCGCACACCCATTTCTACGGAAGCAGTCGCCTTGGAAACAATTTGCAAAACAAGTCGCATTCTTTGAGATCTTACAAATTCAATTTTAGGTTACTTTCCAAAAACACGGAGTGTAGTCTTGTTGGATCGTCCAGCTGCCATTGCCATGTGGTTGCGTGGTTTTCCCTAACATTGTGAAAACCACCGATGCTTTTTTAAACGGAACTTGGTCTGAGGTTACCCTGACCCGAATTCCTCTGGATCGTTGATTTCGATTTACAAAATCGAAGTCATGACTTCGAGCCTAGGTACATGACATTTTGATGTATTCCTGTCCAAATAATCGATTAAGAGTTCGCTGATTTTTTTTTGGATTTTTAAGAGTTCGAAAATTTTGTTTCGTATTGCTTTAATTATTAAAACTTAATTTCCTTTTTGACCGTATCTTTATGTAACGCTGCTAACTTTCACAAATTTTTTTGCTCTACCGGTTCCATCATTTTCTTGTTATTTTGATTTGTTATATAAGAATCTCGATTTTTAAATATTATTCATTTTAAGTAGACAGTTGACTTGGAATATTATAAATTTCACAAATCTATTATATTGGCCTCTCGGGATTGAAAAAATCATAGCAAAAAGTCCAATTCCACTATATTTATAATATTTATCATCCTAGTGCCTTAATAGCAAAGCTATTTTAATACTTTAATGAAAGATTTCTTAGTATTACCTCGTTGAAAGATATTTTTGTGTATAATTAAGGAGAGTTGGGCCATATTTAATTATCTATATCCTATGTCGGAAGGTTCTTTAAATCAGAAGTGATTCTAGGAATGAATTTTGTCGACCATTAGTATCCTTATTTATGTAATTATATTCTCTTAGAAAAAAAAGAAGTTTTTCGATAGAAGTCCGTTACTGTTTCTTCTCCACTCGCATTCCTTCAAAACAAACCTTCGCAAATGAGGGTAAGATTATACAATCTTCGATGATAAAACTAGTCGTGGTAGAAGAGGCTTTTATGAGATAAAGGAGCAATAATTTTGCGTGTTTGCGAAGCGTGCGCGGGTGAGAAGGGACATCACTTGTCACTCACGGCTAATTCGCACGGGAGTGACACCCGCCCTCGACTAATCGATGCATAAATGACAGAGGATTTTCGATCCGTGACTTGGATCGATAAATCGATTAGAGCGGATTTCGAGGGCTTAACGAAACGAGTCGAGAAGCGTCCTTCCCATTTCTGGGTGAGTGACCCACAGCGAATTTGCATTCGGGAGATAAGCGGAATCGGGTCGTGTGAGGGGACAGTTTTTCTGGAATTGATCGCTTCGACTGTCCCGAAGCTTGTTGCTTCTATTTTTAAGAATGACACAAAGCCGGTGTAACATAAAAAGATTTCCCTCGACTTTTTTTAGGGAAAAGATGAGGATGGAATTAAAACACGAATTTCCAGTTATTTTCCCTGTTTCACCTTCCTACGAGTGGCAGCTATCTTGTTATGGCGTACGCTGAGATGCACATTTCTTTTCGTATTGTGTCGACCCAAAATTTCTTTAACTAACCACGCATTTACCTTCGTGTTCGTTCCGTTACCGGAAATATTACCCTTTTGACACCAAATTTTTCAAGTTTGGGAAGCTGATCGATTTCCCAAGGAGCTAAAATTAGGGAAAGGATTTAAATATTCTTCATATCGGACAGAATAAGTTTCTCTAATCAAGAGAGCAACTTGTACCTGGTGAGCCGTATATTCTATAGCTCTGTAACTTCAAGGAGTTCTAAGCAGGTTGTTCAAAAAGTTCAATGCATTCCGTTGATCAATATCGACCCAGGAAATTTTATTTAAATTTATGTTTATTTGATATTAATTAATGTAAACAATAATTGACTATTCGACTATTTTATTCGAATAATTTTTATGCATTAATTAAGTCAAGCAAAATCTGAAAGTAAGAATAATTATAATATTTGTCTAAATTACGAAAATTATTTTTTAAATCTTATGAATAAACATACTATGAGGTAATTGTATGAAATATTCTACTTTCCTCACTACTGTAAACAAATCCTTGCAATTAACTGTACGAAAAATGTTTTCATGGGACCTCATTTGTCATTTAATAATACGGAAGAAAAAATGTTGTTCTATATTCAATGATAAAGAAACGAACGACCTAGATTAACTTCCTGCGTAGCATCTTGATATTGTGTTATTACTTATTTCAAATCCTTATGAATATACGTTGAATGTTAAATTTACTTTCTTCTCTTTATCTATCAATCTAAATAATACATTAAGAGAGACATTTCAGTACTATCTCATTAAGTTTCGAATGTATAAATAGTGCGTAATACTCAATGATTACGCAGTTGTTTTGAGAGCGTTTCCGGTCCATTTGGAGGCACTCCTCTTTCCGTTAAGACCTTGTGCTAAAATTACGCCTTGTTTTTGCAGAGTGAATTATAATTGCTCTCTTCCTTCCGACAAATGCCCGCTCTCTTTACTTCAAATCTCCTTCTTCCACACCCGCGGGATTATCTCGCATTAGACAATGCTCCGAACATCCTATTTCCAAGGACTTATGAATCCATGCCAAATAAACAAATCTCTATAGGCGTCGTTTGAATGTTAGCGAAGTACGCGAACGGTAATTTACGAGTAGATTTATCGTAAGGGTAAATTTGGTAACGTGAATCATATCGGAATAAATTACTGTGATGAATACGTACGAAATGTCTGCAATTTCACCTTTCTCCGATGCTAACCCATCCGTATCCCGTGCATCGCTGTCTCCAGATTTGAAGAACTTTCGACGCAGAAACGAAGGCCGGAAATAATTTCGATAAATAATTTCGTTTCGGGGCACAAAAAAAAGAGAAATCTCGCGCCCTCGGTGGTCACGTGACGCTAATGGAAACGCAACAAGGAATACGCAGTTGCGTTTTAAAACGGACCAAGGTCTTTGAGCATTCTAAATGGAAATTAAAAATTCGATTCGTCACAAACGGAATCATACTCTTTCTGCCAGTTTTGGAAAGGGAATATTTGACTGCATTCTATATCCTGAAGGTACGACCCGAATCAGCCTTTCTCTGATCGATTGTCGATTCCCTTTATGAAGACATTAGGGTGAGGGTATCACGTTAAATCGATTTGGATCGAATTGAATTTATTCGCGAACCGAAGATAAAGAACGCTTCATACTTTCGTAAATGGTATTTTTGGAATCGTATGCTGTTACGCAATATCCTATGTTATTCTCTTTCGAATTATATCATAATATATGGGATAAAAAGAAATACAGTAAAGCTCTTATATTGAACCAATTTTTCCTACATCGCTTGAAAGAACTTACGTTTTTGAATATTATTTCCTTGGAAACCGATCAATCAACTTATGTAAACAATTATTTCGTTCTCGTATTTTTGGTTATAAAAACATTATCATTCTTTCAATGCGAAATGGAAATGAAATATACTTCATATTATGAATGCGAATCATATCGCATTCTCTGATAGGAATATGAAATGAGAGTTGTGTTCACCATCTGTTTTCAATGTATCGGATACCAGCGGCTAATTGCTTTGAACTACTGACGGTTATTTTAGATGCCGTTAGTCTACACTCAGGAACTTTAATCATTTCTTCTCTTGTATTTCCCAGAATTATTATCTCTTCCGAAGTGATGAATAGACTTAAAACCTATTACAAGGACTTCGTAGACTCCGTTTAAATAAACATGACGACTGTTTATCTCACCTTCTCAAAATAACCTTTTTATGAAACCCATAGAAGTAAGAAAAAAAGACTCCGCAGGATTCTAATCCCCATAAAAGCCGGCGCTGTATTAGGAATTTAAAGAAACGGAGGCGATAAACTTTCCTACGAAAGGAATTCCAATAAAATCATTATTTATCTTTTTATCCACTCATTACCATGCCTCGGAGTACCGTTACGCCGATAGCCCTCGCGTATTTATTTCCTTGGACTCCGCGAATCCTACCGCCACTTACGGACGCCACCAGGGACCACCACCCTTTCCATAGAATCCCTCCGAAGCATTGGAGGTGGGCCAAGGTCACTACATACTTTACGCGTGACCTTCTCTATCTGCCGAGTACTCCTCCACTCCTACATAAAATTCTCCAGCCGCTACTCCTTTATGTACACCCACGCAACTTCTTCCGCTTTTACCCCGAGATGCACACAAACATCCACGCAACTATAGGAGTTCCTTTTACCTTGCGAAGCGGATATCAATGGAATCTATTTCAGTTCGCGACAGCGTTGCCGCTCCCCTGAGTTTCATCCTATGCCTTCATTCGGATGTTTAACTATAGTTCCTTTTCCTGGTATCGGAATAAGATCGTGGTTGTACCGCTACCGAAAAGTCGTGCTCCCTTAATGTTGGAATATGTACATTTTAATTTAAACGTGTCGCGAAAAACAAACAAGACCATTAATTAAAGATTTTTTATCTTTTATTTGATTATTATTAGGTGAATTTTTAATTGATATAATAATGTATTTGCACAAATTTTTGCGTAACAGTTTTGAGTTACAAAAGATATCCCAAGTACTCGAGAAGTACTTAACTAATATGATTTTCTTTTCGTCCAATAGAGTGGTAAGAGCTTTGTATTTACACATTTCTCTAGCTTTTCATCGAAGTACACTCATTCAGTATTTACTTCACCATTCTTCATAGAATTGACGTGTCACATACGGGAACTCTAGTTTTACGAGAAAAATAACGGGGAAATACCTTGATAGTTGTTTGTTGCCTCAACACGTCAGTAAAGGAAATACCCCAATGCAATACTAACCGATTCATTGTTTCAGACCTCTCAGAGGGCTTTAATCGTTACTTAAACGTCCATTAAATCCTCAATTTCGTGAAGTACAAGATGATGTTACAATTAAAAAAAGGGTCATTACAATCCCATTTATATATCGGGCACTGGAATGAGTGGGCAACTTCATTCTTCTCTTCCAAAGATGAGTATGAATGATTCCAGAGATAGAGACATATCTCTTGAGAATGCCTAAGCAACGTGTTTCACACCTCGAGTTCTAATTGATGAAAATTGGCAGTAATTTTAGTTTTCCGTCGCCAATCTTTTTCAACCGCCCCATTTAGCAACGCTGCGCCCATGGAAATCATGTGTCATTATTCAACAACATTATTTGAGCTCCCCTTCGGACGTTGACTCATCATGTTCACGTTTTTCTGATCGAAAAATATAAAGAGACCATCAAATTATTATGGATGGGTATGGGTACCTTTTGGCAAATGAAGTTGAGATGGATTAAGAAGATTATAAATAAGCTCAGAGTGATGGGTTCTAACTGATATTCCCACGCGAGTACAATAGCGCGTCATTTTCAACTAAGAAAATCGTAGCGAACAAAAAAAAGGTGATGGAATGTTTTGGAATAGTGTCTGAGGCGTTCTTGGATTCCGGAATGCGGTAAAGCGGGTGAAGAATAGCGATTCATCTTCAACGGACCATTGACAAGTTCTATCCTTGGAAATTGAGGCGCAAGGAAACAAGAAACGAATCCAATCGATGAGAAAGTTAACGGGAATATGTCGTCTTGTTAGCTAACGACCGCTCACAGTGTTGATTACCGATGAATTTCACGTCGGCGCCAAATGGCCATTCTTAATGCAGTCTTTTCTTGCGGAAAACTCTTCCTATCGTTCATCATTAGACGGAGGAAGGGCAGTGCGCATTATTCAAAGTGGAGCACCGGGTTCTCCGACGCATAGCTCTTTTCCGGAGAATGGAATTTCTCGGATCATTTATAAAAGGCAATTTCCCATTTTTTTGGGATGCCATACGTCTATTGCTGTGAAATCTGTTTTCTTATTATATGATACTGGACATATATTTATTATTATAAGTATTTTTAGCTCGCTAGAATAGAAATTCACGAGAATGCTATTCTATAAATCCAAATATAACACTATGAAATACCTGAGTCCTAGTATAGTTACTAGGACTCAGGTATTAAACATACTTCAAATATTTAAAATTATTTCTGATGCTTGAGGATTAATATTGACAATAAATTCTTCGCATTAATTTAATGAGACTACTCTTATATGTATGAAAAATTGTTCAAAGAGTAAATTCCGTGATTTACTTTATTGTTTAGGAAGTAGTGAGGCAGAAAGGTTTTCATATCTCTAACTTATCAACTGGCGCTTTCAAAAAAACAACTCGAATTCCATGGGCCTTTAAATGTAAGAATTTATCTTTATATGCCTTTACCGAAAAGGCTTTGCATCCAGTTTGTATGCATTCATGTTTGACGACCTCTCCGAATTTAATTACCATAAAGAAAAACCTTAACGTACAAGAGTTTTTATGTCTTCTTCACAGTATGCATTTTTGTCCGGTTTGGACACACGTTCATGTACAAAATGTTTGCCGATATTTCTGCTTTTCATTTTTGAGATCAAGTCTGCTGTAAATTTAGCAATATGCAAATACCTCCGTATATTCAGCAAGTGAAAATGCAGAGGTGATTCCAGCTCAGCTGGTCACTGCAGGAGCAAGATGCTAGGTTGAATAATGCTGCACCCTCGAATTTCAAAAATACCTGTTGAAAAAAAGAAGAACAAATGTAAGAGTGGCATTCTTTCTTCAGAAATAATCAAAGAAATTTATGTGAAAGCTGGATTTTGTGCACACACACACATGTATTTCAGGTTGTAAATACGTCAGTAAACATGTTCCAGAGGTAAGACTAGGTGTAATTTATGGGAAGAGTTGAACATTTCAACTAAATTGATAGATAATTTGTATAATCCATTTATGATATTCTTTAAATAAGCTTGTTAGAGATACGAGCTGAAGTTACTTTTTTCCTGAATTTTAAGTAACTGCAAGCCGTTTATAATAATTTTTGATTTTTTGAGCATTTCTTTCAAATTTTTATGCATGAAAACTTAGCATACGTATATCGTATACCAAAAAAAATTTTTCAGGTGCCTAGCAAGAGTTCGATACATTTCAGTTTTTATTGCTTACTAAGATTTAAAAATATCAACAAAATTAAACATATATTAAGATGTGGAATTTTCTAAAACATTTTATTGATTCATTGATCAACTCAAAGGAAAATATTCTCTTGAATGACCTGCATTCCTGTCAGCTATTACTAAGGATTTCCCGATTCATTCATTTGACTAATTAATGGCTGCAGTACTCCGTACTTTCTACCCCCTGCCAATCCAAAAGCAAATTTCAAACGATGCACAGAATACAGATGAACCGCTCAAAAGAAATTTCCATCATTCTCAGTAAAGGATACTGATTTGAATTGCCTATCGTCTGAGTTGTATCTGTCAGCAAAGTGACGTTGTGCAAATTAACTCGATCGTCCCATGAATGAAGAGAACTTTCCATTGCTATCACGTTAGTTTCGCGAATCTAATGAGACGGAGACTTCAGGTTACGTTTCAGTCCCGGAAAATCGACTTCCTTTTAAAACGTTAGCGTAATGTTTCCTACTGAACCACTCCCTGCAGGGGTTCATGCATAAAATATCGAGAAATCCCAGTTTAAGAACTGTGCGGCTTATATAACCCACGCGGAGGGCACTGCCAAGAAATCTTGCTTCGGAATGCAATGGAAAAACATCACGACTCCGCGTTAGCTGTCATTTAGATAGGTTCGATCGGAATGGAAATGTTCTTCTGGCATATAACTCATAGTAAGCCCTCGGATAACGGCGCATTCGATATTTTATGCGTGTTGGGATTCCGATGGTGCATTAGATGCAGTCTATGCGAGTCTCACTAGGTCAACTCGTGCTCCCTCCGGGTCGCCCAATTCGTGCTTCGGGATATTGGATTCATAGTCTCGATGTAATTGAATAAAAATTTAATATAAGTTTCCTATTGAAAGATCTTTTTATTCGAATAAGAATATATCCTCTTTATATCAATAGTAATTGATCCTTCCTAATATAATATCTGCATTTATGAAAAAGATTTTACTAATCGATGCTAATAGTTCTAAGACTGAATAAATATAATTCATAATACTCTTAGATATGATAAATATATTAATGAAGTTATTAGGAATAAGAATTCATTATATAATTTGATTTGAAGGCAGTAAACCTTTACCTAAACTTTATGAAATGTTAGTTAAATATACCATAACTTTGGAAAAATCACTAAGATTTTTTAAAAATAACCATAAAGGAATATAAGCTTTTTACTTACTTACTGATAGATTTTAAATATTTTATTTTATCTTAATTTCAATATATTCAAAGACGGACTCTTAATTTCCCTGGATCTTTGATACATCTGTCTAGTTGACAGTTTTCTAATGTCTGTGCCATTAAGAACTGCTTATGAATCCAAAGCAGATGCCTATATATTAAGTTATAAAGTACCATAGAGGTTTCTAACTGTTCGCCAGCAATTCGTTGTATAGATTATACGAATAAGGAACGAATGTGAGACTTGACAATCCTTAAGAGATTTTCCTCCGATAATTACTTTGTATGCGCATATTTCCATGCGAAATTATCGCTCAGAATTTTTATAGGAGCTCTTTAGATCTTATGATTATACAACATATGATAACGACTTGCTAAAGGTCATGAGTCAACATTTTATAGAATACGGGACCTTTGGCCGTAAATCGCTGTGTGGGATATACGAGCCGAGAATGTCTGCAACTCAAAACATGCCCTAAAGTCTACCAGCTGGAAACAAACAAAAATATCGTTCCACCAATCAAATAGAATGATTCTTAACACTATTATATTGTTTTAAGTATAAAATATGAAAAGAAAAAGTTCGATAATTTAAATCAAAATATTGTTATCGATGTTTATTCTATTATATTAGTAATAGTATTATATTGTTGGCAACCCAACCTAATATTTTTTGCGACATTAACCACATTAAATGAAATTATTCGATCACAAACACGTGACACATACTTGTGGCCTAGGAAATCTTTTCTCACGCTTTTGAAAGTGAAGTGAGTGCTACTGGTGTTAAAATCCATCAACTTGGAGCAGTTTACATTCGATTTCGGACCGCAACCGTTAAGAACTGCAAGTTTTTTGCTCTCTTTGTGAAATCTTCGAGTTTAGGAAGAGTCTGATGGGTTTTTGTCCATCAGCTTTCCCTGGATCTTCATTTTCCCGTTCGAGATGCGTGTCAGGAGACACGCGTTGCGGCCAGGCAGTGCGGTCCTCCGTACGCGAAACCGATAGTATCTTATGGTTTTTAAAACCATCCTTCCTCTTGGATAAGTCACGCAGGGATCGGTTTTCCCCATCCGGCTCGACGGGTTATTCTCGATTAATTCTCTGCTTTCCAAAGCACTTTGAATGCTTTCCTCTTCACTTACGTAAGACGGTTTTCTCCCGTCGAACATCTTGGCGACGTATCTCTCTCCGTTATTAAAAACTCATTAAGCGAAGGGGTCATCAATCCACGGGCAGTTCGCTCGCGAAAAACTCGTGAGAGTATGTTTTCCATCATATTTCCACTCTTTTTTTTACGGAGCTTTTGCTGATTTTTATTAATCACCCGCCTTACGTACGGCGTTTCACGTAAAAGAAGGACGGTTTTATGGAGAAAGACAGCCGACGAGCGGAGTACGTGATGATGAAATGAAGGATGGCATTTCTATCGAACATTCTGGAGGGAAGTGTTGAATTTATCGCCTAATATTTTAGGAATTCGTTTGAACTTGTAAGAAATAGTGCTTTGGGAGAAAATAAACCTTAAAGAAACCTTATATATATACATCCTTATAATAATAAATTTTGAATGTACGTAATTGATTTTTCTCTCAAACGTATTGGAAAGAATGAATAGTACGAATAAAACTTTAAGCTACAATAATTCCTAGTCCTAAGAATTGTTTGTCCTATTTCATTGAATCTCAATGGAAATATCAATTGAAATTATTTCTTTCTCATTTATTATCTTTATTTAAAGGATACCTGAAAATGCATTCATCTTCTTGTATAAAATAAGAAACATGACCTATATAACTATGTTTAAGCATAATCTGAAACTACTTGTCTCTCTTCTGTCTGAAATAAACGTCGGATAGTTGATTGAAACAGTGCATTATCATTTCACTGTATTTATATAGCGTTTGGGATACATCTCGCTCTAAAACAGTGAACAATGTAAGAGAAATTCGTATTTTAACTTTGGATTCGAAAATTATACGCTACAAAAAATAATGCATGGAAAGGAAAATAATTGTTAGTCCATTTTGAGAATAATTAGCGGCAAGATGGAGTGTGGAAACTCCTTAAGAATTGAGGGAACGGATGTAACTCTAATGCTCTTTAAATTGGTGGCATCCTGGCAACGGGAAAAGAGAATAGCAAGGGAAAGTAAAAAAGGTGCATTCTTTGGATACAACAGAGTAATCAAAGGCATTAGAAAATACCAATGCAAAATAGCATTTTAGATTATAAAATTTAAGCATAAAAAGAATTGAAATTCGGTAATAAAATTATCTTATATTATTAATATTCCTGATTATGCGAAACCAAAGTAGTTAATGCTTAATTTGTCCCAAGGTCTTTGAATACACTCAGAGTGCATAATTTCTCATTTTATAGTCATAAAAATATTTCATATCTGCATTTTAAATTGCCCTAGGTTATTCATAGGTTTTTGTTCTGATGACTATATTTAGTTTCTTAATTTTCATGTTTAAATTATTAATTCTGAAACAAATTACTTCTTTAATGTAGTTGTATTCTATAGCTTTAACCTCATACTCTTGAGAAACATGTGGCGGTTCTTAGTTAGAATATAATATCCTATGATTTATATAAGATAGCCACAGGACATTTAATGTTTGAATATCCATCCAAAGTGTAGGTATGAGGATGTCGCGGAACTCAAGTTCTCCGTTCCATGAGATAGCATCGCTTCCTTATGAAACCAAAATGCCAAAATATGTCCGTACAATTCCGCGCTCGAGAAAGAAGCTTGTTTTTCTGCTTCCACCCTTTCTATTCTGAGGAAAAGGTTTCTCAAAATTCTTTCCCGATAGTTCACCGCTGACCTTCTAACTTCCATCGGATAAATTAAGCTTCCATTTCGTGTTGTACTTTAGGGCATATTGTCCAGACGAAATAATAGAAATATAGGAGGATGCATTGATTCAAATGAGATTGGATTGCAGTAAAGGTTTTCTCCGTAAAATACATTTTGGAAGTCGAAAAAAATATTCGAATGTCGGAACGTTATTCTTATGCTTATTCAACATTACGCTGAAAGAACTCGATTATTATTCTCGATATTGAGTATTAATTTCATAATATTTGTTTTTTGACGTTCGATTTTTGTTTGTGTGAACATGAAAAGCTTCACCTATTATAAATAAAGAATCTTGCGAATTATGAAGCAATGAAACGTTTTTGAGTGTATATACTTTGATATTTGATAGTCTATCTTCTGCAACGCAAGGTTCAAACACAGTGGGTCATCCTCAGGTATGGAGGATTTACCTTTAACTTAAAACGTCTTTCAACAACCTGCGAATTCCTTTCGTAGACATTTCATGCGTTAGGTAACAATTTCACCATCTATTTCAGCGCAAATGAGCTAAGGAGATGCTAGAGATAAGGGCAATAATTGAACACCATTTTCTCTCCATTAGTCACACCTCTGCCACTTGATGGAGATGATGCGATACGCGGTGATGTCCAGGACAAAGCCCATTACCCCATCTATATCGCTCAAGATCTCTGTTGGGAAATGATGGTTGTACTACGTAATGAAGCTAATCAGAGCCCTCTTCTCGAACTATGTCCCCTTTTCTTTTATTATACCTTGTAACGCACAAAGGCTATTACTATAACCGTTGGTGAAACACTTCCTCATTTGATGTGACTTTCTTCTCTGATTAGATTTTCTCTTCCACTCTATGAAATCAACATACAGTTTCAGCTGCGTGAATAGTATTTAAAGGTAATAAATGTAATTCGTTTGTAGGAAAACATACTCCCCATCCAAGATCGCTTGGAATGGTACTATTTCCCACGGCATTTAATGAACTATGAAAGGGCGTTGAGTTTCGTAGGCATTCGATATTTTCACTCATTCATAGCCGCTGGCTCTCCGAGGGTTATAGGGTACAAACATAACGTAAACAAGCTTCGTATTCCACGCTAATTTGTATCTATTTGTGGATAGCTTTCGGTATATTTGTGACATAGACGTTACTTAAGTTTGAGGTTTCCAAATACGTAGGTTCGAAACGTAAACATCGGCAATTGAGCCGATGGATTTAATTTTAAGCGTTGATGTGAAAGTTTCTTAGTCGATTAAATACACTAGACTTATATAAAAATTCATATAGATTACCTGATATATTTCCTATATTCCTATACAAGAATGTGTGAAGTCAATTAGTCACTGAGCTAAATCTTTAATTTGAAAATAAATATAAGACTATAGACAACTAACTATTCATAACTACAAAGAATTCCAACCACGAACGAATTGAAGAGTACATACCATTATGCTTGATGCGCATTTAAGATACCAAATATTTGTCTCTTCCATTCCCTTCTTCGATTTAAAAATCATAAATAACAAACTTCTCAATTAAATAAATTGCGTAAATATTTCTTGGCTATTAATAAAAATCGTTCAAAGTTCAAGTTGATCATCCTCCTTTCCCACGGAGGAATAAATGCAATGGCAAACACCACCGTGAAGATGAAAACAAACATTCACACCATACGAAACACCTCATTTTTCGGTGCCATAAATCGTGCTCTCGCATAATGCAAGTGCGGACGACGCATCCACTGCCATTTGATTTAGCACCCACGCCGCCATTCGTCCGCAGAAACAAGGCGAGTCGAACGTGATTTATGAGCGCATTTTTCTCTTTTTCTCAGGCTGCCATTCTGCAGACAGCACTTACAACTCATTACGTCAGAGGATTGTTCTTAAATCATCGCTTTTGGGCGGGACGTTGTCATAGTCGTGACGTATACCGAACGTGGGCTGTCACGAAAATGGATATTCTGTCTGAATTCCATTTGGTTGTATAAATAGGAGACTTTGGGGTGAAATTCGATTGATTTAGGGATAGATCGATAGCAGTTCTATACGCTCAGCGGCTGAAGGAGATTGGTTGAAATCTTCGAGTTAAAGTCCCAGAAACTGCTGAGGAATTAATGAGAAGGAAAATTGGAAGATATATGGATGCGTCAAGGATGACGGTTTAGAGGATTCAAAATATTTGATTGTATTCAGTCATTGAATCACGCTTTATTAAACGTTCTTACTTTCATTTGAGATAATTTATTTGATCATAGCTCTTTGATATTCAATGAATACATAGTTCTTTAATATGAAGTCTTTAACTGGAACGAACTGAATTCTAAACATTATTTCTTGTCTTTAAGTATCGATATTGATTCATTTCTGTATTGATAGAATTGGACAATTTTGAATAAGGAACTCCATAAATAAGAAAGTAGACCCTAAAAAATTGTAGAGAGCATCTAATATTAAAGAAATTGACTACCTGAGAAGGATCTATGTATTAATAAGACTTTAAGTAAGAGTTGATAGACAGGATGCTAAGGACAGAGAGAAAATATGCAAATAGATATACTTTAAGTTGAATGAAGAGTAAATGAAGGGTTCGTGGCAATATTAAATGACGATGTTAATTACGATTATTCCAAGCTAATTGATGGAATCCGTTTCGTTAAAATCCCAACGTGTCGAGACCTAAGGAACGCATGATTCGTTACACTCACCTGTTCCGGTGAGAAGTGAAAACCCGCATTCGCGGCGCTGAAAATCAAAGCTTCGAAGGCATCTTTCGAACGGAGAAGATTCCGAGGATGACATATCTTAAATTCCCATCGAAGAAAAAGGAATACTCGGGGGAAAAAACATTCAAACGGGAACCGGATATTTTCTTCTTAGGAGAGATCGATTCTCGGACAAACCATGGAGGATGACAGCAAAAAAGAATGGCGACAAAATATTTCCGGAGAAAGGGACAATGGGCAGAGTGCGTCTTCGCGAATTCGCGTACGAAAAGCGCAAAACAGAATAGCATCGGAGGGCGCAAAACAGAAGAGCATCGGAAGGCGCAAAGACTGCGTCGATGACCCACATCTGGAGGAGGGGTCGCTGGACCTCCTGTCGTGTGTTTCTTTTCTGCAGCACCTCTGAACCGAAATGGAGGTGTGTCTCCGGTTTGGCAGAAAAAAGAAGCAAACAGAGAATTCATTTCAGAGTGCCAGAGGACGTGAAAAGTAGGATATATGCGCGTGGACGTGGATGGAAAGCATTTAGGGATGGAGACAAGATCTGCAGGGACGTGGACTCTCTCAGGAGGATTCTTTTCGCAGGAAAATTTTCTCTTAATTTACGGCCGCGTTTGTTTCTGGGTTATGAGGAGGGAAGGTTGTAAGGTTAAGACCATATCTGAATCGTGGTTCTTTTGTATACTATCCCTACCGAACTGTGGCATTCCGAAAAAAAAATCTGAGGATATAAACGTCCCGATTCCCAGTTATTAAAGAAGATTTAATGAACTCCTTCTAAGTTTCCTTTCTCTCGAATACTACGCTTGGTCGTTTTGTGATATATTAGCATATAAAACCTAGCCTATACAAAATCATAAGCACTTGCCTTCGAAGCATTTACAAGGGATGATTTATTCAAAACTTTAACGGCTTTGTGGAAGCAGTGTCGTTAAATGTATCTTAATTCATGAAGTGGGATTTATGGAGAATCTTGACTCCTCTGCATTCAAAGAGAGTTGTTTTAAATGTCCATATACTGCAGATAGTTTTATCTGAAGAGGAACACTACTTATATTCAAACATCGCTCTTCTAAATCCATTATTCAAACTTCAAAATTAGGATATAATTTTCGCATCAAACAAGGATTATAAATAATAAGTCTATTCAGCACATAGGAAAAGCGTTTGTATTATATGAGAATTTTGATTCGTACATTTAATTTTACCTGCAATGAATTTTCCATTACTTCAAATCGAATACGATTCTAAGCAATCGTACATTATTAAAACATTCACTTCTTGTTTAACTTTTACGAAGTATTTCTGTGAAACTAATGATTTAATATCAATGAAATATGTATATTTCATATAAATTTCTTAAGAACTACAGAGCTCTGAATTATTTAGTGATAATATTACAAAATAAAGAATCGAACCACAACTGCTGTGAGTGACATGCATTAAATAAGTCGAACTGAATCACATTAGAGCTGCAAGCATTAATTGTGCCTCCGTGGAAGGGATTTCTCGTTTGGCTTCTTTCAGATCCCATACGTGTCGCATAGCTGGTTCATTTTTTGCCATTCATCGAATAATTTACACTGTCTAGCATCGCGAACGAGATAAATTTTCGTTTCGATAAGATGTCAGCGACTCCCGCTGAGGAATTCCACTTGCAGACGGAGATTGAATTTTCATCAGTTCCGCGGAAATTATCCATATTGCGAAAGCGTTCGTTTTGCAGCCCTCGCCCATGCCATCTTAAATCTTCTAACCCTTAGATTTGAAGCGTGACACACAAAGCCTCGCTCTCACACACTCCCCGATTCGTGACACAGTTTTACGCTCTTCGCCTCACGCACGATGTTTTTGCTATCGAATTCATTAAGTCGTGCTCGTGACACTTCGCAAGCGACATTTTCAAAGAAATCGAAAGGCAGGGATGGGTGGGTTTGTTGGGCGGATCATAAAGTTAAAATTCGTGAGAATGGAAAGTTGATCGCTGCTTGAGGCAGATGAAGCTAATTTTTCGAGTTTCGATTGCGTCATTGCACTTAACTATATTCAGTACTCGATTCTAGGAATGCCATTGAGAAAAGGATCCGTTTCGTAAGTGTGTGGATGCGAGGTTAGGTAAGATACAGCATCTTTGGTGATGCTGCGAAGTTCCTTGGGAATGCGGTGTTTATCGATCACATGCAGATGTCGCTGTTTCGTCAGCTGCCTATCGATGGGATATACAAACATAATACCGTAGTAGGTATCTATAATGATTAATGACATGATCTACGTAATTTCATAAAAAAGGTTGAGGGTTCACAGTAATTCTGCCTTGTATATTTTATACTAAAACTTATACATTTGAGATTTTATGATGAGATTTATGTTCCCTTTGAAGAAAACATAATATTATTTAAAAATTAAATCATGATCTATATTTTTATTATTTCCACTAAAGCTATTACTTAAATGCTTCATTTTAAACTTTTATCATACAATACTGAAGTAAAAATTCATGGTATACCTGCAGACCTCGGTTCGATTCCCAGTTATTTCTCTATATTTCACTCTTTCACCTTTACTATCAATTTGCACGAACTATCGAGCTAGGTTACTTTCACCTTTCCCCAATCTAATAAATATGAAGTAGATTTTCCCTTTTCATAGATCAGGCATCATACTAAAATAATTTAATTTATAGTATCTTAATTGATAAATAAATGTAGACACTAAGTATTCATCTAACTCAAAAGAAAAAAAAGTTGAATCCATTCCTTGCGAGAGATTCATATCAATGATAAGTAAGATTCTTCGTTGCGTAAGATTTTATACACGTTAAAAGCACCTACAGAACAGGAATTGACGTAATTGATTCCGCGCTCGGATGTAACCTAGTTAAATTGGATCGGAATGAATAGACGAATGAAATGCGATATTCTCTATTCAATCCGATCGATCTATGCGAAAATCTATAAGGAATCGAACGAATTTCTTTCGTCTAACATCTGTCGGCGAATTAAAACCCCTCTCACGAATGGATCGCCTATTCCAATTTCGAGAGAGCTCCTACATTTCCGCGTCGCAGATGAGAATCATCTGGAATCGGTCACAGCATCGCCGCCAGGAAACGTACCGAAGAGCCAATATCTCAAGCGCTCGATTTATATCGTACACGAAGAGTGAAAGTAATTACACGGAAACTTGCAGATGCACTTGTTTTTGATCGAACTTTCGATTTCCTTGTTTGGGAAAAGAGCACCTCCGCCCTTCTCCACCCACACACCCCGGATGAGGTCGTGTGGAAACCGGATCTGCATCGGGAATGCTCCGGGTCAAACGGCCCTTTGCACACGCCCTCTGTACCATCCTCTTTCGCGACGACACCCTCTAACGCCCACCGCCTCCATAAGGGTCTCCCTCCTCCACCTTCCTCCGGAGTTCCTTTTCGAATGCCCTTCTAGGAAACGTAATGTAAAGCGTGCCGACGAGAGATGGATTCAATTATGCTGCATACACCCGGAGATGAGTCTCGCTTTGAATGATTCTATCAGTGCCTAGAGAAGGGAATCTCAAGGGAATGTCGTACAAGTTGTTAATCTTTACGGTTCTTTGCAAGCTCGTCCCATGACTGAGCTAGAAGTGAAAACTCTAAGTTGGGTTGCAACTTTTTCAAAGTTTAAATGAAGTTTTTATAACGGTAAAGGTTGAAATAGAATAGATTCCATCCTTCTGAGAATTAAATTTTACTATAATCTAAGCATATAGAAATTGTACGTGGTTCTTGAAATTGACTTTTTTTAATATAAAAGAGTTCATGCTGAACCTAATGAAGTACTGGTTGATACTTTCATTTTCTAGTGATTTAAATTGGAGTGTGATGATTTAGTATTAGGAAAGGATCATACTGTATAAGAAAGAAGAATATAATGCTTCATCATACAATATTTTTTATGAATGTAGTGTAATTTAGAAGAATATTCATTGTACTGAGGAATGATGTAAAATGAATAAGAATTTCTGCCATTAACTGAGAAGCGAATGTGTACATCATGATCTGAATCTTTGAGATCTTTTACTATCTAAAATTAAAAAATACTTAGAAACAAATATTTCCAAAGAATATGGATAAATTGTCTGCATGAACTATTTTGTAAATTGTTAATAATCATTTGGTCGATAAATATTTAGCATAATTCTCAAGTTCATCATAGAAACATCTAGATCAAATGTTCACATTCCCTCACAATTTATAGTTTTAAATAATATTTTATAAAAGCTGTAATAGATTTTCTTCGTTGTCCATAAAATAGAATTTCCATTATCCGTCAGTGAAACGTACGCTTTGCGACGTGATAAATACATTTTACGCAACTAATTGGAAATTCAGCGTTTTATCATTTAATCTTATTCACAATAGTGATTTAAATCAATGAGATTCTGCCAATATAACTGTCCAATATATGTTACTCAAGTTACATTTTTGCTTTTGAAGTGGAATTCCTTGATTACATCTAATAATTTACGGTAGTGTTGGCCTAATTACTGAGTCATTCCGTTGCAACGGAGTGACTGATTCTAGTTAACACGACTGCATCGAGTTGAATTGGCGAAACTGAACATGCTATAGGAACTGGAGTTTAATGCGACACATTTAAATCAGTATTCATATAATAAGCGGTGCTGAATTAATCTAGTTGATACTACTCTACTGAATCCGGATCCAGAAGTATAACGGTTTCACCATCTTTTGTTCCACGCGTCTAATTAAGTGAGGTAACGTATGATTCCGCAGTGATATTTAGTCTTGAAAAATGATTCCAAGTGAAGCAAATGCTCACGTCTTTGTGCTGACCCTATGACCTCCGTGTGTCTAGAAAACTACCTCAACTGCCTACGTCAAGTGTCAAAACCAAGGCCGCTCGGCGCATGTTTTAGCAAAGACCATCGTCTGAGAACTATTCTTCAAGCTGAAGCTAGCTGAGGTATGGGAGAGGCATCATCCATCGTGTTCAAGTTCTAATGAAACACGAGAAACGTTGGATCTGTCTATCTCTGTTAGGTTTGGAAAGACACGTAATATTCCGTAATCCTGCTATTAAAAAATTCAGGTTTGAGAAGTTGATTGTTTATTGAAGAAGTTGTCATGTGTATTTATATACTCAGGTGATGAATAGGATAATCTTTAAAAGAAATATTTCTACGTAATATCAATTCTTAACGCTAGTAGGCCCCTAGCTGTATGCAATGGAAGTTATGATGCTTAAAACGGCATATAGTATAAATATAATTCTCTGCTTTATTTTATGGAGTGTATGTAAACATATCTTGTATCGACACTTGTGAACATACGCTTCAACGATATAATTAATTTAAGCTCTCATACGTAATAAAAAAGAGTTATAAAATAAAAAAAAATGCTTAACAAGATTCTTCTGACAAGCATACTTATACTTTAGGTTGTAATTCTAGTATAAATTAGATATTCTTTTGCTTACAATTCATCTCCTATTACTCAGCATTTGTTCACCTTACGATGTAGTTCGTGACTGTAGAGAAACTGTATAATGCACACTAAAATCGTGACTTACGCTCTCAAATGTTACGCCGCTTCCTCAATCGTCACTCCTACCCCACATTACACCTAAAAGGAGCCCAATTTAACCCACCGCTCCCGTTTTATTGGAATGGGAAGGTGCGAATCCGTTAATCTCCGTGGCGATGCCAAATGACTGGCTCACCCTCCAAAGAGCTTCCACATCTCCGTGATGTACGCACAATTCGTGAGGCAGTTGATTGCATTTCTCGTGACCTTTTCTCGGAGTGAAAAGTCATCCAGGCAATATAATAATTGTTAGCCGCAGGGCGATCGATTAGGAATCCTCGACTATCATTCAGAACGGCCGTTGTAACTCCCACGACATTACGTTTCAATTCCATACATCGGATTGCGAAATACTTCTGCACATTTCAAAGGCGTCTTGAGGGAGGTTAAAGAGGTAACGAATTAGATTCATGCGGAATCTAGTCTATCTAATAAATTACGAGAATGAGCAATCATACAAACGAAGGGTTGAACTTGAAATTAGAGCGTAAGTAGGCCAATGGCATTCCGGTAGCACGAAAGAACGCTACCGTATAGAGTCATTTACAAATCTCGCGGTATAATTTATGGAAGGAATGGTCAGTTTGCCTGGATGAGTAAGATGAGGTTTCAGATGGTACCGGATTATATGGAAGCACGTGTGCTCTCCGGAATTGTGTAAGTCGCTCGCGTGCATCGAATTAGTTATGAATAGATAATTTATCTTGATGCATACTTATGAGATGGATGGTACTTAGTATTGCGATTCATTCTGATAAAATGAGCCTTGCGTAGAGAATCTTCATCATAAATATAGACCTTTTTCTCTGTAAAGAATGAATGCTAACCTGTATGTTCACGGAACCCAAAGTTTCGTGTATTTACGAAAGAAATCATTATGGACTGGTGAAAATGTATGAAATGAATGAGAAAATTAGTTTTCTAAACTCTGGTAGTATCATTAAATAAATAAGCTTTCATTTTTGATTTTCATTCACAAATGTTAAACTTCCTCGCGCCAAATTTTGTTTTAAAATTAAAAAGATCACAACAGATCATTATCTTTTCTTCATTTGAATTATATTTATATTAATAAATCATTTTAATTATATCATCTTTCATTTCCTCGCCAAATAGAAGAAAGCACAGTTCCACGGTGTTCGTGCTATTTGCTAATTTGAAGTATGCAAGTGAATTGAAATCGAGAACGATATTCTTCGATTGAAATCAAATGTATCTCGCGATTTTACGATTCGATAGTTGACAAATATTGCGGCGTAACTGTAAAAAGCACTCAGAATTGCGCAATCCTATAGTTGCAGTATGAAAAAAAATGCAAAGAGGCGTGCTTGCGTAAATTGAAGCGTACGTATGACAAACCCGGGCCTTATCTCCGCATAAACAGCATCTTATCTCCACTCACGCCTTCACTACGGATAAATGAGCGATATTAATCTGCTAAAAGAAGATTGTTTTCTCAGCATTCTTCCATTCCAGCTTCTCCCATTATCTCCCTTCCCTCACCTCCGCGCATTAGGCTCCCTTATCTGCTTAAACTTGCAAAAGTAGTTGCGAAAGTGTTGGTGATTGATCGCAGAAAGTGCGAAATGGAAGAGTGAAAAATCGACTGTGCATCAAGATGTGTCTCTTTCGCCATTACGCCTCTCCCATTCACTCCTTCCGATTCCCGCCACTCGACGACAAAGCGCTTTTCAAGAATACTCTCCTCTTTTGTTTGTTTATTCTCACGTGCCTAGGCTATGCGTAATTGTCGTTAAATTTAAATGTATGCAGTATCGGTACATGCAGTGTTAGCTCTCGTCTTACGTTTCATTTCCATACACTAACTTCTCAGCTACCGCTGTTAACTTCCATTATAATAGCAGATGCGAAAGAAATGTTATTTTTTGAATTCGTAAAAAATACTGGTTTCATTTTGGGTTATTTCAAAGCTTAATTTAGTTAAAGTATTCAACTGGAAGTACACAACAACTTTTTATCAATTTAGTTCTTTATTTTCCATGAAAACTATGATAATTTGGTTATTAACATCAGTCCTCTAATTCAGAGTTCTATAGAAAGAATGTATTCAAAGAATTACTTACGAAACAAAATTTGTAAAATGCCATTATCAACCTAAACAAAATTTACTTCTTTATGGAAAATGCGGAAGAAAATTACAGGATCAAATATGCAAAAAATACTCATATTACACAGAAACCATTCTCATTCATATTCCAGTTTTCTCTGCTAGAATATCCACTTAATCAATCGTTATATAACCTATCGCATTTCCCTCTTTACGCCAACGTTCTCATGTTAGACACACTGTCACCATTAATTTACAATTCCAACTCCCAGATATGCATTCTCAGCTAACAGCACGTGAAAAACGAGTACCCAGGTGATCATGACAACCAGAAACACGCCATACGATTTCCTCGGATGTAGATTCTCCTTCTTATGTATAATATTTACCCTTAACCTACTTTGTTGAGCATTTGGTCGTTGGTGCCCCCGACAGAGCTGCCCTTCTACCAGTAATACATTCAACTCTTCCCTCATTTGCGCTCACGAGCCCTGTGGGTTTGACCCCGCGGATGATGGATTGCCGCAGATAGTAGGGTGCGGTGGTAATGCTGTTGTCATTGCGAACTCTGCCGCGCCATCCGAGCCGGGGGGTCCCCTTCATCGGGGGTGTAGCGGCCTTCCAGGGTGGGCCGTTTGTCTCTTGGGCGAGGTTCCCCACGGAATGATTATAGAATACTTAGGGAAGTGGAGATTTCAACGGACGCTAAGTTTTAAAGGGCTGGAGACTTCAACGGGCGGAGCGGATGTGCTGTTGATGTTTCGGGGTGGATATCCTGCATTGTTAGTTACGTGTATTAAATCGACAACATCTAATTTAATGGCTGATAATTAAGTACTAAATTTTCAAACTCATAACCAAAGAAATGGTTAGTGTCATCATAAGTCGAGGGAAATAGTTAACTATATAATTACACTACTGATTCGCAAATTGGTATTTGCTACGGTCAAGTAACACCCTAACAAGATTTTAATAGCACGCATATATTTGTATAACAACTGGTGATCATTTTATTAAAGTTTTTAAATTATGGATAATTTAATTGCTATCGTCTTTCCCACGTTCGAGAGGGATTTCTAGTAGTCTCGTGCACCGATTGCCAATGAGAAATGTGCTGACGTATTGATCAAAGTCCTTTTCTCTTATTTCAATCTCTTTCATTTGATCTCCATTCCCTCTTCCCGATGATCGTAGGGACTGATAAACGCGTGCCTTTTATTGCGAGAACTTGAGCTTTAACTTACGACCGACAAATGCAGATACACTGATACGGATACTTAACCCAATGGCTTAAGTAGGCCTTCTATTCAATTCTATTAATCACCTGTTCACAGGAAGAGAAAGATAATACGGGAGATCTATTGGCAAATAGTAATCGAATAAGAAACTCGAACTTATTGCTATTCATCTCGTCTAAAAATGAGTTGTAAGCGGGGGTATATATTTCAACGAGAAATAATTCTAGTAATGCTCAAACATTAAAAAAATATGATGAGTAATAAAAGAAAAGTGAAAGATATCGGTAAATTGCATTGAGAAAATAGTGTATATATTAAGGAAATAATTACAGAATATTTCTAATTTATTTGATTATGCGAAATTTTTATTATTTACTCGAATAATTACCTTGTTGCGGAGAAACCAAAACCATCTTTGTTGTATAATTTGAAATTTTACCTCAAGGAAAGGCAGAGTTTTTACTAATAACTATTTAAGGTCTTTTTAACTAACTATGGTTAATTCCTAAGGAATATTGCAACATCACGAGAGATATGTATTAATTATCATGGAGAAAACATTCATCGGCTCCATATATTTCGAAACGGGCCCCGGTAGCATTTAATACCGGTAGCTTTATTCACACGTCTCCTATGGAAGTTTGCCGAAATCTGTGTCCGAGATAAGGCCAAAAAGCGGTGGACGTGGGCGTCGCTCTGTTGCATGATCAAGGGGATGACGTTGAAGAATGAAGCGGAGAAAAAAATGGTCACGTGGTCTCTCGGACAAAAGCGCCATCTGCTTGTAGCTCATTTACTTCTTCGCTTGAGTCACAATTCCCTCCTGCATCTGATGGAATTGCACCATCAACTTGAGTAACCTTAACTCTTGGTTATCACTTTTGGAGAGGGAGAAATCTGGCACTCTTTGGACGGGGTAGCTGACCTTTGAAGTTCGGTGGTTGTGAAGCAGTGATTTATAGTTTGTGACGTATTTTGCGAAACATCTGGGCTCAAAGATTGATGAAAGGATCCAGTTCTTTAACCTTTGGCTTTGGTAAATAAATATTCGATGGATATCTTTCCTTGTAAATTTATAGCAATAATATCTTGATCGGTATTATATTTCATTACTTATAAATGCGTTGGGTACCTACATCCTCCCCTTAAGAGCACCTACGTAAGTAAGTTGCTTACTTTAATGCATTCCATCAGCATAATTTAACAATTCCAACATTCTATAATAAATGTCAGCAAACAAAGCTGAATTTTAATGCATCACTTGATACTCAGTACAGTCTAAGGACAACAAATACCCTATTGAAATACCCTGTGAATAAAACACCATAGATTCCACAACGCAATCTGAAATACGACTCTAAACTTCTAGACTTAATCCCATAATTATTCATGTCACTTCTATACTCTTTCATTCCTGTCATCGCTTCCATATTCGTCCCAAACGACGCAAATCTTTTCCACTGACTCACTGTGATAAATTTTTATGCTATATTTTTCTCTTTACTACTTCTATTGTAGTCGAGGAAACATAGCATAAAAGTCCGAGATTCTCCGTGATCGTAGTCTATTTATGCAGACAATTTCAGAGCGGCTCAAATCCTTCGTTCACGCAAAACCGCAAGCAAAAATTTGCGCAATCCTGAAGGGTTGCCGATAAAACTCATTCCCAAAGGGTTCGGCAGCAGCGGTGCATTGTGGGATGTGAAGCCGTATCACGAATTCAATCAGCGTCGTGTTCCACAGTAATCACCTTCAGAGCCTTCGAATGTGGTCCCGATCTCAAAGCTATTGCATCATTTGGGTCCAAATAGAATTTGCAAACGTTGCTGAAAACCTTTTAGTTGTAGCAAGGCATTGGAGCATGTTTTTGCTCTGAAATCGATACTATAGAATACATAGGAAGCTATTCCCTGTTGACCATGATGTTCGTATAACATATGGAATTATGTAAACACATGTTGTAGGGTCTAATTGCTACGTAGAAATTTCATTACTATTTTCAAAACCGGTCTTCGCTTAGGAAAATTAAACGAATACTTCTTATGAAGATGAAAATACGAAAAAAACCTTGAGTAAACTCCAATAATTCAGCTGGAAGTAGAGCATAATTCACTCGATATAAGTCTAAAACAGTCTATACGGTTTCTAAGACGGATGTGATTCGACTATTTTTACCGTGAATAATAAGATCGTGGAATCGAATGGGAATAACCCGTTTCCACTTTATTTTTACTCACGCCTCTAATTGCTAACGGAATCCTGAAGACTAATTCGATCACTCATCGTAATGAAGTATTACCCGTATTGGGTACACATTTCCACACGTAGGTGATAAGTGTACCGCGTGGCAGTGGTGAATCAGTGCGAAGTTGGCCATGAAATATGAATTGAGGCGACAAGTAATTGCATTGTGAAACGAGGATAGATCTGCAAGGACGACGTTGAACAATTGGGAAAAAACTATTTGAAGCATTCTAAGAAATCGAGCACGGTGACTTAGTTTCGATTCAAACGTTTCATCCCGGATTTGATATGAATGCGTTCTATCCTCGATCGGTGACAGCCCATTCATCATCTGAAATATATATTCTTCTTAGCAATTGTAGATGCAATGGGTTAATGGAAACGGTAAATGAAACGCAATGTGCGGTTACAAAATCTGACTGACTCACTAACCTTAGGTTGTTTATCTCTAACGGGATGGGTCTTATATTGATTCTAGTAAATAGGTAGAATTAAAATAGATGGAAAATACATTTTGATGTAAAAATATCGAAATTAACAGCACTTTCCAATCAGTGAGTGAAGGACGATGTTAAGTTACATATTACCGTGAAAAGTATATAGATACGTTGTTTATTTGAACGAATTTCCTCTAAAGGCTTTTCCAACTAATGAAGGAGATATTGACTAACGAATAGGTTGCTATAACAGCAGGTAAAAGATTTTGTAATGATAAACTTGTATGAGATTACTTGATGACAGGATGAATATTTCAGGTATACCCTTGTAATCTATATAGTCAACTATTTTTAAAGATATTATATAATATGTTTCATTCTTTTAACGAAAGTAAACAAAAGAACTTAAGATTAATACTAAAATGGTCATCAATAATAGAAATTTTTATCTGAAAGCCATTGTTCCTAGTCAGGAGTTGAGTAAAAATACAATACATCTCTGCTGAACACGTCCTTATACTTCTATTTATTATACCCTTCTTTCCCAAGAGTGAAACAGGATTAAATCTAATCAATTCTTCAGAATCGAGAAATCAATTTTACTTATCTTAATCGACCAATCAACTTTAGATATTCGCAGTAGGAAAAAGATTTTTCATTCTGTTTTAGAATCGATTTGCAAGCCCTGCGGCTGTCCTCGCGAAATGAGTCCTATTTATTCGATTGTCCAATACACGGACAAATTGATATCGATCAGATTCAGGTCTTCGATATCTAATTAATGTCTTCTTATCGACAGAATTTCCGTCCCTGGAATGTGTCCATTGCAAACTCGCATACTCTTCGGTGGCAGGAAAGGGTGTGGTGTGGACGGAACTCCAAGAAATATATGAGAACAGGAGTGAATAGAGAGACAAGTAATAGAGGGAGAACAAGGCTATTTATCGAGATCCGGTGGGAAAACCGGGGGTGATTGGAAGCTGATTTAATTTGTATTGATTCTGTAAGATTGGCCGCATTGCTCTGTTGTTTTATGACGTAGCTATAGGTTGCTGCAGTCAAGGCTATTAGCTGGACTAATTGTTTTCCTTCCGTAATTTACCTGAATCGATAAAGAGAAATTATAAAGATAAACAAGAATTTAGAGTGAAAATAAAAATATTACCATTTTCTGAAGAGTCATCGCTTGGAAATTTACGATAAATAAATTATTTATCCGATAACGAATGATCAACAGGCACGGATATCATAATCATATTTATATTTCAACTCACTTCGTACTTAATGACGATCCTCCAAATAGTTTTCACTTATAAATCGAAAGATTCTGCATGTTACATCTGAGTCATTTCATCCTACGTTGTCAGAGAATAATCGTATTGCCTCCAAATGAAATATTCATAGTAAGATTTGATCTTTCCATTTGTTAACTCATAAAATTGGATGTGCATTAACTATGATTACACAATCCAACGACTAAGGAACGGATAGTTCTTCGTGAAGCTCCACGGTTTCATTCTATCTTAAACACTGTATTCAATGTTGTGGAAGTAAAATACTTCTGACGCAAGAGCCCTACGATAAAAGAAAAAAAGTCCAAATTACTCCTTAAGGCTGCCACTCCACTCTCAATCCCTTATCAACTGGAGGATCTATTGAGTAAGAGAAAAGGAGAATTAATTTGCCGCGAGCTTAGGCATCATTTTTTATCCTTTTATGAAAGAGAAGACAATGGGATGGACAGGCGAGGACGTCCGCGCTAATATATATAGGGCATCGAGGAAATAAAAAAGGAACGTAGCGATTCTCACGTTGTCCGCCGTGATGGATACAGGCGCTGTTGAAGGCGACGAAGGAAAATACGAATCCCTCCTACACTCGGTGCAACCCTTTGGGTTTTTTGCTTCAACACTTGGAGTGGCACCCTTGAGGGAGGCCCTGAGGCCATCACGACAACTGGGATGAGGAAAAATAACCTCTCCTTCTTCGGATATTTCCTCCCTCTCATCACGATCGGTTGTGGTGAACGGTAATGAAGTATAGGGAAGGAGATTCTAGCCATTGTACAAGTTCCATTGGCGACTATCCTCGATGGCGGAAACTATTTTCGGAATTGTTAACAAATTGTTCCTTCTCTAGGTAAAGGATTCTTATTTGATAATCCAATATTTATTATAGTTTTCAAATAAGCCATAAATATGTTGAATAATATTCAACGCTACATTCTGAAAGTGGAAATATTCGCAAAAAGCAAGCTTACAGGATGATATTCCTATTATACGCAGTTTTGGAGATAGATACTCAATTGATATCTTTCCTAAATCTGTTTCCTTTCTCCTTAATATCGTCCTCAATACTATTTGACGAAGATGTATAATTGGTAATGAATCAATCTTCGAAATATTGAATCATTATGTATGATAGAATTTCACCTAACTCGAATGTTATAGGCTAGTAAACGAAATACGATTTATGAACAATCAAAAGACTTCTTTCTTTTCATAAGAAACTTCCTTAGAAAGTACTTTAAGATGACTTCGTTCAGAAAATATGTAGAGTATATTTATCTTTGAAATTTTCAGTGTTTCCTGGTGAGAGTTTTATTCGTGATTTATGGACCAGCTCATTATGAAAATCAATTTCGATTTAGTTGAATATAACTTTCTCTATATAATACTAAAAAATACCTTCATTGTCATTGTAAGTATATTTTCTAAATCAATCTCTCTCTTTTAAATTAAACAGAATCATCCATTTACATTCTTCTACAATAATATTATTGTAATATCTGAAGGGACAATGGTAAGGTATAGCGTAAATCTCACATTTAGGATAAAACTTTTACCTTTCTTCCCATAGCAACATCGTCGATGAATCATGATTCGCTCTTTTAATATGAAAAATCGTTTGAGCAGAAAAGTTAATCGCACATTTCAGTGGCACTTTCTCTGCATAAATTCGATTCGCTTTCTCTAAATTATTACTCATATGTTTTTTCCCTTCCTGACCTTCCTTAGCTCATCTTCCTCATAAAAAAGCTGTTCTTCACCTGTAATTGTGACTTTCCGGTCCATGTAGCACCGCCGCTCATTTCCCTATTTCCATCTACGCCTAATGCACTTCTCGGCTAAAATTTGCCTACTTTCTCGCATAAGTTGCTGGAGACTGAAGAAAGCAATTGCGTTGAATCATTTTATGCTGATACGTCCTTGGGTTCGTAGAAAAGATTTCCTTAATAATCTCTGCTGAAAATATTTCTCGTTATAATTATGATGATTTATTATCGTGTATAAAACTTCATTTTACTTTAGATTCATTACCTATATATGAAAAAGGCTTGTATGAGATTTGTTTTCGTCGATTTGGGTCGATGATATTGAAATGAGAACAGATTATTGTAAATTATGTCATCGAATATTCAAAAATATGAACGTATTAGCGCTACTTGAAGTACATAAAGTATTCCCAGTATCATATTTTGCAATATTACCACCCATTCTCAACAATTTAATGTCATGAGGATGCTAATTTATATCGTCCATTAATTGGTGTTTATCGTGTCCGCAGTCATCATACTTCCTTGTTGCCATCTTTCCCCTTCAGAGTCCAGCGCATATGTCTTCGTTCGCCTACAAAAACACAGTCCACGTGCATCTCCTCGAATTGTCGGAGACGAGAGAAATTCAAGTGCGAACTTTAGCGATGTGAAAGCGAAATTGAGTTTCTTCATTTGTCCGTAACGAGCCCACAAAACAGGCAAGAACGCTTCTTTTCCCCTCCAATGCTTACGAAAGAGACAATTATCTACCACTTTGATCTATCAAATTAATCAGCTTCTCCTATACCTTTATAAGAGCTAGTTACCCACCGATTCGGAATAAACTGCGCTTTTATTCTCCTGTAATGAGGTCTCGTTGTTATTTTTTTTCTTCTCGTGAGTTTCTCGTTCCGATATCCGCCCGTGAATCTCACGATTTTGGATGATTCGATCAAGGTCCTTCCGAGAACGTGCTGTTTTTTTCGTTCGTGAAAGTGAATTTTGACTCGATTTGTGAATTATCGAGGTTTTTGTTTTCTGGGAAACTTTGTATTCATTCAATTACGAGTCTCCTTAGGCTATCGAGTGCGTAATTTCTCTCTAAAATAGCTCTCATTTAAGAGGTTACGGTCGAATTAATTCACCTCCAATTAAGTTATTTTAAAAGGAATAACAAAAGATAAACGAATTGATAATTTCATATGTAAATAGGGAAATCTTCGGTTTTCGCCATTCCGTTGCTTAAGGGTGTGACTGATTTCACTACGAACTGTTTACCTTCGAAATAGATCGTTATCTCAACTATTTGTTACGAATCGAGCGGTCGTTATAGAAACAATATAATTATGAAATAAGGATTCCATAATCGAATAGCGGCCAAATTTTGAAATATATACACATTTTCGTATTTTGGAAAGTTGCAATAGAAGAAGCGACAGGGCCTTGGGGAAGGTGGAAGATTTGGAGAAATTGTATGAGAAAATAAACATTAACAGTGAATTGTTATTTCCATGATGGTTTAATAAGTTTTATCATAATAATTTGTAACTTTCGAGGTTGCTTTTTATGATAGTTGATTTAAATATTAGTATCATTCTGTTACGATTATATTAAAAACAGTGATAAATTTATTTTGAATTCAATTTTCAATAAAAGAATTTTTAGTAACCAAAACAAAAAATTAACAACCAACTTCAAAAAAAAATTCTGTTAAAGCCAATATTGATATAACTGAAGACAAAAATATTAAATTTTTTGCTGGATTTTACATAATGGTTCTAATTCGCTATGATGATGCATAAATTTGTTTTTATTCAATGTACGATTTCTTTCAATAAATTCCTTTTTATTCATTGTGAAAATTTCGTTTATTTTGAGGAATTTCTGTTATTTTACAGCATCTGTACCTTTTGGCATAGTTTTCATTGGAAATGACAGAGAAAGTCTTGTTATATTAAGGTGTGAGAAAGGAAGCATTCTCAATAATTACACTTCATTTCCGTTTCCTCGACATGGTTTCCATTGCTGTAGCTGAAACTGCTTCTGAATTTCAATCGAATTAACCTGAGGTGTTTTTTAACAGCAAAATTTATGAAAGTAGTATGTTGATCATTGATTCGGGATATATCTAAGATGGCTTGGAAGTGGTTTTAACTTGATTGAAGCAATATTTATTGAAAGGACCATATTTAAACACGAAGTACCAAGTAAGATATTTAAGCATTAAATTATGCTCAGGGTTATAACGAATATAAAATGTTTGCGGTCTGTAAAACATACAGTATTTCATTTAGGATGTTTCATAAACGCCATGCAAATTCTTCTCAAGGAAAACCAGATACTAGGAAGACGAAGTAGCACGCGAGTTTTGTATAATGAGTACGTCTTCCAGGAAAAAGAATCGCTAATAAAAAGAGAATTAGGTAAGAATTCTTTTCTCGCCTCACACATCACCACTCCCAAGATATCCAACGGCATATTTTTTTCTCTTCTTCCTTTTCACGCTCTAGTTGGGGTAAGCACGATTCCTACAGCTGGCCGTTCTTTCCATCCACAAGTTTTAGTGAAAATTAGGATAAAGTCCTCATCAATTGGATCCGTAGCTAATCTGGAAAAATTTCTCTTCTCCTATCGGTTTCACGTAATTATCTGTCGCCCGACTCAGCTTTCAGGTTTCGGTTAAAGAAATCTCCTGCTGTTTTCACTCAGTACCACCAATTGTCATTTCTCCACATGCTCACCGTCGAAGACGAGTCAGAGACACTTTTCCTCCTTCAACCTATTCAACGCTCTTGGTGTTTCATCAATTGGTTAAAAAATGCTTTGCCCCTAACAATGGTGGAGTTTCTGTAGAATTGGATTTTCGTACATGTTTATAGTACTATTTCATTTGAAAAGATGGAAGCAATTTATATTGCTATATATTGCTCGAAGAAAGTAATAATGCCATTATGAATTTTTATTCTTCAAGTATTTTTAATCCAATCAAATCGATTCATAAAATCCTTAAGACGCGATTTAATATTGAAATTACTTTAGAATTGTATTACCTAATCTTACAAGTAAATAGAAAAATAGTTGTAATACTGTCCAAGTATTTGCAATAAAATAGGAAACATTAAAAATAAATGATTAATTACATAATTTTTAGATTTTATTTACGTATTCCATTGGAAAATCTCAACTGAAAACATCTGTAAACTTTTAGTTCGAACTTATCTTATCACCAAGATTTATATCGTTCGTTACTATTCATTTTCGTTACAACTATTCGTTTTGATGTTTTCTTTTAACTCTCGGTAGCAGCAGACAAAAAATGAGATATTGCTGGGTTTTTCAATAATTCCGTAATAGGCATATGATTATAAATATATTTATCGAGCCTCGAATTTTAATTTTATATATCCAAAATATTTTCTTTTTGCGAAATTACAGCAAACTACCCAACTATATAATATGAAACGCTTCGGTGAATTTTGATCGAAAGCAATTTAAGTTTTGAAATGTCATTAATTTCGTTCATCACCAGTACACCCGGCAAGTGCCTCATAACACGCGGTAATTTAAGACAGGGATATTTTCCTAGCACACTCGGTGTCTCATGCTCAATTAAATTTCGCAAGGACATAGCACGCCATCAGGTTTATCCTTATCTTTTTATGCACACAAAAAAACTACATCACGCCAGTCGCGAAAATTACCGTTTCGTACTTCAACGGATACGAACGCTCTTTCATCGGCTCGTATGTAATTTCTAAGACGTAAATAGTCTGCGATTCTAAATACAATATGGGCGAGTTGCGACATCGCGTTCCACTCTACTGAAGCGTAGGTTTGATTTTCCTCAGTCATACACGATTCCTTGGAACTTCCGGCTCATGATTCTCGGATTCCTAGCGAAACAAAAAAAACTCGTTTATGACGAAAAAAAGCGACGAGTGACCAGAGTGTCTCAGTGGATAGGTTCGATGGTGGCCGCTGCAAGAGAAGACCATTCCTGCGGTCAACAATTCTTCATCATAGGCTCTTTATTTGTCTTCCTATAACCCTCCGAGGGTTGATTATATGCTACGAATTGTCGGAAAACGTTCCGTTTTCTGCACTAAGGAGGGTTTGTTTCCTATAGTCATTTCCTTTGCAAAAAAATATGAGGGTTTTCCAAGGCAAACGGTGGATTATTTCTATGGTTGAGCATTTGTGACTGGCTAACTATTGATGAAATGAAAAATAGATGCATCTCGGTCAGAGAGACCATATAGTTCATAGAGAAAATAATGCTAAAAGTATTTTGTATTGTTCTACGTAATGCATTATTTTTTTCTATCGCGAATTCTTATTCTTCGTACAACTTTATCATAACAGTTAATCTATGGAACACTAGTATTTCAACTCGTATCAACTTCTTAGGATTAGAAAGTTATTTTGGTAAATATCGAGGAACATTTTTTAACACTTTTCCTCCTTCTGTTTGTCCCAAGAAACACGCGAATTTCAGCCTCGTGAGTTTGAATTTTATTATAGATGCATATGAACGATTTTGGCTTGGAAAACTATTATATTATCTATAGGAAATATAGGGATTGGAAATAGAATTGAGCGCGTTGGTTAAAACGTTAACACGTACGAAAGCAATTTATCGCAACGTGTGAATATTCTCGCAGCGTATTGAGAGACTTGTGGCACCTGGCATTTCGGACAGCAGTACTCCATCATTGCTCTTATATTGGTCATGATATGAATCGCGCAAACCATGTTTGGTGACAGTGATATCGAAGACCCCTAATGTAGATATTCTCTATTTGAAGGGACTGCATAAATAATCTTTTCTTTTGGTCAACCACTTGAGAGCGTTCCATTCGAAGACCTATCAAACTGAGCGACAAATGATTTGGTCACGGACAGCTCTGACCTTTTTCTGATGATATCCGAAACAGAAAAAGATTAAAACACATACGCCAACTTTCTTTCTGGACATGACCAAAATTGTCGAGAGAAATTAGTCGATTGAGAGGAGCAGTTGATGCTCTCTCCTCCGCAAACTCGGGCGTAATACAACCATCGCCAAATTTATTTTACAAACCACACACTCATGCACTTTACAAAACAAATGAAACTCGATACTCTCATCCCGTGCTTGTGAAGAGTAAAATATGAGAAGCTCCATTAAGGTTCTTTTTTATAGTTATTTCCAGTACCCAGTCTGATGATTATCTTCTATTTGTAATTTTCTGCATGACCTATTCCAGTAGGCGTTTACGGTAAGATATTTTAAAGCAAATGATTTGCGATAAATGCTATGTTATTTGTGTGGGTAGGTGAAGGATCTGTGTAATGTGGAGTTTGAGCTTCTCATCTTCCTGTAATCAAAGTACTTTCTCACTTCCAAGATTTGTCTTTCGTTGAGAAACCAAAATGTCACGCTTTTAGTTCTATGCACCATGAGTTACTTTCTTTTTAGAACTTGTGTATGGAATCATAATTGATAAAAAATTTATCGGTGTATTTTGAATTTGCTATTTGTTTCATTTTCAGCTATTTTATAATCTATATTAATTTTTTCATCGGTTTCTTTTCTAGTGGATGATTAACTTTAAGTGTTACTGAATAGAACTTCTATAACATTGATGTATATATCGACTGCTTTTGACCTATCTGTGATTTTAAACATATTTTTGAGGCTATGCGGAGATCTTCAAGTTTCTAAATATCCTCTATTCTGCTATTTTACGAATTCAACTTATCGAAACTCCTGCTGGAGACATTAAAAACAATTTATAGATTTCGAAACAGAGGATTACAATAGTTTAAACTTGGCAGAAATGAGTGGAGAGGGTTGTTGAGTTGAATACAATGGGAAATCCATTATCAATTGATTTAACTGCAATCGACTATTTAAGATTGATTTAATAGCCTATCACAACCCATTTCTAAGTATTATTCCTTGTCTGTAAAGAGATATAGCTTTCTTCCTTTGGAAATCTCAGGCTCTGTTAAGTGTACTTCCATTTATTGTTTCCCCTCACGGATCTATTAACCATATACAGTGTTATTTACGTTCGTTACGTTCATCTTAAGATTCATGTATTCACGGCAGCTGCCTACTACCACTACTCTAACAACGGAAACCGTGAGAGGAAATTTAGAACCAGTTTTATTCAAACCCGAAATATCTCAAACAAAAATCCACGAAAAAATCTTTTTTAATACAGAAAATTCTTTGTTTTTACAAAATTCCAATGTGGATGAATTTTCCCATAGAAAACGAAAGAAATTCATCAAAAATTCCTCGAAATGCGGTTAATTGCCGTCATAAATTTGTCTCACCTTTTTACCAAGATGGTCATTCGGTATGTGGACGGTGGCGTACTCAAAAGCGCTCCTTAAATTTGAAGGCTAAATGTGAATCATCGGCAGCTGAATACGCTTCGAGAATTAAAATATCTGAAGTTATTTAAAACATCAAGGTTAAACTGAATACTCAAAACCACTTTTCCTATTGTTTCCTTTATTTTTTTTAAAGTATGTACGTGATTTAATGATAGTGTTGTGTAAAAATTTATCGTTCCTTTTATTTCTCACAAACGTTGAATCATTGAAAAAGGGTATGATTCGTGCAATCCTAGTATTGATTTAAATTAAATCACCTTTCAGATAACTGAGATATATATTAGAGAAACGATTTAAAATTTAAATAATTGTTTTCGCAACCACTGCAATGATTTTTGCTTACGTAATACTGTAAAAACAGGGGAAACTGGAGGGGTTCAATTTAGCCATTGGTATCAGACACTTGGGTGAAAATGACGGAAGGGCGTTTCTTTTCCCAGAAAGAATCGTTAGCGGACGCGTGCTCAGGAGTCGTGCATCCCTACGAAAAGCGCGGCCTTTTCTTACCGCTCCATTCTTCCTGTGCGTTACGAGCCGCTTGCTTAATGGTCTTAAGTTTCCCAATGAGATTTCCGCTTCAGTGGATAGCGGCGAGTGCATAATCAGCGTCTTTGTGACTATCCTCGATTGACCCAGTTTTCGTCCACTCCCGATTTGATAGTTACCTTAGCAATTTGCGTCCGTATTATGGGTGCGGATGGTCAAGTGAGATTGTAGACAATTGGAGAAAATAGACGGTAAAGGCTCTGAGTTTCTTGTGCATGGAAAGGGCTAAGTGCGAATCTACTGAAGAAAATTGCTCCATCTGTGTGTTTAAACGACTTCGAACCAGTATATTGAAAACATTACGGGTAGGTACGGGAAAGTAGGAGATTTCTAGTGCACGGAGAGTGCCTTAGGCGTTCGAGTTTGACGAAATTTAAATTAGAGAATAATGTGTGGCGTTGAATATTTGTAGCGATCGACTTTTTCCTTTAATGCAGGTGGTTGTGTTCTAATTGAAAATAATAGGAGAATTTTCACTTGATAGAAAAATGTTTTCGTATGCTGTCGATATGAAATGATAGATGAAATGTATGCCTTTTGAGATTTATTCGCGAAGTTTATTTTCCATGGAAAGTCTGGTCGTTGTAGGTAAGAACAGTAATTCTTTATTCTTTACAAGTCTTCGATTTGTATTCAGGTCCGATTTATCTATCAAATTTATTTTTATGACGCGTAACGGTACGAAAATTCGCGATTGCAGAATGAGGGATTTTGCGAATACATCAATTCAAAGTTTAAAATTGGAGGGTGAGAAAGAACGCATTAGGACGTTCAAGTTTGTTTCATCGTGCATTTATTCACATTCAATTTATTCCGCCGAATTTATGATCTATCGAAAATTAGCATAGAGAGATCCGAAGGTTGGAGAGAAACGGTTGAAAAATATCCCCCAAAATGTTTCAATTATCGTTCGTTTCCTTTTTTCCACTTTCGAAACCAGATCTGATCATCGGAGAGGCCGATTCATTTTTCTCTCGCTGCACTTTTAATGAGATAAGAGAGCCATGTTCGGGCTGCATGCCTTTTAATTGCTCCTGTTCGCTCCATAAGTTTTTAATTTTTTATATAAATTACTTTTGGCACCTCGCAAATGGGTTCTCTTTACGGGCGTTCTTTCACGTAGCAGATTTATCATTGTATGCACTTGAAATCGAGAGGAAATTAAACTAGATGGAGAAAACCGCTCGAAGAAAATTGGGGTTGGTCCTTTCATAGGGGAAATTAATTAAATGATCCATAATTCTGTCACTTGCATCCTTATTGTTTAAATAAAGTCGTGTTATGCTCTCTAATACCTCAGACTACTCGAATGCTGTTCAGATTGTTCAGTATCTAGGTGTTGAAGGTGAAGAAGGTCCCCGTCACTCTAGCATTTCTTTTTGCTATGAATTAGTATTCAGGATGCACCAACCTGATAAATAAAAAACCCTTCAGAAGAGAAGACCCATCTTCATTGCATAATCAAGAATGCAAGGAGTGTACCATTTATGGAACTCATTTGAATGCGGTTGTCCACCCTTTTCGGCAATACCCGATTATCTTGATTGCATCCATGCTTGAAAGATTGGAAGGCTTATTCTGAAATCCCCCTGCCACACACCGTAAGGCTTCTTGCATGGTGTTAACTGGTTATATACGTCGATGTAGGTGAAAATTGTTATCAATCAAACTGTTTCGCGATTCAAAGTCCGTTACGTTTCATCTTTCATATTTTAGCGGTGCATCGTCAAGGAATTCTCAGTATACATCCTATGTAGCCTTAAAAAGCGATAAATACTGACATTTCCTTCTCAATGCTACTAACTCTTACTTAATTTTCATTCTTAAACGTTAATTTCTTGTAAATTATGTTAAGTATAGAGTTTTATATCAATAATTATCGATAAAGACTTCCAATTATCTTCCCACTCGTTCAACACTCATATGTTTATCGTAATAAGTTTAAGTATTAATAAACGAAAGGTTGTTTGGTTTCAGTTGAAAGGGGCAATGTAATTTCAAAATTAGCGCTGATTAATTCTCACCGTACCATTCTTAGTTGAGTTTAACACGATATCCATTATTCATATGTTCTAAATCGCAAAAGGTTTCAGATTGCAGATCTGTACTCCCCATGCGTGCTCTGACGTGTAGTATGAGAATTTATCACGGCAATTCATTAACTTTCATTGAGAAATTTTCTCGTAAGAATAATATCGAGCGTGCGCTATTGCTTGTTAGCGAATTCCTGTAACCACGCTTTGGTCAGGTTGATCGCGAATTGCGAAAGATCTTCGCTGTACTTTAACTGAGATTTATATCGTACGTGCAATAGTAACTTGTAAATGAGATTCAGATACAAAAGAAATATGTACTAGTATGTTCTCAACTGGAAAATGCTCGTGACACCAATTCTGATTTTGTTAGTCTTCTCGCGTGGAAGGGAATCAGATGAGGATAAAGTTTATTATGTCGTGTTTCATTAAAAATTATAAATCTAATTTTAATGCTGTTATATATAAATATACATTATATTGAAATTAATGCTTGCGTTTCAAGAAAATTTTTTAAAAAATTTCGAATCTACTTATTACTTCATCGTTGATATTTTACGCTATAATTCTTAAATCCTCTTCATAAACACAATTTTTTGCATTAGAAGTACTGGTGACCTTTAGAAAACGTCTAGTAATTAGAGTCGAGAGATTTAAAATTGCAAAAACTCATTTTTCCATGAAAAAAAATGAGTATCAATCTCAAAATCTATTAAGAAGATTGAGACTGTAAGTATGAGACGCTACTACTGAATTGAAGAAACTCACCTTCCTCATAATAGAGCCATAATCCAGTTTGCTTACAGCGATTTAGGTTAATTCCTCTCATCTGTGAATGGATGCAGACCGTTGCTTCATCACACAACCGCCTCTTCAATGAGATGAACTAATAATCAATAAAGCGACAAAAAATGAGTTTCATCGTTCAAGGACCTCCGCAAAATGACCAACGGCGTGTTGCGAAACTGTTCCATCGGCGCTAATGGAAATGGGATCTGCCTTCGAGGCTTTGAATGCGAAGAGAAATGCGGAGGAACGCAGTGATAAATATTGTGAATAGGCGATCTGTGTTGGTCCCGATTAAAATCCGGTTCCTCCGATTCAAATGCATTTTCTCCGTTGCAATTAATTCCCGTTCAATTCGAAGGCAAGACTCTCTTTTCTCTCTTGTCTCGACCAAAATTAAATGGAAATGCGGGGACGAGTAATTTGTTTCCGAATCACACAATGGATTTCGAGATTTCGGAAATGCCCTGCGATAGCAGCTTTTTAATCGGTCTCAACGTGAAAGTTGGCTTAATATACTCCGGTGCATAGCGGAGGAGATAAGTAAGATATACGTATATTTAGTCCGTTAAGGTGTACACGATAATTGTTCTATTATTATGGAATTTTAAGTTGAATTTGTAAATATTCAGCTATTTTTATCGGATTACTTACTGCAGTAGGTTATAATGATTAGTTGTATATATATTTTATCAATCTAAAAGAATCAAAGTATTACGAAAAATATGTTCAAATTTACAGCGATGCATCTTCAATGTATCTTTTTTATATTATCATATATTTTTCTCAATTTTTCATTTCGAACTAACATCATGACAATATTTGTTTATACTCAAAAACTTACGAAAGTTTTTATTTTAACCTGTACTTGAATCGTAAGCAAATGATGTTCACGGTACTCTTGTTTCTTTAATTTATCGATGTTCCTTCTGTAAAACTGAACGACCTCCACCGTTGACATAAAATATCAGATAATAAAATGTCTCGCTCTGAACGAAAGATACAGTAGCCATACGAAATCACTTACAGCGTTGATAAGTATACCTCTCTCTCGTTATTTATGAGGAGGCACTGCAGCGAGACGGCTGTTTTCCAAACCGCATGCCAAAAGCAAGGATGCAGTAATTATGATCCGATTGTGCTGCGAAATAAATCATTCCGCGACGCGAAATCAATAAAGAATTAAACTCGAGCGACACCGGATTCGGAAAATCTCTCAAAATACTTTCAAAGAGCCCGCGAACGTAAAAAAGTTCAATTTGAGTTACGGTAGCTTGTTCCCTGATTGAGTGCAACTTCACTTCTACGGCGGAAAGTAATGTGTCCGTTTACCACAAGAAGGGACACCGCTGCCAAGATATCTATATTCGGCGAGCAGATTTAAGTTGCGTCCGAGTTGTAATTTCCTGGACCGGGTGTGTCAGGATAGTGGGGCCAAGCCCTTGTTTTTTTTAAAGACCCTTTCTAGAGTGTGTGACCCGAAAAACTCGATCGGTGATATTAATTTGAAGGTCGATGAACTCGAAATGACGGTGGATTCGAAAGTTATTGTGACTAAGGTAATCACTTTCTGGAATCCGCCGAAATTTTAGCAAAAAAATCTACTTTTGAAATATATAAATCGTTTGGTGTAAGTGGTTTCTTGTGTAAACTGCTTCCTCTTTGGTGGGATTGTAAAAAAAAAACATACGAAAAGCTAGTCACGCAATAGTTTGCTTTAAAGTTGGATTTGTTCGAATTTAAATTAGAAGAAATAATTTACAAATTAATCTCATTAATACTGCGGTGTACTTTAGTAGATATATATTTTTATATTATGCATTGATTTACGAACCGGTATTATTAAGTGATATGGAATTCAATAAGGGCTCTATACAGTTCTATAATACCCAATAATATATGTTTTAGTAATTGTGTTTGTCGTCTTTTGATTTAATATGTGTAGCTTAACACATTTCTCAGTAAGAAGTCTCTATATATAGCTTTGTATAACCCCATTGGTTTGTCATTTTAAATTTAAGCAATGGAACCCAAGTGGTATATATTTATTCAGTTTTCATTTGCATGCATTAACCTCTTGTTTTTGTTAGATCGAGCAGATGATTTCGTACCAAACCTAATTTATAGCATACGGAGGAATTTAAATAAGACCAAGTTAAGTGCACTCTTATTTCATTCTTGGGAGCAAAATTTGAACAGATGGAGCTTATGTTTTCTTTACGCGTCTAATTCTATGAAAAATATCTTCTCTTCATTCCGAATCTATCCATAACCTATCTTCCTTATTTTTCCAATCCCTTTTACAGATGCGGAAACGAACCTCCTTTTATTTCTCTCCGCTAAAAATAATGGCGATTTTATTCCTTACTTTATGCGTCTCCGTTCGTAATAATTCTCTCCCACGAAACGGAATCCCGAAAAGAAAAAGTCCGAATGCGTTGAATGAAATACGGTCGAATATAAAATCCTCGGTCGTCTGCATTGAAACAGAGGGATACCAGTTTGCAGAAGCACCAAAAGAAAAGATTAAATTGCAGTGGAAATGATTGTGTAAATAAGAGGTTATTTCCTTAATCAATTTCTAAAGTATATGAGATAGGTCACTGCTGGGATGATGGAAAAGGAAGGAGTCATTCCAGAAAGTTCTCGACCAGCCGGAAAATTTTGGACGTTGCATATAAGAATTGATAAATACGAGATTCATGTAATACTAAAATTCCGCTAAAAAAGTTCCATTAAAATTAATTTTTTGCTAAAATCGTCAATTTCAAAAATCCAAAGCAAGATATCGAATATTTAGACCTGCTGGAACGATGACAAAAAATTAAGCTACAAGGAAACTTACCAATTACTCCAAAAACTATGATTTAAAAGCATATGGTTGAGAATGTCTATATATTATTCGAATAACTTAAGGAGAGAACGACGCTTGCAGTGAAGGTGCTACTTTTGCAACGGTGAAGTGCATTCGTACGAATTTCACTGACCGAGTCTTCCTGCAGCCTCCCTTGGGCAAAATGATTTGGGACCAGTTCACCCCATAACGGTCAGAGGTCCAACCATTAATTTAATATGAAACTGTGCTATAACGCTTCGAGATATTGTATTTACAGATTTTTCCTATGCATTCGTTTAAAATTGACTGGTAATAGAATTGAGTATGGTCCCAAAATATCATTCTTGAGTTGATGAGTGAAAAAAATATTAACTTTTCAGTTAACAATATTAATTTAACAGTTAATATTACCCTCTTAAACTCCAGTAAAGGATGGGATAGACGTTTCGCACGTTAAAGCGTGCGCTTTTTTCACTAAGATAAAGAAAGTGAGAAATAGCGATATGACTGGGACTCGAACCCAGGTCCACTTGCCGCAAATGGGAGAAGTGGGTTATTTAAAATCCGTTTACGAATGCCTAGAAATAATAATAAATCTAATCCAGAAAAAAATCATCATTGTAACGGGGTTTTTAGATACGGTAAGAGATTGATATTTTTTTAAGTAGCTAATTTTATAGCATTAAAGCAGATATAAACAAACGTATACAGATAGAGACGAATTTAAATTAACTCGCTTTCTTATAGTGCAAATATATGTTCTTTAGATAGCCACCCAAATCTGGCTTCGGTTTAGCGTCACAGAGTATAGAATGATGCTCTCAAATTGCAAAAAGGCTGCTCCAAACAGCATCCAAGTGGGCGGACCGGATCTATCTTCCCTTCCGCGCATTCTATCGCCACAATCCATTCAAGGACTTGCCGCTTTGTGCGCTAATTGCAGATCGGTTCGTTCAACTCGCCGTTGGGAATGGGCCAAGAAGAGGGAGTGTTGCAAAAAATTGGCGGAAATAAGGGTGTGCGAAATTGTTTTTCATCTGCGCATTATTTTCGTGAGCAGAATTCGGATCCTTTGACCTCTGGGTCCATATTTTGCGATGATTTACGCACTTTCCTCTGCAACCGATCGGAAAAGGATGGATTGGAGAGAGTTCAGCCGTTCGTCATCCGATGGAAAGCAGTTCTTTCAGTTTGGATATTTATAACGGTGCCTCAGGATAATAAATTAATCGATACACGAGGCCTAACTTAATCGCCATTACGGAGGTGCAAAAGATGTTAGCCTACGAAAGGATATTAGGAAAGATATTTATAGTTCGTTATGTGTGATTTTCATTAAGACTTTTAGAGATTTAAACAGAAAATGAAGCTCATTCGTTTACTATAAGCTACAATTTCGTCTGTAAAATAAAAAGAACTTTTTATATGAACTATTCCTCAATAGATTTCATAAAACTAAACTAAAAGGATGAAACAGTAACATCTCCATAAAATAGGTTCCAATGTTGGGTGCATGTCATAAAAAAGGTATAAATTACATTCAGATGCTGAATCAAAGGAGCACAATATACTTATCGAAAGAGAGTTTGTACGAACTGAGGTTTATCACCAGAAAATTCAGCAATTATATAAACTCTACTTATTTAAATAGCTTCTTATCTCTAATGAAATTACTTCATCCTTTTATTTTATGATATAGGGAATTTCGCCATAAATTTTAAGTACCGTGTCTGAAAACCAGTGAATGAGAACTTCAAAAAAATACGAAAGCACTATTGTTGGATTTTATCTCAGAATCTACGTATAATGAGTAAATTAACTTTAATTACTTCATTAAAAGCTTGAACTTTTCAGGGATATCTATAGTGCGACTCGTTTGGTTATTCAACAAGGCCTCGCATACCTGAATGACAAAATCCTCGTATTTTCCTTCATTTGATCCTTTGAAAGCATAATTACCATTCATTCATGCAAATAGTAGTCTTAACATTTAATGTTACTCACAGTACAGTTTGCTACATTTCTCTTCTCCATTTACTTCTAATCCATGCAAATCGTGAGGAAAAATCCGCAACAAAGTTGCAATAAGTACCTGAAAAGAAACATTTAAAATTTTAGTCTCTTTTATGAACATGCAAACATATGCTTATATTAACATCAAAACAAAAATCCATAAAAATGCATTCGAGTTATGAATAAAATATGCATGAGACTATTTTCTACGCATTACCACGAGAACAACTCCCTTGTCCAGAAGGAAATACCCGCTTGAGAGCGTAAGTGGGCTGGATTTCGCTTTAATAGAATAATGCAAATTTCAGTGCTGCAAATGTATGATATTTAGCATAGGAATTTGGAAGTGTTGAAAGGAATGTTTCATAAACTGGTCGTTATCTCTTTTACGTTAAGAGAACATTGAAGTGTTGAAAGAAGTTTCATTTTAATGAATCTCTTAATAGATTTAATCCAAAGTGAGTGGTTTAAAGTGGTGCTAAATGTCCAACGAAACTGAAAATTGAAAGAGCCTTTTCATTAAAAGAATGATAAAAGCAAAGAATGAAATGCAACTTTAGCAAAATTAAAAATTTGGATAGTTAATTTTTGAACGTTTCAGAAGAGTCAATCATGTTTAAAAGTCCCCGGAATTTATAATATATCAGAGTATTTTTAGAAAAGTATTGAATAAATGATCAAAGAAAAAGATTATAGTTTTTATATTTGTTGAAATTTACACAATATTTAATTTTACCTATAATTTCGTACGATATACGAATAATCAATCGTAACAGACGTTATTCAAATCCAATCCATGAGGTATTTCTGCATTAAGTCATTTTTTTACGATTCTTTATTATTATTATTATTGTAAGGATTATATATGAATTATTTTTCCTGTCAGTAATTATTCACTGCTTCATTGCTTTAAGATTATATCGTGAACATAAACTCCTATTAACAATTTTGTGAATAGCAGCAGTACGAATTTAGTCTATAAGAATGCTATGTGATACATGAATTGAATAATGTTGAATATGTTGTTAATAATTTCTATTATGAAGTATTTTTGTTATCCAAGTGAGTTTGACATTTGATTCTAAATGCATAAATATTGCCTACTCTTTTAAATAAATAATCTTAGTAGAATTCAAAGGTTTCAAGTAACATGTCTAATATTTCGCAGGTTATACCTTTGTACTGCACAGAACTTTATGCAAACTATACGCAGCTTTCGAATGTATAGGCTTTGAGAGATATTTATTTATTCATGCATTCGTAAATTTTTCGGAATATTAGCCAATCGCATTACCACAGTCCTTGCTAGGACTAAGGGAATATTAATGCGCATGCTGTGGTAACAAACGTACTCGCTAAGAAAGAAATTGCCATATTGTGTTCTAGATCAAAATCTAAACTCTAAAAAAGCATTTGCCTTGGCACGGATTTTGTTGTTTGACTCATAAATATTGCATTAGAGTGTGCAAAGCGTAACAGTTAAGATCGGGAGGATATAGAGCGCTCGGATGCTATCCGATTTTTTATGCGTCCTATTTGCAGAAAGATATGCATCTCTGAAGGAATTATTTATATTTCAGATGACTATTTGTCGCAGTAAATAATTTCTCCGGCGGAGAAAATAGACAAAGACAAAGATTTCATTCTCTTTTTAGATATTTTAATGCGAGTAACGACTGTGTTCAGATTTTTATCCATCAGAGGAGACATCTGTGAAACAATGAACAGGATAACTGCATATATCGTAAGAAGGTTGATTGGGCAATGACCGAATAGAAAACAAATTTATTTTCATTTTATTTGTTTTGAAATTTATATTTATTATTAAATCAAATTTATGTGCTACCTTATGTACTGTTCTCGTGTGGGTTGAGAGAAACTAGGTCTGAATTCTTGGAATCAGTTATGCTACATTTATCCGAAAGCGTTCTAAATTAAATCAATATCATGAACTGAGATATATGAAATTCTCAATACATATGTTGCAGATAATTCTTGTGCATTAATTTATATTATTTCTCATATTGCTACGCATGTTGATTCAACGGTCAAAGAAGCTTAATTTTCATGAACCCAGAGTATGAACATTAGTCACAAAATACATTCAATCCTAGCCAATAAGAAGCGCTGTGTTCTTGTAATAGTTGTTGATTGTTGTCATGTTGTAAGCTCCCTTGCCTTTCTACCTTAAATGTGGAACGACCCTTTTCTTTCAAAGTAATTAGCATGTAGTTTAAATAAAAAAAGGAATTATATTTTAATTAAAATTTTAGCTTAAGAAATTTCCATTTCCAGCAAAAAGATAATTAATTAAAAGAATCTCAGAATTTTCTCTCCGCAAGTAGGACAAATTAACAGATGCGAATTCCAGTTTTCTGAAGAAAAAAATCTAAGTTGTTCGCTTTGGTTGGAATTTTTAAAACATCAGCCTAAAGCCGCAAAATACGAGAAACTGGAATTTTGGTTCAAGGATTAAAGACGAAAAACTCCTTAACACTTCTTCAACCACTTCTCACTAATAAAAGTGGATAAATTAATTATTTTCAGTATCCCGAAGGACATACGAAGTGTTTCATTTCAACTGGCTGCATGAACCTATACAGATCTATACATTCAGCTGGTTATCATAACTTTTTCTTCTCTATAATATTTAAAATCCTAGTAAATTCGGAAAGAAACATTTTAAAATACATCCTCCAGTTAAACAAACGATTATAGATTGATACATTAATTAGACTAGGTGAGTGTAATCTGATATAATGCGTAGTGTCTTCTGTTAAATTTATGAGCATTTATACCTGGTACTCATTATGTTGAGTTATTGTTGTAACACTTGCTTAAAACCAACTTATTATAAGATAACCGACCGTGTTTTTTGAATAGTATGAAAACATATTTATATTTTTATTGAAGAAAATCATTAAAAGTATACTGCTCATGTTTAGTATAAGTGAATGAATTATTTTCCTGTAAGAATACCTTAGTTTCTTGCGGAAAAGTATAGTCTATTACAAGAAAGTTTTCCAGCACGTGTAGCACCCCTTCAGCTATAGCAATATAACGGTTTCATTCCCACGTTTCGACTCATACCTAATTCAGGACGAAAACCATCGCGTCAATTAATTTGCTCGAGGGCAAAAAAAATCATAAAGCTCCTCTCCGTAAATCTCGCACGTGAGATTTGAAGGTAATCCGCTATTTATTTTGGGTATGATTCTCAATTCCACCGGCAGATGCGCCATCATCGGCCGCAAAAAATGGCGCATTTTTTTTCACCGGTGAGGATCCACTTGAGTCCTTGACATTTACCCACATCCGTCACTCGGCAACCCCCTGGACCAATAATGGCAATGGGGCAACTGTTAAAGAGTGGATTACAACCGCGATGCGCCCAGAACGGCGTCTTTTCTTGCTCAACAGCGGCGTCCAACCGAGTCACGGAACAAGTGAAGATCGCCGAGCGCAGAGGCCGACACCTGTTCGCTTATTCTAATGAATGCTCTGCTTTCTCCTCTTTCGTCGCGATTATTACTCCGGATGAATTGAAAGGGTTACTGTTTGCCCGAGGTAGAGTCGGCTTTTCATTATATTCGCCGCATTATGGCGACTAATACGCTATCCTTCGACTGCGTATTTTTTTAAATGACGGTGTCCATGAATGCTCGAGATGTTTTCGAAATGATGTTTGCGACGGCAGTTCCGTTAGAGAAAAATTTGGCTCCTCTCCAGGTCTGTTGATTGTTGGGTGTTTCCTGATGTCTCTTGGCACTACCGACTTTTCATCGCGAAGGCAGTAAATGACACCGACTACTCTCCTTTTCTATGCTATCTTATCACGGATGTTTGCATGTCCACTGTTTCCGCTGTTGTGGAATTTTTCTCAGAAATCCATCTTAAATACGTGTAATTTAAAATTATCTAAGATTGAATTATATCGATGAATCCATTTAAAGTGACGTAAATAGTATAACATAAACATTATAAAACAAAATTTGTTAATACTGTAATTTTTATATCTGTAGATGCATAAATGAATGTTTATTTGACATGAAAATTCTAAAAATTAAATATTCTCGACAGATACTTTAGATGTATTCGTTGTTATAACAAAGTAACCATAACCGATAAAATCAACAATAAATTAATAAAATGGCGTCTTCAAATAAAATTGGTTGCTAAGTTTCAATTTAAAGGGAATTTAATTAAATTTTTGAAGGGAAATTTTGGCAAAATAGAACATCTTATCTGGTTCAAGTATAGTAATTAAACCTGATTATGAAAGAAAATGAAGAAATCTGACTTTTTCATTTGGTCATTAAACGTTTATTTGAGGACACGGTGAGTGCCGAGGGCTCAAATGGAACCGAGCTGTAATTCACCTTTTTTGGGAAACAATTTATTTTTAATACTCGTTTTCAGTGGTTCTCGAATATTCAAATAAAAAATCAAATATTTGAAAAAGTTAACATTTCTGCTTCTGTATTGAAATGCGGGTATGTTATGTCTTTGAAGTTAAATTTATTCCATAATATAATTTGGGTGTATATTCTCAGCAAAATATAAAGTCTATTAACTATTTATTACTTGAAATTTGAATTAAAATTATGTTAGACTTATATTAGAATGTAAAGATAACTTTTTGTAAAAGTATGATTTGAACTAATAGTTAACATAATTATCATGAAGTAAAACGCTGCGTAAGTGATTCAGCAAGAACTTTAATTTGCGATACATAATGAGATTTGCAATCATTTTATAAGTTATATTTTCATATCGATTTCACAGTCAAATCAGTCGGAAACTTAATCAATTATCTCAGAAATAAGTCTCTTTTGGATTATAAAGCACCTGTTGATCAGTATCTTCATTTTAACCACCATGGAATGGATATAACTTTTGCAGCTGTTAAACAAAACGTTCGAAAATCGTTCGGGACTCGTTAACAGTAATAAAGTCTTTAGCGAAGAAAAAAAAACGCGGAACGCTTTCGCATGAACTGGTGAGTGCGTGAAAAAAAACTCAACGTCTATAAATTCCTCGATGTGAGTCAGTAGGATTTGAATAATTGCAAGAATAATTGCGTGCAAATGCAGGCCATGGCCGACTGCATTTTGCCTATTAGACAGGGCGTGGTCGGAATGGTAGAGTCCTTTTCCGATTGCAAGCACACAATTCAAGAGTACGGAGGGCATCTAGCATGCAGCTGCTTTCCAAGGATGAGAGATGTGTGGTAGCTATCTGGTGGCATTACCAAATATAACTTAAACTACTTTACAGTAAGCGATGATTGTTTATGCAACGGAGAAACATTAACATCTGTTACTAAAGTTATAAATACTGTGTGTATTCTCTGATCCTTATGTTTCATGTTGGAAATATTGTTGAAATTTTCTTGCAAGCATGCAATTTTTCCATTTCGGTCTATTTATTTAAAATTAGATATATTTAATTGTATAATATAATGGTAGGTGTCGATTTAGGCGATGCATGACTGTAGCGGGTATGATACGAGATAGCATTCTCATGATGAACGGGTTGTGTTATCAGAGACGGCATTTTCTAACTCTTTCAGTTCCTGATTATGTAAATTTATGCCGTTTTGGGCGAACGAACGAGTGTGTGCGTATGGAAGAATGGTTTTTCATTTTCTTGCTCTCGTAATGCCTGGTGTGTGCTTTTTGTGCCTCCGAGGGCTTGCCTTCGCAGAAAGAGGGTTGGTCGGAGTGGATGCTTGATTAGATTCGGAATGCGAATTATTTTGCAATTTCCCTCTTTTATTTTTGTCAACGAGAATGAATTGAAAATGATCGGCTTGAAAATTTCACGGCGTTCAGTCTTAATTTCCCAATACCAGTTTCTAAATTCCTGCAATTCGATGCGGATATTATATGGCATTTGTGTTGATTCTCAAGTAGCAGTGGCAGTTCTTTCTGGTCTTCAAACTCTATACTCATTCTTCCATGAACATTTTTCAAATTTTTGATTAGTCTATTTATTCATTCTATAGGACTCCTTGAATCATTGTTTATAAATGCTCTATTTTCCAAGCCTTTACAAAATATTGTGAATTTTTATGTTTTTTAATTATTGAAGAAATATTAAGAAATTTATCCTTCTTCTTGTTTAGTTTACTAATGAAAGGATAAAAGTTCTGTAAGGAGGAGAGAGAATTTTGGATTTCCTTGGTTTGGAATTAAAAAAAATAATAATTACCTTAAACCCAAGTAAAGAGACTTTAATTATTCCAAAGGGTTTCCCATTATGTGTAACAAATGTATCACCAATATGCATATATCATATGTATCCTAAAAAGGCATCATACTGTTAATACATTATAGATGTTCCATCGAAATAATATACAATCAAACAATTGGCTTTCCATTTCATTGAGGAGTGAAATTCGTCCGAGCTTGTTCTTAATTTGCGCTCCTTTTCGTTTCTCGAAATAACGAATTAAAATGAATTCCGTATTAAATGTGAAAAATTCGCTTTCAACGAATCATTTTGAATTATTCATTAAAAATTATTTCCATCGAGGAATACTTGCGTAAGGTGGTAAAGGTCTTCCAATCCTGCAGTTATGATCACCTTTAGAAAAGGTGGCATTTTTAATGTTAATTTCCCTCATTTAGGTTGAATATTTTTGCAGTTAAGTTATGCTTAAGTTTCCAGTATTATTCAGTGATCCGTATCCACGTTATATTATTTACAGTGATGCTGAGAAGAAAATCTTGCACTTTAGTTACGTGTCATTAGAATAATCCCTTAGTAAAATTATAATCAGTAGAAGAAGCGGATGTGAAATTTTCAGTCATTCGTACGTATCTACTTAGAGACAGTTGCTTGACTAGGTTTTTCAAAAATGTCCAATCATAATGGTTTGTTGACGAATAACCTTTGGCAATATTCCAAATCCTTCAAGACCAATAAGCAGATTTATAGTCGCAAGTCTCTGACCTTCTGAAGATCAGAGGACAATGTTGTAAGAGAAATCTCGGTTCTTTCTATGAGGTAGCTTATCTAAGGAAATACATTCTCGCCAGCAAATATCCTTGCACGGAATCTCTCTTTGGCATATCGCTCGAGATTTAAAGCTCTAGGCCACAGGTTCCAGCATATCTAGTGCACGACAACTGTCCTTTGTACCACCTTAATCAATTCTATCCCCATGGCTTGAAAACTGAACCACTCTAGATAAAGCAATCCTTATTTAAACATTTCGTTTAGGAATGCGAGGCTTAGCAATTCAATTACGGGCATCCTTTGAGGATTCTCTACTCTTCCGTGTATTAGCGAGTTACCAACGAGGTATTCGCTGATGAAACAAATGAATCCCTAGCACAAGCCTTCGATCCGAGCGTGACTTTATGATTAAGACGGTATTTTTCGGTTTCTTTCGCAAAATTCCCTCGGGTAATGTTTAATTGGCCATTGTCTCCCTTCCCTGTGTCCGCGGGCGAACGAATAGCTCTGGGAGATACACCCTCGTGTACTAAGTGGGCGAGAGATCGTAGCACACGGTGCAACATTGGTAGGCGAGTCTAGTGTCATTTAGCACTCGGCTGACGTTGATGGAGTTGCTGGTGTCGAGTTTTCTCTACATCTCTCTCCTTCTTTTTTGTTTATGTTACGAGATGGAGCTGTCACACGCTTTGCTTTTCAGAGCTAATGCGAATCAAAGCTAACGCTGCTCTCGGGTTGCAGTAGAAGCCGCTAGAATGAATTTCGCAACCTACTCTCACACTATTGCACTCTGCAGACCTTCCCTCCACGTCCGGTGAGATAATGAAGGAAAACCTACTTATGTTCCATATCTCAAAACCCGGATGTTCGATGAATATCCACACTCGATCTAGATTTTCTATTATTCCACCGGTCATCGATCACGCGAAATCTGTCGACTCAAATTGGATTCGGTGATTGGCATTCGAATAGAATTTCCATAATTTTATCACCCACAATGGGTTTTGATCGGCACAATTCAGTCACCAAATTAGTCTCAATGAGCTGGAAAGAACCATTGCTAGAATTCGTTTTGAAATCGTGGGAAAGGTTTCGTTGGAGAATGCGTAATGACGAGTATGAGAAACTGGTCTTCGGACACGGCCGCGTTATCGATTGAAAAGTTCCATCTTCGCGCAGTTCTCACAAACTCATGGCATTTTCTTTCCCCTGGACGTGTGCAATCGACCCCCAAATCGTATAGGGAAACCCAGTTGTTGACAGGTGGCAGCGACAACTCGTTTCCTAATGGACTTCCTTCAGTTGAAATTGCTTTCTGGTTATCCTTCAATTGGCAACCGAAGATAAAACCCATCCTTTGAGTGGAAAGCCTTCGCTCCCGAGGGTTGATGCGCGTGGAAAAAAAAAGATGATTGGTGGAGCTACCACATCGTCCTTATTATGTTTGATTCATCTTTATTGCGTGTATCCACTGCGGCCCATTTCCCTTCGAGGACGGGTGGGTGGAGGGAATATTCACTTAAAGCAATAAACGTCTCCGAAGGTAAAGATGTTATTTATATAACGTATATGCTCTCGACTGATTCTGTTGTGCTCTTTAGTGCGGGAGAACTATGATGAATATGCAGGAATGATTACGAATCCATGTTCGTATGCTAATTTATGGATACGTTTTTATTTATGGATGGAATCTCGCATTTTAAATTACTAATTTTCTCTTGCAACTTGTGCATTATCGAAGATAATATCCCATTTGATATATATTATGAACTGATATCTATATGATCGCGAACGCTTCACAGTCATCAGGAAATATCTCGAGACGACTTATATTACTCATTGTAACTAATACGCAATAGTGCGGCGCGATTTAAAGGTGCACTTTTTTCAGGATTCATATGCATAACTGTCATGCTCGATGTCACAAATATTCTGCAATCATTCAGAAAGGTCGGGTTATAGTCGCTTTCACGGAGGCACAATATTCTAACTGCAGTGAGCATACGACCATCAAGACGTATTCTTCTGAACTTTTATATTTTTGCTTAGTTTTTACTATCCTACGTTGAAGGCGTAATGACATTTATATTAAATTTAACGTAACTCTATTTCACAAAAATTTCAAAATGAGTCCGTTTTCGTAGTTCTTATTAGTCCAAGTTGTGCATTTTAATTTTTTTATGTTTTAGAAACAGAATCTGAAATATCAACTACGTATGCAATTAATGATATACAATTAAATCAATGATTCTATCAATTTCAATTACAATAAGATTTTAACTAATGAATATCAATAGTAGTCCATGGTAATTTACAACACTTAAAAATTGGTATTCAACTTTGTCAGCGTATTTTAGAATAGATATTATTTCGCGAACAAGATAATTCATATTTCATCTTTACGTTATTAAATCTCATCGATTCGTTAGCCTCTCCTACAGCCGCTTTTCGTAATTTTTTCCTCCTCGTTATTAAGCGTTCCTGCCCTCGGTGTTCTATATTACGTCACCGGAGCGTGTCCTCGTTGCATGCATGGAAATGCATTGCGTTCGCCCAGCCGTTGCATCTCCGCATCATTTCCCTCCGATTGGACTAATCGAACACGCTCTAACAATCGGCATAAAAGGCTGACACGCTCAAAAATACCACCCCCTTCGAAAAAAAATAACCACCGGAATTCAACTTACAACTGCGATGTTCGAAAAATACACGGAGGAATCGAGCGGGATTCGCATTCCTATAGTGGGTCACGAAGTATCGTGCGTGAGAAATGAAAACACAAACACTTTCGATTCTCACAGAATACGCCCATCCATCTTCGTGAATCTTTTAACGGCAGGACCTTTCAGCAACACGAATATAAGGTTTGGTGGGCGTGCGAGGTCATCGACGTCGCTGCAGTCTTTAGGTCACCGTTGTAAAATCCCCTTGGCGCCAGACAACAACTGTTTAGAGGTCCAGATGAAGGGGCCCTGACCTCTCTACGTTGGCCTTAGCTCCTTCGTGAAATCCTTCTCATCTCGATATCCGCGCAGTTTCTCCTCCGCCCCATGTCTTTGTTTGGTTATGTGCCTCGCAGGGGATCCGTCGGCTGATGTATGCGTCTCAAGGGATAGTGACGCACTCGGCTGCGGTATGCGTATTTCCATAGAAACAATTCCCACTATGTAAGGCTCCGGGACGAAGAATAAAATTAGTAGAAATTGTCCTCTTTCCGAGCGATTCGGTGTTTGCAACGAAGAGAGGGGAGTGGAGACTTCAACGCCTGCAATTCCATTTGCATCGCTGTTTCATCATAATAACTCACGAAAGCATTGAAATGATGATTCGATTGAAATGTTTAATAAAATTGTTATATATTGCAATTAAATTTTTCATTGAGATCATTAAATGGCATTAAGTAGAGATAATTCTCAATTAATTAATAATTATTTTTTACGTAGACCTACTCATTCATTACGACTTTCAATAATAACGAGTGAAATGTTGTTTAATTTAACATAAAGACTTATATAAACATTAATATTCGTCAGAGTTAGAGCTAACCTTTATGTTATTCGTAAATTGGAGAGCATATGACATTAGCATCTATACTTAAAAAGAGAGATTTAAATGTCTAATGTGTAACCCATACTATCTACTCTAGGAAACTGATAAAATTTCTTGAATCTAATGTACAGAATAAAGTTTTGCTTTTTGTGATCGTAAGGAATCCTTCTCCTTATATTCATGATTACTATCTATACATATCCAAGCCGTCGTGCCACCTGACGATAGCTTTAGAAAATACTATATCGTAAAATTTTTTGCAATACCTGCAATTTTACGACAGTTCAATTTTCAACCCCCTAATGACGCGTATGTAACTATTTGTAAATCAGCCCGCGTTCGCAGATGAGCGGATCAATCTTATCCCAGCAATTCGAGATATGTTCAAAGATACATCCGCTTGTTTATTTTCTTAGCGGGGATGTATGCGAATTATCGCAACAAATTCATCGTGTGATGCAATCGGATGAAATTCTATCTCGCTGAAAACACTCGCTGGATATGGGATTTATAATGCGGCATCCGCGTATAAAAAAAGGACTTTTATACGCGGCATCTAAATAGAGGGGCAATTAAATTTATCTACGCCTCCGCACTTCTCGACGCCAATTAACCGTTCTACGGCTCTAGCCCTCCAGTTACTCTAGGCTACCGTGCAGCTACCAGTATCCCTGTTCGCCTCGTTTTTCCTAAGCGCTCCAAGGTTTTGTTGAATAATTGGTTCTGAAACCCTCGAGATCTCGTAATCAACGTCTCGTACAAATGCGTTTATTACTCTAGCCACCGCCGTAGCTACTGCGCCTCACGCAAAACGGGTCCCTCACACCCGTCCCCTTCAATCATATGGCGAGGGAAGGATAAAAATTAGGAGGAGTTTAACCGAAACAGCGGCACTCCATCTCCGCGCTAAATGAATGGGAGACGAGAAGAGGAGTGGTTGTAAGGAACTGACGCAATACTCTCTCATCCAAGGCTCATATCATCGATGTCGTGACCGCAATTCTATCGAATCAGAAATGAAAATAGCATTGGATTTACGAAACGATGAAAGAGATGCATTGGAAGTATGAAAACGAGCAAAATTATGAGGAGAAAGATTTACATTTTTATGATTTTAATTCGTGTTTGAAAATGTAATGAAGTATCTTACGAGTCTTTACGCGCCTATAAATGTATCGAAATTCACTTTTCCGCTTGTTAAATATTCAGAAGGGTTTGAAAGAAGGAAATTTTTATTAGGAGAACTTTTTCGCAATCTCCCATCTCTTTTTATATGTATGCACTTGAGAAATTGATAAATAAATAAAAAATGAAAGTTTATCTTCATATCGTATACAACGACTAATATTTGCATGCTATGTTGCAATGCTTCTTGTGGAGCGTATACTGATGGATTTTGATGCATTAAAATTAATGTAATCAAAAATCGTTTAAATTTTAATAAATAAACGAATAATTTCAGTCACGCTCATTTTCCTTTTCATCGTCTTGAAGTATATTATAACGCCGATGATATACCGTTGTTTTAATCAGTAATAGGACTCTAACCATAGTATACAAGAAATTGCGAATAACATAAGCGTCTATCCGTTATCACTAACTGCATTTGTAGCCTTATCTCAACAGTTGGCAACGTCGTTTCAGATACATAATCATATCCAAATTGCAGCGAACGAGATAGTACCGACTCAATCGCGCGGATCTATAATTGCGCCTTCGGACGGATACCGAACAAAAAACGGGAGCTATTTAATGCGACTCTGTCGGACGCAGAAAACGCATTTATGCCAACATTAGCTCCGTAGATGTATTAAACGATTAGGATCCCACTACATCCACGCATTTATCTCAAAAGTTTCGTAAAAAACTTTTGGTATGGTAACCGGGTGCGTGAATTCGACGTATGCTCGTTAATCTCTTAATGACGAGCGTATTGCACTGAGGAAATGAAGATGGAACGGACAAAAGAGAGTAGCTTTTATTCACTCATTTGTTTCCTTCATTTCTCGGGGCACTTGTCGGAAGTAGGCGGTCAAGTGTGTCAAGATTCTTCTCAAGGAACAACGCGGAGTATAGGAGAAAAGTTTTTCTTTCGGTATTTTGCGGCAAGGAGTGCGTAACAATTTGGCACAAAGCCATTCTTCGCGGAAAATGGTGTATTTACGAATGGGGAGTGAAAGATGAGGAAAGGTAATCATGAGTTATTCTGGAGAAAAAGGGAAATATATAGAAGATGTGTTTAATGAGGATGAATGCTATTAATGCAGTGAAGATTAATATTCTATGGCTAATTTAGATGGGAAATGAGAAAGAATTGCTGAAATAATGGAAAAAGGAATGAATAATGATGAGCCTTATCATGATTGCTATGATAAATTGTGATGATATATGTATTTAACTTTTATCGTCTAATTATTTCGAAATCTAAATGAAGTATTGTCGGAACAATATCGTGTAAGTACCATAAGTTAGATATAAAGTTTATTATATAAAATGGATAAATTATAAGATAAATATTAAGAAGTTTACATATAATAATAAATTATAATAAAATATTTCGTCGGTGAAGTATTCGATGAACATATGTACTCCAATTCTACTCAAAGCCTTTGGTCGAGAAAGATGACTTCTCCGCGAAACATCCTTTTAAAACCAATGCAGAATGCAGTGCAGAGAAACAAGATATGCGTCTCAAATTCAGCGTTAGCAATGAGTCAGTCGGCGATGTGCAATGGCAGTGCAATTTCGTTCGAAGATCGATGGGCTGCAGTCGCAAATTAGAACCGTTGACTCATCAACTCCCGGAAAAAGAGTTTCAAAGAGGAGATGCGTTAATTCCTTCGGATGATTTATTCTGATTGGAAAGATCTTTTGTGCAGCTTTGGAATTGAGACGCGCGTCTCCCTCAGCAAAATTCTGTTGGCATTCCTTTTTCGTTTCCTAGTTAAGGTAACAAGGAGATACGGCCGAGATTGAGACGTGCATTGAGATATCGACAGGGAAGTGGTGTGCGGAGACGTATAGCGCACGTTTTCATCTCAGCATGTTAAAAGTTGATTAGCTCGGAAGGCTACAATATGCTATGGTTTCTCGTTTTGAGATGCCGTTAGGGAATGGAAAGCAAATACAACTTACTGATACTCGTCGCGTGATATGCCTACGGCCTTATGAAAGTTCGATTACGAAAGAAAATAACATTTTATATTTTTCTACGCGCGAACGCGTTCGGACGTATGCGCTTATGGATTGGCATAGCGTAATATATGGGATCCGAGTTGGTTGGTTTTAGGTGAACGTCCGTCAAAGAGCGAACGTCTATCTTGTAAGCGTTTGTAAGTTATCAAACCTTTCTCAAATGAATGATTGACGCTTTTGAGGAAAAATGTTCGTCAGACTTGATGGTACATGACTGGTATATGCATGCGACACTCATTTTGAAGTCAGTTTAGTCGGATTTAAGCCAGTAGGGAAAAGGGCTCTAGAACAAAAAAAATCCGGCGTATATTGAGTCCAAAAATATATATTCGTTAAGTTAAATTTAGTCTAAACATAATTTCAATTTAATTTTGCGCTTTATTATGAAACTGAATACTCCACAGAGATAATATTGTTAGTAAAATTTCGCGAACTTTAAAAATAAAAACAGTTTAGTTGCAACGAATGCTCCTATATAAACGAAATAATAATAGAACTCTCCTCAAGTAAAAGATTCTGTTGGAATAATTGATGAATCGGGATAAATAAAATAATAAACCCTTATACTTCATGTCAGGCACGTTAATTTCGCCACAGTCCCGCAAGATATTCTGTCGTGGATATCCGAGGTCGAATCGATTTAAAATGCTCTTCATGGAAACCAAAGAGCTGTAGAAGGGCATTCTGAGGAAGATGGAATTTATGGAGACCGCTATTTGATTCCAATCAAAGAACCTGACCGGGAATTATGACCCCGTACATTAGCATGGATTAAAAGGAGCGTAAAATGTTATGCGATGAGAAGAGGAGAATTGACCCAAATGCGTCGGTGCTTCTTCGTACGCCCATCGGAATGCAATTGTCTTTCTCTCATTCGGTTCCCCCGCATTCTCCCCCCGATGAATAATGACGCTCATTCGACCGTGTTCTCGAAAGAATTTGCGTCGTTGCCTCGACAATAAGCGAACTTACACATCCAAGCACTCCTTCCGATAACCTGAAGACGCCAGGCTGAGTTGCGAAAGATCTTCTGGGAACCGCTGGGATGCAAACGATGCAACTGCAGAATCGTAACGGATCCAGATGCCGTATTTTTAGTCGAATCGCGTGAGTTACGTTAAAAATAAAACTCCAATGAAGATATAACTTGATTAACAGTAATTTAATAGTAAAAAATATTAAAAATGAGCAATTCAAAAGGAATAAATATGAATTTACATTCCTTTTAAGCCTCTAAAGACTATTCTCAAGAACGAGTTAATCGCCGTGAATGTCAGCAACGCACTGCCTGCGGAAGAGATGCGATTAAAAAGAGCTATTGATGGTCGAATAAAGTCCTTGAGTCTCTATGACATCCTCTATAAAAAAGACAAATAGGCACAAGTAATTGATCTAGATTATCGTTGATATACGTATATATCTCTTCGTGATTACTATATTATGAAAAAAATAAAAGGACACTGTTGAGAAACCCGTTCTCAAGGGAAAATATTTCTAATAAAAACAAAATTAACAGAAGTAGTAAAAAATATATAAGAAGTAATGACTTATTTTCATGCTGAAGAAAGGCTGTAGCTGATTCATAAAGTCAATTGAGTATCAAGAGGATAATCTTACGTATTATACGAGAGTTATATTTTCAAAGGCTAACTTTGAAAGGACTTTATTAAAGGGAAAAAAGCTTCTCTAATATCTTGTTTAGAAAATTAATTGTCAAATTTTATATTTATATGATATACTATAATCAGGTAAGGTAACAATTCAAATAGTCACCATGGCAAATTATTATCAAAATAAAATTTTCGAAGTAAAATATCTTTCCGATCTACTTCTCGCGTGTTACAAAGGCATTCGTCTCGCCTGGCGTGAGATGTCACGTTCACCATAATAGCGAGCGGACGCTAGAGGCGAGAGTCGAACCCTCAACCTTTAGGAGCCGTGAAGAAAGATCACTCTTTCAACCTCCTCAATAGATGCTCGTGTACAGTTTAATGGGTGAGAACAGAAAACCGTTAGGTCTGGCATTTTCTTTACGTAATGTTCCTCCTATAACTTCTAACCATTTCCACGCACCGCGTTTCGGCCGAAGATAATCGCACATGAGATTGCGATCGCCGTTGATGGGAATGCAGCGTCCTGTGAATGAGGAGGTTCCGATATGAGAATGCGTTGATGGGTACACCCACTGCATTCGATGCAATAAACACGCGAAAATGCTGTGTTTATTTTAAACGCAAAATTTCGTCACAACAAAATTTAGCATAAAGTCAAGGTTTTAGACTGAGGTTATTTCGCCGATCATCATCTGTGTACTCAAAATTTTGTAACTATTTATTCATGTGCAATTTTCTTGATATTGTTTAATTTTTACTAGTTTAGTTTCTTTTACTAATTTTTTGGGAGATATTATTGGAAGGTGAAAAGCATGATAATATTTAAGGACATTTAAAGGATATTTGTATATTGCGAAATTAAAATAATCTTCGATGGAGAATTGAATTTGAGTAATTTCTTTTTTATATTTTATGTCTTTTATTTTTTAACGGGTATTGCGGAATTAATTTTGTGAATATTTATTGCGACGAATAAATAGAAAAATATGTAACTTAAGAACGCTATCTTATCATAATACATAATTTTCCTAAGATTAGATTAATGTATTCAGTATAATATTATTGCCTTTTCAATATCTCTATTTAAACATTAATTTGTTCCATCAATTTAATTTAATTTTATATGATCATGTATTCCGTCTGTAATTTATAGTATATCGGATACTCGTGCCTGGTTTCTTTCCTAACAGCATAATAAATTTAACCAATAAATGTAAAATTTTTGTGATTGAAACTCTTATAGATCTTTACATGATTTAAATCTTATAGATCCTTACATAATTTTTTTCACGATTGAGATGGTTCTAGGCTCTAATCAATGAATGGACCACACGAGAAATACGTAATCCGATGAATTTTAATGGACGATGTGGACAACGTCCGATACAAGGCAACAACCTCTTGGGCACCTATTTTGATGCCATTTGTTTTCTTGCAGAGGTAGTGAGGAGTGTAATTGCCTCCTTGCAGACGTAGCATCGGTCGCCATTTACTCTGTGTAGAGGGTCTCGCGTTCACGCCCCTCGTATAATGTGGCAGTAAGTTCAACGATCGTGGCTGTATACGACGAGATTATCTTTCGGCCTTTTTACTGTGTCTTCGGTAAGTTGACAAAGTTAGAATGTAGTCCCGGATAATGAGGGAGTGTATCGACAGCTTGTGCCACTTACTTCCACCCGAATACCATATTCAGGAGACGTGCTTAATCATCGGGCTTATCTGAATGGTTCGCGCGGTGAAATAACTTCGATATTTTTACGACGGAGCAAGTGTTCGAAACGGTGTTTTTCGCGGAAAACGCGAGGATGTGCGATAACGAAGCATGTTGCAGAGAATATATAATAAGGGAATTTCGATAAGATGATGTTCTTTAACTGCTCTTTGTCCGGGAGAGTTATCTGGTTGAGAAAATGTATTTGTGCGTTTGAATACCTATTTTTAACTAATGGTGCAACTTTCGTTCTTTTATCATACCCGAAACAAGGATTGAATATACTTTTCTTTTGAATTACTATGAATCACAGTCGAGTAAAAATATAATATACGTAATAAATGACTTAATTTGCAATTTTTTTTAAAAGATAATTGAGCAAACAAACTTTTAGGTTATTCACTTACAGTCCGTCATCACTGGGATAAAACGTACTACCATAAACGGAAAAATGAATATTATTCATTTTATCTTATTTTTTATCCGAGGAAAACTGTCCTAAAATTACTATTAATAAACATTTAACTAATATATTCGTGTAATGAAATAAAATGTAGAAGAATAGCAAAGCTTTGTTTCTATCAACTGCGTATGATTTTGCTGAGAATGTTTTCGATATCGGACTCGACAACAAATATTTATATCGACAGCCAAAAATAATGGCGACCATATGCATGAATAGGCCTTAAAAAAAGACTCATAAATCGTCGTCACGTAACGGACCTCAACAGAATGCGCCCTCATTATCGATGGGGTGGTCCTTCGTCTCCATGTGGTGGATTGGCACAAGGAGGAGTCGTAGGGTTGTAAAAGGTGCGCGTATCAGAGGCGATAAGTGGTTTGGGAAGAGATACGATGGGAATGTCAAAGAATGCATCCATTGAGGGTGTGCATCACCCCTGTGTTTAACGGTGGAGGCGTGACCCAAAAAGACCGGTTTTTCCTCAAAAAACGCCCTCACCCCTTCACTCCACCCACTCCTCCATTTGTCCGTGAGGCAATTGCACCGTCTCCCATCACCTGATTGCACTCCGCAAAAATCCTTGGCTTTCACCGCAAAATGTATGCAATTTGGAATGTTCAAATAAATTTGGTAGCCCCAGGGTAGAGAGGAGTTCACTTGAGCGATGATGGGATAGATCGATCTGAATGATTATATCTTATGCCCTTAAGTATATCACGAGGGAGTTGTTTGAAGCGTTTTCGAAATATTTTGGACGTTTATGTATGGAAATTATAAAGGATAGCAATGATCCATCGTGAACCTTAACATTTTTTCGGTAATGAACGATAAACTTTGATAACATAACAGTATATCATCGATTGGGTAAAAAACAAAATACTTGAGTTACTTTTAAGTTACTATGTTCAAAGGATTTGGCATGATTGGGAGCAATATGAAGTTTAAAGGTTTTACACTCATCATCAGAGTAGTTCTTCCTTTGCAGATCCTAAATTATTTCTTAGCATTCACGTAATTATGTCGATTGAATTTAAATATTTCGGTGAAAATATGTCGTTTTAAAGGAAAATTTATAAATAAAATAGATTTTACGACATTAAACCCTTCATTATAATATTTATGAATGTACTGATGCAGTGGCATAAATTGAAATTACGTCAGAATGTGTACAGTCGTAGAACAGTACTTTGACTAAAAACGAGTGTGTCGCATAAAATAACACTTCAAACTAAGAACCCTAAAAATGTGAATATGTAAAAAGAAGTTTATAATTTTTTGTTTCTTGGAACGAGGAAAATGCCTTAGATATTTTATTATTCTAATAGATTGCTAGTAGGGGAACATTATATCTTTTGATGCGATTTCCATTTCCATTAAATTTATGAATTCAGTACGCATAAATTTGAAACGCAGATTTGTCATCAAAGAGGTTAGCCATTTTATTATGGGTTATATGTTATAATGCGATTTTACGATCTCAGAATGTTCTTAAATATCCTGTTATCGATTTTCACAAATTCAGAGGCTCGGTTCCAAGGAAATCGTCATAACAACAGACATTGGCGCGTATGAATCCTGTTTCCAGACTACCAGAGATAGAAGTTTTCCAGCGGAAATTATGGGTATATAAACGTAAACATTTAGAGTTGATATTTATTTCAATACTTATTCGTGAAGATGCTCTTGGGATAGGTTCACAGAGAGTGGACGACCTTCTTTTTATTAGCCCGATTTCACCGAGCTTTCTAAAAAGTAAAACGCGAAAAAAATTACTCTGGATGTTTTTGGGTCGGGATAGTTTTCGGTGAGCGTGTGGGAGAATTCTCGAAGGCATTTTTGCAGTCTTAATAGTGCTTCCTAGAAGCGGAAAAATAAGGCCATTCGGTGAATATGGCTGATAGCAATCGGTTACGGGTTTTTAAGCACGGACAAAGCGGAAACAAGGCACGCAGTCGCGTATTCCAGAGCGGGAAAAAAAACCGTTCCGATGTTCTCTGCTACGAATGTTTTTAATCACTGGATTAGAACTTCCACAATAGATTTGTGCTCATAATTTGGAGCTATTGTGTGGATTGTATTCACTAGCTGAGGGATTACAATTTCGCCGACTCATATTTCTAATTTCGAAGGAGCCACGATGGAAGAGTGCTATTATAAAATTTAAGATTCTCCCGTTCTCATGGTAACGGATAAGAACCTCAACAAAAACATCATTGTTGAATGAATATAATATCTCTTATCTGATACGAACCTACGTATTTCTTTCACAGACGCTGGGATTTATTTCCGTAATAATGTGTAATGACTACTTCTACAAAATTTAAGTAAGTTATACGCTTAAAGTATTTAGTACTATACGTCATTGAAATAGTAAAATATAGATAAAAAAATCATTATCTGTACAGAAATAATGAAGAATGAATCTGAATTCTCAAATAATGAAAATAACTATTAATTTAGTTTACATTTATACTTGCGTCTTTCTAAGTCATCTAGTCCTTTTCCGATTGATTAGATTTCAATATAATTATAATTACTAATTTATATGTAAATGGGAGGTAATATTTATTATCTAAATTGAACTAAACTAACTAGACTAAACTAAAACGAAATTTTCCTTTCCAGTTAGATAATTGAATGCCACAGGGATTAATTAATTAATCTAATAGATAATAAGGATGAAGTTAATGTAGGAGTATGTCACATTTATTGAATGACATATCACAACAAATAATCATCATCATCTGAAATGAAATTTCGAATCAAAATTATTAATTATTTTTCTAATTTTTACTAGCTCTTAATTATAGAGTTTAACATTCCTACCATTATCACCTACGTGATTAATATTTGTCGCCATCTTTAAACTATGCATTTTATCTCAATAGCTTAATTAACTTATATTCGTCTTATAATAGTAGTTAAGTTATTATCCTAGTTAGCTAATGAACTCAATTCTCTTTGATATTCCCATGGTGATTGCCCCATTGTAACCAGCGGCTTATATCGAGCGAGTTGATCGGCAAAGAATAAAAGGGGCGCTTTTTATCACGCCGAATTAACGGCGGAAACTAATGCATTCGACAATAGGATAAACACTTTGCATGATCCGTTATTTTCACGTGCTCCTTATTAACCTCCATCTCACAACGCGTTGTTAATTTTTCCCATCAATTAAGTAGAGCTCCTCAAGCAACTCTGAGAATCCTTCATTCCAAGAGAAGGAGCGACCGACTGGATCGCTGGATAATTATGAGTGAAGTTGTGTAGAGAAGTTAAAGAGTGACATCTTAACAAATGAAGACGCTTCCCCACGAACAGTTCATACATGTCTGAACATCTCAACTTTTTCCGCTCAATGCGAGGGGCAGTAGGCAATTATTCCAATTAGAGGAGATGCTAATAAAATTTCTAATTACTGAAATTATGAAATTTATTATCTCGAACGTTCCTCGGTAATATGATAGCTCTTGGTACGTCGTCTGGAAACTTCTACTGCTAAACTTTTGCTTTATTAGTGTGATCAAAAAGCTTTGATAGAAAGACCGCAGAATGATTTGAAACCATGCGGTTCGGTCTAATTAAATTCAATAACACTCACAATAAAAGTCTCAGAGGGTATCTTATTTAAATAATCTTTAAAGTATAACAATGAAGTCATGAATATTGAACTTGTATTTGTTTATCATTACAAAACCAATAATCACTTACATTATTCCACTCATTAAATTCAGCAGCAGAATGAATTTAAATACTTGAGAAAGTGAATCAAATAATTGGTTACCTTTTGGAAGTCCCTCAATTTATTCTTTTTCCATTTTTCATGAAATTTAAGAAACTTTTATCTGTGAAGAGTAACTTCATAACTATAAAATAACACGTTACGTCTAATCCAGTAATATCTGAACAATAACTTGATTATAAAACTCGTAAATAGCGTTCTATAATTATGTCTAAGAGATGTGCATTGCATATAAAATAGCATGAGGCCTTTATGAGGAGACTTTCTTTTTTACTTACTCTATATCCTGAAATATGCGATTCATGTGAGTGTATTCAAGGATCACATTAATTTAACAATAACCGATTTAAATTCAGGATTCAAAGGTGTTGAAAGCAGAATACCTTCTGTGCAAGTAAAGTCTATTCAACATTGTTGTTCAGAAGCTTGCTTTACCCGGAGAGATGACCAGACGCGCGGATAGCATCTGCGGCTCTCTACGAGAGAAAACAAGAAGAAAAAAAGAAATGCGCAGACCGACAATTACCGAGCAAAACCGTAACTGACCCATCCCACCGAAGAAGGCATTGGATTCACCCAATTTACTGTTCGTCTGAGGCGAGACGCGTTCGAGATAGGAGCATTTATCTCCGGCTGTGCGCTTAAAATTCCCCACAGGAAAAGACGGTATTTCCCTATAGATCCACGACTCGGAGCGGAGATAAAGGGATGATCGCCCTTCGGGAGGGAAAGGGGCTGATATCGCATCTCTCCGAGGGTGAGAAATAACTCTGCCCCGGGGCACAACACCCCCATTTCAGATCGATTTTGAATATAATGTCTCATTCCGTGGCGAAATCTAACTTTAGGATCTGCTCGTTTTATAAGTTACCCATCGAATCGGTGAGCGCAGTCGCTGATAAGGGCTTCGGATTGTTTAAATTAGGGAAATTGCCGGGACTTCCGCGTTTCCAGATTAGAATGCGACAAAAAACCCAAGTGCGATCTCCAGACTTCGGGAAAAAAGCGGCGGTAATCTGGGAACGATCAGTGGTTGGGCAAAAGGGATTTCTCTATTATCATAGCTCTGCTGGGAAAGGGGCGTGGATCGCCGAAGTCTTATTGAAAGTGATGAGGCGATAAGAAGGGTGGTGAAAGTTCTCCTTGTTCACATTTATCTCTAAAGTCTAATCCGAAGATTTTAATTGAATTCCTCATTGTGGATTCTCGACGGTTTCCTCAAAAGCCAACTGATGTGTTATCGTACGAAATGCATTTTTATCTGAAGTATTTGGAAGTCTAGGATACGTTTTATGAAGACACTGGTCACTTATGAAGTCGAATCCAATACTTAGAGGCGATAATTCTTCTATGAAAATTAATTCAAAACTCCTCGAATCAAAATCTTCAGCTACATTTATTCTTCCATATAAGTGTAAAATTGTGTAAAAGAAAGCAGCAGTTGTTCAGTGCAATCTTAAATTTAATCTCACCTCACGTTAAAATTCTTGCTAACGGCTGTTTCTGCAATTTTATTTCTCTGAACACTATTTGGACTTCTTCGAATATTTCAGTTTGAATAAATCTTCCATAGCTTACATACTATTCTATTATAATATGAATCATACATGTACGTCTTCGAGTCGACAAAATGAAAAAATTACTTAATTTATTCCGAACTCGCTAAATGTGTTCATCTGACGCATCGCCTCAAAAGGTATTCATTTGGAATATTGTACACAGAGAGGTTGTTGTTGTTCAATTTGCTCAGAAAAGACTTAAGGCATGAAAGATAGCCATTATTTTAGCTTTTACTTTTTAACATCTTTAATTTAATTTCATTAAATCTTGTAATCGAAGTTTTTAACGAAAATAAAATATAAATTAAAATTAGGTTCATGCATGTTTTTTATAGAAATACAATCGGAAGATATTACGCTTTTCATTAAAAAATCATCCACCGAAATTCATACCGTATCTTCAAATAAATCTCGAATGGAACAAATATTAAAATAACTCAACTTTGAGCAAAACGTACACCATAGCGCACCGCGTCAAAACGACAAAATCTGCAAATCAAGAGAACAGACGTACGCGGCAGAACTCGTAACCAGGAGAGGCTCAACAATTATAAAAGCAACTCGACCTGTGGGTGTATCCACTCTTTGTGTAACGGGTAGGAGAGGATAACAAGCTCCCGAGCGGATTTACTACCCGATCTAGCCGGATCTTAATACGGTCCGTGACTGGTGCACTCTGAAGAATGCGTAGGGCGGAGGGAGGCTTTCACAGGCTGATTTCGGCGAGAGATTGTCCTTCGGTACTCTCCGTGGATGCGATACGGTTGGAGGTGCGAAATGGGTTGGGAAGGGAGCTTCTATGTTCCACTGTTGAATCTATGCTATACATCAAGAGCCCTCTCTGCAAATAGACCCTCTATGTCGAGGGGAATAGTGATAGGTCAGCACATATTCATTCGACCACACTCGGCTAAAAAGCAACCGGTTTTATGTTGAATATTTACGAGAAACTGCATTGCGAATTTGTAGCTATGTTGTTGAAGAATATGTGCACCAAGGAATATATCTTTCTTTATTTGGATATTTTAATTCATACTAGTTCAAGAAATTTGTTCTAAAATTATGTCAATAAAGTTGTATTTGATGTTATCTTAAAAGTGCTTAATCTCCAAATAATTTAATTTCAAAAGTATAAGTAAATATAGAGATCTAATAATCGTAAACATAAAGGGAACCAATCAGCTTTCATTAAGATAGATTAGAAGAAAATGGTTCCGGAACTATTTAATAAACATATTTTTGTTAATTTAATTTGTAATACTGAGTGTTATGCTTTGACAGAATATATCGTCCTAAATATGTGTATGATATTCGATGTATAAGCATTCATGATAATCATGACCGAGTTAAGTAAAGGGTTTGTACGTATATATTTTCGTAAAATAATACGATGATGGTTAAATATAGTTTTAGACTATTTCGCCGCTTTGAAGAAATAGTTTTAACCTAGTTATTTATATAAATACGTTCTTTTTTTGCTGACACATTTTACGAATTTTACGCTCTTTACTTATGGATATTAGCCTTCGTTTTACGTTTCAAAGAACGGTTGTTTTGCGCACGTAATAATCTATTCTTCACGAGTTTCGGCTCAATGGCGCGTCATTTACTGCTCATAGAGTAACTGTACAAACAGTATTGAGCCGGCGAAATTCCTCGCTGTAAGCTGATCCGAGATAAAAAGAAAGCAATAAGGAGGAAAAATACTTCTCTTCGTTCACAGCTCTGCTATCAAAACGTCGTCTCTGTTTTTAAACGCCGCGACCCATTAAAGAAATGCAATACGATCGTTTCTCTGCCGAGTGTTTCCCATCGGCTCTCTTCCCCTGATGCTTATGCCATTCGCACGACACACATTGTCATTTTTTTACGCGTTTCGGAGTGTCGAGCGTAACTCGAGACATTTCCATGCGATGGACACGCGTTAGGGGAGAGCATTCCTGAAGCCAACCACTTCCTCAGGGAGAATGCACGTTGCATGAAGAGCCCGCAGAAAGAGTAAATAACACCGGAGGATGTCAACGTCTGCATGAGAAGAAAATAAGCTTTCTATAGTTTCGACTTACTTAATCTGTGTGGTGCGCGATAAATTTTCTTCCATATAGCGTTTTATCTGAAATTTCATATGGTATGAAGAATAAAGCCATAAGACGTAAACAAAAAAGGAAAAGTTAAAATCAAAACTTTTGCTTAGAAACGAGTATAGTCAAAGCGTTAAGGAATTGGATTTACAGTAGTCATGCCATCTTTCAATGATTTAAGAATTAATCTGTTTTATAGCGTGTGAGAGATTTAAGGATGGAGAGGTCGCGGGTTTGACCGGAAGGCCATAAGACAAGGTTACGCTCCTTTCCTTTGACCAATCAACTCACTAAGAAGGTCAGCACGCCACCGTACTCATTTTCTAGCCTTGAGCATCGAACTGGATGCGTCATTATTATCGTTGCAAGTGTAAATAAGTTGATGAGGAATCTTAAAAAAGGAATTAGATGATACAGATTAACGATATCACTTGTACATGAATATAACTGGATTTCTTGGAATATTTGCTTGGTGTTAAATTCTATGTGAACGTGTATAGTAAAGAATTAAGGGTTTAAAGGAAACATTAATGAAGAAGAAGCAGCAATTCTATAACTTTTAATAGATTGACAGTTCAAATTACTTGGTTTCTAGATATTTCTGAATCAGCATGAATACGTATTTACATCAAATTTACATCGAAGTATGGGTATAGATATCAGCTGATGTCAACTTAAATACGAAAACTCTAGCGCACTCAACCCAGGGTTTTTAAATTATAAAATGAAAAAATAATAATGATTTATTAGTTTGTGCTGTATTTTTCTCTATGGTGATGAGAAAAGTAATCTTAGATACTGTGGGAATTTATTTATGAAGTAATTTTATTCTCTATTTATTCCTAATCAATTCAAAAAAAGTACAGGATTAAGGCGTTTAAATAGGATCTTCTAATCATCGTGTTGATTTCAATGTTCAATGATAGTAAATCCAGAGAAACGAACGCGAGTAATTGAGATTCGGATAAATTGAAAGCGGGCTTTAAGGTCTTATCTCTCAAGATTCGGCTCTTTTCTTTTTTTTGCTAATTCATTTGGTCTCGATAGGGTCTTTACAAACGTCGTTTGTCTCTCGAGTAGATAAGGTCCTCTTAAAGAAGGTTCGATTCAATTAGTAGCAGTTGACCATCTTTCCTTACTTTGCGGGGCGACTCTCTATGGAAGCAGTCTCTTACGGAGTGCATTTCGCCAAACCAGTTATGGAGAGGAGAGATGCATTTCTTGTTTCGAAAGGAGGAGTAAATTGCGATCGCCTCTTCTTCTTATTTCCTTAACGATTATTGAACCCTCAGGTTTGGTATTTTGCGATAACAAACTGAAGAGGGCCAACATTAAATGTGCAATATGTTATTCTTGTGGCAAGATAGACTTCAACGCGATGGCCTGTAAGAACGATCGTGATTTTTCCTTCAAGGATTTTTATAACGTGATAAAGATAGGGTATGGATATGATGCCGTTTAGTAGAGAACCATCTTAATTTCAATGCAGAGATTACCACAAATTCTTGCTCTTCTGACTCAAGTAACTCGACCCCTAATCCTTCAAGCGGAATAATGAACTTGAGTTTTCAAATTATTTTTACTAAATCTACAATTTCGTAAATATTTTCTAATATTAACCTTGTGTATGGTATAAAATTGAAATTTATTATAATGTTTATACATATTTTTAAACTTAAATTTAAAAATCATTACCCATGATCATTCTTGAATGAGAAAGACCCTTTTTAATAGCTAACGTTCAATCAGAAGCACGATTAGATACAAAACCAAACAATTAAAAAAGTTATATTTACGTGATATGGATACGAAAATTTATAATTAAATTCCATCTGCTATTAGTTTTGATTCTGGACTTTTATAATATAAAATTTAATCGAAAAAAATACTCAATGGAACTAACTAAGGATAATGGGATACTTTCCAGTGCTATAATTTAATGCTGAATGTTAGAAATCAGAAGTTCGCTATCTTTGTTTGCATTATGAAGCATCTCTCATTTGAATACAGAAGGTATCCTTTGCAGGCCTTCTTATTATGCGATCAACAATCATAACTCTCTTTTTTATCTCCATCGCACGTTTGATTCCCGACGCGAGATCTTTCTCAGGCCACTGTTTCAAATCTTCTCCTCGCTTAATAATCGGCCCTATTTTTTTTACGCCCTCCAGAATGCATATGCAAAGACGCCGATGCACACTCTTCCCTCAATAGAGAGGCTCTTGAACCCAGCGGCCTCTATTAATAGACCTGCCCGACTGACTCAATAATCTCGTCTCCAGATGCGGGGAAGGGGGTGGTCGAACCGGAGGAAAATCTAACAAAAAACGTAAAACAGCGAGTCGAGAGTTGGTTGAGGAATACGGGTTCTGCCGGATGCGGTGGAAGGACGATAAAAGCGGGTTCGCATGCACAGCCTACCGCACGATGGGTGGGGATGAGGTTTATGCGAAAAAAAATCCCCTGCAGAAGCGAGTTAAAAAGTAAACGTACGGAAATTTTCGCACTTTTTGGAATTTCACCGCGCCATTGTCGCAGGGTTATTTTTGAGGCTTCGTTGATGACCGAAAAGAATGTAATCAATAAGGCCGTTGGGAAACTTGCACCCAAAATGGGCTATGAGGCAGTGAAAGGGACTTCGTTAGCGGATTTTTTAATTTTATAAAATTCCTATAGTATCCATGTTACGCATATCGTCTCCTTCTTTTACGTATACCACGACACGAAATTTTTAACGCTGAGTTAAATCTAGCGAATAATGCGGTATCGTTGCACAATAAAGGTAACTTATTGTTCTCTTACTCCTTACATTTACGATGCAATAATATTCCACTCTGTTTTGCCTAAAATCCACTAAATTAATCAATCATTCAAGTATAAATAATTAACAGCAGACGTGCCGCCGTGCGATACCCTTCTGAAGACGTGTATTAGAATTATAACGAACAATTTGTAAAATTATCTATGAAAATGGAATTGATTTGTAAATCGCACATGATATGTCATTCACAAAAACTTTACTTTAAATTTGCATCAACTTATTTACCCATTTATGTTATGTACCCATTGCTCCTTCTTCTGTGTCTCTCCTAGGGATGGTAAGGGAAATAATAATATAAGCAGTATTACTAGTATGTTATATCCTTGATAGAAATTAAAATGATTCTCGGTAAAACTTTCAACACCCTTATGAAAACATGAACCTGGTACCTAGATGTTGCTTATTTGTCCGTATTTTATTTATATAAATTTCTTCTTCACTAAAGTGAAAATCAAATTAAATAAGCTCTTGTTTGTTTACTCGATTGACGATAATGCTATAGATACAAGAAATTAAAGATTAACAGTGAATGGACGTAATTAAAAAATTACTATGAAATAAATGCACAGGTACATCAAAGAAGCAGATGAATAAGAGCATTAAAAGATATGAAAAAATATGCAATATGTTGGTTAGCAAATTGAAAAGTAGATGCCACTTTTTCCCCTGAGAAGTACTGCTTTTGTATCATCATTGAAAATCCTGAATTTCGTTTTCACTGAAATAGATAGATCTATAATAATTATCACGGAAACATTTGGCTCCTTAGTTTAAGAGCGATCACATTCATATCCGCTGCGTATGCAAATCGTGTTTTCGCTAGTTGAAGTCTCCAGAAATATTCCCGGACGCCAACTCATAAGACGCAATAATATGCGTTGGCAACCGTCGAAGCTTCGTAAGGCAATCACGGTAATTGTGTGCGACTTCTTTGTCCGGCATTCCAGAGGCAAGAAGGAAGCACGCTTTGACGATGGCCATTGTGTCCAAGGGTCATTTGATAGACCCTGTGGCAAAGGGGATACTATTTCTGGGTCATTTAAGCCCACCCTTCGCTGCAGGAGACCCATAATTGAGAGGCCCCTAACACTTGTTTCTCACCCAAATGGCCTTGCATGCATATTCGCCTATGTCCCACTTCTTACACTTGCTCAGATGGGAGGGTGTCTTCCAGACTAGCCACTTAGGGTGATGCAAACCAGGAAAGCATTATTCAAGAGGCTATATTTGGAAAGATGATCATTAAGGAGCACTCGAACAAAATAGTCGCGTCTGGTGAGATTTCTTTAGGCACTTAATGCATAAGACATCGGCTGTTGAACCTAAAATTGCGAAATTGAAGGATTCGTAAAGCCATTGATATCCTTTGACAGAAGTATATTCACTAGGTCAGGAACGCTTTGAAACGTCTCAGAATTTTTATCTGGTTTTAAACTTCGTTGGCTAAACCGAACTTGAAAATTATCTAACTATGAAAATAACAAAATTCGCAACATTTTCTGGTTGTAATAGAAATGAATCTTACTTGGGTACATATTCTAAATTTTATTTCTGTGTACAATTTGTAATTAATCAAAAAAGCTTCCAATTAGTGTGCTTCTAAGCTAGGTCTTCCATCCATCTAAATGAATGATACTATTTAGAAAATTATAAAGAATAAACAAAGCTATTGGGAGAATTATGGTGATAATCTATAGTTCGATTACTTTTGAAATCCATTAGTTACAAATGGAGCTTTTTTATGCTAATTAAAGTCATTATTATAGACAAGACAACGTTTTTTTCGAGAGGTCTAATACATTAAATAGAATAATCTTAATTATATTAAATCTTACTAAAATATAAACTTTGAAAGCTTATATAATTCATTTTATCTACAATAACCGAACGCGTAATCGATTTAACACCATAAAATACTCTAATAATACGGGATGTAAGAGCATTACACCAAAGCTATTTTCCAAGGCTTGGATCTGCGACATACTTGTGTCTGCGAGAGAAAACGATGGAGTTTGAAAGGGAATGAGGAGATGTAAGGAAAAGAGGCGGGGACTTTCCCTCCATAAGGAATTGAAGTCTCCGAGACAGGATCAGTGCCTCAGACGTCTCTGTCAGGAGTTGCCACCGATGGAATACACGAGAAAAGTCGATTGACTGAATGAGTTTCGCTTGGGCTTTTATCGCCTCAAACTATTCGCGTAAGAGATTATTTAATTCCCTCCGGTTGAAAAAGTTTAATTTTATTAAATGGTTTTCCGATTAGATCTACGTTGAATGACTGATAGATGATCTATGCGTTCTTATGGAATGAAGCTTTCGAGGAACTAGATATTCAAATAGAATTAAAGTTGCAGGATATTATTTATCCGAATAAATATCTTCAAAGGGTCTACTTGTCGTTCAAACCAGTAAAATCGTGAAATAAATATCTTTAGCGATAATTTAATTTATGTACCAAAATTCACAGCCCTACAATAAGTTCGACTAAAATTCAATTAAAGTAAAAATATTCTGATGGGAGAAAATCATCTCAGTCATATTTTTTTCATAGGTATGACAAGGTTTATAAACACTTCAGTGACGGACGGACGGACAAGTTCAGTAACGAATTTTATGTTGAGTTATCATAAAAATATTATATAAATAAATTTTCGTTATTTTTTCGATGATTTTGGGCAAATATATTAACCACCAAAACTTTATTGATATATTCTTCATACTCGTAAATGCAATACCTCTTACTTTAGACCAAGATTTAGGTTGTTAACACTACAAGTCGCCGAGTAGCGTATGGTAGGGTGATAAGTCCGCTCTTAAGACTTTAAAGCGTTGAACATTTCTCTCGCTAGTTCTAATTGTATTTAGTAAATAGAATTTGCACTTAAATATATTCAAATTCCTTCTATTGGTGCATCTAGAATCCTTTATGCAGTCTAATTAATTTTTGTAAAATTTCATTCACTATTTCTTATTTTGCCTAAGATCCTTGCCTTCTCTTCCTCATAAGAGTTACAAATAAGGTATAAAAGGTAACTTCACTGTTTAAATATATGCTGAAGAGGTTCTGATAATTACACTCAGCTAACACACAATACTGCTCAAGTTATCGACTTAATGAGAACTCATCTCAACGATTAAATTAAATTGAAATCAACGAACCTAATTTTGGCATACAGCTGGAGCAATAATACGATTTTACCGTATTAATGTCACTAAGATATGGAATATTTTCATTATACATCGAAATTTAAAATATCCCATAAACATACGAAAAATAAACCGATCTACTTTGTGATATCTTCTGCTCGTGAAGCTGAAATAAATTAATTTTTCTCATTTCGTTTAAAAAGATGACGCAATATCGCATAAAATTTTTCCCGCACTTATTTTACGAAAATTAATGATCCGAATATTTTTCACGTATCTTCCTGATTCTCAGTAAAACTCGCGTATTTCAAAAATGTATGATTTCCTAAGAATTTCCAGGAGAAAGCGATCCGACGCGCACGGAGGAACACCGATACGGAAGCGTTTCCTGTTGAGCACAATTTGTAAATATGCTTAAAATTCATATGGGCGGTGGATGGGAGAAAACTTTTCAACTCTTATGCCAAGTCTTTCAGAGGTGAAATAGAGATATCTTAAGAATAATTACACTGGACTGAATTGCAATTCACCTGGATTTTAATAGCGAATATAAAATAAAACGACGATATTGGAAAACGGTATCAAAGAGGATGACCTGCATATGAAGCTCAAGGATAGGCGGACCGTTACCTCTGATTTCCGGTGGCGTAAATCCATTCGGCGAAAACGAGTTTTGATTTTTATAAAATCGAAAGTAAAAGTCTACGTGGTCTATGATGTGTTGCCGGTTTGGTTTGTCTGAAAGATTTCAAAACGTAGACTATAACTAACAAATTAAGAATAAACGATTGATTTTGGACGAAGTGGTAGAACTTAGAAATGTGCTCTCTTATAAATTAGTCCATCATTGGTCGCATAATTTCAATTACATTTATTTATTTGCGAAAGAATCGATCTCGGATATTTCAGTTACGAAAATAATACGAGATTTGGGGTATCGTAGTTCACACATTTCTTCAATCACATCGTATTCCTGGCTTTCAACGAATCAAACGTTTGTTAGTTAAATCACTGCTCTTCTACACCAATCACCACCACAAATTACAACAGGAGGATAAGGTAAAAAGTGATCTTAAAACTCACCTTTTAATCCTGATGAAACGATGCTCTCCTCGTCTACGCCCACTGCAAATCGCGCGGCCTAAGAATGTCAATCTCTCGAAACCGCCAATACCGAATAGTCACACACAACAACGAAAGAATTCTATCTTCCTTTACCAGCCCACTGTTGATATCATAAACACCGATACCTATTTAGTTAGGTTACACTCCTCACAACACAAATTCACGTTTTAAAAAATTCTTCACTTTAAATGTACGAGTAAAGTACGAAAACGATGTCCAGTCACATAATCTGTTCCTAGCAAAAGCTGTAGAGGAATGTGTGTTGAATATAGTAGTCTGATTCCAAGCTGTATGAATTCACTGAAAGAATCTTCGTTTTGTTGTAGATTCGGAGATATAAACAACGACGGTTCTACGCAAAGTTCTGGCTGTAACACTCTGGACGAGCAGATTACGTCAAAAGTTCTCCGTAGATCTTGCGAGACTTCTTCCGGTTAATCCGCAGCTTACTCACAGCCACACACTTCCCACCAGTCACAGATTGCAACGTGACTCCTTAGCACTCCCCGTCAAGTCACAATCTTTAAACCCGCCCACTCTCGCAGAATACGATCTTCCGATGGCAGAACGGCGCCTGCAGTTTTATTCGCACCACAATTCCACAAACTCTTCCTTTTATACTGCTCTAAAATTCAAGCCGAAACAGTACCTAAAGAGAGTTTCCGAACGATGATGTATAGCGTATAATGTGGGTAGCGGGTTATAACGCGTTACGAAAACGTCACATAAACACCTGCCCAAGTCACCGAGTTCACCGTTGACAGGTTCAGGTTGCATTCACGCCTGCATCTGTCCGCACTTTAGAAATCACACGAGAAAATAAACCCGTGCGTTGAAGTCTCTGGCGGTCGAAATCACGATCGTGCGGAGCAGGTCTCGAAGACCTGTCAACACTTTTTCGCCGATCGGTCGTTCAAGTCTCCGATGCACTTCTCTATCCGAGCGTTCAAATCTCCAGTCCAGTTTCATTCACTCGCTGAATATGTATTCGCGTAAACCGATCGGAGAGATAACGACCGTCTCCGGGACAAAACGAGAAGCGTCCTTTCGGAGTCACGCCCTCGTCAAGGGGAGGATTTAATTCCGGTCCACCACCGGGATTTTCCCTCCGACGCACAACCCTTCTTCCTTCACTGTTATTCACTTTCCGCCTCTTCTTTCACCTTTTCAAAAGACCGCGAACCGCCAACGAGCGTGGAGTTAGGCGGAGAAGGAAAGAGAGAAGCACCCGCGGCCTCGAGCATCGGGTGCGGACTGCCCCGTCGACCGTCAGAAGGCACGGGAGGAGGTTTTTACGACGGAGGGAGGCAGGTAAGGAACCTCTCTTGCGGAGGAAACCACGGAGGAGAAGTGTCGGTCCATGGAGGAGGGGTGGGGGGAGGGTAGTCCCTTTCTGAAACACCCACCTCCTTCCTCTGCCCAACGCCCAATCACGCCTGAGACCTACATTCAGAGGATTGTGGGTGGAGGGGAGAGACACCGTTAGTGAGGGGCTCTGCCGTCCAGGGGGCTCTCGTGTACGCTGCGGCCTTCTACATCCCCTCTGGCTAGATCGCCATCTTCCACTCGGATTGTTCTTTTTTGGGTCTAACCCTTTGGGCTCCGCGGGCGCCTGGGGCCTCTGTCGCAACGCGGGCCCTCACGGCGGGGAAAGTGTTGACGAAGGAAATTATGCGAAATCCGTCATCTGCGCAGAGTGCGTCACATTTTTGCCGCAACGTGAATAGTGGCCTCGGGTTGATTCATGTTTCGGAGGGCTTTTGGTGAGGACGTGCAGAACCCCCGTGGGGATGAAGAGGTAGCGGGAAATAACAAGGGCCTTCTTTCATAATTCTGAGGAAATGAGCGAGTCACCGGATGTTGTTCTGGAATTCATCTCTGTCTACGCAATAGTGTTTGCGGCTACGCTGAGGAAATTATGGCAAAAATCAGTTATTGCGGTAGACGTAACGTTTGGACCATAATAATGAAAAATTATTCATTTGCAAATTGTAAAAAGTGAAATTTTATAAATTTTACACGCCAAGAAAAGGAATGGATTCTGTAATCTCTTGAATTGCCTCATTCTCTTTGATTTTTATCTTACTGAAAGACGTTGATTTGCCTGGAATTTGATCTAGATGGAAGTAATGATAAATATGGACCAGCTTGACATTGTGAAACGTCATATATAACGATTAAGAGCAAAATGTAGTTTTATTTTTTATGAGAAAAAGTTATAAAAAGAATGTATCCAAAAGCAAACACACCAGGAAAGAAATGGCGAAATTTAATCTGTTAAATCAAGTTAACTTTCACATGAACAGAATTATATTCAACGGAAAATTAATCTTTTTACTACAATATATCTATCTATCTATCTAAATATCTATTTACTACAAATTCTTTAGCAATCTTTGATCATAATATTATTTTTTCTCTACTTAAATATACATATTTTAGCATAATTAAAAGAAAGAGATCACACGTTTAACACAAAGTTATACTATTTCCAATCCAAATCAATTTTTTTCAGAACCATTAACCAAGTAAATGAAGATGAATCAATGATCTTGTATTCTTTGTTTCAATAATACCAATTTTTATATGGGATTTATATAAAATTTTAAGTAATAATTTTAAGTATCCTTGCTATTTATTCTGATCAAAATATTTCTTTTGCGAATTAAAGCAATCAAACTCAAATATATTTCTATTTATTTCAATAGATAAAAAATAAATCTAAGGAAATATATAGTAATTTTATGCCTGGTTGTCTTCGGGAACATAAACTGTCACTAAGGATTAGGTCTTGAATTTCAAATTGTCTTTGCTATTAAAGGCTCGTTATGAAACGTGGGTGAAAGCAAATCCCTGGCGAACAATTAATGGTAACTGATTCTGATACAGTTACAGAAACGTTTAAGTGGAAGAAGCATTTAAAATTCCTAAGATGTAGCTTTATTGCTGACTTATTTGTTCAGGGCCGCTTGTCCATTTAGAAAGTCGGGATAAAAAGTAAAACTTTGTAAAAATCAATCCGTCTGAGTTCTCGTAAATGGCAATATTTCCATTCGTAAACGCCGTCTGAGAAATGCAATCCGAGCTTCCGGTATTTGTCAAAAAACATAAATAGTCATACGATTTATTTGGCATTTTTAGCCGTAAAAAAAGAGAAAGTACATTCAAATAAATAAAGCTCTTTAAATATAGAGTAGGTAGCCTATTAACTCATTTCATAGATTGTAGTTTTTCCTCGGTAACTATAAAATTATATATAAACTATAAAAATTCTATTTTATTTTTTACTTAGTAATTAGGGGTTTCCTATGTTTTCGAATTCTTAAAAGAGACGGCTATTGAGGATGTACATGATTTAATAATATTATATATTAATATTTATTATTACACTTCTACTCTGCTACTTGCAAATTATTTATATCTATTGTAAATGTACGTAGTTGTGGTTTTGAAAATGAGAGAATATAATTTGGTATATATTTAGCAAGTTAGTAATGCTGAAGATAGTATTTTCTTATTAATGTGACAAATTAGCAATACCTTACGTAAGTATATCAATAATCTTCGATAAGCTAGATGTTTAAGAAGGAAAATAAATATTTAAGGAACTCATAAAAGAGTTTAATACTGAACTTGGTTTCTTAAAAATTAATGTTGCACTAGGTCTCTTTTAACATTTATAGCAGCTATTTACTTATTTACTATTTCGCATATTAGTGTAAGTTTATTTGGTAATATCAAACTTATATGTATTAGCTATCTTTTATTACAGAGTATGATTCTTCAGTTTCTTAGGTTTTCTATTAATGGCATTCAAAGAATTAAGGTAATTACTTTCACTTGCACATAAATTTTCTCAAACTTGTTGCTAAAAGTTTACAGCGATAATATATATCTATTAAATAGCCTATTTTTATCAATATTTTGCAATTGTATAACAACTGTATTGCGTAGAGCAGGTTTCACACTTAGACGAACAAGTATTGGCAAGAATGAATTGTATTAAATATAAAACCTCTCCTCAAATGGTCTCTCATGAAGAAAGATACAATGGGTGTAAACAATTAGAACATCTCTAGCGTTTATTTACAAAAAGGATTGCAGGGAGTGGAACTTCCCAACACTGGCAACACACTATTTTGAAGATAAATTTCATAACTGGTAGTTATCCTTCGCTTCTTTCCTTTTAAGCATAGGTTATAGTTATGAGATACTAAAACATATAGCTTATTGTTCACCCATCACAGAAGAAGGCATGCCTTCGAACACCTTCAACGAAGAGGAATTCCCACGGACCAAAACTGAAAAGGATTTGTAACACAATAACACGTGTGTCTTCCGATAGAAACTCGAGCACTTAAAAGTTTAAATCCGTGAAAAATGTCTACAAAAAATTCGAAAGCGATAATCTATTGGAGATAAATTCCGATTTCACCTGCGAAGTTACGCAATGTCCACGTCGTCTTTGATAGCGTGTGGGTGGACGGGAGTGTGGGAGGTGTTAGATATTGGACGTTTCATCGGAAGAGACATCCGAGCGAAGACTCATGAAGGTGCACCTACAAAAGGTTTTAGAGGCAAGTGCGATAAAGAGAGTAGTGATCATGATCACGCACCTGTACGAGGGTGCACCGTTCTACGAAAGGAGCTCTTACATTAGAGGGTGGGGTTTGATTGCACTCGCATCTATGGAATCTGACGAGGGAACGGTATTAGAGTTGGATGAAGGGAAGGATCTCGGAAGATGTATAGTGCGAGCAATGGGAGAGTTATAAATATATCTCTCTCTGCGCGTAAATCTAAAAAAAGGACATAAAAGGCAAATCTTATGCTTCTTAAACGTTCCCGTCTTCCAGTATATTGCTGGCAGATATTTGCTGGCTACTTACTCTATTCTATAAACATCTCAGATATTCAATTTTTTAAGGATTATTTTTATTTTGAAACACAAATACGGTACTTATACGGATACGGAGTTAAGAAGAATCAAATTGTCTTCAATGCGTGGTTTTGGAATAAAACTATGAATATCCTTCTATATTCATTATTTTTTCTCATTGTGGTAGAATGCTGTTGCATCGAGTTATATTCAAAACTAGGAAGATTGAATATCCTAGCCAGATTTATACGCTTAATAATTCCCACTTTTTATTTGTTTACGATTTATTTGAGGATTTAGAAAGTATCGAAATGGATTATGAATTGATTTACCATTAATGATATATTTTCTTTTTGCCTTATTAGTTTTAAGAATATTAAAGAAAATCTGTCCCCAATATCTTGAGCATGCTAAATTCTTCTTTAGTTCTATTAAAACAACGTAACTAATGATGAAATACGATAAAGAATTCAAACTTAGTGAGTTATTTTCAGAGTATAGATGGGTAAGGTTTTCTCCTGTTTAAGACAAAAAAGTGTATCGACTGAAAGTTAACAGACTAAAATTGAAATCTCTCTTGGCTTTTGGATATGTGGACCTCAACTGCAAGAATCCGGTCTCGTATCTCTTCGAGCGTGGATTTACTTCCGCTACGATTCGCATCCTAAAAGAACAAAAATGGTCCTCTGCCAACTGCATCCGGGCATCAAATTTATTTCCCTCGAGTATTATTTAGGACGCTTGAGCCAGATCCAGGGTAGCTGTCTCCAATGTTTGTTCCAAAATCCATCTCGTCGTTAGCCAGCCGTGTCAAGCGAATTAAAACTTGGGAAAGTCAGAAGAATTGCGATTTAAACTACATGATTCAAGTTCTCGGTTTCGTGCGGAGTAAATCATTTTCACGCTCCATTTGCAAAATATGAACACGTTTCTAGAGAAACGATAAGCACACAACGAAGCAGTTTTATTTGGCGATTGAACAAAATTGTCGATTGCTGTACTGACAGGATACTTATTATGCCGTTGAAGATCTTAAGAAAAGAAGAGATTTAGTGAACAATTTTCAGGTCGTGTAAACTGTTTTATTCTCGTAAATCTAGGTATAGAAAATACCAAAATGGCTCTTTCTTTGATGATAAGAAGGTATTGTAATTCATGTTTGATATTAATGTCATTGAAAGGTAATTGTCACCTATCTAGGATTCTAACTTCTTTTCTACTGAGTCGATCTTATGGATTATTAATATCTCTTGTTTGGTAACAACCGTTTTTGGATTAATAGGACATTTGATCGATTTAACTTAAGAACAAGAATAACATGCTTCAAGACCTCAACATTTAGGATAATTGTCGAAGTAATAACGTAAATCTCCTCATCAATGTAAATTACCATTTAAAAATACCAAAAAAGTAATGGACTCCTTCGAAATGAGCCCTCTTATATTACTTTCATTCGTATGTTTATTAAGAAGCAATTATTCGAAGACCCGGAAACAAAAAAATTAACATCCGGAATTTTTTATGAAAATGGAAGTAATTTCTCTCCACGGTACATCTTCATGTGTTGAACCGGTTGCTGCAGGGGAACATGCATAAGCGGTCTAATGCGAACGGAATGATTGATGACACAATGGACCGCCGAAAATTTCACCTGGACGCGAGGAAAGAGGAAAAATCCAAGTGCGAACCGGTCCAACGGTCATCCCTTTGGAAGACCTTGTTTCGCGGAACGAACGATTCCGAACCAAGACGCTTTTTCTTCCAAATATCAAAGTGCATGCGGCGGACGCTTCCAACAGTATGAGCACGTGTAAAGTATCGAGATGTGTGCTAACGTTCTCTCCCTTTCCTGTCATCTCCCACTGGTTTCCTTTTTCCGAAATGTTTTTTTGAAAGAGTTTTAACGTTGCTCTAGAAAATCAGCTGAGGAGAAGGGGTACCTTCTTTTAGAAACAAAAAAGTAATGAATTAATTGGAAATTTCACGCTGTAATAAGGAATTATTCAGTTTTTGCTGCTATAATTTTTGTTTCATTATTTTTTTTCCGAATATAATTAGAAGTTTAATAAGGATTATTTTTCTCCCTCCTTTTTCTGTTGGTATTTTAACTATTCTATAAAAAAAATCGATCAATTTGAAGAATATTTTAACTTTCGTCTTAAAAATATACGAATAATTAGTTTATAGGTATTCCTGTTAGTTTTATTATTTAATATGTATATATCTTTATGGCCAAATTCAGATGTGAAATTAATTCAACGTACCGTTTTGATGAACGATGTAAATGATCTATCCTGAACTGATCTATGATCAATAATTCTCTCAGATATGATTGAAGCAATAACTGTTATGATATTTTTGATACAATATTGTCGACTCCTCTATACTTGCGTTCATAAACATGCCTCAAGACGTAACATTCTCTCTTCTATAGAAAAGAACAATCGAGGTTTATATAGATACAGCCAAAACTAGAGGACGCATGATTGGACACTTCCATTCATGTGTATCGACTGCAACTGATTTGCCGAGGTTGAATTGGATGAAGAATTAGAAAAGAAGAGTTTAGTCAATAAAAAGTCTATAAGAGTACATATTATGCTTTAGAAATGTATTCCCAAATATTCAGAGCGTTTTGAAATCGCTGTTAATGAAATCCAACATCCCAGACTAATTAACAGGTTGATTGATTTTTGGCATTTGAATTTGAATTCTTTCTCATTTCACCATATAATGAATAGTAACAAATAAATTTAATTCATGAGTTGTAATATTTCAGAGAATGAAACAGAGTATAATTTCTCTTCCTTATTTTCCGAAGTTTTTATTTATGCCAATGAATACTATGAATTCAAGGATAGAATACGGTAATTTGTTTAGAATCTCACAAAGTTGGAAAACATTCAATATGAATTGCATAACGAAGGTCAAAGGTTTCAAAGTGGAGACACAGCACATTCAATCCAGATTAATGTCGACGTAATGAATTCCAGGAAATTTTTTGTAGGATCGTCTACCTGTCTTCTGTGTAGGATTACTTCGAAGTTTTTAGTAATATTTCACTTCATGCTCTTCGTGAAATATTTCATACTTAATCCCTAAAAAAATCAAATTTCATCAAGTTTTCAATATTAATTTTTTTTATGCAAATGTATATTGTCATTATAAAATGGAATTAAAAATAAAAATTTGATTTTTCTGAAATGCAAAAATTTAGATGGTAAATTCTTGAAAATGATATGAAGTTACTAATGAAATACTGAGAGTGACTTTTCACTGCCTGCATTTTCTGCAATCCTCAAAAACGTTCAAAAATTATATAATTTAATAGATAGCACAAATTTGAAACAACGGTGTTTTCTCTAGAGATATGTTACTCTCAAAACTCTCTATTGTAATTACTTCTTAAAAAAGAAATTCATTTGAAAGTTACCACTGATATTCGTTCCAAAAAATTCGGTCTTAAAGCATTTTTATTTTCTTCTAGGAAAATTAAATTTTGTTTATCTTATATTGTATGATGTTCCATTAATTTACAATTAACTAAAGAGCATAAGCACAATCATCATCTCAAAATATATACAAATCAACATTTTTTAAGAGTTTCATCATTACATCAGTATCTAAAAACTTAAAATGCAGTCGAGTAGAAGTTACGTATTTATGAAGAGTTGAAATGCATTTTCATAGAAATTCATATTTGAGCATTTAACTGCTGTGAAGTAATGGCAAGCCTTGAGAAAATATTACTTATCTAACATATAATTATAACTTACGGTGTTGATCATTTTATAAAATTAAATTTGTTGTTATTTTTAATCCTGTCGTCGAAAGAAAATAAATAATTCATATTAAATATAGGAGAAATAAAATAAGTGTCGTTATTTATTATTATTGATCTTGCCCCAAATCATTAATTCAGGTTTGAGTTATAAACTAAGTAAGTAGGAAATGCGTAAATTTCATAAAATGCAATTAAATTTTATGCTACGTTCCCATGGAAATATATTGCTATTCTAATCTTGAACTTTTATAAAATGTCGAGTCGTTTCTTGCTCATTTTCTTGATCTATGAGGTGATTATTAATTTTTTTATAGTCTTACATATTTCTTAAGAATCACTCATTCAATTTAAATGACTTATATATTGCTGCCTATCGACCAACTGTGACTATTTATTACGAAGAAAGTCTTATTCGATTCAATTAGAGTGTGAAAACGAAGGAAATGCTTTCCAATATGAAAATGAAGTCTATAAAAGTCACTTTCGCATTGACACACTTGACTTGAGTCGAGACGACATGCTCTCCTTTTGAACGATTCAGGCAGAAAATCATATGGAAGACTGAGAAATGCATCTTCAAAGGTCACCTATTGCCATTTATAATCCTTGTTCACTGTTTTTTAAGTTTTGATATATTTTTTGGGCTGTCTTTCATTCTGCTAAAAAAACTAGTGTTTGTTTCTTTTGAAATTTATTGTAATTAGAAAAAATATTTCGATTTCAAATTATCATGATCCAAGCAACAAAAATGTGTTTGTAGAAGTATTTTATCTTTTCTTTATAATTTCAACTATCAAATTATAGTCGTTCAACGATAACCAGAAAGTTTATTGATATAATAAAGTGGCGTATAAGGATTAAATGACAAGAAGGAATATACCTTAAGAATCGGTACGGATATCTTAATTCTGTTCATCATAAATTTAAATAAATTGAAATCCATCGTAAAAGAAAAAACGGGAAATGTTGACAGTGAATTTCCTTCCTTTTTTACCATAAAAGGTTGCTTTCCGTGAAACATATTTTTCTCACACCTTGTTAGATGTCAAAACTAGTTCCGCGTCTGGATTTGGGTGGGAGTTTACAAGAGCTCTAGAAGCTTCAACGCAATTTCACCTAACAGTGCGGTCTAACGTATAAGAACTCGCGAAGATAGAGTACGAACACATCCACCTCGTTTCGCACCAAGTTTTCCACATAAATTTCAGATGTTATCAATCCCCAGATACATTTAGCTCTAGACTAAACGATCTAAAAAAAAGTCGGTAATAAGCCGCAGGAGAAGAGAGTGAAGAGTATCCGTTGTCCCGCTGACCATCGCCGCAGAATCTTCCCTCTCCTCTGTTACATCAGAGATACGGAGAGATCAACGGCCGAAGTACCCTCAGTAAAACGGAACGCAAGAACCAGCTGGTCATTCTCCCTTGTCTTCTTCCTCTCGAATACGCTCTCCATCTGGCCTCCGACGCCCACTGCTCAAATCCCACACTGCAACCGTTCGATTCCAAAGAAATCACCGAGCTATGGTTATTAATGATGTTTTCGATATACTCCTTCTAGAATTTCCTCGTCGCAACCGAGTTGAGCGCCTATAAAAATTGTCTTCGATTAGTTTGTGGATGAGAAGGAAAATAGATTAGCTTTTCTACTAATTGGGTCGATATCTATTTCATCTGTACGACTCTGTCCATTTATGGATGTTTTTGCTCACATAAGAAAAATTAATTCGATCGTAAGATTAATTCGTGGTCCAAAAGAGACCTTTTTTTGAATCAATCACCTGTTCCTAATTCCTGGATTCAATTTAGCATATGTATTTGGCCAGTAAAAAGGTGCATTTACTAGATGTTCTGTCGTAAAACCAACTTTATATTGTATAGTTATTTTGGATATGATACAATGAAGAAAATATCCAAGTCTAGCTCATATAATTTTCAGTTGTTTGGGTTTGTGAATTAAGAATTTTTTGATTTTCATTTTATATCATCATTCGAAGTATATTTCGAAAGCTGTAAAATAGATAAATTATCATTAATATCTGAGATAATATATGAATGTATTAGCTTAAATATCTGTGGTTTATTTTAGACATGCTTATAGATTGAGGAGAAATTTTTGGTTAAAAATATGGCACTCCCTGCCTGATTAACACCGGTAAAGGATATGAGTAGGTATATTAAAGCGTAAAATCTACACCAAAGGAGATTTGGGTACGAAAAAGTTCTCTTATGACCGATACTCGAACCCGGATTTGCCTTTTCCGGTCCCGCCAATCTTTTTTATGTCCGTTTCTTATTCGATTCAACCTTTGCCGCAGGGTTCTCGGTAAGACGAAAACTCGACTCATCTTATTATGAATTTCATAGCAAATTCAAGTTATTTTTAGCTTTTAGAGGTTTGATGCTTTGCATTACCAAAACTCTCTCTAACCGGAGGTTATAGAATGAAATTATCGTTAGTTGATGATAAACATAAAGCTGAATTATACTAAATTATTATGAGGTTAGTAATCCCATTTTAAAATCATAATCACGAGGAGTAACGTATTTACGCGTTATTCAGAAGTACATCGATTGAAAGTAGAAGTTATATGTTATTATACAATTTAACGCAAGGGGAAATAAAAGTCATTCCTAGTCAATAAAGGTGTTAAATTTTACATTTTGAATCATCTGGGAAATATTAGTTGTATAAAATTATTCTAAATGCCACTACCGAAGGCGATGACGAGATAATATTCAAATGAGGCCATTCGATAGAATTCCTCGTTAAATATTCGAAATCGATGTCACTTCCCTTGATGTGTACTCGGCTTAGCGTCACAGGAAGTATTGATGACACAAAAAGAAAAGAATTAACTCATCGTTTATCTGCTCACGCAAAGAGCTTTCGTTATGACATCGAAGGTGCTATAAAATGAGTAAGAAACGACACATGAGCGATGGATCACAGTCGTTGAGTATTTTTGCTCGATTACACTCGATACGTCAACTGTGGTATTTTTGTGGTCTGCGTTGCGTGGACGATGACAACCGCATCGGAGTTGTAATAAAAAGCTCATAGTTTCCGTATTCTGCCACCAGGTGTTCTGTGGTTTTCCTCTATGGGATCGATAAAGAAATGTTAATAGACACGAATATGTGTATTAGGTGTCGGACTAATTGGTGCGCGGATTAGCTTTCATAGAATCATGCGGAATTGTGGAAACCAGAAAGACCAAAGTAGTTTAGCCAGTTGATACTTTTATCTCTGCGTCGTCCTCGGGACTGATCTATCAAAAGGAAAATAACAAGGATAAGGAAAAGTGTGTTTACTTAGTACGATAAATACTGCGACTTAATTTCAATGGTTATTCATGATAAAATCGAAGTGGGAGACCTGGGTTCGAGTCCAAGTCATTTCGCTTTTTCATTAAGGAATATATAAATACGTAATCTTTAGATAATTATTGGCTCGAAGAGGAAACTAAAACCTTACACATCGCTATGTTGAATCTATATGAAGTCATCTTTAAACATTCTAAAATTTAACCTTAAGACCTTTTGACATATCAAAGTGGATTTGATTATGCATCAGGAAATGAATTTCGTGCACCTGATGATGGTCGAAGCTTCATAAAACCGGTCTTGTTTTCGAACACACGAGGAAATGTATCTGCACGCACAATTTTTATCGCTACCATATAATTAAGCTCAATTATAATTCAAGAAAAAGTCAACTCGCGTATGAAAGTCTTATGCAAGATAGAGGATGAATAATTTCTCCGATCGGCAGTGTCACAACTACGGGAAACCATACATCAAACGCCAAAGCGACTCTTGTCCTTTCGTGCAAATCGAACGTGCGAATGATCCGGAGGTCCGAGGATAAATTTTACGACACCGAAATCAAGAATGTGCTATGCTAAATCATTTGAGTATCAGGTCGTCAATTTTGAGTGGATGTAAATGTCATTTGCAGACAGAGTTTCTCCTGAGCGAAATGCAGTGGGAGAATACAACGTGTGGAGAAAGGCGTGCGAAAACTTAGCCGTGGACCTATATTAGGAATCACCCCTCCCACTCTCGCAAAGATGTCTTCCTGTTATTTCGGAGGTGCCATCAATCATCGACAGCTATGTAGAGAAACGATATAGAACAATATGTTAACATTATTCACCAATTCCCCGTTGCCATGCTTCTTATTTATCTGGGAGCACATCGAATCCCACGGAGACCAAATAGTGAAGTTATTTCGGGAGTCAAAAAAGGTTGCAGAATTGGCACAAGGAAGTCCATGGGCAGTTTTTGCTAACACAACGTTCTCTTTCACGAGGACTTGGACACGCCAATATTTGCATGGGAAAAACTTCCTTTTTCCTCGAATTTCCGTCCAACTTTCGTCTCGATGCTATTTTTAAGATGTGGACAAGAAGTTGGCGTATTCGTTTATAGTATTTTACATTTAAAAACATTCCTTTAAGAACTTTAATTTAGAGAGATTAAATTTTAAATGAAAGTAAGTGGTCTCGACATTGTGTTGACAATTTATAGTTTTAATGGCTCTATTATAGATAGAGTTGCGGGTGATGCTACTTCTTCGTGCAAGCTTCCTTTCGGCATTTGATACAGGAGAATATGATGATATTCATAACGTACGATGATGTATGTATGTAATAGAATAATAATATGGGATAGTTTAATGTAAGTGTGATATAAGGAAACTAACTGACAAATATATTGCAAATTTAATTGAAATCTAGTTTGAATAGTCATGATTTGCAATATTCAATCAATGATTATATATTCAAAAAATCAAACTCAATTATTATTATATAAGGGTGAAATTAGATTATAATTCTTAGGAAAAGATGTAATGGATTAGTAGTTAAGTGTTTATTATACATAGAAAATAACGGTTTATGGCCGATAAAAGTTCTACGTATATTCTGCAACACAGCAAGAACCAGTAATAATATCCAAGATACTTCGTAAATGTACCATGATAATTAGTATTTTAAGTATTATAAATGGATATAAATTGCGTACTTTATTGAGTCGCTGATAATTGTCGTACTTCAATAATCGTTATGATTTAAAAGAAAGTTTCATTTTAACTAATTCATTTGAATAATAACATTTGCAGACTTTTACTTTGATAAGTTAATAAAAAGTGAACATATTACATTAAATAAATTTGCTCTGATTGACTGCCATTAAGGAAAGGAGATGCATTCAAGTCCATTAACAACTGATATAATATGAATGCTATAATAATTACGTAAGAAGAAAATAAGTTTCTCTTATCGTCACTGTTTAACTACCTAAAAAGTTGACTGGAATGTACTGTTCAGGAACAACTATTTAAATAAGGAATCATCATGCATTTCGAAATCCATTTCCTGCTCTCAAATATGAATAGGTAACATTTCTGGATAGCTCGTATTTAAATCAATTTTTTTACTCTTTTGGTAGGTGCGAGTGTTTAAATAGTATAAGTAATAAAGAAACCCTTGGTGACCCAATCGAAGAGACAAGTTCAATAGCTTTCGAATCCCGGAAGGCCGATGGAGGCCACACGAGAGCAGATGGAGAAAGTGCTCACCAAATTCTTGTATCCGATGACATCTTCCGGTTGTTTCAATAAGATAGAAGAGTCGGGCGTGGCCCTGTTCATTTTGCTAATACATATTAATTTATCGTGTTGATTTATGTCTTGTTTTCTACAAACAAGGTTAACTGATATGCAGATATGCTGTTCACAATGATATATTTACGAAATATTTACTATTCTCTAGATTTATAGCTTTTTAATTGCCTATATATTAATGCTCAAATCTTTATTCTTTCCTTTAAAACCTATAAATTTTATAGATTTACTTTTCATAAAAAATTCTATTTTCTTACAATCTGTAATTTCGAAATGGCATTTAATTAGTTATGAATCTTAATGTAAGATCAATAACCGGAATATACGATATAAATGTTTTAATAAATGTCAAAAAATAACAGCTCTCCAACATGGTAAAATGTTATTTAATAAATTTGTTAGATTTATATGTTCAAATGTTTAACTAAGTTAGTTCTAAATGGGAATTAAATTTATAATTATTTTTATACATGAAATACATTCCTAACAGAGAGGTCGTTCAGGAGAAATATTTTTTAAAAATCCGAGCAATACTGCCAAACATTTTGCAATCTCTATTGAAAGAGTTTTCGTATGCAGTAGTACAAGGGTTTTATTTCATTTTTGAATTAATTATAAACACATATTTACTTCTTTCTTTTCCGAACGTTGGCACATCACTTGATTCTCAAAAATCCTTTTTAAATTCCAATCATCAATAATAAAATCTCATATTTATATGATAGTTTATCATAAGTATACATCCAAACATTATATTTTTTATTCAGACCTATTTTTAATCTATAGAAGAGTAAGTTTTCTCTTGTTTTATATCACCTTAATCTACGTAATATTATTAGAATAACTTGGGAGGCTTCGGACGTAATAAGGAAGGATGAAAAAAGAGACGTATATCGGTATGAAATATCAACCGGTGGAGGAAGAGCGCTTTTGAATCGAGGTCACGGGTTCGAACCCTGTCTGGGCCACTGAAATTACTTACGCGAAAAAGATAACCTTTTTTATTATTTAGTTTGTTAATCACTAATCCATACATTTGTTGTTAGGTCTTCTTTCCTATGAAAATCATATCGGCGCAAGGAGGTTGAAAGGAATTTTCTGGTTTTCATAGAGAGAAAATCAATAGGAAACAAAAGAAAAAATAGAGTCGATCAAATCATGAACAATATCTGTAGTTTTTTTATTTAATACATCTATTTTTTTATAAAAAACCGCAATATGAGTAACCCATTAGTTAATGCGAAAGGGACACCTAAGTCACTGAACTGTATGATATCGTTCCTTATTTTGTTATAGCTTATAGTTATAAAAAAGTGTTTTATGAACATGTACGTATTTATAAAAGCAATGAGGTAATCCTATTAGATATATTAATAAAATCCATCATAATTTCTAAATGAGGACATCAATTCTACAATGATGAGGTCAGAGATTTTTAATCAACATAGTATAGCCTATTAATAATTTTAATACTTTTGTTTTGTTAGAATATTTCTATTGTCGGTATCCTGAGAACATCGATTGGTAAATACAAATCCATTATTACGCTTAAAAAAGAGTACGCAGCATACATTTCTAACCGTTATAACCTCCGACTGCGTGATTTCTTAACGAGTTTCATTTGATACCATACTTAAGATAATGAAGCTCCATTACGATCTGCTATCCGCTATATTTGCGCAGAAAAAACTTCCGCGAGATCGCCTTATATAAGCGGGTGTGACTGACGCGATAATTAACTCTGTGCCCGATTCATACCACTCATTTTCGTCTCTGATATTTGAACTCGGGAGGTTTCTCTTGGAAAAGATACGCCGAAAATGCGTTTGATTTATCGGATCGTCTGGGATTGCATCGGGAGAAGGGTGTGAGACGGCCCTACCTGTTTTGAAGTGCTCACAGCCTGCACTTTATTGCATGGGCCAACAGAACTTGCAGAACGGGATGCGTTCGAAAAAGGCCGACGGTCATGACCCTTTATTTAGAAGATAATTTATTTCGGACGGTATTTTACACCTGTCACCATCCGCGGGACGTTTAATTAATGCAGATTCATTTCGGATGATAAGATCCCGCGATCTCTCTTCTAGACCAACGGGATGCATAACTGATGTAGCATAACCGGATGATGGCTATCTGTGGTGTGTTTGCAACGAACACCGGCTTTTATGAAACGAGTTTTGTGCGGACGAAATCTGGGAATGCATTGGTGTCGATACGATGCATATTTTTCAACCATATTTATTGCTGACTTTCTCTTGTATTTTTCCATGCAAGTGGGCGAATAAGAAAGATGTATTGCAAGCCGAGTTTTTTTCATGCTTAGAATTTGGCTTGACTGATTTGAGAAGTTAAAGGTACAGGTATCGCAAAATTGTTTTATATTGGCAGGTCATTTATGGTCAATAATTTATAAGCGAGAGAATATGTATGAAGAACGATGAAACTATAGGAATATTCTAAGATTATTTGTCAAATAAATTAAACCATGTGAATGACATCTTAGTTGATATGATTTAATAAGCGCATAATAATAGTAAACACAAAGTCCAAATGAATGTAAAGTTTTCATGAAAGAACGAATTAAATTAGCACACACACTTCTTATACTCTATTTTTTCTGAAAGTTATTAATAGAAATTGATATTCCTATATGTCTAAATATGCTCTTTATGGAATTTATAAATTAAAAAAATGAATAGCGTTATACAGTGAAGTAGAAGGCAGATATTATGAACGTCTTGAAGTCTTGTTTTTAATTAAGGGTTTGGATTTGATCGAAAGTTTCCCTTTACGAACAACTCGTGAAAAGTTTATGCATCCAATTCAGAGGTCATCGTGAAACATGTTCGAAGAAATTCAATACGTGATTTTTCATTGACCTCTCGCATTCGGAAATGTGCCTCAAAGAGAAGCTTTCACAAAAACATCGATGGGAATTATAGTGATTTTTCATTCATTTCCAAAATCCGTGCCTTTAGGGGAATTATTTTGTTAGAGTGATAGTAAGAAATGAGATATTTTAGTTGAATACTTTTAGCAAAGCATCTAAATACTTGAATGGATACCGTACTTTTTAGGCTTTTAAACCTAATTGGCTAGCATTTTTCTTAGTGTAGTCTCTGTATATAATAATAAATAAACTTCATACTGTATAATATCACGTGTCAATCCTTCTTCTCTTATCATATTATTCCATAAACCTAGTTAACATAGATCGAATTTAATTGGGACATACTCAAGTTTCTAATCGTAGATTCTTTTACTTAACATATTTTCAAAACTAAACGAGCACTAGGAGCGATAATGTTTAGATACGAGAAATAAATCAAAGTTTTTAACAGAATTGCAATAAAATTAATGGAAAGGATACCGTTGTGAAATTTTAGGTCTTCTACTGCACTCAGTGGAGACGAATCTCTCCCGCGTTAACGTAAAAAAGGAGAGGAAACGGAAGACACTTCTCATATTCCTTGTTAAATATGCAGGTTGTCAGTGATGGCTGCCGAGAAAGATAATCTGTTTGCCTAACACACTATAAACCTATTTCTCTACAGCATTACACTCCATAACATGCGAAGCATTAGTTGTCGTTTGTTAAAAGTCATCTCGGAACACTTTCACTAGTCGATCAAAATCTTTCGCTTTTCTAAACACTACTTCTATTAGTGCATAGACGCTGGATGTTTTTCTAACGCTGATCATTTACTCGTGTCTTTTCCTAGAGATTATCACGCTTTCCCCCCTCCGCCGTGCTTTTCTCCGACCTATCGCATTCCCACGAAAAAATATTTTACGAATGACATGCGAACTTTGCCAAAGTGACTGCGTTCGAGAGCGACGTTCCGTGAAAAAGGCGATAGAAAATCCGCTCTTAATGCACCAACGAAACAGATCGTTTCACTTATAGGCGATCGAATCTAAGGCTATACAGCGTACTCGTTGAGGTCAATAAATAAACAGGTGCGTTAAAGAAAGATGGTGAAAGTTATCCCAATGTGGAACGTATTGTTGTCGAATTGCTAAGGAATAGCTTAGGAGATTTAATTGTTAGAATCATTATTTCATTTAGTAGGATTTATACGTTTATGAGGAGTGTTTGATCAACTCTTACGTCTGTTTATGAAATTCCTCGCAATTTTTGTTATTGTGAGCTACAAAACATACATTCAATCAATAATAAATTCTATTATTTTTCCAAATATTGTCTTGGTTATATTGGCAATTATAACTATATATGCTTTTTAGTAGCTATTAACTCATGATCATATCCTTCTAATGTAAACCAAACATGCCCCTTTATCTCGTATTTTCCTTTTACGAAAGTATGATATTCATAAGGAAGTTTATTAACATACATTTGCGAAATATATTTTTATTTCCTTCTCCAAGAATAAATATATGGCTGACACATTTACCTTTCATTGAATTTTAAATTTTACATAAATAAATATTCCTCCCTTTATTAAAGAAAGTATATCTCTATTAGTAAATTTGAAGGAAATAGTTATCAAATGTATTTCAAAGATCATTGTGCTAAAAAAACGAATTGTGATTTGGGAATTTATAATGCTTTCCTGAAGAAAATGAGGGATTTCAATTGGAATTTTATGTAAAAGTTTTGCGGTCGACTAGATGATGAGTTTTAGTTTACTGATGTGCATTTTCCCCCGAAATTTATCATACGTTTTTGCATCCCAGAAATGAATTTCTACTCATATCCAGAAGTAATGAAAATTTAAATAATGGGAAATATTATAGTCACTAAATCTCTTAGAGAAAAATATTATACGATAGTCAAAGAAAACACTCATTAGTGTATGTATTTGTGTGATGAAAGTTCATCGATATGGTCTTTATAGCATTTACCAAATCAAGAATGCTTTTTTTGAAATTAATTAATTATAATCGGAAAAAAGTGATGGAAGAGGTAGAATTCGATTGAAAATAAAGATTAATGACGACCTGACGTGAATAACTCAAGATTAAGATATCGGACGTTCGATCGGAAAGGTGCTTTCATCGTCAGAATTAATGAAAACTTCATTCAAAGAGCATTTGTCAATGGATACGCATTTAAAGACATCTGCGCTGAGGTTCCGGGTTCGGATTCCGCCGCCGACACAACTTTCGGCTCATTTGTTTTCGTGACCAATATCATCGACAAAGGAGAAGAAGTGTTTCAAGTCTCCAAGACATGTCTGCGACAATCGAAACTTTTTATCTCGAGCGATGAAACTTTTTTCTTGGGTCCGTGTGTCTTTGTGTGAAGAAAGACGAAGGCTTTTTTGGGAATTCTCTTTTCCTTCTATTCCTATTTCTCGGGAAAGTTCTCGAGATTCTTGTCCTGAAGAGAGGCACTTTATTGTCGGCCTCCGACCAATTCTGGATTCGGAAGACCGAAACTAATGCCATACAACTCTATGAAAGTGTCTTTTTGAGGAAATGTTTCCCTTCCCATCTCGATTTTTTTCCTTTCCGAGGAGAATTTAAGAGGACAATCGCCGTGTCTCTATCTGACCCATTTGTCACGCGTGCGCGGAGGTCTAGGATACTCTACCGAATTTCTCCCATCCATTTTAGAGTGCTTTAAGTAATTGTCTTTAGAAGAGAAATAAATCCATGAAAATAATGTCCGATGGAACTTCGTTATTTGTCTTGTCCATTCTATAGTCCCGATAAGGCTTCGAATGTTCCTTTTTTGGAGAAATAAGCTTTAAAATGAAGCATCAACTTATCTGTGCCAACAGTAAAATTTATAGCCTATCAAAGACTTCGAAACAGTAAAGATTAGAAATGAAAACTTTTTCCTATCTAAGGTCTATTTTAATTTCTATACAAAACCAGTATAGTTTTTTCATTGATCAAATTATACAATAAAAATATATGCATGCTATATTGAGTAGTAGCATTAGCTTTCAGAATGATATATTCATTTGAATAAAAAAAATCATTTGAAAGGATATATTCAGGTATACCTCTTTCAACTCAAACTTTTATGAATTTGCTGACTTTAATTTTCTAGGATCAAAATTATTTTTATTTTGATATTAATCGATGTGCATCAATCAAGTGCAAAATACCATATATTCCGTATATATCTGATAAATGAACAAAGATGTTACTTTTTCATATTATATGACTGATATTTTTGATAAAATATGAAAAAATGTGCTATCCTGAACATTCTTTTAATTATGATGGAAAGGAACAATATTTACCACAGAAAATTGATTCATATCAAATAAAAGAATAAGCTCGAATTACTGGAATTGTTATTAGTTCATTATTTTCGTTTTAGTTTAGTTAAGTTTAAACGGAAACAATTAAGTCACCTTTATTCTTGGAAGGGCTCGTTACCAAATGAAATAAGAGTAATAATTCAACGATGTTATATGACTTTTATTCCTTTTTCATTTCGAAATTATTCTTGTTAATGAACAACTGATGTGAAAAACGTGCGACTTCTGTAATTAAAAACGAGAATGGGCTGCTAAAAAAGTCGTGCTGAGTTCATAGAAGGCTAAATGTCATGTCCAAACTAGTAAGCGGTTTTCAATTGAGAAATTAGTTCATTTTTATTTTTGGTGCATTAAAAAAGATCGCTCCATAACGATTGCTATTTTTCACTGTAGTTCTCTACCACGTTAACAATAACTCAGTTTGTGACACAATTCCGCAATTAAACACGCTTTCATTTCGGAGTGATTTTTAATTCATGTCGTGATTTTTTTTCTTGTTTGCGTCCAGAGATTTGGGGAAAACACTCGACGAACGAACTTTCTACAGTTGATTTATGCACCGATAGTTATCACGGAGGTGATGAAACAACTTCAAGTGTCGGCTTTACCCTTAAATTTGCGTATCGGTGCAGTACAACTCCCGCTGACGTCATTCGTTGCGAAATCGCAATGCATAACGAGGTTTATTCCCGACACATTGAGCTGCAATTGGTTTACGATGACATTTTGCATACATAACCAACACTTGGCAATCATAGCCAAACAGATCCACTCATATACACTTAAATATTATAAATCCCCATGAACACCTATCGTTCGTAATAGTATTTAATATTAGCACTCCTCAGTAACTATCCTTAACGTATTCGGAGATAGTTCTACTTACGTATCCTCATCTCACACCAAACTCCTGCCATTTTTAATAAAACTTCCCTCTGAACATCTTCACTCATATAAACGGTCTCCCTTTGGTGAAAGGAGTTGACGTAAATAACGTTGTTTCCATGAAAACGCAAAGGGCAACTTTTGCAGAGGCCGCAAATTAAGAAGAAAAATTGGGCATTTAGCGTCAACTCAGTTCCTTGCTCAAGGTACTTAAGAATAAATCTCTACGGTATTTGTAAGCTATAAAATGAAATTATTATCTGAGAACGTAGGAAGTATCTTCATACCGCCACTAAATACTTATGAAGGAGAAATGTACAAATATATATTTATAGTCTCTACTGCACCAATAATAATATATCTCTGTGATTATCGATTTTACCGACAGGAATAATATTCAAGTATTCTTAATAAAAATAAAACATTAAAAATTGTTTGTATATTTTGTATCAAAAGTATCATTTAGAATACTATATAATGGTTGAAATAGCAAAATTGGATATATTTCTTTGATAGTTTACTTACAGAAGAGGAGTGTTATACGCTAGGAAATAATTGGAACCTATTCATTGAATTCTGTGAATCATTTCATATTCTTGTATTTGGTTATGATATAAATCAAGCTGGAATATCTTATATATCATCAAAGTTTCGAGCTACTCATAAATTTATACTCAGTAGCGATTATAATTAATTGTTTCCGTAGAAATAAGAGTGATTATTCCCCTAATAGTTTATGAATACGTTTATACTTTACCTGTGGATAACGCTTTAATTTTTATTTCAGTTCGTAGCATTGTAAATACAAATTATATTTCGATTTAAATGTACTTGATGCATATTGATATGCCGCTCACGAATATTATGATTGAGCTGAAACCAACTCCTCACAAATAAAAGAATTAAGACTCTCATTAATTGATCTAAACATGTTGAAAAAGAAGAGAAAATTATTGTTGTGACTTGAGAAGGTTTAGATCAGACATAAAAAATAGTTTCCCAATTAAAAATAAACGGACTAAATGGAAATAGGAAAAAAATCGCTAGGGATACCGACATTCCTTTTTAATGTTCGTAGAATCGATCTACCAGGAAAAACAATACTATCACTCATTACGGTCTTATTCATCTAACGGTACCTTATTTACTGAAGCAACGATTCTATTCCGATCGTTGCGTAAGCAGTTTTTTCGTATTCACATCAAAGCATGATATTTCCAAGATGTCGTATTCTTAAAAACGCAGTAAACCGGATCTGTTTCGATGCTCCGTATCGATCCGGTTTCATAATCGCGATCTCGAACACACACCTTACGTTGTGATTTTATGCTCATTTCCAGTTAAACATCAGAAAGGAAACTGTTACTTAGGAATATCAATTTAAAAAGACCGCCTACGGCGTCTCGAACGAAAGCTCTTCAAAGACACCGAACGGATGCCCATCGCAGACGTCCTAATGATGGATGACACCGTACGGAGTAATTAAGTCGACTCATCCAGCAAGGAGCTGTAAAAAAATTGAGATGCATTCGTAGAATGAAATTGCCTCTTTCCACTTAATACCCTTCTGTTCGGAGTGACCGAGGCGTGACTGAAAAATTAGCGAGCTTCGGGTGAAATACGGCGTCAACCGAAATATCGCATCAATTAGCTATAATACTCTCTGCGAAGTCGGAAGAGTATCTCGGGGATTCAAATCTTTGGGGAATTAATGGGTGTCTACTGATACCACCGCGTCTTTTTTTTTTCTTTCGATAAAAGACGGGGTTAAATGCCACTAATGGCTCCCGAAAGAGCGTTTGGCGAATTTTAATGATAGACGAGGGCGTTTTAGAATATGCTCTGCGTGTTCAAGATATTAAGGTCGGGATGCTTTTCAAGTAGCGGAATAGTTGTATCGCAATCACGTGACTGCCCCGAACCGTTTTGATGATAACAATTTGTGAAGATTTCTAAGGAGATGATGAGATAATGGTGGACCAAAAAGATGGCTTTTTGTAGCAGAAATTAAGTTATTTTCAGGAACTTTTTCGGAATTCCACAATTTAAGAATTCAAGGAAATTTAAATGCCTTGAGGTTATCATGGTCATTTTAAGAATTATTCCAAGGAAAGAGGAATGGTTATTTTTAATTAAAATATTATTTGCACTATCTAATTCAAGTTCCGAAGGTGATCTGCTAAATCCAGCTTCGAAACCTGTACCTTTTCTCTGAAAAATAGAATAAACCCATCCTTTTTCTGTGAGAATATTTAACTGTTATGACTCATTATAGAAATATTGCCGCATATGGACATTAATAGGCAGAATATATTTAGAATCCTTTGAAACGAAAAAAGCATTTCAATGGTTTACTTTACCGAAGCCTTAATATGATTTTTTAATGATAAAAAGAATAGGATTTTGTTTCATGAAGCATAAGTTTCATATGGCTATAATTCAAGAAGGGTATTTCTATATTTTCCCATATCAATTTCCTTTAAAAGCTGTTCTTCAATTACTCACTATTAGTCGTGATGTAACTGACTCTAATAGAGAAGCCATTTAAACAGCACTGCATATTCATGAAAAAATATATCAGTATTATATAATCATAGTTATTAGCTATTGAACCCTTTTCCTGAGGAAGGAATCCTTGCTCCTCAAACATCCCAAGAACATTCACAAAGTCTGTGATTTAATTACGATAGAAATGTTTAAATAAATATATGACCTCGTGCAAAGAATACACTCAGACGCTATACAAAGAATAATAGTTTCAACATTGTTCTTTCATAGCATTGTCGGCTTTTCATGGGAATCTACGATTGAAAAATATAAACCGTTATGGTGAGGGTTGTTATTATCAAAGAACTTTCTCTGAGGAGATAGCGTCCTTGGATGTAGCAAACATCTAGTACCGTAATAAAGATTCCTTCGAAGCAATTTAATATTTTCTGCGCTTTCTTTTCATGTCGTTCTCACATCATGGCGTATTTTTAATCTGTGTTCGCTGTAGAAAATTGCGTCAGTCGGTGTTTTTTCCTCAGAAGAAAGGAAAATTGCTTTGAGTGACCACTGCCACCGATGAACATTCGCGGACTTGATTTACTCGAAGGAAATGCCTTGTAACGGAAGAGACAATGGTAATGATACTTGTGCTATTGAGGAAGTAATTACGTGTCGCAATACTCTATTTATAGATGAATTCGATAATGTATCGGATTGGGAAATACTTTTATGTACTGAGACCAATATAATATGTCTCACAGATTTAACGAATAATAAATAAATTGTAAATTTAAGTTTCAATAAGTTATCTTTATAGTTTAAACATTGAATTCTATCTGACCTAGAATACTTAATTGGTAAGGAGTTGAATACATTAACTATGTGACATTTATTCTATAATATTCACTAATAATAAAGTTAGTAAAGCTTAATTTATATTGTGATTTATTTCCAAGAGAAAATTCGTCTTGTAATATATTTACGAAATTTTATAAACAATGACCAGAGTAGTACGTTTTAATTACTTTCTGATTTTAATTACGAATGCCGTTGCAGAATCAAATTGAATAAGGCTTCGTTAATTAATTTCAACTACCGTGTCTGCTTTTGGCGTATTTATTTATGGGAATTGAGGAATTATAAAACCATCTTCGATATAATGGGATTTGATGAAGGAAAAAAGAATGCTGTTTTTTAGTTTTATATTACAAGTTATGAGAATCATATTCGATCGCTTAGTTTGATTCCTTTGTCGAATATTGTTTTTGTATCTAATCCTTTTTATCGATTGAAAACTATGGATAGTTAAAGGTAATTAATTGAAAGACATCCATTAACAAGAAGGAACAGTTCTTATGTTTGATATCAAACAATGATCTACTTTCGTCAATTGATCCTATAAAGGAAAACTGTTACATTTTATTGCTCTATAAATGTTCCAATACGAAAACAAGCTTGTTTCAGCTTCATTAAATAGTTATATCAATATTGCGATATTATATGAAACACATTAAATATCTATCGATATTTTCAATTATATAAATATAAATTTATTCTATTTTTCATTTTCTTACTTCTCTCCAATCTTACTTGTTAGTGATTTTGAAAGGGATCGAAACTTCCAGATAAATAAAGAATATTAATTGTTAATCAGTTTTTAAAGAAAATTTTTGCATAACGAGAGATCCAAATTTATTCGTTGTTCCAAGTAGCTAAAGACCGATAAAAATTTATTTCAACGAATTTCGAGCTCATCAAACGATTCACTTCTAAGTGTCTAATTGAGTTACTCACTAGAAATAAAATTTGGAAGATTTTATCTCTTCGTTACCGAAATATATTTATAAATATAATATTCATCATACGCCTCGTTTGTCATTTATGGAACATTTCAGCGTATGATAATTATTTATGAATCATTTTACCTCATCTTACCTTAACTTTTAATTACAAGAAATAGATGAGGAAATGTACATATATGAATAATTTTCCAAAGCTCTTACAAAGCTCTCCATAATAGTATATCAATCTACAATGCTGCACATTATCACAATAATATAGGATACCATGAAATTCTTTAGGAAATATTGTCGGTTTCAAAGGAGTAAAAAAGAGCATAATTTTGGAAATTAATCTTTATTCACCTCACTATAACGAATTCCACTTCTCCGAACAAAGAATGTTATGCCAAAATATTTACGTATATACCTATACTGCATTATTGACGGTCTTTAATGAATGATTCACAACCCGATGCTTCATTCCAAACGGGAATGGAAAAACCGTGACGATATCTTGGCAGTAAGATGTTCTTTCCCTTACTTTGATGAATGACGAAAACTATATTTATTTCAAATATCTTTTTTTGTAAAGGTACTTCATACTTCAGGGACAATCTATAAATAAATCCCTAAGTCATATCTGATAAGAAACAAATTGTTAAAATATTGAATCAGAATTTGATTCCAGGGGATAATAATTATTTTCGATATCTGTTGAAAATCATTATCTGATTACTAATTTGAATTTGATAGTTATATATTTGATAGTATATAAAATCTTTTAAGATAAACAACTTAAAGGATTTTATACTATCGGTTTTCCTTGTAGCATTATCATAGGAACAGACAGACGTAAAATACACGCGAACTCCGTTGTTGGGCGTTGGATTTCCAATTTCCTGGAAATCGCAGTGACCGGGATAAGATCAGGAAATACCTGAAGGCATTTGAATATGATTTGTTTATTCCGGATGCGGTCTCGATTTATAGCTTTCAAAATTCTTAATCCACCCAATTAAACTTGTAAATGCAAAAAATTCGATAAAGAAAGCAAGTTGTGGATGTAGAAAGTGGAAAACAAGCCATGCGTGCCTTCAATACGTCCTTGGATGGAATTTTATTTATACCACGATATGTGATTAGAATTGTTGAAATAGCTCTGGAATATCAGTGGTGTGAGGTGAGTTTATTTTTATGTAAACTGTGATTTTTAGTCTTTATTTTTATGAGATATTTTTTAAGTGTTTTGAAGATTTTATTTGAGTTAAATTATACATACGAGTATATAATGAAGGGTACAGATTACGGCAAGGAGCTAACTTTAGCTGAATATACAGAAAAAGTGAGCATTTTATTTGGTAATTTTCTCAGGAACAATAAGGGAATGATTCAATGGAACTCTAAATGTATTGCACAGCGATTAGGTCTTGCAAGAAGTGAATTTATTTTTGATTGTTTAGAGATATTTCCGCTAAATTCTATGAGATATCACGAATTTATTCTGGGTTTTAATAATATGAATTTATGAACCATGAAGATATTATTAAAAGAATACATTAGTTACGGTCAGAAATCTTTCCTATGACGTTCCAGTACCAATGAGAATAAAGCCCGCACAAAGTGGAGAGGCTGTTTTGAAAAGGTAGTCCGTACGTGTTCCTCAACCCCTTGTCTACGAGAGCGAAATTAACAATTTCCTCGTCTAAAATCCAACTAAAACGTTCCCGCGCTGAAAACCGCTCTCAAAGACTCCATAATTATACACCTGATGCAATATCCGTCGAATGCACGGAGTGCAGATCGCAACTATTCGGGAAGCTTAAAAAAAATTAAAAATCCTTAGAATTGCGACTTAGCTTTCCGTATCCCGGAAACTATTAGGATAGAAACTTTCACGTGGAGGTAATAGTTATTGGTGCTAGTCACGCCCGGACACACAGCCGATGAGGGTATTACATTTAAAATATCGCGTCTTCGTGACACCGATGAAGCACTTCTCCAATCACGCCTCCGCCGCGTTACATTTGTTCTTTCGAAAATCTCCGATCTTTGCTCGTAATCACTGTTTAACGTGTTCAACACGGTGACTTCCGTTCTGCGTTGCTTAGGTATGTTGCAACGAGCGTTCCACATAAGACCGCAGAGTGACGAAAGGTGCCATAATCTCCCGGTACGTACGTTTAGCCGGGATTCGTGCGTGTGTGCGATAGATCGTGATGTGTGCTTTCCTTAGATTCCTTTCCGTTCCACTGCTGGGTTTCCGACACCATTTTTCCATCGTAGTTGCGTCACTGGTGAGCTCCTGAGGATTTTACACGCATCCTTTGCGGTTGAATGGACAAATCTTTCGAACGCAAAGCACGGAGTTTCTCTCGCGAGCAATCCTTAGAAATTACGAGTTATCACTAAGATTCAGAGGTTGAGTGATTATTGCGAAGGAAAACTCTCTCTTATAATCCCTATTTTTAGTAGATACGTCTATTGTTTCATAACAGAAATAAGCCTATTATTAACCATAGGTTTCCTTTGAAATCGTAATCGGGGTTGTGTTTACGTCACTAGGAGAACCTCTGTAGGGTTTATTTACGTATTTTACGCATAATTATAGAATATCAATGCTAAAGTAAAAAGAAAGAGTGTTTTGGGAAAAATAAATATTATTTCCTTTTAACTGATGAGGAAATTTCACTTGAAACAATTCTGGAGGAATACAAAATGAATTCAATCTCATTACGTGTTGTGAATGCTAATAAATTTGGCAAGAATTTAATCGAATGTCAGTCGGGGCAGTTTTCAGTCTTATTCTGAAAGCGGATTTCCTATTATGGTCGAGAGAACACGTGAGTGAGGTTATATAATGTGGAGCGATTGATTAAGTTACGGAACTATCTTTCCGCAGAGTGAATATATGTTTTATTTATTTTAGTGAAATTGTGCTTCCTTTGAATACGGCACTTTTTGCAAACATTTTCAGTCAATAACGTCTATAAGAGAGTATTTGACTGTAAAATTATTGTATAAACTTCTACGTTTAAATATTTTTGTTTAATTTGTCTTCATAAATTTCAAGATAACTCGACTACTCCGGTCTGAAATTCTGAATCCGCGCGATGACTCCACTTAGCGCTCGTGCCACGTGTTGAGTCGATGCAATTATCTTAATCGGATATTTATTCATTGAAATGATTGTGAGTTAAATAAAGTGTCTTACTTCATTTATAGTGTTGAAAGTTGCATAATGTTATTCTTTCTGATGCTAATGAAATCGAATTATTTCAATGGTTGGGGAAGAACTTTGGAATAAATTTTAAAAAGGGAATAAATGTTGTTCAGTTTGTGTCAATTACCAATTACGCCAATTGAAGAAAAATTGCTGAATTGCTTCCTCTTAATGCAATCGTTTCATGCTATTTTTTCTGTTTACAGAGGGAAATAATGTTTTTGTACGATATTAATTATTTATTAAGGGACTATCTTCTCTTAGTCATACTTTGAGCCTTGATTTACAAGCAATTTATTTATGAACTGCGTCGACAAAATGCCAAAGTGACTCTCACTTCTACTTGGACTTATTGGCTCATTTTTTCCTCTTTTATTTCATAGTTTGAGATACTTTTGATAGTTATTAAATCATGCGAAAATTACATCGCCATGCAAAAAGACAAAATAAGGAATGTAAAAATCATCGCTATGAATACTATACCCTTATAGTACTGGCTTCAGAAGAGAAAAACAAAACATTTCTCTCTTCACCTCTAAACACGATCAAAAGGAACAAAGAAGAATTATATTCAACGTTGGTGAAACAGCCTATGCGTAGGTCTTGATGGCAGTAGATTGTTATCTTCTTTCTTTTTCTTTGGTTAACCAGAAATACCTATGGCCTAACAAGACGGTGTCTCTGTTGTTGAGAACATATGGGTTCCCTTTTCAAGAATTATCATTCAGAAAGGATAATAATAAGAAGAAAATCACTACATAAACATATGGAATAGCTTTCATGATGCATTACTTTAAGAAATAATACGACTAATTCATTGCCACTCTGGCCTAAAAGGATATAATATGAATGAATACAATATAAAATTTAGGATCGTATTCCATTCCTACTGAATATGGTAGCTTGACGTTTAAATTTTTCATAATGAACCTTTTCTAGCTAATATTATCATGACAAATGGAATTGAAAGGTGAATTAATATTTAACGTATAATACTTGCCTTATCATAATTATAACATATCTTTATTTATCATAATTGATCCATAAAACTTAACTTTCCGCGTGAAATAAAACGCGTGAAATGAGTTTTTGGCGCATCAAATGCATAATGTATCGATAAAGAGCTAAAAATGTGCAATCAATCCTATTTTAATCGTCGATTCATTCCTGTTTTAATTTGAGTCTAATTCAGATTTCCAAACACTTGTCTTGAAGCGTGAAAACAAATGGAAAATTTTTCTGTTGCGTTATATAAAAACATCGCTTACTAATCAGGGATTCTTATGTAAATCGGCTCAGACCGAGTGCTATGACAACGACAGGCTGTCATTACATTTGGGGATTTCCCGGAGAACAACACCCCGTGCGTGGGCGAGGGCGTGGGAGGTGCAGTGACCACACGTGCCACCCATAGCACCTGACCTTCGGCCCCTTCGATTGAGGGGATTCTCGTAAGAAAATATATTGCACTCGGGCGACGCCTCGTTGTAGGCGTGAACGGATGGAATTTCCTGTGGGAAGAAAACGGAAGGAAAACCTTATGCACCATTTCAAAGGTCCGAGCTAATTCATCGTGCTCGTTAAAGAACCTTTTGAGAATCTTTTCACGTATATTCAGGGAAGGCGATGCATTTCGAAACACTATTGGAGAATGAATGTACAGAATGGGGAAGTCGTAAATGGCTATAATATCTTCACAGGAGTCGCAGATGTGCTATTTACCCGTAATGGAGTGCTAATACACTCCACTCCACGCAAAGGAAGCAACTGTAAATGTAGTCGTACAGGAAACAGTTTGGGGAGCTATAATTGCACATAGAATGTATTGTTATAGAGGCTTAAATGAATGGAAATAATCTAAAATATGTTTGAAATAGATAACGAATTTATTTTGTATTCTTATAGATTATTTATTGTATTTAATAGATGGAAAACATCCAAGATTTTTTGATAATATCTTTTGAACTCGTTTTAATATCGTATACAGCATTTTATTTAATGTATAACAGCGTATGTATTTTAAAAAATGTATAGTTTTAGGCAAATGTTTATTCAAAACGATTAAAAAAATTCGAGTCCTAAAGTGATCTCAATTGATATATCAGGGAATATTATCAATCTACCACAAGTTAACGATGATATTTCACTAAATATTTGGAGGATATCAATCCAATGGTTTCTGACAGATAAAAAAGATAATGCATATAAATAAATAGGATATAAATAGATAGGATAAGATGGATTAAGAGATACGAAGATAAACTGATCGACTTTCCGTAATAAATATCCCATCCAATCTTCCATTAACTAGAGTACCTCATCTTAATGGGTTCCTGTATCCTCTCAACTCCTGATTCAGAGGCAGTATTTCATCTCATTTCTTCCACAGAGGGACTTCTTTTCTTATAGCAAGAGATCGATCCTAAACATTCCCTTAAAAACAATATAATAATAAAAATAAAAAAACTCCACCTCTACTTTCTTTCATAAAATAATATTGAATCATAGGATTTAGACTCTAAAATGTGTAATACGTAATTACTGGCTCTCCATGGCATTTATTTAAAGAGTGGGAAATATGTTTTTCTTATTGAATTGCTTTAAGTATGAAAACTTGAAGAGTCAATATCTGAATGATCGAAGGAATTATTAGAATGGATTTAAGAACTGAGACCTGAAACTTTTGCCTACACTCTTGAAAAAAGTAGAATCAATTTAATAACAATCAAAATGGTTTCCTTTCATGTCCTAGATTTGGTAAATTATATCCCTTAATGAAATTATAATATTATTCCAGTTAATTCCTCTGATTTAAGGTGAATGCAGTGTACAATTGCTATAATATGAAGAAATCATTGGCTGAATTGATTTAAATACGGAAATACATTCCAAAAGTAATTTACCGTTGAACACGAAAAAATTGCCAGCCACAGAAACGTCTTAATACATTTCATTTCGGTAAAAAATATATCTGTAAGGAAAATACAACACATTTAAAAGCATTAATGAAATATTTATCGATATTTGAAAAAGAGTTTAAGTGAGCGTAATTGAGGATGGAACGTTGTCAATAGCGAGTTTAATTGAAAGCGCATGAAGAGGTTTTACTCAGAAATGTGGATCTGATCAGAATGCGGAAATTAAAAAAGGAAAAGCAAGTGGAAACCAGTTTCGTAATTAAGCATTATACAGTGAAACTGAAATCAATTCTGAGTGATAACAAAACCTTTTTTAAGAACAGCGCCTTAGTTCACTTCTACAGAAGTTTGATATAACGAAAATAAGTTCTAGTACCCTAGCCCATAGAAATACGTGCAACGCTAAAATTACTATTTATGATGTATTCTTTCATTATATTATTGCTCCAGGAACTGGGAAAGACTTATTCAACCATCTGACAATGTATCTGCCGTGTTTAAGTTCCTTTTTGGTTTATTTTCTTGTTACTTTCTTCACCGTTTTCGAAGCTTGTTATTTTTTAGAGACAAATGTTAAAACTAGGAATTAATAACGAGAGTCTAATATCTTTTTAAGCGTACAGTTGCTTTCTCTACATGTAAAAGTTATTTACTGTTGAATAGGAAAAAAGGAAGCTTTATTCAGTCTGTGCTGTTTGTGAGCAAAAAGCAGACTTACCTTCATTGGAAGCGAATAACGTAGCAAGTGAAATAGATCAGTCAGGGACTGGCTCCGGGTTTGGGACCATTACATTTATATGTTGAGTAAAAAGGAGCTGTACAGTTTATGAATCCACCTTTCAGAATTAAATAAGGATAAAGCGATCTTCAGGATTTATGTTAATTGCAAGTATATTCTCCTTAGGGAGTTCATGGGTCTGAAACATTATTCTTCACTCTCTCAAACCGTGCGTAGTTTTCAAACCACGTCATCCTACGAGTAGCGGATAATCTTCTCCGTGTCCAAATGAAGCCAGAATTCATTATAGAATCCCACGAAAATGAACAGTTGAAGAGAAGGCGGTTGTGAATCGATTTTTACCCTATCCGCCGATTTAATTTCGCATTTACTCCCACACTTGTCGCCATGGGAGACCTTAATGATTGATCTCAATTGTGGAGGTGGAAACAGAGGGCGACAATGTGCGTGGGTGTTGAACGAGCATCTCAAGGGGAGATTTTATTGCTGCCGCGAGAAAAACTCCCAGGAGATGAATGGTAAGAAAGGTGAGGCAGAAAGGTGATGGAGCAACTGGAAGCATTTAAGAAGTGTTCAAACGAAAGGTTCTTTTTTACTTATCCCACTATGGATTCATCAACCTTTTTGATGAATGACAATACAGAACGGTGGAATGCGTTTATCGATCCATCGCGTTCTGATTCATGAGGGGATCTTTGTTTATAGAGTTTTTCTGAATGTGAAGACACTTTCTTGAAAATAATAAGGCAATTTTTCTTTACAATTTATAAGAGGATTATGAAAAGTTTAAGAGGATTTCAGAACTAAAGAATTTCCCTCACATATTATTTCATTCATTGATATTTGTCACCGGCTCTTACTGTTTCTATAACATCAGCTAACAGTGCTAACAATATTCCACGATTATAATACATGTTATATTAATATATCAATCATTAAACCGTCAATAAGTAAGGGGCACTGCTGGTGTAGTGGTATCATGCAAGATTCCCATTCTTGTGACCCGGGTTCTATTCCCGGGCAGTGCATTGTATTTTTGTTAATGTAAGTTCGATTAGGATTTTCTATAGTTTCTACAGGCAATAGAAACACATAAAAAGGATGATATTTACTTTGCCTTTTTCTTCATGCTAGCTGTCTCGATTTAATAGAATGAGTTTGATGAAAACTTCTGAATTAAAATTTAATCTCTTTCTTACTTACTTAGCGCACATATTGAATCTGATATTCCTGTGCCAGTATACATCCAAAATAATTTTATATTTTTTATTATTATGGCTTTTATAATAAGGAATAAATATAACAAACAATATTTTCTCAATAGATGTATTTTTTTACAAGTGATTAAAACTTATAAGCTAATCGAGGGTATGGCTTATAACTGCAAATTTGACAATTATTGAGGAGAGGGTTTTAATGCTATATGAAAATGAAGTTGATGAAGGAGGCAACAAACAACTTGTCATTCAAAGTCATTAACTAAGAAGAGATTACTTTTTTCCAAAGTGTACTTTCATTCTAACATAATCACTAATTTAACTTATTCCGCTCAAAAGTTGAGTTCTGATCTCATGTTGTATCTTCGCCTTTCTAAAACATTTTTTACCCTCTCTCATTTTACGTTCGCAATTTTAGTAAATTCAGCCGATTGCTTTTTTGCCGATTCCTATTCATTATTCATTCTTCTCCATCTACTTTCTCTAATCGCCACTCTACTTATCGAAGAAGAATTTTTTTATTTCTGCTTTCGAGGCGTAAATTTTTAGACAGATTTAATTCCGAATCCAGTTTTTCTGTAATCTACTTCTAATAACTTAATCGAAATCTTTCTAAGCATTCTCGTGTGTTGCTTTCACCTAATTATTTCTAATTTTACCACAGCGATTCTTGTTCAAATATCTTCGGAATTCTTCCTCTTATACAAAAGTAGCACATACCCATAAAAATTCATGATCTTTCGTCTGGTCTTAAGTGAGAAACATTCTAAGGAACAATTATTCTATATTTATACCATCAGCTGGTTCTCCTGTGTGAAGATGTACGTATAGACATCGGTTTTAACAGCTTAGCGTTTGAAGTTGATCGGAAATAGGGTTTGGATGCTGTGTATTGTGAAATAAAGGGTATATAATAAAAATCATTTATCAAGTGACGTCATAAACTGAAACATTATTTGCGTTTAATTCTTATTCAATTCTTGTTTGATTTATTGTCATCGCTAGTATATAATTTATTTCTTATATATATCCTCCTTGATAGTTGCTACGGTAATATAAATATTTATGATACTCGATAGCGTAAATATTTATCGTATTCTCTCTTAATTATTTCTGTTCAGCGTCTGAGGAAAGGTCGGAGTGTAAGACACGTTTTGGATAAAGATCATGACGTTTGGGTGGAGCGAAAGATATCCGAAGAGCGGAGGGATGGAACACCCGCCAGGATGAGGTGAGTACTTCTTTTTTCCTTTCGTAGTGTTACTTGATGGATGACCGATCATTAAACAAGAGGAAAAAACTGCGTTCGTTTCCCGATTCTACGGTTGTTGTGCCTTCGCACGTTGGCAGTTCAAACATGAGTTATGGCACTCGAACACAAAGATCTCCGGGAAAGAATGAATATTACGTGGAATCTTCCATTTTTAATGGAATACCGCTAGTGGAAAGCACTTTTTCTTCAGGGCTGTTTCAGAAGTATTAATTTTTTTGTCGAATCTGCATTTGCGAAATCAAAAGTACCGTTAACGGGATTTATTCTGGAATTTTTGCATTCAGACCCGAGTCCCGGTTGATGTTGATATTGTAACATATTTTTTGCTCTTTAGAGGTCGAGACAGACAATGGATGTAGGCAACCATTCTTCATCTATCAAATAATATTCCGTTCTATTTTCTTTGCGTATTCCAAATAGAAATTAATTTAGATTTGAGCGTATATTTTGATACTAAAAGTTACTGATTATTATTTTTTAAAATATCTTGATAACTTTTTTATATTAAGATAAAATTGTTGGCAAATGATAACAAATTTAAATATCCTTTAGTCATTATATATTCTTAATTGAATCAGTATCGAATTTGGCGCCAATGATTTTTTACTATCGTGTAAAGTGCATATTGATTCAGGTCTCCGATAGAAGAGTTCTACTTCGCATGTGAATTTAGAAATATTTAGACGTTCATAATCTCTAATCTAGAAAATATTCAGGTGAGTCCGAACAGGAGTAAATCATGTACTTGATTAAACGATTGTATTTCAAGAAAATATAAGGATTTGCAATCGTATAAGTAAAAGATGATAATTTATGAATATCTCTAAGTATTATAAGTATTTGTAAGTATTATAGTAATAACGGATAAGGAAGTTTGTTTTTTGATTCTAAAAGCGTACTCGAAAGAAATTATATCTTCTAGAGAAATATAAGAAAATAAGCCATTAAATCTTAATAAATGTCATAAAAAACCATGATGGACATGAAAGGCGGCATTTTTTAGTAAAAGTGGAATTTTAATATAATATCTCAATCGGAATTTCTCTCCAACTTGAAAAACGACCGCATCTGCACGGAGATGCATTCGCACATCAATCATTCGCACGAAAGCGCATTCATTGTTCATCGCCAAGGAAATAGAAAGCATCATAGAAACCGCGAACTTCGCCTCTTGACCCTGCATTCGAACTGGTTTTCCTCACGCATCCGCCAGCACGCGTTCCCTCGCAGATATTTCCAAAAATCCCAACACCATGAAATTACGAACTCGTTCACTTCCTTGTTTTTTCTGCGGCGTGAAGCATTCGTGAAACCGATGCGTTCTTCCTCCGCCGATCGCAGTGGGCGGACGCCTGTTAAAGAGGAGAGGCATTCACCGTATATACGGTCATCGGCGGAGAAATTTCCATCGATTCAAACCGAGAGATAGATACTTTTTTTTGGGGTTTGTAATGAGGGCTCTAATCGATGTGTGCTTCTCAACCCCACACTTTGGAGAGCTTATGAAAGAAGAGATGAAATGTCAGCTTCTCGCTTTTACGACGCCGGTGCGCAATTACGATTCTCGGTAATAAAAGAAAGAACATGTCTCTCTCTTTGTTTGCGGCCAACTCAAGCTTAATTTGCTCTTGTGAGCTACTTGGTTACTCTTATACAAACACGTTTTAAGTTATGATCTTTGTTCGGAGTTTTTTCATCTTTTTGCTTCGACCCATTGGAAGCTACAAAACGTACGAGGAAGTTGAAAATTTACAATGGGTGACCTAAATCAACAGACGGATGATAATAACACGTTAGTTCTTATTTAAACTTTTCTCATTTGATCATTACAATCAGTTTCAGTGTTACATCAGCATATCAAGAAAAAAATCAATTCAGTAATGTCTATTAAATTATGAAGAAGTGATCATTAAAGTTATCTGTTGGTAATAGAGATAATCAGAAATTAAATTATTCAAATCTTATAGAAGTAAATTGAGGAACGATACGATTGAAAGAATCCGATAAGATTATCACAAAAGTAATTAGGAAATAAAGAATAAATTAGGATTATCACACTTAATTGATCTGAACAGAGTATAATAGAACAAGTTGATAGCAATAATGTCCTAAACGTACCCTTGCAGACCACTCAGTCAACGAGAGTTCGTATAGGGTTCATGCGGGAAGCTTATAATATTGAGGAAAAATGAGGGAACAGGCGAACTTGGACTGAATTGAGTGAGACATAAAGTTTTTTCTGAGCTTTGATCGTTAGTTTTACGGCATTAATTATTTCGAAATTTTTATGATTCTGGAAACCTGAAAAGCCTAAAATTGGACCAGGTGCTAAATTGAAAGAATTCAGAGCCCATTTTTAGTTAGAACACGTGGAACTCTTCGAAGGAACGTAAAAAAATTGCTTCGCGAAGTTGTTTGCTTTAACTTTTTTTCTGATCACTGCTTCCTTCTTGCAAAAACTATATTTACGTTTGATATTTACTTCTCAGTTCAAGAAGAATTTTTCCAGTTTCTATCGTAATAAGAGCGACTTTTTTTACCTTAGATAAAACAGATATTTATGTTTTCATGTAAATATCCTGAAATCTCCATATCTTTTCCAACTTTTATAGGAGAGCTCAAGAAAAGTTTATATAAGAACGCTGAACACACAAACAACATAGAAGGCTCATAAATATTTAATATAGTGCATTCTTCAGCTTCTCTTATATTTCATGGTGAAATCATTTGCAAAAAATAAGGTTACACTTCTAAATACAATATTTGATGTCCCTTATATCATTTTTATTCCATCAATTTTTAGCATTAAACATGGTTAACTCCCCATTCTAAGGACTTCATATTACGCACTAAGAAAAAGAGTAATTCTATCCTGTAATCGAAGAGTATTCATTTGAAGTTTTTATACTACAGTTCTTTTATTTCATCTTCACATAAAATTCACAACTCAATTCGGTGTATAATATCAAATTTTCCCAACGATTAATATGGTTGAAGTGAAAAAAGAGTGCCAAAATAACTAAAAAGTAAATATTTTCTTTTGAGTCTGAAGTGGTTGGTACTACTAAAATTTGGATGCAGGTTACGATTCTAACCTTCATTACTTTACACTCCATTTTACAACCAAAATTTTGATTTTTTTATTATAATTTCCGAAGAAAAATCAGTTCCAAAATATCGAGATATATTCAGAAGGTTGTACACGCAATTAAATATCTGGGGCGCATTAATTTTATTAATATTTTTTCATACTCAGTAATCATGACTTTCTCCTTACGAAAGAATTCTTGCGAATTAAAAATGCAAAAAACAAGGTATTTATTACTTTTTATGGAAATAATAAACACGGATAATTAAAGTAATGCCTCATGGGATCAATTACGAAAATGGTAGGATGCATAAAGTTAAAATTGCCATGTATTCATGAATGATTTCTGCGATAAAAGGTTACCATTAACTCATAAGTGCATGAGCCTCGAGATGTTACTTAAATACTGTACGAGAAGATTTATTTCATTTAATATTAGGCTCGCATGACCTGCCATCTTACATAATCCCTTTAATTATAATTGCTATACTATGCACATCCATTATTATAAACTACAATAACTACATCATGTGTAAGTTTTTCAACAATGCAAGAAAATTCTGAAGTAATTAAGTTTCTCTTAGCTGAGGAAGATAAATTTTGAAACAAGCAGAAATAAATAAACTAAGATCTTATAGAGAGTCAGCATTGGTTTATAATCTTTATAAACAAATCACACATTTTAAATGTAGAAAAACGAATGGATTAATATTTTAACGGTTAGTTATGCTTATTTGATGAATGGTTTCAAGTATGATTTTATGTTATAAAAAGGATTAATACATGGAAAAGGAACTGTAAAGCAAAAATATATATTGAACATTATATTACTTGAATTAAATTTTTCGTAAAAAATATCGTATAAAATATTTGATTATATTATCTTAAAAGTTTTCAACAGGATTATTCTACCTCGGACTGAGTTTCGTTTCTTCATTATCAGAGAGCTTTGTTTTTAATCTGCGCATAAATTCTGTTTTAATTATACATTACGCTCAATGTGTTTATAAGTATCTATAGGCAATGAATTATAATTGCGTGAATGAGATTTGATTTGATTCATTTCCTTATCTAATATTTGCATTGATAATCTTTGCAATAACTTCTAAAAGTATAATTTGCGAAGCTCTCTAGATAAGGACATCGATCAATAAGAAACATAAAAGCTATTCTATATTTATAATGTTTCGCATATTTTGTTACGATTATAATGTTACTATGTCTTCCATATTTGATTGTGAAAATCTCAATATTAGCCATGGGAGAGGTTGATGAAACCGTGGTGTGAACAGCGTCCATCCAAAAGCACCTTCCGTCGACAACACTTAGGACAATCGGAGGCGATTCATATGCCATTCTTTCGCGCCTAATCAATTCCACTACTCAACGACCAGTCACAGTGATTCCGAAGGCATCAACGAACCTTTCCAGCAATCGGTATTCCTCCAACAGCGAGGCCTCTGAGCATCATAAGATGCCATCGTGCATTAAGCCATATTGACGCCATCTCGTTCCAAGTCATCCAAACGACTTGGACCCGTTTGCGTTCCGATCACGTCCTCTGAGGGCGGACTCCGAGGAAGTGCACTGCGATGGGTCTTAACAAGAAAGTGACAAGCACCGAGAGAAGCCTTTTAAGAGAGAACTGCGGCCAACATGAACTATCGCTTCCAAACCCATTTCCGCGATGCTCTTCTGCAGTTTCACGTGCCCTATGAAGACGCGCCTCGTCACGTTTCAGACACCCCATCCGCACACGTACGTGTACACGCCTTTGAAGATGCGGGACATATATTCCGAGTTAGTTGGTGATTTCCTTTGGCAGCCGCCGCGTCCGGTGCGCCCATTGGGTGAACAAAATGGCCGACAGGTGGATGTCTCGTATGCGCCATAAAAATCTCTTAAATTTGAGGAAATCGGAGAAGGTCGTTGCGAATGCGCATTCCTCAAAGGTGATGCCCCTCGGAGTTTCACGTGCACGCGGTTTTAATAATCTCCGCGGAAGGTACAAGGTACTCATTACTGGAAGCAATTAAAGCATTTATAAGCGGTTGTGCACATTTAGTACCGGATTCCTATGTTACTTTTTGTTGATAATAAATGTTAAAGGCACAAGATGATTTCATTGAATTTGATATCGGACAGCCATTGAAATCTCCTGTTCTGCTGATTATAATTACGTTGATTTCAGAAGGGATGAGTTGTATCTTAAATGAGATATTCTATTTAGATGTTGACATAGTTATATACCTATTATTATGGTATTTTTTTCTATTAATGAATTTACATAGATTACATATAGCATTGCAGGTATTAATAAACTTAAAATTGCTATATTCTTAATGCTTTTCTTATTAGTTATTGGCAAACGTGTTATAAATATATATTGTACGTCTTTATATTTAAACATGTGAGAGGGTAATAGCCTTGAATTATGAGTTAATGAGTACCTTGCCAAACATATAGAAACCATAAGAATAAAACTGATAAATCATCGCTCATGACATCTGTCTGCTTTCAGTATTATGCGAAACACAAACAACAATACACCGAAAATATAAATATTTTTAATTAAAAAGTATGATTTGAAAACCGAGGTTCAGATATGAATGAATCACATGTAAGAGACTGTTATATATTAATTTCATTTTTATAATAGAAACGGTCCAATTGATCTATTGCAATATCAACGAAAAGAAGTTTTAGAATTGAATACTATTCAATAAAGGCGATTAGCTATATTTTTTCTATCTAAATGTATTGAAATTCTATTCAAAGAGAAACATTATAATAAGACTGATTTTGCTATGGGTTTTAAAATGAATGATCTTATTATATGCTGCACTAGAACTTGGAGAAATCTCGCTGAATGAGATTCATTTTTGCTTTAATTAATTTCTAGCGAAGATTCCTAAATGGCAAATCCGTTTCAACCCGAATAGACGTAGATCTATTTCATTTTCATATCTCTAAAACGGTCACTCTGACACCAATAAAATACAAAAATCCTAGCAACAAGACTTTCTCCATCGGATATCCATTATTTACCTCTGTTATAGATATGTTCAGCGGGATATAGGAAATCTTCCCCTCCGAAGGGGCGGTCAAATCACGAAGTGGACTAAATCCGAGAGATATCGACGGATGCCAATTACGAAAGCCCCAATTAAACAAAAAAACAACCAAACATCCAAAAAACGGAAAGCACGCCTTTTTCCCTTTAACATTTTCGCTCGTTTTTTCTCCCAACGACCACCAAGGCTTCTATGAAACGACGCATCGTTCTGCTTCGCGGAGCAAGGCAATTTAGACTGAGAAAAAAGGATAGTGTTTTCTATCCAAGAATTCCCCCCCATCCACTCGTTCTATGGACAAACCTTATATTGTGTGAAGCGCGGTCAGGATGGTTATTAAAGCCACTTGATTGCTGAGGATTAATGGGTGCGAAGCGCTGCTTCAATTTTAGGATGGAGAAGTAGAGCGGCGCGTCATTATTCTGCCAACACTTTGGTCCAATTCACGAGAAAATTAGAATCATCGTATGCTCGTCGTATTTTGATCAAATACGAAGATAGCGGAAAATTTTTTTTATTGTTCCGATGTGTTTACTTAGAAAGATTTAGATTATTGAATTTTCTGCTTTGGAAAGTTCTACTAGAAATGATAGGAGGGGATTCTTCAGATGAAACGAATGTCTAGAATCAGGAATATACGGAAATTCTACTGAGGTTTTAATAATTGTTATTCTAACTCCATACGATGTGAACGTTAGTATGCAAATTTCCTTTTCATATAAACAATTCCTGAATTAAAGCGTTTTCTTTTTGAAGAACTTTATTTTCAACAGTCTTAATAATTTAACGATGCAACAATAAGCAATTAAATCACTCGGTATTTGTGGATATTAGGATTTTTCTACGGACATTTAAATCTATAAAGTATAAGTGCAGAGAAATTATTAAAATTATTCAAGGAAAATGAAGGAAAAATTAAATTTATTTTCTATATATATTTCCGTATGAAAATGTATTATATTTATCGACATTGCTTGTCTACATATAATTAACAGTCTCTTCAACTTCCATTTTTCTGGATAAGTATTCGTTATACATCGTTATAGATGCTCTCACTAAAACGAAGCGAAATATCGAACCTTATCTCACGCAACATCGCGATATTTCCGACCGAGAGTTCATCCGATATTAGCGAATTGTTTTCCGCATCTCCAATCAGAGATGAGGGTCGAGGGAGTGCATCTGGCTAATGGCCAGAGGTCCATCCCATAACACCCACGTCCCCGTTGCACGCCAGAGAGTGGGGCAGATGGGAATTCGTCATGGAATATTGCTGGAATTGCTCTCCGCTTTCTCCGACTGGAAGTGCTTTAGCGGGAAAGGCACAGAGGCATAAAAAAGACGCCGATCTTGTGACCGCTTTCCTATCCATTATTGTATATTGTCCATCTTTCTCTTTGAAAATTGCTCCTCACTTTGATGGAAAGTTGACCCTTCTCTACCCAAAAAAATCGATTGGTCTTCACACTTGGTTATCGGGGACAATTTCGCGGTTTGAGAGATGCATTTAATAAGCATTCTCTTTTTTACCAACAGCCGCGCATCGTTTCTTTCGCGGACCCCCGTCGAGATGTGGAAGGAACTGTGTATTTACGTGGTTTTTTCAGTGTTATGTTAAGATCTACAAGAAGAGGTCATCCTTTTCACTTCCTTCTTTCTCTAGCCCTCGGCTATGTACAGTTCAATCGAATGGTCATCGCGACTTAAACCTACTTAACTTTTCTGGTGCGAGTATCTTTCTCCCGTGCGATGGCCGTATAGTAATTTGTCATGTTATACGCGAAGTAGGATTGCGAACTGTTGTTAGGAAAACCGCTGACTCAGTAGCAAATTGCTTTTTCTCGATCGGGTATCCTTAGCAAAGCGATTAGTGCCCTAATATTGACCTATGAGAAGAAAAGTCAACATAAACTTTCTTTCAACTACTATGTTCCCTTTTCAAATGCTCGCAGTTGGAGGTGAAACAATCCTTTTGCGATTTTACTCTAAAGTATTTCTCGAAATGCATATAAAGTTCGAACAAAAGTGATAAATCTATAGTGACAGAGTCACAAATGGTTTTCGGTCGTACAATTTATTTAACTCTCCTTAATTAACTTGCTTAAGTTGATTCTTGGATGTATTCTGTTTATACCTTCACCAACTTGATACCAGTACATTAATCTTACCAAAAGAAATCTCCTAAAAAAAACTTTGAAATATATGTAATTTAGATAAATACATGGCATCAATTATCAATCTTAAAAAGATACGGAAAACCATTTATAACGAATAGCAAATTAAGGATAATACTTTCCATTTGATACCCTGTTTAATAAAAAATGTAATTCCAAAAAATTACCTTCAAGTATTTCATTGTTACTTTTAATTAATTTCAAAATCAGTTTGGAAATTGATGCTAATGGACTCTAGTTTACATTAAGTGGATACTGTTTCGTAAAGGTGAATGATTTGCATCAAATTTCTGCCTATTCTATCACTCTTTTTAAGAGATGCAAACTTGTTCGGATCCGTTAATTGGATTCGACCCAAATTGTGTCTCGTGCTTCCGGATGAGTGTGTAATTTCTTAGTCTCGTACGACGCCATTAATTCGGCTCTGACCACGTGATTTGGCTTCGTCAAGGATTTATTCCCTTTCCATTTATGCGAGCATTAATTGATGCATACATTGCTCCCTTACTTTCTCCACTGATACCTTTCTATATTTAATTCCTCTTTTATTTGATACTAGAAATGGACTCTGGTATTTCACATCTTATTCGATGCATGGGTTAATTTGTTCTATGAATGTTACAAATAGGTAACGTTCAAAAGCATTCGATTGAAGTACTTATACGTAGCCAGCTTTTAATTCATTCCGGTAAATCATTTCGAGAAGTCATAAAAGGGAATTATAGAAATCGTATTAGAATTAATAGATTCCATTCATCTCTTACTTGAGAATGGCTTTGAGTTTCGCAAATTACAGCAAAATAAATTAGATCAATTTTAGATCCATTTCATGTGAAGATCGAATCAGTTCCCTTAAAATCAAAAAGTAACTTCTGATATCAAATACAGTAGCTCATCAAAACTGTACTTGAATCATATTCAGTAGTTCCTTTTCTTAAAATGGATTAGTGAAATTAAGAACACTATTTCTGGAATGAATAGTAAGCAGTTAACTTTATATAGGAATGTTTTTGAGTCTTTATCAGAATATCGTACATGGATTCAACAATAAAAGTAAACCAGTTAGTGTGTGCTCTCTTTTGCTCCATATAGTTTATGCTTCTATATAGTCTTTTTCATTTTATAAGGAGATTATCTAATTTATAATATATTAACTTCTTATTATCTTTCAAGGCATATTGTTATCTGTTATCTAATACTCTAATACAATGAATTTTTTACTCTTATAGCAACTTTTTTAAAGGCTTCTTGTGTTGTCAAATAAATATACATTTTACCATAGATATTTGCTCTAAGAGAGAAACGAAACGAACGTATCACCTTTAATGATTTTGCATGATATTCGCATAGAAAATCTGGGCCTTGTTTCAGCTGGCAAAACCTCTTATTTCCAAACGGGGTAAAGAAAAACTATCGGAATCTCAAAGTCACTTTCTATTTCGAATACAACTCGTGTGTTTTCTCCTCGGATTCTTCGAAACTAAAATTTCAAACTCACTTGCATCCTTGCGATGACATTCTAGCGGAAAACGGATTCATCTTGGCGCGTTCCCTCTGATTGCCATCGGAGCTTTGGAATGAGTTGTGACCCCTCCCACCACTTGTCGGGTCCACCGAATGATAATCCGAGGCAAAAAAAGCTGATTTTCAGCGGAAAGAAAATTCTTCGTTCCGTCACGCATTCTTAATTTTTATTCACGCCCCGCTGCCTGCTTTCTATTCCCCCGTAGGCGCACAAATTCGCTTTCTTTATATCTTTCCATCCCTTTTATCCTTGCTTATTTCTTCTACCCTCTTCGTGCAAAATTCAAATCTCCTTAATCACTGCTCCTTTGAGGATAAGCCGCTACTCTGTAAAAAAGATTCCTCTAAGAGTCGTAAGAGAGGCTTTTAAAGTAACGACGCCGACGGCTGAGTTGGCCAATTTAGTGAAGTGGAAATGCAGCTATTTACGAGTAGTCGGCAGAAAAGAATTCGCGCATTTTTTTCTAGGGTATTTAATTTTAGACGATGTAAAGCCAATTAGCTATATAAAGGATTTAGAATACGTTCTTGGGGGCGATTCATTCCCTTTACGTATTCACAATGCTTAATAAAGACTCTTTCAGACGTAAATTATATTCGTTCGCGGTTTTTCAGCATTAGATTGGTATTGTATAAATACGATAAGAATGACCGTCCGTTTGATATAAGTATTTTAATGGATGAATAATTCGTGATGAATGATTGAAATTTCTCGTGTTTGTACTTTTATATTTACCCATGAAAATTCGCATTTCATACTGCTGTTTACTATGCAATATTGCAATACAATAACAACTTTGCAGTTTTGAATAAAGAATCTTTACAAAATATAAATCTGATCTATAAATTTAAAAAAATAGTTTTGAACTATGTATTCCAAATTTATCATCTTTTTATCTTTCATAATTTTCTTTATAACTTATAGAGTTCTTCCGTTGCTCTAATTAAGCCACATAAAAGTAGCTTGTTTCGTAAGAATATATGTACAAAAAGTGTATAACTATAAATATCACTTGCAATATCAATCGGTATTGAAAAAATACAGCGCACTTCCTTAGTAGCTGCAGGATGTTAAAAACAGAACTGTATTAAAAAATCTATGCATGAGGCAATTGAATTAGTCTTGCATATGGTCTGAACCTCAGTATCTCCTTCTAAGAAAGTTTTCGTTAAAAAATTTAGAATAGCTCAACGGCTATAGCAAAAAGTACCTAATTTTAATGTCATTTTTTACCTCCCATTCGATTTGCCGAAAGCTTTGTGGAAGGTTGAGATCTGGAATACGAAGGAAGTGGAGTATTACCTGTTATATTTGAAATGAGGCGAAAATACTTTTACGACTCTATAGTCCACTTTGATGGCTCTTTCGAAGGCTTCCCTGTTTACATTCCTCCCGTTTTTAACGGTGTTATCTTATATTCATTCAACTTCAGAGCAGGAAAATTCAAATCTTTCCAAAGCAGGTCAACAGCACTTGGAATACAGGAAATGCTCATTAACGTTTTACTAAGGAATTTATGATTACACCGCATACCGAAAATAAATAGATCATTTTATCTGGTTTTAAATTTTTTATTTTGATGAATCTCGGCCTCTGGAAAAGAAAAAAAAAGTAATTTACATTTTTGTTTTAGCTTAATCATCGCCTCAAATTTTACATCGTTTTATTTCATCCTGGATTGCTCTTCATATAAATGTATTTCAAAGTATGCAAGCAATAAAAGAGTTTCTTCAAAAAAATCAAGGAAATCATAATTTCAATTGAAATAACAGCTGTATAGACCTCATCTTTTGATTAAGGACCATAGATATAAATGATATAACATAAAGAAGAAGGTATTATTTTTAGAAAACTTATCCTAAAAACTGCTATTTAAGCTTCCACTTTAGTTTGTTTTACTTACATTTTGAAACAGAGGTATTTAAAATTTTTTTTTGCAAATAGCTAACGAATCTATTTCTTTAGAATTACTATATTTGAAATGCTTCATTGGAAATTATACTTTATTTAACGAGAAACATATTCTCAAACGGATGATCAGTCTTTATATGATCCTTAATCTTTTGCCTTATTTTTTAACTGTGACATTTCAGATTATCATCATATTTTCATGTACGTAATCAATTTGATTAAAGAAATAACTAAAAGAACATTTCCTTTAAAAATTAATCTATTATATTTAGTTGTTTAGTTTAAAAACAGAGAAAACTACGAATTAATCACTGCTAAGGTTATCTTTGATTGATAGATATGATACATGATGATCAATACTCTTTCAATGAAAGTTTAGTAGTTTTAATTTGGGATTTAATAATCGGTTTTCCATTAAAAATTAATTTGAATAAAGATGAATACAAGACATAATCGTCAAATTCCCAAAAGCAAATCTTGGATTACAGGTGTACACTCGCAAGATTTAATTTATTCACAGTTATTGTAGGAAGTGTAAATACATAAAAGCAAAGATTTTGCACATCACGAGTGCCATCACTCTCTTTATCCAAAACCTTTCTCCTTTAACTCCCCGCATTTTAATAAACCGCGAATCCATTTCCTGTGCGGATCCTTCCGAAAAAAAAAACCTTTCCCTTCTCATGGATATACGCATTACTTAGCACTCGACGCGTCAAAGCCGTGGGATGGATTTTCTAACAATAGAAATTCAAATAACTTATTGAGTCGTGTATCATTTCCATTCGCGAGATAAGCTGTCAATTGTGATATGCCTTTATAATTGCTGCGTAGAAATCAACACGTCACTGACGAAAGAGTCGATGAGTATTGTGCCGAAACTGGTTTCTAAGGAAAAAAGCGGCTTAAGGACCTCGTGTGTGAATCCGACAATGACTTACACAAACGCGCCCCTATAAACCCCCACAGCTTGACGTTAACAGCTGAGGGGGAATTCTTCGCACCTAAAGCTACCCACCGTAATGACCGAGTGCGTTTGATTGATGAAAACACCAGTAAGAGGACATATACCTAAAAACGTTACGCAACCGCTGTGTGAATCACAGGTCACTATTAACGATAATGAATGCAAATATTGACCGCGCGTCTCTTTGTGCGAAAGAATTACGTACATAAGTGCTCAGAAATGAGGACAAATAAGTGAAAATTTAGGTGTTGGGAGCAATTGTGAATTGAATCTCTCAAGTACACTAATATACAGTCGCTAAAATGTGATGTTTATGTGGGGAATGTTAATTTTATAGCTGCATGTTTAGAGAGCTTATTTGATTAAGCTCCATTAACATTACGATTATAGTAATTATTGTTTTATTTGGGAATTATATTGGGAAGTAATTCTCTCACTTTATTGAATAGAGAATGATAAAATGCCGCTTATAATGACTGGCGGATATTTATTCTTTTCTTTAAAAGACAACTTTATTCCATCGAGTCAGGATCTTACTTGTAACTGTTTGTTTTTATCTTTTCATTTCCTTTTTCCTTCCGTTTTTAGATTAAGAGGAAGTTAAGAAAAGTCACATTTTAATCTTCCCTTATGAAAAAGTATCTAGGATAGGAAGAGTTTCAGAAGCAAGAATTATAGAAAAATTATTCATATAGCTACAAAGAATCACCTAATATAAATAAGAGTCATTAGTACAATAAATATCGGTCTTATATTACTCATGCCGCAAAATAATTCTTTTGTTTATCCTTCCAGTCGATTGTGTTTTAAGTTTTATAATTTATGTCTGTCACAATAAACTACTTAATATTTGCACGAATTGTCTTTCAGCAATCAATAAAATCAACTTTGTATATCTCTTCTTGACAGTGTTGCAATTTAAGAACAACAAAATTTTCTTCAAGTGACGGCCAAAACATAAATATATAATTTATTTTGCAATATTGATTTTATTAATTCAATTTCATCACTCTCATAAATTTAAACGATCAATTTACGATTATATTTTATAGAATTTTATAGTTCAATTACATTTATTCCTCAAATAATAAGATGATTTTTACCGATATTTTAGCTAACTCATATTTAATCATACATTAATTTTATACTTAAAGTCATTCCATATTGTACATATAATGTGCATTTATAATTTAAAAGAAAAATTTTGCAAAGTCACGTTAAAAACAGTTTTGAAATTTGCAGGAGCCTCATAGAATTAATTATCCTCAATTAATTTCTTGTTTGTACAGTTTAACATAGTAAGCTTGAGCCTGTTGCGACAACTGTTTGTCTTTTTGAATTTTTTTATTATATACTATTATTATATTTCATAATTTCAGTTATGTAATTCTCTTAATGCGATTCGTTCACTAATTTGTACTGATTTAATTGTTTCAATTACATTTCTGCTGTTTGTCGACTCATTTTGAAGTTTGAATAAAATTATAAATTTCAAATTCCGTAGAAGGAATTCTGTTTGCGTAAAAGTTACTCCTGAAGAAGAATAAATAAAGTTTGAGTACTTTATGTACATGAATCACGAAAACACTGTTACTCACATAATAATCATTATCTAATAATGTGGAATGAATTCTATTTCATGCAAATAATGTGTTCCCTTAGAAACTAAGATAAGTATTGTATGGGCAAATATATTGCTGAAAAATTAATAAATAATTCAACCTATTCCATGAGTTTATCATCATAAAGGAGTAGTGAAGAATACCGGTATTATAGCCATACGTAAGCAACAATGATAAATAGATAGCTCTGCATTCATTGTTCTCCAAAATACCCGTTTGATTGATAACTCTTTATTTGAGTATTTGGAATATCTCATCTACGCTTATTTACCGTCAATTGTGAGACGTAAGAGTGCTATTAATTTACCGGAAGGTATGACTTGATCGTCTCGTATATTAGATAGGACAAAAAGCGGGATTTCCTCTTTCACTTATTGCAGCCGAGTTTTTCAGCCTACTTTCCTAAAGAATGGGAAAGTAGTTTCCAGAGACCGTCTGTCTTTGTTGGCTGTCGAGCGGTCAATAGTTTCCTCAAAAAATAGCACGCGTATAGCTAAACAGACGTGGACAGAAATAATCACATTATGTCACAAGGAAAGGGGAACTAAATTCACAATCGGGAACTATAGAGAAATTGAGCTGAATATCAGGTGGACATTCTTAAAATCGTTTTAAGTTTGCTATGATAAGTGAAAAAGTTTAATTCTCTAAATTTATGAATACATGAAATGTGTGTAAAATGTTTTATTAAGTGAGATGATATGAAATAACCATTAATGTTTTATGTCGATAATTCATTATTATTGCTATAAATAGTAACTGCATATAGGTTTGGCACTTGATGGCAGTATTCACGATATTTCGTTCCTGATATTCATGCACTGAGGGGAGCAACGAGAGTTTTTGCGGCATTTTAGGCATAAAGATGAGGCAGTAACTTCATGAAACCTTTTTTAGACAATGATCAAACATTCTGAAAGCAAACAAATATGCTCAGATAAATTTATCTTGCATTCTAATCTCATTCAAACTCTAACAGATGCATACACTTTAAAAATATTCTAGATCAATCAATACTCAAAATCAAAGGGTATTTAAATAATTATGAAAAATTTAGTCTCAATTGATAAGATGCTTTCGAGGCATTCCTTTAGTCGTGCTCCTTAATCTTCTTCGTTTATCCTCAAACCTAGGTATAATTGATTGATTGGATCGAATTTTTAGAATGATATCATAAAATTTTTTTATCCTAAATAATAATGTTTTATATAGATATATGTTCACTACCTATCTACATATTTAGTTTTATGACGAAAGGCAATATTTGATTCCGATAAGAATTTCTGCCAAGCAAAGCACTGAGAAGAACTATGAACGTTTGATCAGTTCCGCAATATTGCAACGAAACATCATATCAATATATATATATAATAAAATTCACAGGCTATGCATCTAAAATTTTCTTCAAAGAAAATACATATAGTCAACAAACGGAATTGCTATTCTGTCTTGTCTTACAATTTTGCAGGATAGACAGACACGCATCCCCATAGAGCATCGTCTCTATATGCTAATTTCATTTTACGTTCAACATAAAAAGAAAGGCGTCATTTATGTTTCATCGGTGCTAATTCATTCATAGCATGTGGAGTTCTCTTCCTCATCATTTCCTTACGACAAATCAAACACATCGGAACATGTTTATTCATACGAGAACGTTATAGGACGGCAAAAGATCAATTATCACGTGCATTTTTATTCATTTCGCATCTCATCTGCGTCTTCTTTCGATGATGGTATTCTCGGAAATGTCTCGGTAAAATTCATTTTTGGATCCATTCTTTTGAATTCGTATGTACGTGTATTCCTTATAGATATTCCGTATATGATTTCTTTGGAGATATTTTTTCCATCGCGAGACCCTCTTCAGTAATCTCTCATAACGGTCGGACGGAGAAAGGCGTGTGTTTGCGGCGATGGAGAAATCAAACAAGGCGACGGATATGGCGTTCGACTCCAGTGGACGAAGTAATGACGGCGGGAAGTTGGACGGGAAGTGAATAGGACCCGCGGCCAGTCCACGCGTCGCTTCAACAGCCTTTTCCGTTTGACCGGATTTCTTAAGACTCTTCCGGGAGAATTAAAGCTTTTATTTTTTCTCTTGTAATCCGCCAAAAGTGGCAAAAGTGCTTTTAATTGCTTTTTTGCTCTTGCATTCGCTCATTTTTTTCGTTTCCTCCGAGGACGTTCCAGAAGTAATCCAGCTCGATTTCTAAAGTGTGGGAGGTTGCAGATACAAGAATACTTAAAAGAATAAAAGTTCGCTTTAATGAAAATTTTAACCTCAAATTTTGAGAATACAATGTTATAAACTATTTAATAAGATATTTCAACGTATTGCTAAAATATGAGTGGCTTGTAGTAAGCACTTGCCTAAATTTAGGGTTGAAATTTAAAGGGAAGAAGTCAGTGGCTTCTGGAACTCGTACTCTGATCTTAATTTCCGGTTTTTTGCTATAAAAAAATACCAGACCAGAAAAGTTGGCACAAAAATAAAACTCTCTTAAATGATTAAGATGTTTAATAATCAAAGATAAATTCGAGAGCGGGGATCATGTCCTACACAGAATATTTTACAGAAAATAAGAGACGCGAACTCTATACATATAACTTTACTATACCTCAAGCAAACGCTGTCCAATTACAGTACTTAAATATTTTATTTATCTTGAAATATTTCCATTACTTTAACTAAATATTACGCATATTATGGTCCAAATTAATTTATATAAAGCTTTAAAGAGTATTATAGTGGAATATCTTATACATTAATAGCATATGCACACACAAAATTTATCTTTTTACTTCATATATGTGAGCGTATAACATACTTTGGAAACACTCTCGTTCCTGGAATATAAAGGAATTCAGGGCAGATCCTGAATACATCCTCAAAAAGGGAATGAGACAAGACAACTGGAGCGTTGAAACTCTAAAGAGAAATTAATAACTTGCCCACAAAGTTTTACTCGATTTGCAATCAATTTTTGGGGGACTGTTGACCCTGTTCAGTGACACAGATCAATCGGAAGTACAAGTTGATTTAGAGATCCAATAATTGAGTTTGAATTTTGTGTCATAGTTTCACATTTTCGAATGACTCTTATATGTTGGTATATATAAATTCGCTTCCGCTAATGAATCCCAAGTTATCAATGGGAAACAAATATATGAAAAAAATATTAAATAAAGGTAAAGGTGATCTACTATCTTTAGGTGAAAGTTAGAGAAGTATCTAATAAAAATTTTCATAGAATAATGGTACAGTTTTTCATCGGCTTATTAATATTATTGAAATACTATCATGTTCGAACTTTCATCCAGTGAAGGTAGAATTTGTAATATTTAACCTTTTTATGTTATTATTTAAATTTCTTTAATATAGTATTGTATAAATTAGAGAATAAGTTATTATAACTTATATCTTTTGGATAGTTTAAAGACTATCATTAATATAAGTGAAACTTAAGTTGAATTTATTTAATTAGCAATAAATAATGCATATATTTTTCGAAATGATTACGAAAGGAATTAATACTGGGATTTTATAAATAGTATTTCAATAGGATACGAATTAATTGAGAGAAATCGAATGATGAAAATTTACCTAAATATAATGGTTGAATAAATCACACATGAATGGAAATGTATTTGGTAACACACTCATTAAATTCTCTCCAACGAAACTGACTATTCAATTGCGGTAATAATTATAATGATACATCGCTATCGATAATTAAGAATTTTTGGTTTAAGTGTATCAATGATGGAGTTGCATTAGTATTACTTGAAAAGTTATTTGTAAATTATGAATACGCGATCTTATTAAAAGAGTGGATGAACTTTTATCTATTCTCAAGTAGATAGGTAAATTCACTGAGTTTGTGGTAGAAATGGTCGCTTTAATGAAACTGATTTATAAATCTAGAAGCTGAAGAGCATAAATATCGCTTTAGATGATATGAAAATGAATCACTGAAAAAAGCTTGATTGTCATTACTTTTTCGATATTAAACGCAAAATTCATTCACAAAAGTGAATAGAGTGAGAACATCAATGAATCTCTTTAAAGCGAGGTATATATCGATCCTAAATTCTGGGGAAACATCTCATTATATGCTCGTATTATCTTACAATGCCTTAAACAACACATGGAATAAGTGGTGGCAATGCATCATGGTCTTAATTGGAGTCATATGAAATGCATACTTCATTTGGGTGATTATATTCTGACACATTGTTCTGCAAAAAAATGCATTTGGGCGGAGGTATCGTTGTCACGAATTCACGATAATTTGGCTGCGAAAAAAATAACCGCCGCTCGTATAATGGGTGTTCTCAAAACTCTCATTTGCATGCTGCAGAGTGGAAAGTGCAGTGGGTTGCATTCCTTTTGATGTAAGGAGCGGGAAAGAGAGACGTATGTCAGACACGATAATTGCATTTCGATCGAGTTGAACTTTAAAGTTTTTTGGAGGTGCCAATAATTGGACATCTGAGACTGAAGTCCTCGATTTATTTATTTGCTCCAAATAGACCGGTTTCATATGATAAATCGGCAAATGTCTTCGGGTGTTGAAGTCCTTCAATCTCAGTTTTCAATCTGCAGTCGGATGCATATTTATTCTGCACGAGATAAAGTGGAAGGGTTTGAATAAGTTTACTCCTTGACCTTTAAGTTTATAAAGAAGCGGAAATGCATAATGTAACTATGGAATACAATCTAGCGAATCTTCATCTAAGTTATCTGAAATGCAACTTTTTAATTTTTTTCTCTATTCTTACCAAATTATCGAGCATTTATATTGTATTTCTTATCGTTAAAGTTACATAGCAAACACTTCTTCCATTTTATTTATATCTTTAATATATTTTTCAATTATGTCTGTTAATGAATTGGAACTCTAATATCTTTAGCTCTATTTTTTTGGAACTTAATCCCTTATCTGTATATCAATCATATTTTTCTGATCTTTCAAAATTAATATTAATGAATCAAAGTATGAAATTTAATAATTAGATGTTCCTTTAATGTCAGAGAACAATTATTAGTTAGTCAATTCATTAGTTCTTTCGTAAAAAGTAATACACGTACGTTATGTGAGAATAGAACATTTAATTTTTTTAATAAAGAAGATAATATATTAATTCTAACCTTCCTATTAAGCAGCTCCTATAATTAAAACAAAATGTTACGTATATAGTTTCAAATAATTTCTTTCGCTTTCGGAAGCATTTGTGGGTAATAAGAAAAGTATCAAAGATATCAAATCTCTTATAATTTCTATTAATCATCATAATCTAATAATCGTAAGTAAGCAATCTTTTCACAAAGAATTCATTGTTTTACACTAATATGAATATTTACACTCAGAATATGCTATCTAATAATAAACAACAATAAAAAGTAAAAATTTACTGTTTTAAAACAATTGAATTTAGATAAAGCAAAAATTTGTCTTCATAAAATTCTCCCAGCACTTAAGAATCCGATGACACTTAAAAATTAAGCGATTTAGCGTTCATGCGTTATCCTCTCTACAGTTCAATTAAGAGGTGAGTGTATATGATTGCACTGTGAGAGTGGAAAATGGAAGATAATTATGGGCCCGGACGAGATGGGTGTCTTATGTGAGTGTATTCGTGTCAGGCAGTGAAGTAGCTGCAAACCGGAAAACGCTGCTCCATTACCATTCCTTTTTTTGGGAAGCGAACTTTCTTCTGTAGAGGATCTCTTTTCTACTCGCGGTGTTACTCTTCCTTCTTAAGCACTCACTCCACTGTGTTCCCCACGTTTTGGTCGTTTTCCAATCCGATGGAATTACCGAAAGCACGCGTTGTTCTCGGCGAAAAAATAATGGGATCTCTCGAATTGCAGTTCTTTTCTGCGGCTTTGAAAGAAACTCTCTTCGGAAAACTGTTATTTCAATCGTTCAAGACCTTGCAGACTTTAAGGAAAGGCTCTTAGTTTTTATTCTCTTATTCTGGAGGAATGTACAATTGCTGTTTATTAAAAATCGGAATTATTTTAAGCATACGTATCTGAGGAAATATAAGTTTCATTTTGGCTTATTGTTTACAAAGTTCGACCATCGAAGATTATAAAATCATATAACGTTGTCGAATCAATGCGAGTTAATTATAGTGTTCTTTGAATATAACTCTTTCATAAGGCTACGTAAAAGGCGGTAGGATTAAAGGATTAAACTTGGTTTCATTCAATCACAACCCTTTAAAGCTTTCGTCTAACGCATAATGGCACATTCTAAAATCTCTTCGCTGCAGGAGTTGATTATCTCGGCTCCAAAGTTCCGTCAGGATTAATCATTAATTAAAATTGAAATACTAACATCTTAGCTCCCAAGTTTCGCTTGTCATGAATTAAGAATGAATAATTAAATGGACACTCACTTCATTGTTTAGAGTTCGTAGATACCTATTACTAACTAGATTTACAGCCAACTTCATTCTCCCTGAGTCTTTGCTTTTAATTAGGACACCCGAGTTAACTGATTAGAGGACTCGGATAAGGGCTAAGAAATTAATCCCGTTAGAGTATTCCACTTCCCAAGAATGATTTTTTCAACCGTAGACAATTCGCCGACAGTGTTATTTAAGATCTCCATTTAGCCAGGCGATAATCATTCCCTGACCTGCCCAAGACCCTTTGAAATTCCCGGATATATCTAGAATACGCATCACACGCACGTTTTATCTTCTATCAAGATCATTTCTCTCCACTTGACTCCGCATGCAACTGATGACTTTGAGGAGTTTTCCCACTGGAAGGATTAATCGATTATGACTGGTCAAACAAAACAATGCATTGCTTTGTTGTATAAATCTTCTACCAATCACTTCCTCATCTATGAATGATACTCATTTTCGAGTAGTGAGTTGCGATAATGAAGCTGCTCATGGGTTATTGTAGATAAAATAGGAGATCAGTAAGATAATACAGGTTAAATGACGTAGCAGAAAGTTCTATAGATACTGAGTCGAAATATTTGCAAATTTTGCATTATTTCGCATCTTGATCTTTAATTGTTTCCTATCGTAAAAAATCTTATTTTGTAAATTTTGTAGTAATAGTAATTTTTCGAAAGTAAATCTCGCTTTTGATTTATGATTGTAATAGATTAATATTACACTGTCCCTTAATAAACTCATTTCAATTCACTTTAGTTTGTTTTTTCAAATAAGCCAAAGATTATCTTTTTTATTAGTACTATCAGTAAGATTCCTTTCTTTAAAGCTTCCGTGGACAATCAGTTTTTATCTGGAAAGATCGAATTTACTTTGAGCAGTAGCGGAAATATCAGTGGATAAAGAAGTAGATTTTCTGGCGGATGTAGACTATCTTTCTCAAATAAGCTTTAGCAGTTACATAGCGTGTCATATCGCATTGTACCGTTAAGTAGACCGTGAGATTTTTTTGGACGATAGATAATGAAACCCACAGGTGTTCGTGGATTGAAGCTTAGAATGAGTTGACATAATCGTAATTAATGGCGCTAGTTACCCCTGAGGGCAAGGCGTCAGCTATTTCGGATTCTCTTTTTCTTGGAATACATAGATTGCAGATCTTTCGGTGAAAGTACCTCAGCCTTCCAATGGGCGTTGTCAATTTCATCTGATGATTTCGCACGAAAAGAGATTTTCCAAAGATTGGTGCGAATTTCTTTAAATGCTTTAATCCTTTCAGCTGAAGTTCAGTTACCATATCGAAACTTATTTCATGGCTATTTAATTTTTGTGTGCATTGTGTTCAAAGCAACTGATCGAAGTAACTGATAAATTAGTTCAATATATAGTGAACAAAAAATACTACTAAGTGTAACAAGTCACCTGGAAACTCTTTTTAAAACGATTTTAAGTTATAATCATCCGATAAACTCCAATTCTTTTGAAGCGTGGAGTTAAGAGTAATCAAGGAATTTAAAATGTCCTTTTTATATATTTCTGAAAATAAATTTATACCAAATAAAATTGATTGAATCTAATTGAAATCAAACAACATTTGAATGGCAATAATTATGTTAATTTCATTACTTAAGTTAGCTATCGAAATTTTTATTTATTTAGTTTATAACCAGGAAAATAAATTGGAATTATTATCTGAAAAAACCTATAAGATTTTAAGTAACTTAATATTAACTTTCCTTCCTTACAATACCCATATTCTTCAGAAACTCTTATAATTTTCTTCGTTTGCGTCTAAATACCTAACTCAGTAATAAATGCAATACTTCTACATTCTTAATTTAGCTAAATCGTGCCTAAGACGGTAAAGAAACTGAAATTATGTCCATCATTTGGCCATTAGAACGACGAGACGCGGAAAATTAAGTTTTAATCACACAACGTAACTAACTTTTAATAACTCGCGACTGGATGGTCTAAATTAAAGTTTATAGAGTTAGATTTAATTAAGTTAACTTTTTTTAAAATTAAGGCTCCTTAATCTCCGAGTGGAGGAAGGTTCGTTAACGGTAGGTAACAAGCACGAACCAAGTGTCCGTACCAACCATAAGATAGGCATCCGAACAATTAAAGCTTAGGAGGCTCTATGTGTTTTACCCTTCTATTGAAACCATGATTTCGCGCGTCGCTGAATAAACGCGCCATCTGCGTATATCCATTAGAGGGCCCGCGTTCCGGACCCTTTGGCAAATAGGAGGAGTCCTAAACCTTTTATGGCAATCGCTAATGAGAGAGACTGCAAAGAGTTTTCAAATGCGAGACACCCTATTCTTTCCCTTTGAGGATCAATGGGAAAAAGGGAATTCGCTCTCTGAAGCTCATTTCGTTTGCAAATTCGCAATCGATCGGAGTAAAAAAATGCGAAGATCAGAGGATGGACCGTTTTAATTGACAGCTTTAATTATTACGTCCGCTTCAATTGAGTGCGTGTGAATGCTGGAATTGGCGATCGGGAAATAAAATAATGCCGCCGATTCTTTATTTGCTCCCAAATGGGACTCCGTTAAATCACTCGGGTTCCGCTATCGAATTAGATGTAGAGAAGGAGGGTTTAGCGATTTTGTATGGTTTCTATGCAAGAAGAATGAATATTATGTCAATTTTGGGTCATAGTATTATAAAAAGCAGCTTTATTTGTAGAATATTTAATTTGAAATTAATCAGCTATGTAAAATTAATATAATATGTATAAAGCATAATATAAAGTAAAATATACACAATAAGTTCGATGTATTTCCAATGTAGAAAAACAAAACTTCCTAATATATTGGAATATTTAATTCTATATTTTAGTTTTGTAATTAATTTATATATTTTATTTCTTTCTTGATATAATAATCACGATTTTTCATTGGAAAGAATATTAAAATAAATTGAGAGCAAAGAGTATAATATTTTCCTCCAATGTTCTGTCAAAAACGCTTCAAATATGAATTGATAAATCATTAAATATTAATTTTTATGTACTTTTCAATTTTCTGTGGAATAAAATTACTCTCAGCAGTCTTTTATGGCGTTACTATATCGTCACATACTACATGGAGTTTTATACCACGATTATAATGAAAAATCCTATCTGCCACACCGTCTCTAATGATCAACACGCTAAATACTGTATCGTGAGCTTGTAATCTTCATTCATTTCCTTTGACATGTATCATTCATTCCTCGCGTGTCATTAAGTTATTATCCATTTCCTAATTTCTTAATTAAATAATCTTCAACTGTACTCATCATTTTAGCATGGTTTACGAGCATTGAATTTAACATTTAATCTTACGATGGGTTATCGTAATTCACCTTCGTGCGTATAAACCAACAAAACTTTAAAACCACATCGAAACCAAAATGTTATAAATTAGAACTAAGGACAGTAAACTTTTCCCTTACAAATTGGTCTTTTGCATGTTCCTCGAATCCGTGGACATGTTCAACCTCCCGGATTGCATCTGGAATTTACATAGAAGGTGTGATTAGCATTAATTAAGCAGTTCGAAAACTTTGGAGCCTTGTTTCGAACGAAAGTCCTCTGATCTGTGTCTCATCTCATGAAACAGATGTCAGGGTCGTTAAGGAGCCATTGATTTCCCCTCATACGGAGTCCCTCCTCATTGTCTTATCTAAGGAATACTGGGAAATCTTTAATTAGAACGTCAAAATTCCACGGAAGTTTAAAATGAAGAAATTACTTCCTCAGATTTAAATTTTCAATTATGGTGAAGGTATCGATTAGATTAATTTTACCGCGAAGTTCATTGACAGTAAAATATGGTTGGGTGTGAAATTTTTCGATTATCTTTGGAAAATACATAAGTTCAATCGCTATTAAAATGTAAGAGAACATTGCAAAAAACGGAAGTTATTTCCATAGCGTTGTAGTGATCGATTAATTATAAGACTAACAGTTGCAGGAATCACTGAATATAATAATAGAAATAGTTTACGAGTAGCTTCAAAAGAAAGCTTTATTTATTAGTTTGGAGGTAAAGAAATTGAAAAATTTAAATTTCCTGAGCATAATGAAATGGAATGTAAAATTGTGAATATAGTGCTGGCTTAAAATGAATGATGAACGGATAAGAAAAGCTTATCAAAATTATCATTGTACAAATTTAAGGTAACAGCATTGAATAAGATATTTAGAAATATTAAGATTTATCATTTATTTAAAATTTGTATCAAATAATTTAAAAATTAATTGAATTATTCTTCAACTATACTTATAGAATTTTAGAACGCAGCTTTACTCCAAACTGAGTACATCTTAGCGATGAGTACATGATAATTTCATTCACTGTGCCTCATAGATACAGCGGTATATATGTATTCCAATTTTAGAAAGTACTTCAACAAAAATAGAAAAATATTCCCCTTACTATACTAAGTAATGACTAAATAAAGATTCTGTTCAGTGAAGCCTTCTCATCGCTAGATTAAAATAACCGGTCAATTAGTCCCTAATTAATGTAGAAACATTAAGTACAAGTAGGTTCGTTAGGACCGGAAAAATATTCAATTAAAGCTAGTGCTCTACGCATGATTTACAATTGAGAAATGTTTACGGCTTGTCGTAAAGAAACCTGCCAGCGTGCTTTGGAGGATCTGAAAGCACGTTTTATGAAGGACAATGACCCCGAATGAAGATTCGCGAACCCCTCTTGGTGTCATCAAATAACCAGTAAGTACGCCCACAGTTTTCTCTTCGTCAGATTTCCAGAGTGATCATTACGTTTCTCTTTTTTCACGTCTCGGAATCTTACTTCGGTTACCTTAGCAATAGTCGGTCAATTTTGAGACGAGGTTGATTTTTTTAATGCTAATCACCGCACACATAGAATATAAGCTTTCACTTTGTATGAGGTTCTGTCGTAAAATAAATGAAACGAGGGAAACTTTTATGCGATGGTTGAGTACAAAGATACCGTCATCCGAAGTTACCTTTTTCATAATTTCCCGAAATAGCATATGAAGAGATGTTCGTGTATGATGAAATAATACCGTTCAAACGACATCATTAGCTTCTATATTTAAACCTTGTGAGTCAATACTCATATAGGATTATGAAATTATATATGATGATATAGGTGTAATAATTCCCGTGGGTCTCTTTTAAACAGCTCGCGAAGTTTTCGACGATCCAGGGAGAGTTTAACGGACGGATTTGAAACGCTGTATCCGCACGTGTTCAAAAAATGGCAACCCACTGCAGGAAAACTTCTTCCAATTGAAACATTTATTGCAAATATGCAAATGATATCCATGGACTTTCTCTCGAGAAGCGACATTCCAAAGCGAGTCATAAAAATCGCGTCAAAGGCATCCCTTCTCAGTGTTTGCGAATCGAAGACATTTTACAATCCATTCGACCCGATTTCGAAAACCTAAATTCTTAGATCATCGGAAGAAGTTCACTTACGCCATTTGTGCAGCTTCATCGCTCCACAATGGATGGAATAGTAAATATATCCTAAATTTTGGTGGTGAATTCAAATTTACGTACGAATTCTTATCAATATTTGCTTAAGAAATCTTATACTGCATTTTCTACCGATACTTGTTTTATTTTGAACTCAGACAAGGCTTCATATATGTTTGCCGAACTTCGAAGTTTTTGATTAATGGTATTTATTAAAGTTAACTTTAATAAATACCATCACTCACTCAGGTAGTATCAAGCGATGGGTGACAATGGTTGAGCAATTTCATTACGAGTTAAGGAAATTCAACACCCACTCCTTTCCATTGAATGTAATGAGGACAAAAGACGAGGCAAGTTTTAAAATATATGAGTTTTTCAATCTTTTCCATTGATTATTGTTTTTAGTGAATAGATAAATGGGTAAATAAATAATCTCTTCAAAATTTCGAGGGGATAAATATTTTAATAAAGGTTGGTTCTTTTATGTACTCCATTATATGCTATTTATATTGAAAAAATATATTTCAATCCATATGTATTAAAGTATTTGGTGAGAATAACTAAAAAACAGTTAAAATTACCGTTAAATTGTTTAGTATTGAAGTTTTATCATTCGGAGAACCAAATTAACTGCCATTGATTAAATATTGAATCCATTGCTCACTCTTCATTTAATACGATATATTGCATACATATGTACAACTATACATGCTCACACTTATATATCGTATAATTCTACATAAATGCTAACTGATGTGAAGTTATTGTTTCATTTAAGAAAATCTTCCTTTGGTTCTCGCCGATGGATGTAATAGATATTAAAATAAGATTACGTATATCAGATTGTGACTCCATTTTTCCTTAAAATTGGAAAGAGATGTTTTTTTTTCTCTCACAAAACAATAGACGATAAAATTGTAGCCTTGTGTATCCAAATGTTAGCTCGCGTGATAGGATAATCTTTGCCAAAGATTTCAAATGAGTATCATAAAGCATTTCGGAAGCTATGTTTAGGAGCGCAACCCTATCATAGTGAATCCATTAATTCGGCAGAGGAATTTCTTTCCTAAATTCTCGCCCGTTCCGCCTCATAAGATTCATTTCCGAAGGCTAAAAGTTATCATTAAAAGCGTTCACGCGCTCCTACGGAATGCACGGCTGCACAAAATTCCATGTCACGACTTTTTCGAGGGAAAAAAGGATGGAAAGAAATCGGACACGATCATAAAAGGTAGGCGGTTGGAAATAAGTAGGTCCGTAGAGATAGCGGGGATGTTCCCGGTGAAATAACACGGTCGTATTTTTGGGCACGCGACCCAGTGCCGTGTCATCCGCGTCGTCCTTTAGCAGCATTATTATATCGCTGCGATCGGGAATCCCAAAATTGCCTTTCCGCGGATATTTCGGTTAAAGCGGTTCGACCCTTCAAAGAACCGGTTAAACCTGATATTTCACCCTCGGTGGAAACCTCTTTTGGTACGAAACGCCAATAGAGGATTCATGGGTGCCTCCGCGGGGCTGATTTCACGCCGATTTTTGGTTTCCACGCGCGGTTTACATTGGCAATGGTTCTGCGAGAAATATCGGGAATGACCCGAGACAAATTGTTTCGAAATTTATGGGTGAGCAAAATTATGGTCTTGTGACCCTTAACGATGGGTTTTGGTGGAAAATGCGGGAAAGGTCGTTTGGTGTTGAGGAAAGGTTGTGTGTGACATTTGGAAGTATGAATCCTCGAGTTTAACCCATCTCTCATCTAAGAATGATTTTTACGATTACCTACGTCATAGAGAACTAAACGCAGTGAAATTCATCCACGGCGAGGTTATTTTCTCATGAAAGTTTTTCTTTAATGGAGAGTGGATGAACCCCTTCAAACGGGAAAAGCGATTCGGGCCTCCTAAATCTGGTTAAAACTAGTTTTAATTGTGATGGCGTTCGGGAAATTTGGCACACTTATAACCCACCTCTCTCTTATTTTAAATTTAAGAATAAGATGCACTCACCATAAAGCACTGCCGTTATCAGTATGTTTTTAAAATGTAAATTCCATGTAAATTCATATTATTATTAATAATATTAATATTATTTTCTAACTTTACAAGTGGAACAATATTCCGTTGGTAGGGGTTTAACGCAATTAGAAATAAGAATTACAATAAACATGAGTATTAAAATATCCATAATTAGTACAGCATACATGAAATGCTACTTCACAAACTACTACAACTATTATTTTTACATTTGTTATCTATACCACATTAATATTCATTCCTTTGTTGAATGTTTTAGAAACTTTGGAGCAAATACATTAAGGCTATCGCTGAAAATCTAATCGGGAAAAGGTCAGAGTTTTCCTCGAAACAAAAAGGATAAAATGTGTGATTGAGGACCTGTAGCGGATGTTCTGTAAGTGTCTCACAAAACATCCCGTTAAGGGATTGGAATTGAGTCGGCGGGGTAGCTTAGTGGTTCGAACACCTGCTTCACCTGGGTTAGAATCTCTCTCGAGTCGATATCCCTTCCTTATGTTACTCATTGTGAGTTAGTTGAAGGTAATAGCTTATTTTGACCCATGCGAAGATAGAAATAGAACTATATAAGCTTTAACTTTTTAACATTGTATTAAAAAGAATTATAAATTCGACGTTGGGTTGCTCAACTATATCTTCCAATCTTTGACTCGTAATTTACACGATTAAAATATTTATGTTTCCAGTTCACTTATTTTTCTCACATAAAATAATTTTATAATATATCTTATATAAATAATGTATTCTATTTATGTTTTCTTTCCTTTAAATAAACTTTCCTGTCAAGTGTTACTGATTTAGGTCGTTTTATGTGATAAATAATACTGACTTATTTATGTATCCAACTACGATGTTGGGTGCTGTTAAACTTAATTTTTAGAAATCAAATTTAATTAAGTAGTTTTAGACAGTTTTATATTAAATTAATGAGAATTATCACCTGTAATTTTGTACTAGAAAAGATAAAGATTATTATTAAATGTCTATCAAAATAAAGCATTAGCTCTAGATGAGAAACTTTTTATTTAAGGAACTACTATAAAGAATTATTATGTACTTAATTTATACAGAAGTTGATAATGAGTGGGCTATGGTATTGTATAATATAAGCAACTTAATTCAACAGCTAACATTAACTTTCTATCGAGCTGATTTCGCTCAATGGACTTCTCTGAAAATTTATTTCCCTTTATAAGGAACGAAAATTCGATTTGTTTGACAGGAAGAATTTACATTACATACAAAGTCCATTTAATTTGAGATTTATGCCGTTGGAGAGATACATCGAAAGAAATATACGATCCCACCGTTTGAATAAATGTTCCTACTCAAGAGTGAAACAAAGAGATCAGAAATTAGCTCACCAAAGGTCTGATCGGAGAGCACAGAAGATAAGGGAAGTAATTAATGTCCTTTTGGAGCATCCAGTGTTTTGGAACACGGGAAACCCATACGCTCTGGTTTGAGGTGAGAGGGGTAGAAGATCCGTCCAATTCACATCGGAAGGTAGAGAAATGAGACTGGGAGACTGGGAAGTGTCTCTGGAGGCATTATCAAGAGTTAGAATCGCTTGGATATGCGGCAGTGGGAGGCCGCTTCTCCCACACTGTGTCGGGAGGAAACGTCTGCTGTCCGTAGCCTCCTGTAAAGGAAGACGAGCACGGATTTTTTTCTCCACTCGAGTGAGCTTTTGGAGAGTGATCAGGCGAATGTCACATCACTTTCCTTGACGCTTTTCCCGTTTTATTCTATAGAAATATGGTAGAGTTTTAACGCCTACTTTGACACTTTTATCGGACCATCTACGATAACTTTTTCGAGTAATATTTTACCCGTTTCCATTGCTGTATGATATGCTTTGTGCTTTGGAGTGTAATCCTTATCTATACACATCTAGACAGATGCTTCAAGCTGAAGTTAATGCATATGATAATTACCCTCAAAGTTAAAATGAGAGATTAACGTTGATATACGTGCATTGAAGTCTCGCATGTCGTCTTGTGGTGTGAGGCAGACGTACCATTATTTCCACAAAATATTAATAAATATTTAATACGTTTCGATGTGAAGAATCGTATAAAATAAATGGAAAATGGCATTAAAATAATTCGTTGTATCCCATGAGATGTGAGCGAAGATGCGTATGTGCAGATGTTTCTAATAGTGGAATAAAGTTGATGGCGGACATTAGCATAAGGAGTAAATGAAGACGAACTCTACCGGAGGAACAGGTGTCGGTGAGCAGTGTAAGTCAGGGTTAGAGGGACCTTGAAGGATTCCCAACTGCTCATGAGTCCACATTCTGCGAAAGTGCAGATGCCGTATTTCCATGGAATTCATACAATAATAGTCGAGTAGATGATGTACCATCTGGGAAGCCCCGTCACTGCGAATGTTTCTTCCTCCATCAATCGAAACCTTTCCGTTTAACCCAAACGCCTCGAAGGTGGAAGTTCAAGAAGACGAAGGTGTTCATTACTGGTGCTGCACCTGTTATGTTCCGCTCCAAGTGGGTGGTCGGCTCTTCTGCATGTCTCCAGGGGAACTCTGGGAAAGTCCTTCATTCCGTGGCTTTTCCTGGATATCGACAAAAATGGTTTGAGAGGAAGTTCGATCCAATTCATACCAAAGTATATGACTGTATTAAACGTCATATCCTTATAGTAAGAGTTTATTTATTTGGTCAACCTCTTTGCTTACCTAAAAAAACTATAATATAGTACAAATACTATAGTGTAGTATAATACAATTTGTAATCTAGACTCCATTATATTTAATCTACATTAGAATATCAGTAAACTTATATGATTTAGAATGTAGATGAACGATATTATAGTATCAAAAATAATTTCTTTTGATTTGAATTTGAATTCTGTGCCCTGGTTATGAGTAAAATGTGTTCAAAAAAAATGTCCTACTCATTTGGAAATTTCCTTAACCATAAATACCACTTTTTTATTCAACCTTGAACTTCGGAGTTATTTTAAATTATTTCCTTCTTTGGATTCCAGTTTTAAGAAACCATCTCAAGAACTTGTTAAAGGTCTTCTGAGAAAATTTTTCTTGTGAATCAACGTTTCAGAGGTTAAAACAGAGAAGTTGCATGCTAGTGGTTGACAATTGTTAAGCCTAAATAATTCATTAAGAAACAATAATGCATTTGCAAATTACTTTAGGTATTGCCCGATCCTTTTGTAAAAAATAATGTAAGACTTAAATTTTCGACTCTATGTATATAAAACTTCTTTACCTAATAGATAATTTTTTTATTTTCATAACTTGTGCTTTTTGTGCATGCATATGAATGTTTCTAGCTTTAAATGGCACATTCTATATTGTATTCAATCCATTCATCTTATTAGTGTGAATATTTTTTAAAAATCAATTTTTCTATTCTATTTATTGTAAGGGTGACTGAGATTTTCATTCGTTATTGTAAATTAATTTTCATGCTTAAGACCAAATTTTGTAAAATTAATTGACTATTTAACCATCAATATCGCTCAATGTTTAGCTTATAAATTTAATTTTTTGTTTATAAATAAGAAATATACGCGGATTAAAAAAAATATTTATGAGCACAATATTTCTCTACAGATAAGACTTCAGGTTGCAGATTAGTCACTACAGAGGAATGATTTGGCAACGGTACTAAACATGTATAACTGTACGGTTGGGGATATCGAGGGACCCGTGTTTATATCCATTTTTACAACTTTTTCCCATTCACCCAGCTTCCAGATAGCGTTTGGCTTCAGCTTATCTTCTCTTGAAGTTGTTTACCTTTTGGATTTCCTTCGATATTCCATCGAGAGGGATATAACGGTAGCTCCTCCGGAGTGCTTCACATGTACGATAGAATTAAGCGATTAGAATCGGATACTTCCGCAGGAGCGATTCGAGTTCCAGACATGAATATGGAACACGGATTCAATGTCCATACGAGCTCTGTCATTACGGGAACGGTTTTTCCGCGTGCGGGGGCTTATTGTGACGGACGTGACTTGCCCTTTCTCCGTTGCTTAGGGACGATTACTCCGCCGCCTCTTTAATGAGAAGTTTCGCGGCTGAAAAAAAGCCCCGGTAAATGGGGAAGTCGCTAATTAAAGGGAGGCCGATGCACAAGAGGGAATGAAAATGCTACGGGACACTTTTCTGCTAAAGTTGTCCCTAATTGCGTAAATGGAGAGTCGAGATTAAACAGTCACGAATTGCACGCGGATTCTTCAACATTCTACCGCATTATCCACGTAGCGGATTTCGCGGAGATAAATGAACGGATGCATCGATAGAAGTAGGATTGAGGTTACTACTCGAAAGTACAACGTTTTCATTTTATTGCAAAGTCATTTGGTTAGAAAAATGGCACTTTTGACGCGCTCTAAGTGAGGTTAGCGTACGATCGGTGTGAACAGATCTGGAAAGGCGACTTCCAGGGTCTCAAAATAGGTGTGGATAAATTTGAATTCCATTGCTGTGAATTCATTTGAAGTTGTTCCAGCCGCGGAATATAAATTTGGCGTCGAAACACTTCTTACGTTCTCTCGGTTTAGATTGAAAGTACTCGGTAAATCGATTTGCGAAAGAATGTTTCATTATTTTCTTAACTGGGAAACAATCTTATAAAATCATCATTAAAGTAAATATTTAGAAAATAACAACCTTATGGATATAATGTACGACAAAATAAATGAAATATTTTCATTGTTTAACGCATTTGAAATTCCTTCCAAATAGTTAATTTCCAGAGTTATTTAAAGATAATAAAACATAGTATTGTGCAGAAAAATATTTCCGCGTCATATATATAAAAATCATACGATACTCTTACCACTTTGATCTTTTCCCGCAAGTTATTAAAATTATTGCCCAAGTTGTGGATACATATTTCGCAGAGCACGAACCCCTTAAGGCTAACTTCTGATTCGCTGTTGAAAAAGCTTCAATTAGGAGAATCCATTTATCAAAGGAGACGGAGAAATCAGGAAGAGGAGTCCAAGTGACAGCAATGGGACGAGAAAGAGGGAAACTGCAAAAAAATAGCCGACTTGGCCACGACCGCTACACGTTCTCTTACGGGACGGGAGTGTGTACGTGTGGGAGTCGTGGGTGGAAGAGCCATGTAGCACGGCATCTCCCCAGCTCCTGCCATCAATCCCTCCCGGAATGCCTTCCACCCACATGGCACGACTCCGAAAAAAAAGACACCGCCATCACAAACAGGGTTAACGTTTGGCGGACGGCCAGAGTTTAAAAAAACCTCCTCCGCCTTCCTCCAGTTCACTCAGTGGTCAAGATAGTGTACGGTATAAGGAAATACGATCTGTCTCACTCCCACTCATCCACTTTATATTAGTTAGCATTATCTTATCGAGGCACTCATCCAATTCCTAGCTTCGCTCGCGTGCTATCGATCGAATGCTCTAATTTATATCGTTTTGAAGAGTAAATAATGGGGTTCATGTTTTGATGTATTTCAGCAGAAAAGTAATTTAACTAAGCATATGATAGATCGAAAATTTGAGTTCAAATACCGAATTTATAGTTTCATAGCTATACGTGTGATGAAGGATATTCGAATACAGTTCTTAATATCTTAAAATATACTGTTCTCTGAATATTATAATATGATTGTTATATTAATCCAATAAATAGATCTGTGGACATTAATGTGGTGAAAAATCTAGTGGATAAATTCACTTCTTCCAATGCTATTACTCGAACTTTTTTCACAACGAACTGATTTTTGCTGGAGTGTCATCATCAGAACTATTTAAATGGATATGTTAATTAGGTTTTGATATAAAACTAATCTAGATAGCGTAAAAAGGTATTTTTGTGTAAGCAGGAACTTAACTGAAATTATCGAGTGTAACATCGTTCACGTAATTGAAAAAGCATGCTAATATTAAACTTTCTAGATTCATAGATCGCTATCCAAATACAGCTGCTAATTGGAAATAATTTTTACTTTGATTGACACGGAGAAAATGGTATTGTCTTGAATGTGTATGTGTGTCCACCAAACCATAAATGAATAAACTTACATGTAAAATTGTATTCATGTGGTGAATATATATTATAGTATTTCGCGTATTTGGACATAACGATAACGATGTATGGGAGGCATTAAAAGCATACATCGGCATGGAATGCTGTAAAAAGGAAGATTCGTTATCGGCGAGAGAGTGTCTATCCCAACGGGGGTTCAAGATCCCGGTCATCGCTCCGATCGATCTCTTTTCATTTTTGTTGTCTTTCTCCGTTGCCATTTAGATACAGATAGTGAGATTTGAACCGCATCCAAGCGAAATCTCTATTTCTCTTAGCGACGACCTCAATTCGCCTCTTGTTTTTCATTTGTTTGAAATGGTAGCGATCGCGTGCACTCCTCGAACACGTACCCACGACGCCCCCTTTTCCCCATTTAATTAGACGGTTTCGCTATTAAAAGACGCGGATTCTTTTCTCGATGCATCCGAGATCGGATGATAATGGCGCTGAAAGGAGTTTTCGAGGATGATTGATAGGTTTTAATAATCACCCTCATCAGTTTTGGTCTAGTAATTGAATAAATCGAGTTGCTGAAATGTCTGAGATAGACTTAACCGTGTATAATTTGAAATGAAAGTTTCGCTATTTGAGGACATTGGCTGGGATTAAAGACGGCCATTGGAACGCATTATAGAATACTATATTTGTAAAATTTTTGCATAAAGACACAAGTTGATGTCTCGATTTGAAGTCGGTTTCATATCTCATGAAGGGCTTAAGAGATTTTTTTTATATTTATATTATTTTGGAGTAAACATATTTTATACCTTATATATATGCTTATGAAAGAACCTTCCTTTTTTATTAAAAAATCGCAGATTTTATTCTTTTTAGTGCTAAATTAGTGATTCATTACATCATTAGTAAAAATGAAAAATAAACATATATTTAAATTAAGTTTAACAATTTATTTTTCCTTGTGCTAGTGATAAGTTGTTGGTCATAAGTTTTCTTCAAGCTATAAATCACAGAGTATAATATTTGTCAATTCACTGGTAAAATTTTTGAATTAATATATTATCTGAATTTTAAATCAGAGTATACTTTAAATAATAATTACAAATGAACAATGATAAATTTTGCGTGGTGATAGCTCTTTTGATTGAAAAATTCGGGAAATTATACTATGTAACGTTAGCTTAATATGGTATTTTTCGAAGAATAGTTTTTTACAGTACTATTTAGACTAAATAGTATATGATAGAAATAAACGCACAAGAAAGAAGAAATAACTTACATGTATTCAGCTATAAGACAAAAGCAGACTAATATTAAGAATATGAGAAGACAAAATGGAGATATAACTGAGTTAATGGGTATCCATTAAATGTTATACATCTAAATATATATACATGAATTATTTTTTTAATCCACAAAACAAACCTTTAACTTAACGCAATGTAAATTTCTTTTGGAAAAAAGGAAAGAAGACAGCAAAAGTGTCTTCTACCGTTATGATTCCTTAAGCGGTTGATGGAGTCAGAATTTACAACCTCAAGAAGAGTTGAAGAACAAGTACAGTTGAAATGTAAACACACATAATTTTAGCTAACGGAATTCGATTGTCAGATTTTTTAATATGCCATTTTTCAAATGGAAGAATTAATATATTTATTTAAATAAATATTCAAATATATTTTGATTAAGAGGAGAAAGTTGTGTATTTAGTCATAGTTATTGCCAAAGTGGAAATAATTTTAGTTCTACCATGGGAAGAAAATTATAAATAGCAAAATAATTTTGGGTAGTCATTAAAAATTTTCTTAGAATTCTCTTCGATGTATGGAATTGTATTTTTATATATTATATGTAGTTTGACAGAGACAGAGATGTGAAACATAGATGTGCACATAGAATGAAATTTTATTTCAATTATTTTAAGGTTCAAACTTCATGACGTTTTACGTGAAAAAATCTGAACATATTTACATATCATATTTACATATTTAATGCTGTCTTAAGCGAAAAAATAATATTATTTTCTTTATCAATCTTTTATTAACATTATTTTCTTTATTAATCTTTTACACACTTCCGTAATATTTTTTGATCGGCTTCAGTCTACACAATTGCGTGAGGTGACGGTGTTAGTCCGTTCAACACGAAATAACGAGTCTCCTCAAACGGACAATGTTTCATTTCGACGTCACATATTTCAAAGATCGAGCGGAACGACCTCGAAAGAGCGAATAGGAAACCGCCGTTCAAAATTTATAAATCAAGAGTCGGCGTCAATGGGGCAACGAAGTATAAATCGCCGTTGTGAATTCGCGCGTAACAGATGAGTATCTTCGGGAAAGGGCTTTCGCGAAATTGTTCTTCGGAAGGTTTTCGCATTCTCGGATTGCGAAAACACCTGCAGCGGACCAAAGCAACGCCAAAGCCTTCAATTTGAACCAATCTCGTTCCCCACCGACACATTTAATGGAAACAAATAAATCATTCAATTGAATCTCGGAGTGCGAAGGAGCTGGGAACAATGAATCCTTATCTCGAAAAGATGGAAAATAGAGCTCGTGATTTTCATCTGAGTCATTGAGATCGTTATCTAACGAAAGCGGAATAGCCTTCAAAATACTGATTGACCTGTTTCCGTAGATAAGAACTATTGCGCGGTAAGGCACGGCGGAAAGGTACTAGGGGCAGCACCTGTCCGATTGCGTCCGTCCGAGGACGTTTATCGACGTCTTCCGTGGACCAACGAGACGGACGGAACGATCAGATCTCTCGGAATATTACGACCCAAAGGGTTTTCCTCTCAGAATTTCCTCCCTTCGGCTTCTTTTGTTTACTCGTGACCCTGTTCACCCGTGCAGGCACGATTCCATCAATCGGCGTGTCCGAGCTTGTTGCGAGGTCGAATCCGCCCCACCGCCGGCTCCACCTTGTTTTCACACGTCCAGCAGGTTATCCAGAGCGTTTTTTCCTTTTTGTATAATTCCAACGGAGTGTTGCGGATGTGATTTCCTCGAGAAAGTGCCATTGGTAACGATGTCCGCATAATTCGTGAGTTCGCGGACTGGAATCGGGTCGACGAACGCCGACGAGATTTTTTTTGCCATTACGTGATAGTGTGCGCACTTGGCTAATCGGCTCTGATTGGAGATGAACCGATACGTGGAGGAGTGTGGTCTTTCCGAAGAGGATTTATGATGGACAGAATTAGTTTTTTCTTGGGATGATTTGCTTCTTCTTCTTCTTTCGAAACGGTTTTAGAAGAGTTTGAGGTTGAAACTTATTCGTAGCTCAAATATGATTTTTTCGATATTAGTTTAATCTAAAAATATAGATCCAAAATAGTTTTATTAAGATGCTTTACAGAAAATATATGTTTTAGATTCTAACGGCGAAAAGAGTATGCTAATTCTGGTTTAAATCTTTAGAAAATATCCCGGTGAAAGAGGAACGCGATATTTTAGATTCAAATAAAAGCGTTATCTCATATTTTAAATTCCGTAAAAAAGATATTTAGCGATAAATACTATATAAATGATTAAATCTAAGAAAAATTCTTCATTAGGCAAAAAAACTGTTATTGAGATAGTTCTTCGAATCGGTGGTATAAATAGAAAATAACAATAATACGTTTTACTTCGAATGTTTAACTTCAGTTATTTATGAATATTATTTTAAGGATACCCATTCCGTTTTTAACAATTTACTTTGTCAAATTATAATTTTTAAACTTGATTTCGTGATTACTGGATACGATATATCCACGGAATCTTCAATTCACTTAAAACTTATTAATAAATTTGTGAATGAAGATAATACTAAATAAATGGATAAAAGAGCGGAAAATATATAAAACTATTCCCAATCTCTCAAATCAAACTGTATTTAAATATCTAAGCAAAAAATAAATTAAAAGATGGAAATAAGAAAAAGTCAATTATTGCGTAATTATGAAACTATTTTTAATTTACTGCTTCCACTTCTCTGAAATATAGGATATGATTTGAACTGTTTACGGTAGTAATTAACTCTACTTGAATTTTTTCCGATAGTTAAAAGGGGTATTATTTGTGCATTTTCGATTGAAATAAACATATTTTTTACTCAACTTCATTTCATCCACTGCACGCTCGTAGACATCTGTGGAGAAAACTTCTATCTAGGAGAAATTTTTCCGTTATACGTTGTAATACCTTTGAGCCGGAAAGAGCTTTTATAAAAACAGTCGGAGAGAATTCAACTGAATTTATTGAATCAGTTCGTATGAAAGACACAGAGCTGGTAGGAGTTCTATTTAAGGCAAGAGCATGAAATTCAATGTAGGAAAGTCAGTGGACACGAAGACGTATTAAACTGGTCAAAAAGTTATTCTGACAACTTGAATTATCTTTACGGATCTATTGTACTGAGTTATAATTTATTAAATACTTTAAGTTCGATTAATATTTACGCGTAATAAAATACTAGAATATTGATTATAACGTAAAACAAACGTAATAGCGATGTGAAATATGAAATATTGGTAATCTTATTTGATTTTACAAGAACTTCTTCAACGTAGAAGCTAAGACAACGTTCATTTAAAAGTAATAAATAACCATGAATTTAGCATGAGGTTTAGCAAAGTTAATGGATTGGTTCAAATAAATATCTTTAAAGTATGAAAATTGTTTTAATAAAATAAACTAATACTTCTAATGATGTGCTAATTTATTGGATTTTTATAATTTAATCAAGCGTATGATGAGATCCTATCCATTAATTGTTGCTCAGCTTATAAAATATTTTATTTTGAACAAATCAAGAAATTATTATCTTGAGGCCCTATCCCTTGTCTATAGGCAGTTTTCTGCAGTTTTATTATCATATTGATCTGAAACCTGAGATGGATTACTTATTAGACATAATCGCTTGAGTGTTATTAATCAGTTTTATCTTTTGCAGACATATTGTCTTCATAAAAAGCCCCTAACGAACTTGATACGTCCATAATTCTCTCTTAAGTCAAAAGGAAAGTATTGAAAAATAGCTTTGAACTAAATAAGGAGCGGTTTTAATTATTACACTCCTTCCATCAAATACTCCTCATTTTAACAAGAGATTTCAATCAGGTTGCAACACAATGAAGGTGAACTATCGAACGAAACGTAATTCAAAGTCAATTAGTGTTCTCTCAAAGAATTTCATCACCAGAAGCGACAATTCATCAATCTGTCCTGAAAACGGGTCTTTTCACTTCCAATGCATTTAACATCGGAACGGAGAGAAAATGAAATTCTCTAAGGAGTCATTTGGGTTCCATATTTATTCTCAAGAAACAGCTGCATTATTGTTTGGATAGACTAATCGAATCTCGAAGATAATAGAAATCATATTTTATGTACATTTCTTACTATTTGGAAACAAATTTCAATGAAGTATATTGTCAAAACCCAAATGAGGTGAAGGGAAAACACATTACTTAAATTATATAACTATTTATAAAAGTAATATATCATCTGTATGAGTAGATCATAGTGAAATTCGATATCCGGTAATGTGGCTATATTTTATGCTGTTAATCTTAAATCTACTCGCTCATACTTCGAATTGATTATAGATTTATAATTATATACTATTATTCTTTTCAAGAATGATTCAGACTTTATTTCCATAATTCTATAAAACACATCCATTATGTTCTTTATTTCTTGTTAAATTTTCGGTAACTTTTACTCCCAAGCATAACTAATGAGGGAAACGATAGCCTTAGGGTTAAAAGTGTACGAAACATTATTTCCATCTCATATTATAGAACAATACGAGAAAATAACCGTCTAGGAAAGTAAATTCACGGTGCATGCACCCCCTGCCACACACCGAAAGGTGGCTCGCAGGGTATCTACATAGACATAGACATATTAAGGGACGATAAAAGTACAAGAGATGTTGAAAGATGATTTTAATATTGAAAATTTACATGAAATATAGGCAATTTATTATAAAATGAAATTGAATACAGTTATATATTTGAACATGAGGACGGGGATCACCAAAGGCGAGTCGGTATGTTAAGATTCCTTATGCGCGAATTTTATTCCTCCTCCTCATAAAAATGTCTTCTGCACCATTGTTTGGAGAATATTTATCTTCTTACGTTATCTTTGAACACAGAGGTATTTGACCTTAAAAATTCGTAATTTAAAATTGAAGACTCGGCTGAGGTACCTATTGAGGTATATAGAAGAGAATACATTGTTTACACTCAAATAGTATTATGACTACGAACAAAATTGTGAAACGTAAGTAATGGAATTTGTTCGTATAAGCATTTTTTCATCGGGAATCATTTTCAATGCTCTACTTTCAGCACTAAATCTATTTTTTTAATTCCATTGTGTAACTTACTCAACGATACGAAAAAATCTTCCCGAAGCTGTGGGTTTTTCCAGGATCCAGATAGTGACGAAGTAGAAACGAAGACAAGCACGGTGAATCGTAAATACAACCGGCATCGAGATACGTTCGCAGGCTGTCTTCACTTAACTCTGCCCCTCTTTCCCACGACACAGTTTTTCTATTCTCGCATTAGCGATCTCATTTCAATACGATTTCAACTCCGCCAATCCAATTCCGTTCAAAAGTCAATAGAGAACACATTCTCTCGATCAGACACCCTCCCTACTTTTTTTTTATTCGGGTTTTCCCAATACGAATTCCACATTTCATCATTGTGATCTGGGTTAAGGAGATGGCTTTTGTCGAGCATCGGAAGAAACATCTTCAATAGTAATATTAAGAGATTCGCCATCGTCGCTCACCCTTCACTTCACAATGAGCTGCCCTCATCATTCAACTCCCACGCAAAAGTGCGTCACGACTTAATGTCGACGATTTCAAAACTTTAGTCGAAGAAGTCACTTATAAACTTCATTCCGCCCGTCACTCGGTCCTATTGGAGGATTCGAAAGCTGACAACTCGAACCCTTTCGAGACGGAATGAATCGGAGAAATTTTATCACCTTTCTTTCCGCTCATTTTATGAAATCATTCCGTTGACTATCTTGTTCTTCTTTCCCGAAGAATATGTGAGGATTCAGTTTAGCAGGTCGCCGACTTATATAGGCAACCCGCAATGCACTTGGAGATTTCAACGCTCGAATAAACCACGTTGATGTGCTTCTCTTAATTTGGCTCTATGGTAAACACATGGTGATAGATCAACATTTACGGTACGTAAATTATAGATTATCGATTCCTTATATCCGTAAAACTAATTCCTAATTTACTTCGATTCCCCGTACATTCACAGTAACGAATCCGTCATTTTTCTAAAAAAGCTTTTGCTCGTTATTTTGTGGTACTGTATACGTGCCACTAGAAAATATGTATTTTAATTACAACGAAATTGAATTCGCATTTATTGTTTTAATATGCAGACTTATATCTCGAAGTATACTTCACTTAGGAAGGTTTTGTTTTTATAATTTTCTAGTTGCATAGAATGTTGTGTAATTGATGTTATGCACGTATAATGTGCAGCAAATTTATATTGTACGAGTCAATAATTTATCAGGCACTTATAATCAAGTGATTATAAATATGATTAAAAAATTCATTTGAATCTAATTCACATCTTTCTAGCACAAGGTGATAATTTACATTCGTTTATATCATCAGTATTTTGAAATCGTTAGTCTATAATTGTGGGTTGTAAATTTAGTAGTTTTTTAAGAAAAATATTCTTTCCAGAGCAAATTTTATTGTTTAAAGACAATCTGCCAAAAGAATTCCACTATTCATTGCGTCATTCAATAGTCTTAAGTCATAAGTTATGACTAATAATTAAGGATAGTTTCATAATTGGATACAGCCAGAAAATTATCACTTATCTTTCACTGAGATGGATTTTTTCCTGAATATTTAATATGGAAAATGTCTTGAATACTGTTTCCACCTATTGAGAAATACTGATGTAGAGATAGCATAACCGATTAATTTACTTTATGCCTCATTCAGGTATACAATTACCTAGATAATTTTCTCACAGGTTGTATGATTTATCCTTCTGTTTATTACACAAATTAAATTTGTTAAAGGTGCAGTAATGGAAAGAAATATAGCACTTAAAAAATCATAAAATGTTATGACTTAAATGCATATCGTAGTAGGTCAAATTTATAGTGCTCACGATGCTGGAACGTAATTTTCTGCAGAATACTTCTTTAGCTTACGTTCGATATTTGTGGACTTTTTCATGCTGAAACACGAAAGTTACTGCAAAAATATATGTCGTATTTAAAATTAGAGGATATGTTATTGACTCAAGGTTCCAAAAAAGAGTATCTAGACAAAAAAAGTATGTAGATCATAACCTATCTGTATTGAAAGTTCAAAATTATTTTTCGCTTATGTAAGTGGAGATAAATGCAGAAAATATGTCACTGACTTTATATATCATTCAAAAATTGTCAAAACCCTTTGGTCGAAATTACCTCTCAAAATACATTAATCTTCAATCCATCTATCTCTTTTCCCTATATTGATCCGATGGCAATCCACTATCTCAATAGATCCTTGACATCTCCGAAAAATGGATCAAGGGAAATACGGAACAGGTGGAACGGTACGTAGAAACAAATGAAGAAAAAAGAATTCAGTCCTGAAAAAATCGCTATAATTAATGACCAACAAATTCGGAATATATATCGAAGAAAAAATATACCATTTTTTTCACGCGCCCTCCTGCTATGTTCAGAAAACAGAGCGAAAAGAAGTGTGTACTCCCTCACACTAAAGCTACGGAATCACGACTCGATTGATTGATTGTCCATCCTGTCGATTGTACCTCATGGCCCGTTGCTTTTTGTGAGTGACGTAACGTTTTAAATGCCTCCTTTTAAAGTGGAAGTAATATGCATCGTAAATTCGTTTCTCAAAGAATTTCATGGCAATTTCTCGTCAACTTTTGTTGCTATTCACAGTAGATGTATTTAGAAATTTAAAGATATTAAGTGTCAAATATCAATGAGTTAATAACAATTGAAAATAAATATATTAACACAATTAAATTGGCGACGTTTTACTTCTTCTGTGAAATAGTTGGAGACCTGGGTTCGAGTCCTAGTTTTGTTGGTATTTTTATCTTCTATTTAACCCAGTTATCTAGTTAGAATAAGTACGCTATTCAATCTAAGGAATCCTATACATATAATATCTGCAATATCCCTTAATTTTATAATTAACTAAAAAGTTGATCAATTCCGAAAATTATTGACTGATAAATCTGATCGAAAGAATTCTGTTCCTTGACGAAAGCTTAACTCCTATTCAATGTTCATTACAGAGCATTTTCTTTGTCTGCATAATGTACTGATTGCTTACGAACATGAATCGAGGCCGCGTTTATAAGTATTCTTTGATTGTCGATTTCTGATTTATTTCCCTCCAATTCGTTAACAATGCTCGGCCATCGATTTGTTAAGTGGAAAGATGACTGTCTCGTTGCGCAAACAGCCAAAACCCCGAATTTCCACTGCAATCGAAGCAATCGCTCGATTTCCTCTCCACAATAAGAGAGTTACTGTTGCATGAAAACCTTTTCAAAGTTTTTTCTATCCCAATCGTCCTTGGCTTAGTTGTTTCATGACGCATTACGTTAGTGGACCAAATTTATCGATCGGACCCGATTTCCGCTGTGGCACGTCAATTAAAGTGGCGCAGGTGTCCTTATCTTTCGATTGGAATTAGAGAAAATATGATTCATATCGCTTCATTTGGAACTACTTCGCTGATTCATTAAAGGCTTGTTGATTGAAGATAAAAGATGCTGTAGGCATTCGTAGTGATAGAAGAATAAGTTACCGTTTTATGGGCATATAATTTATTTGAAAACAACATGATTATGGTTCAGCTTGTTAGTTAGTTAGTTCCCCACATATATTAAATGTCTTAAGGATTCATTTTCGAAGTTAATGAGGAATATGTTTACATTCAGAGAAACTTCTTTAAAATATCTCTATTTTGATTTTTCGATCATGAGTTTTTATTTCTTATTTAATTACCTTTTTTTAATTTTCGACTGAGATGACTGCAAATTAAAGGCACTTGAATATTATATCAAAGTATCAGTTAAATATTATCCGTTCTAAAAATTCTTATTTCAAATCAAGATTTATAAAAATTATGAGTCAATACGAGAGCACATCCGGTAACCGCTAGCAAGTCCGCTTAACCTTTCGTGAAGTTGGAACTTGAGGTGATTTTTTACATGCAAAATTTTTCTGGTTTGCGTTATACAAATAATGACAGTAGTCATTCAATGAGTGAAGGATTACGTGGTAAAGTGATTTAAGATATTGTTTCCATTGACTTCATTGGAATGTAATTTTTCATTCATATGATTGAAATGGGAGGGAGATAAGTGTAGAAGTCGAGTTGTTTCGTAGAATTCGTAATATTGTTAACGAGCAAATTAAGTACAGATCGTGAGAATTCAAGTAGCATACCTCACTAAGCGGATACATAATGAATAACTGCAGAAGGTATCACCTTTCCAAAGAGTTATTCAAGAAGCAGATGAATATGCCTATAAAAGGCTAGTAAATAATTCATCTGTCAGTTTTAGCATTTTGTGAAGAAGGAATGTCATTATTTCTAGATTATTCGTCGTAGACTCAACCAAGAGCATTTAAATAACTAGACAGATAAGTAATTAGAATTTCATAGTAATTTGATATTCTGAATGGTTATATGCTAGGATAAGTAGCTTTAGTTTTTCTAAATAAACGTAAAAACAAACTTATTTCCACAAATTTTGGAAGAGTAGATTTTAGAAATAGTCGAAATATTTGGCTATTTATTTTGTGGTGAAAATATTTAGATGAGATGTTAGATTAAGCTTATGATAGAATAGAAGAAAAGAAAATTTTAGAAAATATCACTTAAAAATTCCACTAAAACACACTTTAATTAAACTGACGAATTCTATTTCATTTATTCATAAATGCTAGAATACGTGTAGAAACACTTTAAGATCCAATTTCTATAGAAAGAAACATATGTTGTTAATGGACATTTTTATAGGTCAACCATGGATACACCTCTCAAAATTAAGACCTAGATCCAAAATAAACACTGAAAAAAATCCAGTAAGATAGGCATTATTTTTCCATTATTCGAAACTTCTATGGAAAAGAATTTCAGTAAAAATGGGAGGTCTAACACCCGTTGTAATTCCAAATCTTTTATGAGTGTGTACGAGGATTGAAAAAAGTAAATAAATTTCGTGAGGGACGTGATTATAGAGTTTGCGGAACGGATTTAAAAAGAAAATTATGGCGATAGCTTTACCGGTGACTTTGATTGATTTGATCCTTGAATGTGTTAAGTCACGAATGAGTACACTTGTATACTACCATTATTGCTTAAACTCCCAAAATTTTGCAATTTAGAATCTGAAAGGAAGAAATTGACGTGCGAAAGAAATAATACACTGTAAAACATATGTTTTTTACTCTTTCAGTGTTCTACGTTACTTTAATAGTAAGATAAACTACTTAAGTTTCGTGGGTCACTTTTAAACTTTAATAATATCAAAATGTGCAACGTGAAGGACTAAACATGTATCTCTTAATGGATAAAACTATCTTTTACCATTATTTCAAATACTATCAATTGCCGAAAATTTTTAATTAGTTTTCGGTTTTCGATTTTATGAAAAATACGGATAGAATATTCATATTAAATAAGGCTTTTATAGGTCTAGACAAGCATTTTTTCTATATAATTTCAGGTATTGATATTTTTTCTCTATATAATTTAACTTTAACGTTTTAAAACCTGAAAATAGTACGTTTTTAAAAAAATGTGTACTATTTCTTTTCAAATTTAACGTGATCGATCTAAAGTTTCTTAACGTAGCATTTATTTTTTCATCATCCTCTTACTTCATTGGCTGTAGAAGAAAATTATCGCGATAAAAAAATATAAATTTAGAAGTTGGAAATAGGAGAAATTAAAATAATGTATAGGAATTTTCACGTCAACTTGATTTGTGTATTTAAAAAAAATGCAGTCTCATGCGAGTAAGAGGTATTCGATTGCCATGGTTACCTTTTCAATTGAAATATCGTCTTATGTTCACGCTGATCGACTCAATTGATTGAATTTATCTCATGAGTGAATTATAATCGTATCTCGGAATTTTTTCGTTGCATTTATGAACATAATAAGAACACTATAACCTGATAGAAGGAAAGGAAGTAAGAGTCATGAGTAATTTTAGTAACCAAATGCGAGGCGAAGTGCAAGACAAGGCAGTTATATTATCAATCCAAATAATCCAATCAATCTAAGATTCAGTGAATGAAAATGGGAGAAAAAGATTCATTTTTAAGATCGATGTTTTGGGTTTGTAACTGAATATATAGGCTAATGAAGAAAGCGGGATTGAAGTTGAAATTTTGTTGGAAGTCACTTTGATTCTTTTCCGTTTTAATTATTGATTAACTGCAACAAAGAAACGGTACTGGCTATTTTGCGTAATAATGAAACATTAAAGAAGTACTCTAGAAGAGATTACGTAAGTCTTTCCTCACTTTAAATGAAACATAAACGTTCAGTATTTCTAACATAAACTTCATTCGAAAGTTGATTCTTGGTAGATCCAATTTCATCATAAATTCACTCATATCTTTCGTTACAGAATACGTGACCAGGAATGTGTTTACAAAGAAAACCTCCTTCCAACCTAACAGATGTTTTTAATTTCTTTCTAATATTTAGCATAACGGTACTTGTCACGGTAATTAACATTACAAGTTAGCATTGACGAGCCTAAGATGCATAGCAAGCCAGATAAGGCGTAAATGCGAGGCATTTCTCGTCCTTGGAGGAGAGTTTGCAATTATTTAGGGTGAGAATCTTGCGCCAAAGGGTCAAAGGTGAATTTTTATTGCTACTAAGGAGTGGCTTTCTCCGTGGGTCCGTTTTGAGGACAAGTGTCGGATGGAGGGTCACGTGCTAGACCTTAGGGGCAAACAGTTCGGCGGGTCTTCTATCGGACGCAAATTATTGGGCTATGCAGATTCTGCCGCTTATCTCATCAAAACTTGGGACCGGTTCGGGTTTCAACTTCCAAACGCTCATTTCAAGTATCGTCCGGTAGTTTGGCGAAGTTTGTTTACGGCTATTCACGCATTTCATCCTTTCGTTTTTGACGTGCATTTTTCTGTGCCCACGTTCACTTAAACGGTATCGTGAATGATAAAATAAGGAATGTACCATCCCAAAACTCCCCGTACATGTGTACCTGTGTCCAGTAACGGAACTTAGGCAAGCGTGACATCAGAATGGAATGAATTGCGAATTTTTTCGGATAACCGATACGTATTGTTTGTATTTTCTGAATGACATTTATTGTTCTGAGGAACGATAAGGGAAGGAATTTTCTTACATTCCCAAAACGTAGATGTTTGTATCTAATATGCGAGCTGGTTTATACGTACAGTCCCATTTAAGTATAAAAATTCTTACTTGTGTTTTGAACGTGATTAGCTGCTGGATGATTCAGGGAATTTAACAATACCACAATGTAATTGTGCACAATAGTATGTAATTTTGAGACATATTAAGCCCACTTTGGTTGGGAAATGTTCTGAAAATCAATACTAGTAACATTAGTAATTAATTAATACTAATAATAGTAGTTTTAAGAAAATATTTGAAAAATTAAATTGTAAAATTGCAACCCAAATCTTTTACTCAATTTTCTCATTTATTATCAATTAATTTTGAATCTTTCAGGATAGATGAAGAAATTATCCATAAAGATTATAATTTATAAAGATATTGATTAATATTTGTTATAATATTCATAGTATATTTAAAATTGGCTTTAAAAATCTTGGATTATCTGCATGAATATTTAATTACATGGAGTTCATATCAATAAAATTATAATCTGATAGAGCTAATTCGTTAAGAATTTTTTAATTTATGCTCGATTTCGGTAGATTAGGTGGATGGCCATTGATGGTATTCTGATATAAATACATTCTCAATGGCGTTCTAACAGTTGTTCTTTCCTGGAATCCATTTAGTTCTTCTCAGAATACTCCACTTGTGTGACCGGTATTCTGCAGCTATACCATTTCGAGAGAGTCGCCTCCGATAATCGGTTACCACGAAATTTTTTCCTTATATATTTACGGCCGTACAAGCGTTCCATTGCCAGCGCTTCAGATGCATCGGAAACAGATGTTGCATAGCACGAATGCGGCAGGAAAATTGTGAAGTAGTTGGCAAAAAATGTTCGAATACCTTTCTGTCCAGAGGAAGTAAAATGTTCTTCCTGTCCGTTTAAGAAGGTGATGCTCATTGTACAGCACTACAATGGATAGAGTGAAATATAATGTGGCTCCTATAGTCGTATATAAAATGCCTTTCTTGGAAGCAACAGATGCTGGTTCCCTTAAAAATAGTCATTAAAAAAACCTGCGTAACATTCGGATTAAAAGCAGTGGAATGACTATTCAATGCTTCGTATTTTAGTAGCAATTTACGCCTTTGAATTTGTATATCAAATTGTTTTAATTTCATCCTTATATTTACGGTTTCTCATCAAGTATAATTACTATTACACTTAACACATTCTTTCCTAAATAAGGAGTGCCTTAAAAAGAAAATTTCCAGTGTATTCTCTATTGCTCTGAGGAAAACATTAGATTTTCTTATTGAGGTATTGTTTTTGTAGTCGATATACTTCTTCCCTTTTCAATTAAAATGACTGTGTAAAATAATACTCCTTATTAGAGCATAATTTTTATTCACCATTCGCCAAAAACTCATTTACAGCAATCTGTTCACATAGTTTTAGTAAGTATTCTATTCAACCTCAAGGCGCTTCTGTTGTTAAATTAATTTAACTGAGCAAAAAAATATCTGCACGAGAAGATGTTATACTGAAAATATCGACTGGAGTTATTCAGAATTGGCAGTGAAAAATTGTTTTCCCAAACTGGCATACTTTTTATCTGCAGTAAATAACCATGAATAAAAAGGAATCCAGTCATACCACATAATTTTCAGAAATAATAAATCCTTAAGCAATAAATACATAGCCTTGCTTTGATCGATTTATTAATTTGTCGCAACATTGAGTAAAATGAATGAATACCGTAAAATACGTCTTTATCTCAAGAGTAAGATTATTGATTTATTTATAGAATATTTATGCTCAGCTCTTTCTTCTATTATAAATACGATAGTTGCATTGGCATTGCGGCCAAAAAGCGAAATAGTACAAAATTGTTATAAGCTTAAGTGATATCCTTACCTTTCTTTACAACGTTATTTTCACTTACCTATAACAATGAATGTTTGATTTTGTATGAATAGAGTTAACGACAAAACATGCATAATTAAAAATTTTCGCGAAAAATACAATCCTTCTGAATAGTAAGAGTAATTGTTTTATGCTGAAGATAAAATATTTTCAATAGAAATGCGTGTCACAGAGCTTTAATATTTGCAGAACCCGTATACACAAAAAATAGAAACATGAGCAGCATAATGGATAAGTTGTAAGCCATCCATCCTAATAATTGATGAAGTTTCAGCTGAATTCTTTATTTGGCATCACTGTGCATCAAAAGTCGCAGGTGACTTCAAAGCCGAAGGTTGTCGACCTCGATTATAAGACCTATAAAGAGAAAATTTGAAGTCGGAGCACGTACTCATAGCATAGAAACATTTTCACGCCTATACAAGATCAAACTGTATTCTAATTACACGCGGAAGGTCGATTTCTAGTGGACCACAGACCATGGCTAACATCACGATGAACGTGAGACATAAAACGTGTTTACGTAGTGCTTTTGGGGTTAAGAATGGGGTTAATCTGAAGTACATCACCTGTGCATCTTTGCTGATTCAGCCTTTCACGAACGAAGGCTGTTGGAGCGTCGACGCAACCTCTAAGGCAGTCGACGGCAAGTGTAAAAATGGGAAAAAGGCGTTTGCCAATTCTAAGGTGGGATTCATTTGGTGCATTGGGAGGAGTCCATTCTTCCGATATTACTAAGCGAAGGAGTTCGGGGGAGTGGCAAAGATTGCAGAGATTAAAAGTGCAACCGGGAATGAAAAGTGTTTGGCCTCGACAAGGAGCCGCATTGCATCGCGTACGGAGGTGTTGTACGACTGCATAAAAAAGAAATTTAAGAGGGTACAGGCACCAGAAGTCATCGCCGCTTAATATATGGCCTCTTGAGTGCGGGTGAAAATACTAAGGTTATAACCTGTTGAGTACTTTTTTACTCGGCGCGGCTTAAAAAAAAGGTTTCATAAGGAAATAAGAGATATAGCATAAAGGCTCTTATTTATGTAAGTACTTCTTAAGCTCTTAAGAGTTAATTTATAACAATTCTTTAGGATAATAATTTCTGTTATTTTGTACTCTTTAAGGTTGGTTTAAAATGATCACTATATTTTTTCACTGAAGATATTTAACTGAAGCTAAGTTACGCTTAGTAGAGCTGTTAATATTCTTCTCTCGTATTTTTACTATACGTATTATCGATTGCTCATTATGTATTGTGAGGACGTATCGGATGATATCGTTATGAATAAAAGTAAACAATGAAAAGGAGATAAAGAATGTGTTCAGTATTCTTTGGAGCTTAAGCTATTAATGGAATTAGGTTTAAACATTCTTATCTCTAAATAGAATTTTAATGGTCAATAGAAATAGACCTCTGTTTTCCACGTGTCTAACCGCATTCTAGCGTTGTATCAACACAGAATTAATCGCCATTAGCGCGTGAAAAGAGAGTTAGCATGGGGTAGTACATGCGGTCCAGTGGGAGTTTGATTGGTGACGTAAACAGCATACCGATGAGGCTCGATCTTGACAAATGAAGACGAACGGCCCCATTGGGTGAGTGAAACACAAGAAAAGCACTTCCATTATTCACCGCCTAACACTGACATAGGCCACTATATAATCCGTCACAACCCCGATTTTTCGGTTAGAACCATTCGCGATACATTCCTCCGGTACACACGAGGGCTACGAAGATATTGTGCAACTTGTTCGAACCGAATAAAAATACTTGTAAACGCCAACGTCAATCGAAAATCGTGCATATATAAATCACAGGGTTCGCGATACAGCAGGAATTTCAACGAGGTCCAAATTTTATCGAGATGTGAGCCTTGTTTCATTCAATACAACGGATGATTCTCTTTTTCTGATTGTGCTTATCTATGTATTGAGTCAACCATTAAAGACCTTCAAATATCTGAAAAGTAAAAGCATATAATGCTAATCTAATAGTTGTTTCCATTAATATAATCTTGTAGATATACATAATCGTAATTTTCGCTTATACAATATATGTTTTCATTTCCATCCATCTAGTATTCTTCAGAAATCCAATAAAAGGATGTAGTAAGATACGGAAGGAGAAATTCTGTTTCCTCTTTTGATATTTACGTCTTTAAAGGTCACTTATACTAGTTGAAATATCTCTTTCAATTATTAATGATGGATATTTGAACTTTACTTCCAAACTTAGTTTCATTTCTGAAAAACATAACATATTTATGAGACACGGTAAGGAACGGATTGAAATAGACTCTAAATTAGCCAAAGAGGATGATGTAGAATTTAAATTTTTAATTATGACCATGATTCATCGTTAATATACTGATGTACGCAGAGTCGTTCAATAACATTTACCAACATTTATAATTCTATGCTGCCCCGAATGATTTATGAAAAGAAATTTCAATATTAATTCAAAAGGTCACTTCACATTCGCAATAAAACGAGAACCATATTTCATTTAAACCGAATCATTCCGTAGCACGCTTGATTAGAGATAATATCAGGAGCAAGAACGGAAGTGACCTCAACAGTCACTCCCACAAAACGTCGAATTATCCGCTTTTTCTCCGTCTATTTTCGGAACGTGTGTTTGTGGAGGTGTGACGCGTTCATTAAGTGCACCGACCAGTTTTTCACCGCTCCCCAAAAACGAAATTAAAAAAAAATCCTCAGATGAGTCACGCTGCAAAAGTCCCACGTCTTGCAGTGTGCTCCTATGATTTGCGCCCGTGTTTTATCACTCGGCTTTTTTGAACTTAATTAATTGCATCTTTTTCCAAAATCAAAAAGTTTCGCGATTGTCCGATACCATCTTCCCACGCTAGTGTCCATTTTGACTTCATTACGACCCTCGGAGGTTGTAAAAAAGTTTAATAAAACGAAACGTCTCGTGGTTATTCGGAAATTTGGGACAAAGCAACGGTTTTCAACGTCTTAATTTATACGAAGCGGACCGAGAATGATTTAGGGTGCATTTCCAATAAAGAGGAGGGCGTACACCTGTGCATGTTCGGATGAGGATAAATTTCGCGGTCCAATGAACGCGCGCTTACTTCCAAGTTTCGTTGGGAGTCTGTCCAACTGACTTCCAAACAAGTTTGCGATCTGGAATTTGCGCTCCTTTTCCGGAATATTTGCGAAACTAACAGCGCAAAAACAACTCGAAGTGTCTATAAATAATTCTGAGTTATATTTTAGTGTCTTTTTAGAAGAAATTTCTCATAAATTTTTTCCGACAGTCCTTCAGAATTAATTAAGCAACTCGTATTAAATTTTTGAGAGGATATGATTAACTTCGACAACTTTGGCAAATATTTTTGATTTTATATGGACTTTATTTTAAACTTTCTCCTTTGGCAAAAGGAGAGGATAACAGCTAAAAATTTCCGGACGTTGGAACAAAAAATAATCAATTATAGAAGAAATCTGGGAAAAATTGCCGCTTGTCATCTTATCAGAACGTATTCTGTATAAATTTCGTATATGCTAAACGCGTTCACATTAAGCTATTTAAGGCACAAAAGGAATGATGAGACATTTTTATAAGCAACAGAATATGAGAGCGGAATTTCCCCAAACATTCTCAGGATGCTCATTTTAACCAAAACCATATGCGAATACGTAAAAGACCCGCGTATCAAGTTTCTTGGAATTTTTACAATGCATTTGAAAGAATCGTTTTAAAAAGCATAGATGTGTTAATCTATTATGGAAATGTATATATTCCCTTTGTAATGCCGTTTATCTGGTTTGTGAGATTTTATGAATACAATTAGGTATTATTTTTTAGAAATTGTAGAATCATTCGATAGTTTTTATCAATCTCCGTTATTTCTTTGTTAATAACTTTTGTGGTAATAGATTGTAATGTACTGCTCATTTTACCTGGATTATTTATTATTATATATTATATAGATTTCTAAAAGGATTTATACTAAATTAAAAAACAGTTTTGGCAATGATTGCATTTAAAGAAAGGTAATTATAAAAATAATTCTAATTAAGCTGGTAATAGTAGAATATTTTGATAATGTTCTCTTTACTTTTTATAAAAAATGAATATTAGGATCAGAATCGTCCCTTATTCACGTAACAATATAGATATCACTGTAGTTTTCTATATATTCGAAATTCGACATATTCGGAATATAATTCCATATTAAATTGATTAATAAAAAATCAATTTGAACATAAATGATAATTTAAAAGTCATATGTGTTATTTTTAGGGTAGGCGAAAGATATAAGATTAGATAGATTTTTAATCCCAATAGCGATGAGTTGATGATGTGTGAGAAAATTAATATGTCATCATATTACCTCTGCTATTTAATGCATTTCCATCTTCGAATTTCCTTATGTTCGGCTCTCTCAAATATTTTTGCGAGAAAGTTGAGAACCGGTCATCGCAAGTATGATTTTCCTCGATCGGTGTCTTACTCCGTCCGGGGTTAAGGAGAGATAAATATTAGGAGGAAAGACGCTTTAACCTCGATTGCCTTTCGAAAAAGACGAAGCAAAAGCAACAAAAAGACGCCCATTCTTGAAAGACCGCAAGCAAGTGCCTTCGAGGGATATTTAAACGCCGAAGAACATCTTTTGGATGCGCTTCCGGGGAAGGGAAATGCTAACCACTTTCCTTTTGACTTTAGCATCTTTATGATCTGCAGACGTTTTTCGTGTTTCCAAAATTAAGGAGAGCCATTCAAGTCAGTGATTTACTGAACTTTTATAGGGTTATGATTAGAAAGCGAGGAAGATGATGGATGGTGCACTTCAACCCTTCTGAACTAACCCTAATGAAGGTTCGATATGTGATTTACAGAATCAGTTTATTTCCATAAAAATGCATATATATTTTTATAATAATCGTAAAATAATAGACACTTTAAGGTAGAAGGGTGTTTAAATTACTTGCTGAAAATGCCTTAATAAGCTCTTTACCTATTTGAATCATCTTCCTTTTCTGAATCGCGTAATATTATATTTATACTCTCTAAAGCGTCTTGAAATTTAATAGAATATGAGCAACTATCAAGGCATTTAATATTCTTATAATATATAGCTAGATTTAATAATTACGTTTTTCTTCCAGTCTTAATCTTCACAGACTCCGATACGGCCACGTGCTAAGCATATCGTTTCGGAATTGAAATTTTGAAATTCAGGTAAAACAAAAAATAACTACATAACCTACGTCTTAGGAGTTATTTCTAGTACACAGTAAGGTTATTTCGAAGATAATTACAATAAGTTACCTACATTACGCGTTTGCATAATTTGAAAAAACTTTTATGAATTGTGAAATGAGAAATTATAATGAGGAAATGATTGAGGCATTATAATTTCAGTGCCACGCGTGTTTGTTTCTTCTGCTTAATTTCCGTTGCACATACGTTTGTACTCGGCTTTATTTATCACCACGATAATCCCACATTCTCTTCCCGTTGTCATTTTCATTATGACGAAAGTTGATGCACGGACATAAATTCGTGTCCAACTGGTAGTTCTTGTTCAAGAAGGAAGTTTAAACTCTGATTGTTATGAAGAGAAAGTTCTTATATTTCATGAAATTAGTTTTACCCATGAGGAAAAATTCCTGCATTGTTATGCCTATTACTAGAAGTTACGAATTAGGAGGGGTTTGTATTGTCAACGCGAATGCCATAATATAAAGAGAAAAAGATTCAAGATAGAAATTCATTCTGCACAGAGTTTTTCAATTTAAAATGTTTGATTCGTATCCAGCAATGTAATATTCAGCTCCCTAGAATGATTCATGGAAATTTTTAATTTCTCAGGGCACGGACTATATAAAAGGAATCAAGAATTAATTACAAACATTTACAGAAGACAATTATCGTCCCGTGAACTTTCTAAAATTAATTCAATGGCAAATTTCAGGGAAGTTATACGTCACAGCTGTCTCGTTGAGCAACAACAAACAGCTTATGTAACTCGTTAAGGTTCGATTTGACAGTGTTAAGAGTGAGAGCAAAAGAACAAGTGCCCGAAATATCTTTTTAATGACCGCTGCTAACTGAAGGAAGTGAAACAAATAAATGATAATTGCTGAGGAACCGAGTCATATGGCAATTTATATTCGTATGAGATCAAGAGGTTTAACTGCCTTCACGTTTTAAAGGAATCAGATGAAATTCATCAAAATAATTAACTTTCCAAGCGGGGCCCATTAGACCTCGTAAGAGCTCGATTTATATTCAATTAAAAGTCGAATAGAACTTATATCTTACAATCGTGTAACGTAAGGTCGGTCACGTTTTATATAGACTTTGAACGCAAAGAGTATGCGTTTTTAGGCAAAGATTCATCAACACCTTATCGTGACCGCATGAGCTCAGTTCATACTTAATATATATAGACCATGGCTGGATATTTATTTTTAAGCAATATCCAATGCTTTAATAAAGCATTTTAGACTTTATCCTTGTATTATAAAATAAGTTACCAATAATTATTTATCAACATAAATAAAACGATAAATTTTATCGTCGATATAGAAACGAGTAACATCCTATTTGTTTAGTAAAATATAATCTTAATGAAAGTAATATGACTAATTAATTCAGCGAAATGTGCGAGATTAAATTATAATAATCATTTAATTTTTTCTGCCTCACTCATCTATATTATTGAAAGTTATAAATATTTTATCGCCTTTTGATTGTAGAACATTCATATTACACGATGTAAAGTTTCCAGACACATCCTATTTTAAAATACGGCAATAAATAACTGATGTTTTGGATGGAAATTCTATCGAATTTAAGTACCTTTATTTTGATAACAGACCCGTAGAAAAATTTTCGGTCTCTCTTAAACTAAATTTACACCCATTAAAAGTTAGTATTTCTTAGAATTTACACTTTCATCCTAATTAGCACTCACTTTTGTCTCAAATGAATTGCTAGTCATCATTTTCATATCAATCAACGTAGAGCTCTTTTGCGGAATTGTGAAGACATTCCCTGGAAATGTGTTTGTGGATTATTCTCGAGAAGAATACCTCAAACGCTGTGAAGTTGACCTATAAAGGTCAGCCATTTAAGGTATATCGTGTGTAGGAGATGCTCTCATGAAAGACAGTTAAGGGGTATTTCGCACGGATTGTTTGGAGTCCATCATTTAACGAAAGCAGGCGGAAGATGATTTCCATCTTCTGAAGACGATGTTCGGTTGAGAAAGAAAACTCATACGGAGGGGCTGCTCATAATTCAATGGCGAAGACAAGCAAAAAACGCATGGAGAAGATGGTCCGCGGATTCTTATGGCTAATTGGCAAAGGCGAACGTGTCGAGGAGCGAAGATGAAATTACACTCACATCCCATGACGACTCAATATTCTCGGCAAATGGACAGAAATTGTTTATAACGTGGGAAACGTTTCGGAAAATATCTTCTGATTGGGCTTCTTTATCGATTGGGTATTGACGTTAGGGTGATCAAACCCGTTTTACGACTCAACATTGTGAGCCAAATGTCACTGATTTATGCTCCGAGGTTCCCTTAGCCCGCAGTCATACTCCGTACGCCTTAATAATTCAAACTTTTCAGTTACGGAATCTCGCCGCTCTCAAATTTTATAATCGCTACGTGTAGATGCGTAATATATTGTGCATTTCATTATTTTCAATTGGGACCCTCTCTCGGTACGAGTAAATTAGCATGCAATTTGAATACATAAAAATGAAGTTGTTGTCTTGGAATTCAACCATATTGCAGCAAACTCTTAAATCACTATTGGTTAATTATCTTACGATGATTTATTATTCTCGTTTTGCATAAGAATTAAATTAAAAACGATCGGTAAAATAATACCTTCTTCATTCCCTTTCGATTTCTACTGAATATATTTGTACTAGTTTAATCCATAGTAGCCTTTATTTTCGAAATTTGTTCTAGTCTGGATTCACATGATAGTGATTGAAGGTTCAATGACATATCCATTTTTGCATTTGAAATAAGTTCATCTAGTACAATATCAGAACATTTTAACAAGTTAATCGTGGAAGTGGTGGAAATTTATTCCCAATATTTTATATATCCCCGATATTTTATTGCAATGGAATCAAATAAAATAAGGATTTAGTTTATAATCCCTTATAGTAGTAGTATCCCTTATTTCCAAGAAGTATATTTTATCACATATTTCTTTTATTTTAATTCTAAGTTAATTACCCAAAAGACTTCTGAGTGATTCTCAAAATTCAGGCCATGAATAGTTTATCCTAGACACTAAGCACTATAGTAATTTAAGTAAATATTTTTCATAAGATTTAATATGCCGATTATATTATGTCCAAAAAATTCTTAAAGTTAACATCTCGTGCACCTCTTTAGTATATGCTTCAGATAATTGAAAGATCGTATTTACAACGTGATACAATGTACCCAAAACTATCGAGACCAGCGAAGATTTTTTATCGCGATGATGTGCAGAAGCCCCATCGTACAATAGAAGCGTTTTATGGAAGCCTTCAACCCTTAGCAGGAAGCACCTACACGAGCCAGTTTCTTCATCCAATGCTATTAAAGCAATTACCATCTTCATGTTTGAGGGACCGTTAGGATGGTTGGCTGTCATTTTCCCTTCTTTCACATCCCTTTGTTACTCATCGCATTAAAAAATGGCGATCTTTTTATAATCTCCAATAAGAGATGATCACAGAATTTACAAAGAAGTAGATGCTGCGATAATTTTCCTATTGCGTGGAATGCTAGATTTCAAATAGAATATATAAAGATGTATAAATAAGCTTTAGAGTTCATTATGTTTTAAATGGATATATACTTTTTTTTACTATTTATATTAGGTTCTAAAAAGAATAATTTTCTTTAGCCTGTCCATCAATTCTCATGTTATCACACTTAATTATTCTTGTTGGAATATTTAAAATTTTGATTAAAATATATTTTAATTTACTTTAATAAATTTCCAATTTATAACCAAAAATAAACTTAACATAGGAGGCCGTTCAATAATAAGGAAAGAATTTATGCTCTGTTATATTAAGATTTCAAAAACTCTCTTTCCTTTTTCATTTTCAACAGCATCCAATTTTCTTGTGACGATAAAATCACAGAAATTGCACTTTGCCAGACTGTAAACTATTTTTGATCATTGTTAAGAAATTTATTATTGAAAATTCGGAACTTTAAGAGTAATCTCACTTCTGAAAGGGAAACAATAAATGTGTAAATATATGCATTTTTTTTTTCAAAGTATTCACGTACGTACGACTGGGATTGCTGACTTTGAATGCAAATGATTATAGTACACGAAAAGAAGTAGATAAATGAAATTTGTGTCCCGAGTGATCAGGTAGACGACTCGTTTTGACAAGATGCATGTATAGGTGTCGTAATCTGACGCAACCAAAATATTTCATTCTTTATCCCATCGAGGCGACAAGTCCAGACACGGTTTGAATATCCTTTTTCAAATTTACTTTTTAATTCTGCTTAGAACAGCCATGCTTATTAATCGTATTATACTTTAAAGATGGTACTCTGCAGAATTTAAACGCTTACAAAAAGCCTTTCCGAATTAAATTTTAAACACTAATGCACGTTTTACAGCGCAAATAATGTTTCTTTTTATACTTCCTCCAATTTCCTGGTTTAAAAAGAACTAAAACATTATGAGACATTACCGCACTTGAGTTCATAAAAAGCCGAGCAATTATCTAAGAACTTAAAATTCCTCGCATCGATAAAAATCTTAATTTAATGAAAGAATTAATGGAAAACTCTTTACGGCGTAAATTTCTTACGCATTATAAGAAAAAGCGAGACAGAAGTTCATCGCCCGGAAATTTAATTTCATAAACGCGCGTTTTTGTAATTTATTTTCCAATATATTTCGCTAACCATATTACTATTCCTACATCTTTACGGAACGATGTTCACCTTTAAGTGCCGAATATGGTTTTTGCATTGAGCCAAAACTTACGCTGATTATTATGCATATAGTTAATTAAAGGAAACGTTTCTTTGTTTAGGATTTCCCATTTGGTGAGTTTTGTCGTCCATTCCCGGAAGCTTCGAGCAATTTAACGGATCCAAATTAATTTCCTCGCTCCATCAAACTGACTAGTACGCGGAAAATTTTTCGCCATCTGTACACTTTCATCTCATGAGGTGAAATTAAAAACTATAGAATGGGATTCCCGAGCATTTTTCGAAAATTTCTCCGCGAGACAAGCGCATTAGTCACCTTCCCTCGAGGCCTATCGCCATGGAAACGCTGGAAAAATAAATCCGAGAAAAAATGTTTGAATGAAACGGTTGGCTGGGTGCTTATATTGTGAGTCTTATTACGGCGCAAACGGATCTTCGAGAGAGAAAACTCCGCAAAAAAAGTTCGCAAACCCTTGCATCCGAAGCTTCCTTAATATGCAATACCGTTAGAATCTGCGCGCGGGAGAACAAATGAACACCCCCGCCCGCATCCCGACTTCTAATTTACATTCCTACGGCAAAAACCCATTTAAAACGTTCCTTCCTTTCCTCAAAGATGGTGCCCCTCAGATGCTTATCCCGGAGCTATATAAAACGGGCGAATATGTACCAAACCACACGTGCAGCTGGACTTTTACCAACTCACGTCTCTTCGTGAGTCATGTATCACGTATACTCTGCCATCCCTCTTCCCAGTGCCTCGTCCGCTCCTGGCTAGAGGTACGTAATCCTCGATGGTAAGGATCTGCACGTGAAAAAAGCGAGAGGACTCCATCTAGCTAGACTACAATTACCTCGCATACCTTACATTGATTAATACGCGTCGGGGGGTGACTTTTTCAGCGGCTTTTGAAGAAGGGTGGAGTGGATTCGTGCCTCAGAAGATTGCTTCCTCGGTAGTTCCGTCTCTGCCGTTTGAAAGGCGCTCTCGGGCTATTCGCTAGCCGTGCCAAAAAAGCTGGCACAAGAACGTTTTATGGGGGCTAAGCGGTATAAAGAGTAAGGAAGTCATTGAACCTGGGCCCAAGAACTCGGTGTGAAACGAAGTATTAGTCTTATCGTCGATCTCTTTCTCTAAAAGGTTCCAGAAAGATTTATGCCTTAAGGATTTTAGTGTTGCAAATTTTCGATCGAATTCTTGTCGACGATACGCATTCGCCAAAGAGATGTCGAAGAGGATTCTATCTTTCGACTGAGGTGAACGCCGAGATAAACATGCTTTATAAATCGGGGCATTTAATTCAGCTCATGTATAAATCTGATCTAACGACTTAACAGCGATAAACTGATGTTTTGAAGAAACGATACATTTAAGTGTCAGTTCTTACATGGCATAGCTGCGGGTAAGTGTTAGCTTCTATAAATTTTAGTTCATTGTTTATTTATTCAGTAGATATTTTTACATGAATAACCTACTAAGTGATATGATTCCAAATTACTAGGTACTGATATTTTTATACACTAAAACGAAAATCATACATCCCTAAATATTTTAGGGGCATCTTTCAGAGATTTCGAGAAAACTCGTTTCTTCGCTTCGTTTAAAATGCATTTGCCATTTAAGATTACCTAATTCCATATTTTAGATTTCACAATTTTCATGTTTTCTCAATATGCAGACGAATCTTTTGCTGTTAATGCATGTCCACGTAATTAATTATCAATCACTGATCTACAATCAGCATGGGGAATACTTATATCTTTATCGTTTCTGGCTGAGGTTTTTCAATCTGCTGAGATATGGATAAGTATGATTATGACCTCATAAGGCAACATTCAATATCTAAAATATAAGTAGGAAAAGGTATTACCCCGAAAAGAAATTGACAACTTATGATTCATACTGATGGGAAATATTACAAAAACATTCTGTATGGATGCAGAATAGAGAAGATACGGAAGAAAAAGTATATGAGATTTTTAGTTCTCTTTTACATTTATGATCGATATTTTAACTCTTGAAGATTATTCATTTCAAGTTTATTTAGTGATTTTTATTTAATATTGATAATTTACTAAATTATTTCGATTTTATGAACCGCGTGGGTTTATATATTTGTTCAATCCAAAGAATTAATCCCCGAAGATAAAAAGTTTTCCCCGTTGAAGGATAATTTGGTGGAAGTTTTTAAATTAGATAAGAATAGGATATAAATTAAATTCCTCTTTTGAAACTCGTCACAATTTTGTAGACAGCAACAGCGTTAGAGTTTTTTATTTTAATATATTAAAGTTTTACATTATAATTAATTTACACTTCAAAGGGTGTAAGGCCTGATTCTGAGATTTTTGTCAAACGTATGTCATACGGATGGAAATTAGAAATACCTCACATGAAAGTGCCATTAAAAAAGAACTTAGCTTGAGTGTAAAATGACTGATGGAGCTTTATCTCTGATTTTAAAGCGAATTAATAGGACTTCCTCATTTTTATAGTAAGAAAAAGTTAGTGATTTGCCATTTGATATAATTTGTGTTGTAATATTCAAATTCCTTTAAATATTTACGAAAATATTCCAATTTAATTCTACTTTCTTTTATGTTTATTAGATTTATAGAGACGGAAATATGAAAGGACCAAATCCGTTTCATTCTTCCTCATAACGTAACCGAATATCATATGCCTCTTTTTGGCAGAACATAGTCATGGCATATTGCCAAGTAAAACTTTCAGCTTCTATTTCAAAATATGAGATATTTTCAGCAATCCTTTATTCTCATAACATATTTATATATTCCTTATGTTCCGCATTTCATACATAAGATACAAGATTCTGAGATCTGAGGTTTATACTAAGCCAATGGAAAAGCGGAATATATTATTTTCTCATTATCTGATAAGATTTTTATAATCGAATGACATGATTGATAGTATGATGAATGAGGAAGTGTTTCCTCATAATTTGTTGAAAATCAAAAACAAACCCTTTCGAAGGAGAAAACTTAATATTTCATAATAAAGGTGACAAATTTTGGAAACCTTGTTTACATTTACAAACCAAACGTTGTATTTCTTTCAGCGATAAAATATAGTGCCTGAAATGAGTTACAGTGGAACTGCTGAGATGTGGAAAGGAAATAAATTCTTCCTAGCATTGGAATTCGGCGTCATGCGTAGATGTTTCCACACTCTTGAAATAAGATACTTTTAGATCCTCTTACCTCCGAATTTAGTTGTGCCGCTGTAAAACCTTCCGTTTCCTTCTGAATGTGTGTTGAGTTTTTGTGAACACTTACAACTGTTATGTTTGACCTGAAATTCACTCTTTATTGCTTTGCAATGATTTTAATGGAATCATAATGCGCAAAATTATAGGGGTGGAAGAATTTTGGGATTTCAGCATCTGCAGAAGAATTCCACACCATTTCAGTGGAAGAATATAACTTTTATTCTATTGTACATAATTTTCACGGTTGATTTAGAGATCCATTTTCAAAATGTACATTAAAATGTAATTTATCAATTCTTTAATGTTTGTAGAAACGTTTTATGAAAATATAAATAAAACCATGAATAAATAAGGAAAAAGTAAGAAAGAGAAACTAAATTTTAAAGATAGCTATCTCCAGGTTTATATCATCCAGTTAATCTGATTAAATACACGGAGTAAATTATTTAGTTCAGAGAAACACAGTTTTATAAGGCTTAGAATTCAAAACCAGTCTTCACTGCTTTTTCAAATTACTTGCGATCAATTTTCTGCGTTGATTCGAATATAATAACATTATATTTTACAATAATTCTAGGTATTTCCGCAATAATTCATCGCTGTATCTTTGCGTAGATATAAGATTTTTGAATGATTAAATCGATTTCATTTCGGATCATTTAATGCGGTTACGGTAGGATATATCCTCCAAAGCCCTTTATACTCTCGAAGAAGACGGTCGAATATGAATGATATCTGACTATTGAAAATTATCGTCATTGAAGTTATGAGTGCGTTTCCATGGAATTATCCGAGATTTGCACTCGAGGCCATCTTGTAATGAGTTCTGTCTCCAATACGAAGACCAATCTCAGCCAAGAGACATTCGCTTTCACTTCTTGTATCTTCTGTTCGCATTTCACGCCTATTTTCCGTAAGGTAATGTCTCCCATCACCTGTCACTTTGCAGCTCAAGACTCATGCGTCTCTCGTAGGAAAAAGTCGCTCTGTTAAACGTTCCGGGTGTCTGCCGTCTCCAGTATTTGCGTTGATGAAAACGTTGACGTATGTATCGCTGCAATGTAATGGGTTATTGATTGGATGTTATAATCCACGGAAAACCTCCATATAAGTTTATCGTCGGAGATTTAAAGAGAAAAAAACAGTATACTTTCTCTAATAGTGAGATAAACTCTATCCCAGGAACACCATCTTCAAGATTGAGATAAACTCTAGATCCTTTCCCTAATACGTAATTCTGAAAATAATCGTGTTACATTAAAGTTTAAAAGAATTGCACAAAATTTAAAATATGAATAACAAGGAATTAAATCGCTATTCAAGTGAAAATTTAATGAAAATTTTATGAATAAATTAATTTTAATTGTTCAAAATAGATAAAAATTTCAGTGGAAGAATTCAGTTACGAGTTGCAGATTAATCGAACTTAATGTAGGGATACGTTCGCACACAAACAACAAAGGCACTGCGGCGCTCGTGTTTAACCGCGATTCAAAGCAAATACCCGAGGGTAACCATGTTTTTCTGACGCGTTACGCCATTGCAATTGGAAGTTCTTTGCACCCATAAAATTCTCTCCAATTATGCAATACGTGTCTCCGAGGAATCGAGAGCTCCCTTGCGTCATCATCAGGTCATTAACTTAGATCTCGTATCTGCTGCGTCGAAGGAGACGAAAATATATATCGCGGATTATCTGCGCTTAAAAGGCATCGGAGGAGGAAGTACCTCCGAGTTATGGTTTGTTGCATTGGAATGAATGACCGAGGGACATTAACATAGTGACGTCCTCTGAGGAGAGCGCGGGCTCGGTCTCATTATAAGGGCCTCCCGTTGGGAACATCGTCACGATAAAAGGTTAAACTTACAAAACCTCTTCCGCGAAACACCGCCTTTTATTTCAACACCTTCTGTGCTATTCTTTTCCGAGATTAATGCGAGATCTGTGGTCAAATAACTCGAGGGCGTGCTTCAAAGAGTATCGCTTTACCTTCTCTTAAAGTTTTTCTTTGTTCTGCCGACACAAAAAATGATCATATGTTCATGTAGGATTCTTATTCTCGTTTTTCTATATTTTACGGAATTCCACAGATGTTTTTATGGGAGATTTATTTGAAATTAACCGCTATATGTGTCATTTTACCATAGTTACTATTAGGTGGGTAGGTAGTTAAGTTTCCATTTAAGTACATTATGATATTCGTATTTTATATCGCACGTAGTGATATTATCGTTATTTAAATAATTCTAAATTTTACGACAATTATAAAACCAATGTACTTTTGTCAAACGGAATAATTTTTCATTACGATTTTATTAATTATCTTAAGTAAAGCATTATGTCATTAATTAACATTATTTCATTATAAAGATATATACATCTATTCAATGGAAAAGGAATAAAAATGATTTTCTACATCAAAAGACAGAATCGATGGCGATGGAACAGTGCAGATACCTCTAAATTTTAGCTACGTAGTGTTCTCCCAAAATCTTTTACCGAAATTCCTTTTCTTCTATTCCATTCTTCTCTTTTTTTAAGATATCGGTTACTTTCGTCAACCTTGGAGGCACTGAATAAGTGCTCCAAAAAACGTCGAATATGACGCCAAAACTTTCTTTAACGGTCATAAATCGAACGCTGAATAGCGCCGAACCCACAGGAATTCAGAAATGATTTTTATGGACCATTGAGTGAATCACAGTTCTCAAACCTCTAAGTAAAAAGGTGGCCATAATATCGCAAGAGAATTCCTTATCCAGTAATTTTATGGACACTTTTTAGGAAGCATAAAAGCTACGCTCAAAAAGAGAAGATTCTTGAAAGGGCGAACAAAGAGTTTTTTTTTCTTAATAAGACGCGTTCATATGGTTTTGTTAATGTACATGATTTCCTAAGTAGTTATAAGTTACAGAAGTACTTATAAGCATATTTTCTCAGGTTCATACAGAGTTAACTAAATATTTATTTGAATTAAAATTTATCTATAAATCTAGCACACACGTAAAATCTACGACTGAATAGGTGTCAAAAATTCGTTGGGGAATTCAACTAGTTACAATTAAATTACAATCAATGCCCATAAGATTTATTTATACTAATAATCATTACTTATATTGAAATTTTCAAGTTTATTTTCGTGAAAATATACTCATTATTACCATTAATTTATACGTAATATCGGTAATAAATGAGCATTAAATTCAATACGACGAGCTGGTTATACTTTTTGTATCCAAATGTAGAATCACTGAGTAATAATTTCGAGAGAAACCCTTATCTCCGTATTGATCAGGGAAAATCGCTGTTCTGCCTCTAATTGAACATAAATTGTGACGCAGGTCGTGTTCGAACCTTTTTCCGAGATCTCGTGCGTTTATTCCCATCCTTACCTCAAAGTTTTTGCGTAAGTGCGTTCGATTATGCTATCACCCCTATTGGGATAGACCACTTTCAACCTACACTTGCTCCTTTTAAAGGGAAAGCTGCAGTTCCGAAGGGGATAAGCCGACACTCTCACTTGTCACATGCACCACATAAGGGGCGAACGACGATCCAAATGCGTTTCCCTTTTGCTTCGTTTTCAGTGAATAAGCTTCGCTCGGGGCCGTTTTCAATGGCTGTCAACGTGGTTTTCGGTGAAAGTGGCGCGAAAGTAACGATTCAGGGCGCTTTTCGATCGATCGTATCTCCAAATAATTGGTGCAACTTACATTACGATTTCGTGTCTAAGGGGCCATTACGCGCACAATTAAATAAATCAACCTGTTGTTCTCGCTCGATTTGGGCAGGAACTGGTTGAATCACTGAATGGAAAGAAGCTTCTGATATAGTATACTTCGGAAAAATGCAGGAAAAATGCGGTTTTTATCGCATAAATTATTTATAGAAATTATTGATGGAGACTTGGCTATCTTATGAAGGTTCTCCTACGTTTTTCGTTTTAATTAATTCAGGGACTAATAAATTGATAGTAAAAGAATATACTAAAGTTACGAGAGAAATACATTTACAAATAAACTTTAATAGGGATTTTTCTTTGCGGAAAAGTCCTTAATCTTTCCGAAGCGATTTCAAAGCAATTTATTCACTACTATATATTAAATCAATATAAGAGGGCGGGACCTCGTGGAAAACCATAGTATAATGAAAAAACTGAAATTTCCACAGAAAATTTGCTTTACTAGCGACCGGTTTCGACATTTTAAATAAAATCTTCAGGCTCAACAATTAAAGCAAATTTCCTATGGAAATTACAAAGTTTTTTTCATTTTACTATTATTTAGTTTAAATTGCACACTAAAATTATTAATTTGTGACAGATTTAAGGTAGAAATGGCTTAAAGGCCTTAATCACGACTTTTCATTATCTTACTTGATAACGAAAGTAATTTGCAATTAAATCTCTGGGTGCTAGAGGATATTAACTCAAATTGAAGACATTAAAGAGTATTTTCAGCTATTGGAAAGACGGCTTTATTTCAAATATGATATGGAAAAGTTCCACCTAGCATATTCCGGAAGTATTTATTTTAAGTAATTATATGTATACCGAGCCAGATCCATATGCATTTTATCTCCTAGGAACACTAACAAGGTGCAAACTAATGTGATTAAGTATATGAACACACTCCACGGTGCTTAAACTAAATTTAGGTTTCCTGTATTTGAAATCGGAACTCGTTCTGTGAATATATTATCTATTAAGACGATTCCGGTCACGTAAACAGACGTAAAATGTTCATCATAATGACAAATTTCCATTAGTCGAGAGATATCTGTCGCATGCATCATGTGCACGAGAAAGTTATATTGACACGTTATATGTCCCACTAAAATATGCCCTTTGCGATGCAAGTCCGTTGACGTTTTATTTCCTCCTCGAAAAGTTCTTTGCACTTTTTTCCCACTTTCGATGGGTCAATTAAACCAATACGCTTTGCATACACGAGTCTATCGATCCGTGGCCAATTGAAATAAAACCTTTTTAAGAGGAATTTATTATCTAACGGAAGCTTAAACGCTCACGAGGCGTTTTATTGGTCGACGGTGAAATCGCCACTTTCTCGTAATAAACGGAGCGTACGGAATTATTCCGAATGTTTTTTTTATAAATGACATTTAAATTTATTTCCTCGACCGTTCAAATATGACAGAATTTTGAATTTCAATCGACCGACTTTCAGGAAATTGATATCGTATCACTTCTTCATTCACGTTCGGCTTTATGAGAAGCAGAGCTGGGATTCACAAGTGGAAATTGATTTCTATTCCGTTACTATGGAGACAATTTTTCTATTTGAAATACTTCCGATACCTTTTGATGAAAAATCTATAATCTATTCCAGATGAAGAAAAAAATCTTAATTTGATAATTCAGCCCCTCCTGAGATTATTTATTGACTCTATTTTCCTACGCTATTAAAACGGAGTTCAACTTAAAATTTCGGTTCCCAAGTAAACTTAGAAAGCTCTCATTTAATATTCTTCATCTTTGATGTTTACTTCAGCTGCCACTGCTTGTTTTCAACCGAGAATTTTCATTTTTAACTTACTTTTAATAATTGCCGAGGGATGTTAAATCTGAAGGATGTTTGCTTATCAGACGCCATTCATGTGATTGATATTAATTATATGAAAGAGTTGTTTAGATTTTAGACCATAGTTTATCATCCATTGTTGCTTTAAAACTATGTAATTTGTAAAATATTTATCAAAGATCCAGATAATGTCTTTTTCTTCTAAGCCCAACTATGATTCATCTATTTTAATTATTTTCTGCAAAGATGTGACAGATTTGGAGTCTTAATCTAAACAATGATAAATGCTGAACCTTTTCACTGTGGACTGATAAAGCTTACTAAAGGTCTTGCATGTCAGTTTTAATCTAACCTTTCCCATTTAGATAGAGAATTCTCTTTCCTCATATTTCTATACAAAGAGCATCTATCATGGTTCGAATGAGCAGCGCAGTCAGTCGGATTTGAATACCCGTTTAATGGGTCAGAAAGGCAACGGAAAAACACGGGAGAAACATCGCCGTGACAGCGTGCGACGCCAGATCAGGAAGGGCGGCTGCATTCGATTGAACACGGCCGTGCTTCCATTGCAAAGACGATGACAGGGAAGAAGTTAGTTGAACGGATCCGAATTAATTACAAAACCCATTCGGAAATGAAGTCAAAGACAGAGATAGATCGGAGGGTGACTAGTTGAGGCGATAAATCAAACACCTGGGATTTTGCGGTAGCAAGGAATTACGAGGGCTTGAAACGGCCACGCGCGCATATGATGCATTGAGAAACGACGATTTTTTTACGGAAGTGATACTTCGAGTCCATGAAAGCATGGATACGCTGAAAAGATACTTTTTATCGAGATGATTGGATTAAGATAGGAACAGGTTCCAAAATGCAACCGCCAGACGTCTTTCAGAGCTTATTAAGTGGGAGATGGACGCGCCGCGATAATTTGTCTGCTGCAGTCCCTGGGAAAGTTCCATTGGTCAATTAAAAACGTGTCTCGGATCATATCTTGAGGTGTTGTGCGTTAATAAAGTACGTCTCCGCGTCTTTCATGAAACTGAATGTGCAATCTGCGATCGCGTCTTACGCTGCAGACCACCAACCCTCTCGTTCCAATTAATGAAATGTGTGGACAGAGTAGCTTTAGGGAATAATGTTCCCGAAAAAAGTAAGCTGACTTCAAATCGCATGGAGTAATTGATGAATCGTAATCATAAATAATTCATTCATAGTAACGGAATATATCTAGTAAAATATGACAATGCTAATATCCAAATATTTTAAGAAATATTTAATTTAATAAATGAATTTTAACCTCTAGTGTTTAGGTTCTTACCCATCTCCCTCAGATTACGTATTGACTCATTGTCTTAATCAAATAATCAATCTATTCCAGTAGACCTGATGTTTGAGTTAAGAATTTAAATGCGTACGTTATTGTATATCAATATTCATATAGTAATCATCCGCTTAATGTTTTGAATTCAGTACACTAATCTTCTCATTAGGATAAGCACAAATAAATGTACGCTTAGTCGAATATTGTTACTTTATCTTATGCTTTTTGCCTCATTAATGATTTATAGATAGTGGGAGGAAATAATATAACGATGCAATATATAATATTTTCAGCATTTTATGTACTTGTTAGAAATAAAATTTATTGAAATGTAATCGTTACGCAACCGACAATATTTACGGACAGTTTCTGCCAATTAGCCGAACTTGATTCACGTCTATCCAAAGAACTTAAATAGCCATGAAATTTATGTGGAGAAACTGTTCCAATGCGGAGGTGCATTTAAGCTGTGCTCAAACAGGCTTCACTTGCGAGAGAAACTCTATAAATGCCTTTTGGCTCTGAACTGTGCTCATGGGAACTCTTTCAACAATTTATCTATACAAGGAATCTAACTCCACAAAGAAATTAAATAAAAAAACTCTTTTTAGATTGTGAAATAGTATTTGGATAAAAATTTGTTCCTTAAGATTAATAACAATGTGCTTACTGATTACTATTAATTAGGCTATGACAAACAAAGAACAGCATTAGTTACAACATGAAAAATCACTAGCTTTCAAACTTGTTTACCTTATCAAAGTTTTAATGGAAAAATTAATCACAAACTATTAAAAAAAGACTATGTGGTGTTAAAGGAAATGGGCCTATGTAGAATGGAACGTTATTTGCGAACCGGAAAGAATTAAAAATCGAAGAAAAAACTAGTCGCGAAAGATAGAAATCAAAATTTATTTAACTTATATTTGTTCATTATTACATTTAAATTAATGAATATATATTTTCAAGGCGTTTTTGGAGATACAAATGGTGGTGATAGCATGTTACTTATATGTTTCCATTATATTTACATATTTAAAGAAGTAATTTTATATTTAATTCATTTCTGAAGTGCTTCCCTCTGCCAGAATGTATTTATGTACACAACAGGGATAAGGTGAGAATAATGAAAAGAAATATTATAATCGCAATACAAAAGCAATTCGTATGGAAATTCACCGACAGAAAATTGTGGTAATTCCCCGGATAAAACGTTCCTCCGATTGAAGAGTCATATAAATTAAGTATATTCGTTTCACAAATGCGTCACGGAAATTTTTATGAGTCTTCTTCAACGGCTCACTGCACATGAAAAATCAGTAAACAAAATCCTTCAGAGCGTAAGTAAGTATAAAAGCTGAAGGACGAATTCACTATTTTTGGCGGATGACTGAATTTGATAATCTTTAAGACATATGAGTAACGTTTAGAAATTTACTATCATTTAAATTACTATATTTTTACTCTGTCTTTTGAAGGACTATTTATGTTAATCTGAAATATACATAAGCATCTTGGTTTACATGTGCAATTTGGTGAACAGTAATATCTTGCATTTTCCTTAAAAAAGTAGAATAAATTGAAAAAGGTGTACAAAGTTAGAACATTAAAATATGGAATAGTTTATAACGAAAATTTGAATCGAGATATTTTAAGATTTCATCAACGTACTTGATTACATGGAAAATATAACCGTATTAAAAGTTATACTGAATTTAGTGTTTATTAGAATTATATCAAGATATCCGCATCAACTGCAAAAGTAGTTCTTATAGTCCTGATTTATTTTATGAATCTACGGGAAATGTGCAATTTTTTGCATTAAGGAGAAAAGTTAAAACGTATATAAAGTTTAAATTTCACTAAAAGTAGTATTAAACTCTTTGTGTTGTGCTGGCGTTAAGCGGAGGTAATATATTTTATTTGTTTTCCATCTATTCACGATATCCAGAGATATAAAATGTATTGCTCCAAACAAGCAGTATCGTGGTCATTATATTACTATCGGTTGACACTTCAATCTCTTAGAAAGAGCATTTCGCGAATTTGTCTTTCGTGAATAACCGATCGAATAGAATGCAATTCGCAGAAATCGTATCTATTGGTGTGCGGAGATTATTTGCAAAATCGTGACTAGGAATGAAAGAATTGGGTCAAAGATAAGTGGTGTGTAGAAGAGCACGGTGCACGGTAGCTGTGCCGGTTCAACCGAGATGGTTTGGGGTCAGTACAACGCTAAGGACGAGAGCGGATGCTATACTAACGTTTGGGTTTGATGGAGACAGCTTTATCATGTATGTCCATCTTGCAACTCATTTATCACAAATGAGAAGAGAGATATATTTTAGAGTCAAGGGTCTCACCGTATCTTTCCTTCGCATTTTTATTTCCCCGCTTTGAACGTCAGCCTCTTTTAATCGCTGAATCAGAGCAGATAAAAACAAGGATTTTTCTGAAGCAATAAACTTTTACGTACGCTTTTCCGAGTATTTTTTTCGAGGATAATAGAGTGGCGATTGCATTCTGAGATAATATGTAGTGTCAAATATCAAGGTAGCCTTTCTAATTGGACTTTTATTCGCCAACTCTACGATCAGGATAAGGGTTCCATTCTGTTTGAGAGAGAATAGTTTATAAATAATAGAAAAATAAGTATACGGGAGTTGAAGCTCAAATTTTTTCACGAAAGAGAGAGTAAAAAATCTCGGAATATTTGTTTATACTAAATGCTGATTTTTCATGGGTATATATTCAGATTGAGCAAATCTAAGATGTTTTTGTTTGAAGTGGATGATTTTAATAAGAGGTTAAACTTTATTGCATTATAACTTGAAACAGAATTGATGAATATAAAATAGTTCAGAAGACAAATTTTGATGAACGATCTTTGCCAATTTCTATGGCTACGGTGACGATGAAATGAAATATTTTAGTTCATCTGCTACTATTTTATATACTATCCTCCTCATATTAAATTATTAATATAAATTAAACATGCTTTTCTAGACACCAGTGAAACATGGCTATTACTTTACTATGAAATTGTCACAAAAATCAGCAATTTCATAAATAAAACCTGGGGAATTTTTTTGTCTTGCATTTTATATTTAATTATTGGCCCATACGAATAAGGAAAACAGAAATTGATATCTTATGAGATACTAATTATAACAGTGAATCGCCTGAAAAAAAGGAATTTAGTTTGTAGATATCATCTCAGTCTCCAAACAAGGTAAGAAGTCGCAAATTAGCTTTTGGAACAAACCGCAGGAATTTTACGATAGTATAATTTATCCCTTAGCTTGATATATTTACTTCTGTAATTTCTTTTCTGGGTAAAAACTTCCTTATAGTCTTTACTGAAAGTACTTGAATTTGGCGTACCGTACTTCTCATTTATTCATGAACGGTACCGGGATTTTTTTCTCGGAATTATAAAAATGTCTTCGAACGAGGTCAATTTATGATACGGCTTCCACTTCCAATGTCAAACTCTTTAGAATGCTGGTAAAAAGACAGCGTGAAGGCATTCTCGGTTAGATGTTCCGCTGTTGTGAGATTTTTCCTAATCATGATTCGCTTGAATGGGAAATTGTATGGAGGCATAAATGAGGCAGGACGAGTCGAGGCGGTTGTAAGGATGAGGTCATCTCCTTATACGTCCTTTGAAATCCACTTACGGAATTTGAAAAATGAGTTTATATATTCTGGAGAACACATATAATCTATACACTCAAATTCTCGAAAGATCCTGTAATGTATAGATTATAAAGTAGTTATATGGGAAAATATCTATTAATAAAGACTGCAGTACAATCTTAAAATTGCAGTAGTGTTTACATAAATAAGAGAAATTTATTAATCCTCAAACGCCAACATGATAGGAAGTTAGGAATTCTAACCAAGAGCATAACATGAATGCAAATATACTATCATAATCATATCTTTGGAAGAACATTGAAAGTTCATGTAAATTATAGACAAGAAATATTTCATCAATTATTAAAAGGATTCCATACTCTAAATTGTGGGACAAATATATACTAAACAAAATAGATTGAATTTGAGCCTTATGAAACTCTTATTTACTTTTAATATTTCAAATTCAAACGGCTATATAATTTTAAAAATATTCAGGCGTAATAATAAAATACTTCGTATCTTTCTTAATTACCTATATTCTCATCGCATCGTTTTGCGGGATATATAAGTTTGAGGATAACGGAAAGTAGATAAACGGGAGGATGAGGGACTTCGTATCTCTTGAATTCGTGGACTTTACAGATCCTTAGTGATTCTCTATTCATAAAAAAACTATTTTTTTATTTTCGAACACACCCATGAATATAATTCATCCACATATATAAACAGCCGTACATACAATCTCTATTTCTCATAATTATTCCATACTTTGGCATATCTATAAAAACTATTCCTATAAAATCCATAAAAATTATTATTATATGAATCCGTATAAATAGTATTAAAGATAGGTTTAAAAAATATAACTGCTTATTATTATCTAATACTGAAATTTATGCACCAATTTTCATCACGAATTTGATTTTCAACCTCTTCTATAATGGTGTTTTGTCCCTGCAAATTATCGTTTTATTTAGGAACAGGATATTTAACTGATTGACGAAAATTTGAATGATTCTTTTTATAATTACTACTCACAGAAGCTTATGGATTTCACATATTTCTGACCCAATGAAATTCTTAAAATATCTTTATTTTCTTCCCTATCTTATAAATTTAATAAAATAACCCTTATCTTGTATTCATAGCATGCTAAATTTTATTCTCTCTTTCTGAGATATATTCTTGTACGGTTAGATACAAGATTAAGTAAACTGGAATCTTTGGATGTGTTTGAAGGGTTGAATCTATTGTAGCATCTTTTCATGGAACTATTATTCGTTCAAGAAAACCCCTCCAATTATTATCCTATGCTTCAATATGTAAGTAAAAGAGGTCAAATGAACGAACAATTTCAAAGTCCTCTTTCTCTTGACTTGCGTAATTGATGCACTCTGTCCAACCCCAATAAACTGCCTCATTAAATACGCGTGCAAATGTGCGAAATAGCATTGCTTCATTTTCACAGACCATTATGCTTACCTTAGGCGCCTTGCTAATAGCCTCGAATTTGGAATTCGTTGGGGAAACATAATTGGGTAAGTTAGGAGTTGCCTTAAAGGGTTCGTCACCTTTTCTTCCCCTAATTTCAGTACCTCCGCATACTTCCTTTATCTATGCGAACACTCATTCTATAGCTCATCATGGAGCTCAACAGTCGGCTGGTCACAAAGGCCAAGTACAAAGAAGATTTACGGTGGACCGTAAATGGACATCGTACGTAGTCTCAGCAGAAGTAAAAGATCGTGGAAGACGACTTGTGCATTTCCTCTAATCATCTTTTTAATAACCCAACGAGTTTATGAAGTGAAAGAGGAGTGAAGTGCGTACAATTCTGAAACGCGCCGTTTGTTAATAGCACGAGTTAAAGGGAAAGTGTTTTAAATTATTAATTTATATCTTCACTTTGAATAAACTTTAGCGTTGGTTTCTAAGATCATTTATGGTATTCTTATTAAATGAATGCCATTAATAGGTAGAGTTTAATAAGAAGATTCTGTAAGTTCTATGATTTAGTGAATCTAAGACTGTGCATATTTTTCGCAATGTTTGTGAAAGGATTCTAATTCTCTTTAACCTTTTTATTTTTTAATTATTGACATTTTTAGCACTTTAATAGTAATTAATCTTTTGTCTATTGGAGTTCTGAATTGAATTTGAGGATGGAATTATACACTCAATCGCAAATAATTATGAATGAAATAAATATAATAAATTAACAGATTAAGGACTTTTTCGCATTAAGAAGCGTATAATCTAGCATTATTGATGACAATCTACTCTCATAGTCTTAATAGCTTTAATCATATTTCATTTAGATTCAATGTCAATGCACACATTGAAGTGATTTTCAAGCTATGCAGTAACGAATTTATAATACATTTGCTGGCAAAATTTGCTTAATTTTTTCTCGCATTGAAGGTAGTGTTCTTTTGGTATTCTGAGCATAATCCAGTTTTACCGCATTAAAATCTTATATTCCTAAAATTAAAATTTCAATTTCTCGCAGAAATAGCAAAATCGTTCTGAAATTTACATGTTCGCGAAAAAGTTTGCATTTGATTAATTTTGATATTGAAGAGAATAGTCGTGGAAAGCAATACTTCGCTCATAATTACTCCCTCGGATGAAATCCTATTCCTTCCATTCTTCCGTATGCTAAAACGGTAAGCTCGACTAAATCCGCGCGAATGCACTTCGCCGTGTTACGTGACAACGGATTCTCGGATAACGGACCACATTCACAAAGTTTCTATTAACGTTGGAAATAGGGAATCTGTTCTGCGATTAATTTGGATTAGTGTCAGAATATTTTTTCGAATTTATAATAGCCTTTGGAGGCAATTACACAGGATGACTGACAGGAAACTCTGGCATCCGTGTCCGATGCCCTAGATGCGACTGCTTATGCATGGGATACGTCATCTTTTAATTATCATTTTAATTCGAATGATATTTCTATAGAGTTGACTCCAAATCTTAAATTGAGGGTTAATTCAGCCACCAGTGATCATTTCAATGATTATCAGCAAACACAAACTTATCAAAGATTGAATTACTTAAGATAATCTATGACGTGACCTACAGTTGAATATGTATTCCAAAATTTGCTATGCTAATTCTATACATGTAAAGATTGATTTTAATTGGCTTAACTGAGTGAACTAAGAACACTTACTAACTTCCATGGAGTATTTTAGGTTCACCAAGTATGACTTTTATAAAGTTGAGCTCAATCGTATCAGATTAATTGATTAATTTGTTCAGTAGATAATGCCAATCCTGATTCACCGGTTTAGTTCATATCCATTACATTTAATTTATTAATATCATCCTATGGTATAATTTTAAGAATATATTAAGTTACCGCATTCATTTCTAGAAACGTTTCTGGAAAAGTGTCACAGTTGCCATTTCAGCCCAACCATGCGTAAGAATATGGCAAGAATATGCATATACCCTAAGCTGTAGTTACCGGAAACGTTTAATGACAAATCCCAATAAATGAATATTAAATCAAAGGAGACATTAAACAAAATTTTATGATTATATGCGATTCTATAAAGCATTACTATCATGAAAATTAGAATAACCTCCATTTCTTGTAACTTAATAATGCTTTGGTCTCAACAAAGAATGACAACTGGTAAGAAAATCTTAAAAGCTATTAGATAAGAGAGTACTTGAGCTCACTCTCAATTCATGTATTGCTTCTTGCATTAGCTTTGGTATCATTAGCAATTCAATAGAGTCAATGTGTCCATATCACTAAGTGTCAACCGCATATTTACTTATGAAAGTTATTATATAAGGATCTATTTCATTATAAGATACTCTCTTTGCTGCAAAGTGCTATAATGCCTTGAAAGCTAATATCCACCCATATATATAGCCACTTATATATTGCATGGTAATAGTTTCCTGAAAATGAAACAATTTTAATCTAAGCTAGGAACACTATTGAATGTTTATTACAATGAATACAAAGGTAGCATTAATGAGGCAATTAAGACTTAAATTATTTATTATGAATTTAATTTGTATAATATATCTTTTTATTTGATCGTAAGATTTTTTGAATTTAGATTGATAAATGATATTTATCTTTACAAAACGAAACTTCTCCATTTTGTTGTTCGCTAGTTACACGTATTTTATTTTTAACTGTATTGTAAACATCGCGCTTGACTTGAGGTATAAATGGTTAAATAGTGTTCAATTCTTTGAAGATTATAAAGCTTGTTTGACTGATAGTTTTAAGCCTGTAGATTATATAAACACATTTTAACTATTTCCCTATTAGAAGGACGTAGAGTTTCATAAAAAGGGAAGATTATCTCACAGAGCGAGATAAACTCGGTTTCACTTTATTGAAATGCGTGTAACGTATTCGGGTCGAAAAGCCTTTTCAACCTTCCGCATATCTTGGGTCATGATTCAGGTGTAATAGAAGGCGCCTTAACTCAAAAGACCAAGTCGATAATTCTTCTCATAGTATCTGAAGCCTTCGGAGTGTTGGTAGTCTTGCGGAGACGTGCCGTGGGGATACACTTTCCAACGGAATGGTTCATGAGTTAGGTGCGCGCAATTCAACCATCGATAACTTAAGCCACGAGACAGAGATAAACAGTCCTCAGGCTGCCTTTCTGGTCCCATTCTGACATCCCTCTTCGATCCCTTCATTACCTATTACTTGTGCCTCGCCACGTAATGACCGCGTCTTCTCAACTGCTCTCCACTTAATCGCCATTTTAACGAGCCCTCCATTTTTACGAGTTGCACTGCTTCGTCCCCAGGCGGCGTCGCTCGCCTCGGGCGCATTCGACCAATACTCCCACTTATAAAACCGCCTTCTTATCTACTCTCTTTCCGGTTTTCTCCATCGCCTTTAGTTTCCTCTCTTTTTACGCTCGTAACCTCTCTTCGCATAAAAAATGAGAGGCTAAATCTACACCGGCTGACTTCCGCGCTTGAGCGTAGTAAAAATACCTTTTCATTGGTGAAAACTCATCGAAGTAGATAGATGAATGAATGGGGGATGCTCTCTATATAATCCGAGGAGATTAAAGCGTGTTGTGTGTCTCTATATTTCCTGTCCGCGAAACTGTTCTCGTTCCATTGAAATTACTTCTCGTTCTTTGTTTTTTTTTTGTTATTGAAACTAGTGTTCCGTTTTAATTGCTTCCGTATGATGATTTTTAGCTCGTGTTTCCTTCTAAATTTTTTTTATTTGCATGTTTGAATTCTGCCGAGTTCTTATCAAAGTTCTTTATCTATGCAAGATCAAGAAATTCTTCCGTAAATAAAAAAACGATATCTTAAGCAAGATTCCTAATACAGCTGCTATTTTCTCCATCATATTTTTATTTAAATAGCACTTAGAGTAAAGCGAAGAAAGATAAAATCTCCTAAAGTATTTCAAATGGAAATCCATAGGAGATTAATTTTATAAAGAGATTTTTTGTTCTATTAACTCTAAGATAATGAAATATTTAGCATTTTTATATAATAGGTGGCTCTCTCATTTCCTTATACATAATTTTCTTTGGCTTTGGTTTGAGTTACATCACTAAGCCAAGGTAACTCCTTTTACATGTGATAATTCTGTCTTCGAACACGAAAGCAAAACTTTGATTTAATCCTATTTTTACGTCAAATAGAGATATAGCCATGAAACAAAACACTTGATATGTCATGCTTAGAGATATATTGGATTTTAATGTTGTTGACCATCGAAAAGAATTTTACCTCCAATACATTATTAAATTACCATAATATCTACTTCTTTTTATACTATAATATCTCTTATCGTGGAGCATAACCAAACATAATAACGGAAAGTTTTTTAGCATTTCTTTCATTAAAATCCTCAGCGAACTAACAACTTCAAATAACCGTACAGTTAAAGAGGTATTATAATCTCACAAAGTATCAGAAACATTAACAGATGCCTTCGAAGTTCTTTTATTCACAAAAGCCCCAGGCTATTTTCTTCTGTGTATGTCATTCGTGGCCTATATTGTGTTAGCTCAAAGGATATTCAGCGGTAATGCATTTGAAATTCAGCGTAGCATTCGCTTGCAGATGGACACATCAGATCACTGTGTCCTCGTTACTTTATAATGGTGGTACATTCTAAATTTAGAACGACACAGAAATAACTCACTGGAGATATACGTCCAGCGATTCGCAGAAGGTTCAGTCCAAGTCATGGCAGCAAAGCGGACTTAGCAATTAGTATTCCAAAGCCTTTCGATTCGAAATAAGCCGCGTGCTAATTTCTTCATTACTATCTGCTCTCAAGAGGAGGAATATCGTATCTTTTTGCAGAAATCCTGATCTCTATCCGCCCATCGAATTTAAAAATGCGTAAGCAGCTTTAATTAAATGCCCTGGCCAAGTTGTCGGCTAGAAATTATTTTCCAGATTCACTTGTCACTCAAACTCGTGTTCATCTGTCACTTTTCTTAACCTCTTGACTTTTGAGTATTAAGCTAAGTATGCGTGGTTTTTTGATGCTTAACTTGCACCTTTCTTCGGAGAGTACTTTTGCGGCGGTGAATTGCATTTGTGGAAATAACAGCGTCTGACACGTTTAATTAAAGTATCAATCTCGAGAGAGAAGTTTTTTGGAGATAAATTCTCCGGTTGTTCTTGATATCCTTGTTTAAAGTAAGGCCTTAACATACACCAATTGGATTGAAATAAATCTTATTTAAATCGCGACCATCAATTATTTTTTATGACACATTACTATTACCAAGAGTAAAAAAATTAACTTATATCAGTAGTAAATATTTGAATGAGTGAGCCAGAAAGATACAAGCTCATTTTATCCTCATAAAAATCAAACATAATGTAGGAAATATTTAGTACACTTTCGGATGAGCTGTCTTTTACTACTTAAAATTTTGTAACAATTCAGATATTTAGCTAAAAAGAAGAAAGATGCATAATGAGTGTGTAATTTAAATACCAAGAGGGATAGATTCTCAAAATAGCTTTCAAAAACATGGATATCAAATTCCTCCTAAATTTAACTCGTCATGATAATATTATAGGCTCATGGGACATATACTTTATGGACTTAGATTCAAACATTTAGTGAGCATTGAAATAAAAAATAAATTTCGATGATTTTCTATTAATGAATCATTAGTTTGGTTTCTTCCTTTGCCTCTAAATCAAAATACGAATGGTATACAGTTGATAAAACATTAAATCTTCCTATAACCCTTCAAGAACCTAACGTATGGATATGGTATCTCGGAGAAAATGCCTCACTTCGAAGCGTAAGATCCGCAAAATCATTCTCTCGTTCGCTGTTTCTGGAACGATTTTCCCGTTTCCCTCATTTTAATCAGTTTATTCTCCCCTAATTACCAACTCTTGAAGCAACTCTTAATTACGCTTTGATTCTAGGAAGTCTCGCTAAGAATCTTAATGTATGAGCAACTCACGCTAAGCGCGTAATCGTGTACCGAGGCAAGTGTGAGATGAATACTGAAAACACCTAAAGGTAAAGGGTGCGAGGGATGACGTCACCTAGAGATAGATGATCATGCGCTGCGCCAGTCATCTGTTTTTTCACGGATTTTTTTCACCCGAGGGATTTTTACCCGCGACTATGTTTGTGTAAGAGCTTGGTGTCTTAATCCATCGCACAGGTGGCAAAGCGGAAGAGAACGCGGGGTTATCATTGGTGGAATGTTTAACAGCTTCGGAAGACAAGGGAAAAATCGATTAGAAGGCTTTCTCTGCGGAAATTGTTGGGTATCTTTGCTCGTATAAAATGTAAATGAGCTTGTAATTTTCACGAGATTAAATTACGTGTCTTCCTGGATAAGACTCAAAGGGCTTAAACTGATAATCCCTCTCCCATGTACTTGGAGGAGTCATGATCGTCTACTTCGCCAATGGGGGAGTTTGGAATCAAGATAATTTGATTGCCGGAAGTATAAATATTAATTTGATTATATATGTAATACACGTCATTAATATAATTTATAATTCTATCAAACCATGCGTGTTCGATCACAATTAAAAAAGTTCGCAGGTTTATTAAAGTTTCATCTTATTATAAATTCCAAATGTAAACTTCTTAAGTTCTTTCTGACTATGCTAATTAGGCGAAAAAATTATCTTATTTACTGTTAATATATTTAATAAACAAAATTGATTGGTAAAGAATTGATTAACATATGTGTTCTCTAAATTTTTTGTAAGGTATGTAAATGCAGAGCTTTCATGTCAAGCTTAAGTATTAATTGGTACTAAAAAAACTATTTAAAATTAAAAAGATCTATTCAAAATGAGATGCAGGAAGGGGTCTCATCCTCGCGTATAAATTAAGCACGAGAATCATCGTCAGCCAGCAATTAATCCATCCTAAATTCACATTTGTATGAACACACGGTTATTAAAGCCAATTAAATATTAGATTGATCTTTCAGATTCCCTGAGATTTTGTATGAAAAATAGATGACATACCAAAAGGTTACGTAATGATGCACCCTTAAGGGAAACTAACGGTTTATACCTTTGGGCCTAATTAATTTCATCTGATAAAAAAATTAATATTCCAACAAAAAACTTCCTTTATCATCGATCGAAAATGCAAAGATTGATTTTGACATCGAGTTGGACATTGGGAAAGATTAATTTGGAGTGATAATATCATTGCTTTTAATTTTCATAAAAAAGATTAAACCCACCTATTTCGAATATACATACGAATAGAATTCTTGTATTTATGACTCATCATACCTGTTGATACACGCTTGTGATGGCAAATATCGTTGCTATACTTGGAATCCATTGTTGGAAACCTCGTTCATCACGATTCCTTACGGAAATCGTATGAATCAAAGGTGGTGACTTTAATGGGATCACTAGTCGTAGTACCACTCTATATTTATTTCCTATCCGCCCCTATAAAGAGAAAATTCGCTTCCAAGAAAAAAATGTTTGCTCCGAACGATTAAGTTAACGGTGCTGAAACTCGCTGTGTTAACATGTAAGGCTTTTCCATAACACCACCGACCCTAATATGTCACCCTTTTTTCTATTTCCAACATCGACTCTGGTGAGAGTTTCACCAACCGTCCCCGTGAATGCTTTTTTACGCGTATCTTCGCTGCACAGCGCTCGGTGGATCCCCGACCCTCGATCGCCACCCCATCTGGTGGCACCCACGAGGAAACACGAGTAGAAAGAGGGGGAAATATGGAAGGCGTATGGGACTTCTCGCGATGCGAGTGAAGTGCGAGAGGACAGTTGTGAATTGAGTGTGGGTTTCCAAAGTGAGAATTTCAGCTGAGGATTGCGAGGGAATGCCTCCGAAATGGAGTTCTCGAATGCGCATTTTGATCCTCCAAGATAAAGCCCTTTCTTGATACATATATTTAGAAAGAAGTCAGCCTTACAGTATCCCGTTTAGAATGTACGTCTTCAATACTTGTCTGCGCTAAGATACTTCGATGTTTCTCTTTATTGTTAGTTTGTATTGTTAATAGATGGGTTATATACATTAATAGCTATCAGTTGTATAACTTTGGTTCTAAACATAAATATGTGAGATATAACAACATATTCAGCTTAGTTTGTATATAATATGACACTCTTTATTCAAATAATTAAAACAATCGAAAAGTTAATATGTATGAAGTTAAAACGAAATGAAATCGTTACGTATATCTTTTGAAGTAACATTTTTTTAAGAACGGTAACTTATAACTATTTATATATATAACTACTTATATTTATAATAACGGTAACTTATCTATATTCTAAGACCTATTGATTCATTAAAAGAAACTCGACAACGATGAATAGTTGATCGCTTGTTATCTTACTCTCCTATATTCTTGTTGTAATATATTCCTAACTATTTGATTGAATATTATTCAGATATTTGTCAATATAAAGCGAACTTTCAGCTAATTCTCTCGTTTGGACGTATAATAATGTTGCTGCTATAAATTTCATTCCTCCAGATGTTATCTTGTCACCAAAGAATAGCTTTATTTGTTAGTGAATGCGGCACTAAAACATAGGTCAATATATCATATGCTGAAATTGAAGAGCACTTCAGTGAATATGGTGCCCACAAATACCTTTGCTACGCTCTCTATTGCCCTCCGAACAACAATTGATGCCGTGTATCTGTCCGATGACCTTTGACACACCTCAAGATTCTTTTGGGAGCCCCGTCACTGGATATTCGGCTGAGAGGACAAAGCCATTCGGTCCACATCTGATGTCTCTCATGTAACCAGGTAGGAGTGGATAACAGGATGTTTCTATCTCCTTCCGGCATCCAAAAGAAAACCAGATGGTACGGAATACAGAGGAGGAGTTCGGCAATGAAAAACGCACGCCAACGTTTTTTTATCAGCGGAGGATCGAGATTCGGACGCGCATATTTCATCCGTCTACCGTCCTTTTATTTTTTGAATAACGTGTTGGTTTGGTTTGAGTCGCTATTTGTATATCAGTCATGCCGTTCTCTCGGGACATCTCTCTACTCTTTCTTTCGAGAGGACAATGTCTCCGGTCTCCCGCTGATTCCATCTTTTATTTTTCTCGAGAACGGTAGTTCCTTATAGATCTCAAAAATCGCCTGTCCAAAGTGGGTTTTTTGCTCTCGGGACTGTGAAACGTTGACTTACATAGCGACAGAAGGAGCTATAAATTGTACGTTTCCAGGGACTGAGGGAGGGTCGCTTATATTCAGGGAAGGACTCATTGTGGGGTCTGACAAGAAACCGATGTCGTCAATATTTTAACGGAGCTAATAGACTCCGCGGGTGTCAAGTTTTGGTGGCAATTACAAGCGGCTTGAGGAAGATCTGCGGAAAGATTTGTGGGCACAAGAGAGGTGTCTAACAGGTAAAGAAGATTTTATTTTAATTTCGGGAAATAAAATTAACGATAGATAATTCAAAATAGTGACGTAAAATGAAATATGCAAAATTGTTGCTGCTTTGATTGTGAGAACTACTGTTTAGATCATTAGATTTTACGAATTTAATTTATGGAGGATTTTTTAATTTGAAAGTTTATACACAAATTATGATTGATCATTTATTTTTTATTTTATATCATCGATAAAATATCACGTGAATTAATTTTTTAATTTTCATCTCCTTGAACCGGGAAAATTTGTTTCTTGTGAAATGTGGTCCATGTAGAAACACGCTAAACTTCTTTCAATTAAGAACGCTAGTTCTAAATGAACATAGATATTCAAGAGATCTAAAGGAATCAATTATTTTATCATCACTACGATTCAGCTCCAATGATAAACTTCAAAAGCAATATGAAGCGGTAGATTACATTTATAGGTCCTTCAAAATATGCATTCCATGATGTTATTCATAGTTTTCAAAATTATTTCAGAAACTCAACCGGAATATTAAAATTCATTGATAACTTGATTGATGAAAATTTTTTTTCTCTATTTTCAATAAGATGTGTGTAATATTATTGCCTTGTATATGAGATGATGTATAAATACTCAATCCTGTAGGTCAAAGTATGAATCTAAAATATCATCATGTCAACGAATTTCATATAAAATGCGTATGTATTCTTTGCATAAGCTATTAGTATTGTACACTGTTGAATCTTTTGCAAAAATCAGTAAAATATAAATATTACCTTCGGATTTTAACGATCAAATACTCTGGAGCATATATCAACATTATCAGAAAAGTAAAAATGAATGAAAATGCATTGAAATTTTAAGAAAATATAGCTAAAAATAATAAAGCTGGTTTCAATAAAACAAATTGTTATGAGTCGTTTGGAACAAAAATATTACGTTCTTCTGTAACATCCAGGATTGAAAGTGAATTTAATATTATACAATCCGATTTTGTAACTCTTGCAATAAAATTTGCCATCACACTACGTTAGAATTCATCTCCGCGGCATCCTTATCATAGATCACAGTGTTACTGGCTATTCTTTTTCTGAAAGATTTATTATCCCAGTTTTTTGTAAATTTATTCAGCTCTTCTTTTAAAGATGACGCAGAAATGAGAATCGCGTGACCCTTCTCTCGAAATAAATAAATTTCTTTCCAATATTCAGTGCACATGTCGGAAATTGCTAGAATTTAAATGTCCAGACATGCAACCCTTTCGAAAGACTCTCTTGAGTTCACAAACTGTATCACATCCATTTTAATGGTGGGAAATGCGTGCACATCCGAAACTTTCGCCGAATTGTCTGATTGGCATAAATAATCAGATATTTATATGGAATAGGACACGCATTTGGAGTCCCTCCTTGAAAAAGCGTGGAATAAACTTAAAAGATACATTTCATTACATTCAGATCACAAAATAAAACTATGAAAACATAAAATATCCCTAAAGATGGTACATGTTTTTTATTATTCGTATTCATACAAGTTGGTTTGTTCTTATAGTTCCAAAAGTTTGGAATTTTAAAAGTGGTAGAATAATTTTTTTTTTACTTTTATAAAATGTTCATGCTAAAAACATAAAAGATTCATTGTAGAATGAATTACATAGGGTAACCATGGCAATACATGACCAAATAAGTAATTATACTTTTGCGTATATATTAAAGTTTACGTCAATGAAAATTGAACCACATTATTAGTTATATTTTTAACCAAGTTATTATTTTAGATTTTATAGTATATATATATGGAATTTTTTCAAAGTAAGAACAGGCATGATTTAATATATATTTTATTGAATTCTAACAAACGTATGAATAATTCTCAATAGATCCATTTCCGATGCTGAATAGTAAAATATTTTATGTCTCGGCTTGAGATACCTGTACGCTATAGTTTGACCCTGCGATGAAATGTGTTTCAGAACCCATTATTCTAACGTTTTGGATCATTACAGACCGAACGGATTTTAATAGCAATGGAGCTGAATACAAGGCGTTTCGAGAATGTTTCTAAACCAAAAATTCTATTAACACCTCTGAATAAATCCCTTCTTTCGATCGATTGCCTTCGAAATATAAAAATGCTGCGGAATTTTGATTGTTCCGCATACCGCACGGACCAGAAGAAGCATACACGCCCCCTGAGGCTCTGTACAAAACATTCTTCTTCCGAATTCCTCGATATTCCACCTGTTATCTTCGTTGATGGAGTGTCCGTGGGGAAAAAGGTTATGGCACTTACTATTACTCACTTAAAGGCCTCGAGGTGCTTCATTATCAAGAGATAGAGATATATATATACGAAGGCCGAGGGCAAAGATCAAATTTATGCTCTGTTTCACAGTAGATGTACATAAGAGATAGTGCAATACAGTATAGTAACAAATCATGATATGTTGACCATGAATATCTCCGGGAGAGCTTTACGTATTTTATCAGAATACATTTTTAGACCTTATCGCTCCTTGAGGAGCTATTGCAACATTAGAATGCCATACGGTTAAAAAACTGTATAGAAATTCCATTCTGTATTGAAAAAAATTAACATTATTAAATATAAAGGAACCAATTATATCAAATATTATTTCTATCCAAAAGTATATAGTATGCAATACATTTGCATCTCATTTCGCGCGTATAAAAGAAAATTTGTTATGACGATGTGCAGGGTACGCATTTAAGAATAATGTTCAATATATAGAGGTATGGAAGCAATATAAAGAACAAATGGTTTAATTTGGAAAGAAATTATTGAAGTTAAAGTGATATTGAAAATTAGGGTAAAATATGGAATAATTAATGTATAAAAGTTTCATTTGGGATTAAAGTAAATATTAAGTATTTCTTCTACACTATGTATATTAAATACGAGATATAATCGCAAACAGTAACCTTTTATCCGTCACATTTTCAGATATAATTCCATTCTTTTTAATTTGATGTATGAAATCCAATTTTTATTGGTGTATTGTTTTGAAATACTTAACATCAGTCTAGAAAATGTAAGATAATAGAAGAGTATTTTCAATAATTATTATACCTGATTTTTAAATTCTCAATATACTTAGTTTTAAGTTCTCGTTACATATGAATAGAGGAAATTCAGTTGTAATAGTTTTATCTCCTGTTTCATTTTAATCAGCATAATCTAAATTATATTAATTGTTGCATATCCATGTTGATAAACGACTAAACCTCAGATTCTACTTCAGCCATTGAAAATTAAGATCAGGCGTACACAAAAGAATAAGGCTTTCCAATCTCATGCGTCGTCTTCGTATTTATTACGGAAGACTACACCTTACGCTTAATCTCAAGCGATCGACCAATGAGAGCGCAGATAGATTGGTGGAGCATTTCCCGTAATATGATACCCGTGCTATGTAAATGCCCCCAGAGAACGAACCAAGGACCAATCTGCGATGGAAAGGAAACTGCCGTATTTATCGCAGCATCTAGAGTGGAGCAATAAAGACTCCCATCCCTGTCATAGCTAAATCCATCTCTTACACAAGCATCGATTAAACGATCTGCTACCCACGCGAATTATAGAGCGAGTTTGCCCTTATCGATGGCATCTGCACTCCGTTCTAAGGTAGCGATATCTATTGCGTGCGTAATAGATTTTCGATTTCGATCTATCGAAGGTCGAATGAGAGGAACGATCGTAATCGAAGGGACCTCATCCAGTTCCTTTTTCCATTCGTTTTAATCCGCCCCTATCCATCTCTATCCTACGACCCACCCTCGTTTGCACGCTTCTAGACGTCGAGTAAGTGGGTGGCCATTTTAATATGTCACGTGATTAGACTGTCCTAGAAGTGGATGGATATTTCAAAGGAAGACAACTACTGCGGAAAGCTGGGGTATGGGAAAAGAAGGAATAATTTAAAAACCTTAAATAATGTTAAAGCGTAATGTTGACGTTGTTCTCTTCATACGCATCGTATGGAGTTAAAACTTGCGTTGGAAGAGGTAGATTTATGATCTACGTCTATAAGATTCAAGTGTATAATGTAGGTTATCGAGATAATCAATGTCTTTTGGACATCCTTAAAGTGTAAAACAAGAATGAAATGAAAGATAATTACCTCTTAAATGCCCTAGATTTGCTTAATGTAGCTTTGGTTTTACAAAGCCCACAATCACGTGTTGAAGATTTAATGAAAATAATCTCTCGAAGTATTATTTTTGGGACATTCTAACCAGTATTTTTTTATCATCAAAAATTATCGTTTCCCATCATAAAAGGTTTCTCACGCTAAAAGGGTGGAGCTCCGTGTTTATATTGAAAGCGAATGTCCAGAAAAATTGATATTCATCCACGAATTTCCATCTCGAAAGAATATCGAATTGAATCACAAAAGATGTACGCTTTTTTGTCCTCTTATCACCGATTAAGACGTACGCCTACTTGTGAATGCACATAATTACGTAGGGTGTGAAAGAACAGCTGGATGTACCGTCAAAAACTTTCTTTCCCTTCCCACGAACGACTCACGCATCCCCCGACCTTTTGATTGAGTCCTCAACTCTGATGAAGCCTCAGGATGCGAGACTACATAACACCTCGGTCGCCTAGCGCCGCCAGCGATTGTTATATACCATTTGGGAGAACGGCGCCACGCCCATGTTCCCGAGGCCTAGCACATAATACGCACCTACCACATCACGGAGCACGGGTGCATTAATGGAAGACACATTCTGTGAGGAAATCATAAAAGGCGGCTTTGTTGATGGATGGACGGAACTTTCCCCTCTCACGAGGCACGGAAGTGGGTGGGAACTTTAAAGAGGAAAAAAAGGTCGAATCGTAAGATAATTCGAACGAAGGGCAGCTTCCGGAAGTTGTATTTTATCGCTTTTTTTGGGGGAGGAGGAACTTCAAACGGCTTGTGATGGAAATATAACAACCGATTTAATCTACTGTTTCGTATAATGTTCTCGGCCACCGGTGATTTAGGAATCAGGAGTTCATAATTCATGTTCGAATCTGAGGAACGATTTTTTTTGTTCTAGTATCGGATTTGGGATGGAATCTCATAACGCGAGCCATTTTTGTGCTCGTAAAGGGTAAATATACTTAAGGGCATTGAATTCGCGAACTGAATTTTTTAAATGACATTACGATAATTGTATATCGCAATCGATTTAGTATCATATTTTTACCGTGACTAGAAACAAAATAAAGAATATTGCTCATCAAATACTGCTTCGAAAGGCAAAAACATACGCCCTGTTTTACGAAGGTTCCTATATTTTTTGGCATTATTTTCTGGAGAGTTGATCGTTTTTAAAGATTTCACGAATTCAGCTGGCGTGGAAACAAAACCAGGGAAGTATTTTTCGAAGACTCGTTCGACGAGTTTTAAGCGTTTATTAACTTTCTACGGTCGATGACCAGTATTTCTTATCCTCTCGTGGAATTCATCAGAAAAGATTTATTTGATACGCATATTCGGAGTGGTATGATCGTGATATGTGTTTATCCCAATGAATCGTTTCTATGGTAAAATGCTGGCGGCAAAAATCAGGCAGAGCGGGAATTGGATGCACATGAATCTAACTAGGGGAATAATAATACACAAACTGTACACTATTACACAAAAAGTCTTACTGTTATTTCACTAGTTAAATTTATCAAATTATTTTAAGGACAAATGAAAATCCGTACTAAAATTGTACATTGTATTATTTCCTCTGGAACTAAAGACTTCTCCGTTTAATACAATCAGTTTAATTATTAATTCACTCAAGTTTAAAATTGATGCACAATTTTTAAGAACATCTCGGTGTTATAATTTAAGAACCAATGGCTAAAGAATTATATCGAAGATGAGGTTTTACTAGTTCCAGATGTTTTATGGTTGTACAAGGATCTTACATATAAATGATATGAAATCGGTAAACACGGTGAACGAAAACAATGGATCTAAGTATCAAAAGAAGAGGTAATAATTCTATTTAAGACACTCACAAGGTGCTTGGTACATGCTCAAAGAAGGACAATTCAATACAGCAACATTTCTTAGTACGACTTCTAGGGATATTTCGTGTTGATGGTGCTATAAGGTAAGATTCACACGCTGTTAAGAAATTCCGCTTAGCGTTTCGAAATAAATCCACCCGCATATTGCGAAAGCCTTTCTTTAACAGACGCACGATTTATTTATTTTGCCATTTATTGTTTTGCTATCTAAGCTCAATAAACGGAATCTAAAAATCATTACCGGGAGCATAGGGTAACAATAAAATCCCTTGTTTTCCGATGAATCCGTCGAAGCAGTTACGAAGTAGTTGTGAAATTGGAATTTTACAGTCACTGGGTTTTATTGGCTCAGAACCGTATTTCCCTTTCATCGAATTCCGTTGTTATGTGTGAATATAACAGCCTACTTCGAAAAACGGGGAAGTAATAGTCTATAAATAGTCGCCATTACTCAATCATTGGCTGTAATCCATTTCCGATAAAATTTGCGAAATTCGTATCCGTAAATATTCAACAATTCTTTGGAAAGTATTTGCTCCGCAACAGATCCATGAGAAAGTGGAGTGTTATCATGGAGAATAATTTGCTCGACAAAAAATGGAGGCAAACCACCTGTGAGGGAACTGTTGCTCTGGATCTCGTGCATTCCCACATATCGCACTTAAAAGCCATTTATTTGGTCTCCAGTGCTGTGGGGTTAATAGATCTACTTCATTTAACAGACACCAATTTACGCTCCTTTTAAGAATTTCTAGTCTCTTATCTATTGATGTTAATAATGAAAAAATTCAAATAAAATTACTCTATATGATATGCATCAATATCTCACATCAAGATGTATATTTATTGAATTTACCGTAAATTTCACGGAGTGTGCTTACTTGTATAAATGGAGTGGTACTACAAAGCTCTTGTAGTGGAATATATGACACAATATGGACTCTAAATACCAATGATATATTTATATATTATATTTATATTTACGAGTATATATTTATAAACGGGTTGAGCGAGGGTCATCTGTCGTGTTTTAACCGATTATTTCTTTTATTATATATATATTATTAGCTTCAATATTTTGGAAAAATATCATAAATAACGTCATCTCTTCTACATTAGAATTATTTATTTTTTTGATAAATTATTTTTCAACCATATCTACCCTCTTTTTCAAGGATATAAATTTAATTGCTTATGGATACAAAGTACCGTCTCATACATTCAATTTAATTTCTTTTTACATAATGAAGCGAATGGATTTAAGTGATCAAAGAGGACATAAGGGTTTCTTACGAACACATCAAGTGTATTTTGTCTTCCCAGAAAGTACTTTTCAACGTCATTTGAGTGATGAGGCGATGTTTTCTTTTTATAGGTAATGATGAGGCATTCATCGAACGAATTAATGCTTTTTCATGCCTCTTTAAACAGCAGTTCTTGAGACGAAAAACTGAAAAAGGACAGTAGCGTTCTACTTAATTAATTGTTTTATTATTTTATTAATTGTAGGCATTTTTTAGAATAAAGGGCGCGTCTATATTTGGGAATGATCCGAAAACAATAAATTTAAATTCAAGGAATAATTTTAAACCATCCAGCCGCGTAATAGCTCCCATACCAGTCCAACATAAATCACAACGCATTATTCGGGCTTCCCCCAGTATAATTATCGATTGCAATTATTAATTTTCAGAGCATCAAAAACAAGGTAACCGACCTTGAGCATTTGATACGCAGTAACGGTTTAGGCATAATTATAGGCACTGAGAGCTGACTTACGGAGGATATAAACGATAGCGAAGTGATTTCTAAAGATTTTAAGGTATATCGAAAGGACCGGGTAGATAAAACGGGCGGTGGAGTATTCATCGCGGTAAAAGGTTCCCTCCACAGTAGTTCCCGCACGTCTTCTTACAATAGCATCGAGAGCGTTTGGTGCACAATTAGTCAGTCAAACAAACTGAATTTAGATATCTGCGCTCTTTCATGGAATGACGTTCGCGATTTTCCAATCATTTGGGACCCGTCCTTCCCTCAGAGATTTCTCAAATACTACTTTCAGAAGAGAAGCGACGCTTACCGCAAGTTCTTTTAATACCCGGGCTGGTATGTCTTCAGGACCAAAGGATTTATAGGACTGAATGTGATTTTAGACGTTTTTCAGGCGCGTCGAAATTTGGCATTGTACGTGATAAACGATTGGGCGTAAATACACTTTGGAAGAAATCATTAAAAATGTTGGCTTTGCCCTAAGTATCATTTACTACATTTCCGTCGTTATTTTTTAGGGTTTCTATTATACTTTGCCTTGAACTTCCCTAACGTTGGACCAAAAGGGTTTAGGGTCGCTATCTAGGGTGTTTTTTATTTAATTTAGGGTGTTCGCATAAAATTTTCTCCTTAAACTGACGGAGCACATCTCGCACGATAAGTTTAGATTGCGATTTGCCTTGTTTGTACTCGCTCAGCAATTTCTTTAGGTCGATATTGTTCGGAATCCTCGCATTGGTTTTATTTTAGACTGTAAACGCCTCTGTTTCTTAAGTGCTTTACTGGTCTCTCTATTGTACCATCTAGGTTCGATATTATCATTACAGTATTTAGAGGCCACATATTTGACTATATATCACGCCTTATCCTAATAAACAAGTTTCAAGTGTCGTTACCTTCCCTGTTGAAGCGTTCTCCATTGCGTCATGTAGCACAATGACCAATTAAACAAGTTTGGCAACCGAACATGGTGATGCGGTCGCTCGCGATATTTTTAGTTCCGCAATTCGACACCACCAATATTTTTACTCCGGAATCATTATTCTCGGTTTGGGTATTTATAACAGTCTTGAAAATCAGGATTCCTGTCTTTAATTTTATATTAATAAGGTGTACAACAAGGGGGATTATTTTACCTTCCCAGCTGGCTAACTGTACTGTTTAACATTGCAGCAGGTAGCAAAGCAAGCGATTTGAAAACCTTAGCTGGCTAACTGAACCGTTCCCAGTCTGAAAACTGAACCGTTCCAATTGCAGCAGGTAGGGACGACTTGAGCGAATCTTTAACTTTCCAGTTGGTAAACTGAACCGTTCCAGTTTGTGCAACTGAACCTTTCCAGTTTTTGCAACTGAACCGTTCCAGTTTGTCCAACTGGACCGTTCCTATTGGTCCAACTGGACCGTTTCCATTGCGGAAGGTAGCGACGACGCGAGCAATTCCTTACATCTACATATTTAATCTTGGATCCGATTTTCGGCGTTTGGCAGGGGGTGCATGCACCATGTCTCTATTTCCCTTTATTTATTTATTTTCGCGTACAGTTCGCGAAAAAATGAATTTTTGTAACGCTTCGTTCGTGCATCTATTTCCCTGACTTTTCGCGCATTATCAGATCGACCAAATAACTCGGTGAACATACTGGTGAAACTCGGTGAACGCATAATGCTTTTTACGTCTTCCATGAAGGAGCTCCCTCTGAATCTATCTAATAATTGAATTCTTTGTCACCACCAACTTTCTTCTATAGTCCGTTCCACAAAAGCTGGCTGTACGGAGGCTTACGGGGAAATAAATGCACGTAAATTCCCATAAGGGAGCAACCTAGCCTCCCCGAAGGAGTCAGTTAATTATTTCTGAGTTACTTCTACGGATAAAATTAATATTTTCAACTTAGTTCGGTGGATTTTTTTCCAATTTTTTGGTGAAATTTGGACATGGAAGGATGGTTCTATATATTGACGAAGATTTCTCATCATTTTAATAAAAGAAATAAATTTTATAGCGGAATGAAAAAAACTGACCTCCTTACCATCCGTGAATAATACTAAAACTGCCATTTCTCTCATCCTATCTAACATAAAGTGCTAGTTTTTTCTTAGATTACTCTTTATACCTTATGAATACATAAAAGTTGACTTATATTAATCTTTGACTGATAAAATTTTAGTAAAAAATAATTTAAGTGGAGCGCAACCTCCGAAAAATTGGATCGTGCAGTCAAATTTATACATCGCCTAAAAAATTTTTGTTTCTTACGTTACGAAAAACTTGTCGCGAGAGAAATTGAGATAAATGTTGTTATTTTCATTTACAGTTTATTCTGAGTCGATATCTTGAATAGAACTTTAGTTTTTGAATTTTATAACCGAGAGCGGGTCCGGATCAATCCGAATTACGCTTACGGGTCTATTAGTCTCGAACAAAAAGTAACAATGATTAGCAATCGGAGCGCTAAATCAATTACTTCCTCGGTTATAAAATTCAAAAACTAAAGTTCTATTCAAGATATCGACTCAGAATAAACTGTAAATGAAAATAACAACATTTATCTCAATTTCTCTCGCGACAAGTTTTTCGTAACGTAAGAAACAAAAATTTTTTAGGCGATGTATAAATTTGACTGCACGATCCAATTTTTCGGAGGTTGCGCTCCACTTAAATTATTTTTTACTAAAATTTTATCAGTCAAAGATTAATATAAGTCAACTTTTATGTATTCATAAGGTATAAAGAGTAATCTATGAAAAAACTAGCACTTTACGTTAGATAGGATGAGAGAAATGGCAGTTTTAGTATTGTTCACGGCTGGTGAGGTGACCATTTTTATTTAATTTCGCTATAAAATTTATTTCTTTTATTAAAATGTTGAAAAAACTCCGTCAATATATAGAACCATCCTTCCTTATCCAAATTTCACCAAAAAACTGGAAAAAAATCCACCAAACTAAGTTGAAAATCTTAATTTCATCCGTTGCGAAGGCAAATTTTGTGGATATCGCGGATATTCCAGAAAAATGACCCGGCGTACGAGGCTATTCGATTTCTCCATAAGCCCCATACTGCCTAGAAAAGTGGAACAGACTATAGTAATTCCCACCCGGCGTCCTTTGGTATCTGTGTTACGTTCGCCGTTTTATCGTAAAGATTTTTTTACAAAACGTTACACCGAATCTAACTCCCGAATGCAGTATTCATTGGCAGGGTCCCACATGCTGCACGCGTACTCAAGGTGTGGCCTAACGAACGTGAAGTAGCAACGTTCGCGAACCTTTTCATCGCTCCTACCGACTATTCTCTTGACGAAACCGGGTTTTTATAGTGCTCGTCCACATATTTTACAGATGTGGGCATTCCAACTTAAGGTATTCGTCAGCTTAACTCCCACATATTGTACAGATTCAACTATTGCTAATTTTTTTCCTTTAATGCCATATGAAAAGTCGTCGGTAGTGGATTTTCTCCTGAAAGATTCAACTACTGTGCATTAATCAATGTAGAGCTCCAATTGCCAATCGTCGCAACATATAGCGATGCTATCTAAATCTATCGATAAATCTCTATCATCTATTTCACTTTAACGGGGTTTAAATATCCATAACTACTCGCTGTTTTCTGTCGGAGAGAAAGTTTTCTATCCAGTTTATTTCTTCGCCATTTACACCAGCAACTTTTAGTTTGTATATCGACTTGTGATGACGGACCTTGTCAAAGGCTTTTCCAAAATCTAAAAATATTGCATCCACTTGCTTTTTCTTTTCCGCAGATGTTAAGATGTCGTGCGCCAATAATGGAAGCTGAGACTCACAAGATCGCGTCTTACGAAAACCGTGTTGATTCCTGAAAATGAATTTTGAAGTTTCAAGAAAACCCTATCAAGAACCAAAGAGTATATGCTCCATCACCTTCAGTGAATGGAATGAACTCGCCACGTCAGTTGTAACGCAACCTAAATGATGAAATAAACTCTTATTCGCGAAAAAAATAATAATAGCATTACTTGAATAGGTGAAGATTTCAATCTTCCGGACATAGACTGGCCGAGTAACATAGTTAAAAAGCGAGCTCGGGAGATAGTGATTCTTATAAAAAGTTACTAAGTATAGCACACAGAAATTCGTTGTATCAGATGGTCAAAGAGCCCAATAAAAATATTAGATCTTCTTCTTAACAATATGCACGAGCGAATATCAAATATTACAGTATGCGAAAGAATATCCGATCATTAGTCCAGGATAATAAATCTTGAAGTTAATTTGGTGAAGCACTGTAAACCTTAACGCAAAATATATCTCTATTCAAGAGCGGACTTTGAGGGGTTCCGTAATGACCTGTTAGCAAATTTTCTTTCATTCCAAACACGCGCGATTTCTTTAAATACCGAGAACTTTTCGAACTATTTTATTAGTATAATGCGTGAAAGTCAAATATGTGCCTTCTAATAACTGTCATCATAATATCAAACCTAGATGGTACAATAAAGAGACCAGAAAAGCAATTCAGATAAAGAGGCGCTTGATTGATAACTTTGATAAATGCTCAGTAGTTAACTTTTTTAAATTCAAAAATTCATTTTTTTCCGCGAACTTTACGCGAAAATAATCACCTAGGGAAATAGAGACATGCATGCACCCCCAGCAAAACGCCGAAAGGCGGCTCGCAGGATAAATATGTAGATGAAGAAAATCGCTCCCGTAGTCGCTAACTGCGGCAATAGGAACGATTCAGCTGGACAAACTGGAACGGTTCAGTTGCAAAAACTGGAAAGGTTCAGTTGCACAAACTGGAACGGTTCAGTTTACCAACTGGAAAGTTAAAGATTCGCTCAAGTCGTCCCTACCTGCTGCAATTGGAACGGTTCAGTTTTCAGACTGGGAACGGTTCAGTTAGCCAGCTAAGGTTTTCAAATCGCTTGCTTTGCTACCTGCTGCAATGTTAAACAGTACAGTTAGCCAGCTGAGAAGGTAAAATAATCCCCCTTGTTGTACACCTTATTAATATAAAATTAAAGACAGGAATCCTGATTTTCAAGACTGTTATAAATACCCAAACCGAGAATAATGATTCCGGAGTAAAAATATTGGTGGTGTCGAATTGCGGAACTAAGAACATCGCGAGCGTCAAGTCAGGTGTTTACCTATAACGTAACACGTAATTAATTCAGAAAATGTAATTTAATGAAACGTTTCCGCCAAATGACAAAAACTGCCGGAATGTGATTAATTTTCGTAAATAGTTTTATGGTTCGAATGTATCACTGATTTTGGAGGCAATTGAATTTAAAATCAATTATATAGTCGTTTAATCATTACTAAATTACGCTGTATTTAACCGATTTATAACGCCTTCTGGGAAAATATCACTCTCGCTATGGAATTAGTGGTTTTTTTTCAATAACGGTTTTACGCAATTTAGGCTGAATTAATGAGTCAACCTTAAAAATTGAAGGACACCTTTTGAATTACTTTCACATCACATGTTTTGCTTTCAGATATTCTTAAATTATTTTTTGATACGTAATATATACAAATTTATTTGGTTTAAAATGTATTGCTGCTACCATTGTTTCATATGTTTTGTTAGTTTGTTTATAAAATATATCCTAACTTATATGAACTATTATTTATCATATAAGTTATTAATATTTTAATTCAGTTCAATCCCAATATGATCTTTCCCCATCGGAAACTCTTCTCGTCTTTACCTACTCATTATCTACGATCTGCTGCGTTGCGTCTTTGAACCTGTCAAATAAAACAGACGTCCAAATTGAGAATCGACCAAAGTTACCCGGATATTGATCTAGGAATCGTGTAAGATAGAAAAGCAACCAAATAGGGATCTATGAATAAATGAGTAGTGAGGTGATGCAATTTAGAAGAGCGCACAATAGGCTGTCGATTGACGGGTATATATGAGGTACGTCCATTGGTATTCCAATATAGGAATCGCAAGGATACACGTCGATCGGGACACGATATTAATAACCGATACGCTTTGTACAACCGTGTGATTGACAGTTTCGTGAAGGGTGAGAAAGTTCTGAAAGGAAAAACGATGATCGTGTGCCAATCCTAGATATATATCGCCCTTTGACTAATAGACGGTTGGCCCTGATACGGTCATTTCTCAGCCTAGACAACTTTCCTCAGCCTTCTCTCATAAACTGCGCTTTAGTGTATTAATAGAGCCCAAGGGTCGTCTCTTAATTACGGGCAATCAATTTGGAGCCGGAAGGATGACTGAATATGTTTCGCAAAATAAAAATGGGCCGAGATATCCACTGAAATATATTGCTCAAGAGATCGGTATTTAGGATGCTAGTGGAGTTATTCGTCTCCTGACAGTGAAAAATATTCGGAGACAGTGAAGAAATGAAACCAAAACGGTTATCTGTCGGACCGTACTTCAGAATAGGGTTCATAATTCCTTCGGTGTTCCAGTTATCGTCAGAATCAAATTTGCATTTTGAAATAGGGATGCAAATATATCGATAAATAAAAGCCTTTAGTGTGTAGATTACGATAAATGTAGGTGGAATAGTAGTAACAGTTTCCATTTGTCATGATTTAAGTTAATGAATGAATAGCTAAGAGAAGGAGCTCATGGAACAGATATTCATAACTGATATTATTATTATTACAGAGGGTTTAAACCAAATGTATTAATATTGCGGAGGCTGAATTGTATTAATAATTTTACATATAAATCAAAATTGTTTCGGGTGTTAAAGAGTTTAATTAATTACTGAAAAGTGAACTTTTCGTCTTCGAAAATAAAACTGAATATACAAGCCTATATAAAATCCATAAAATTTTACATAAGAGTTAATTATTCTTAATCATCAATGTATACTTTAAAATTTTGTTGATTTACAAAACTATTGTAAAAAATTCAATGTTAAAACTTTATAATCTGTGACTTTCTATACAATAACTTCCTGAAAACAAATTTGTCCATTCAAAGAACGTTTTCAATCTTATATCTTATAGCCGCGATTGTTTCCTTCCCTTAAAAAAAAATAGCCAAGGGTCTAATAGCTAGAGCTTGTTTATTTTTAGAAGAATCTATTTGGAGGAGAATAATACCTCTGTCAGACAAAACACTCACTTCCCTCGAGAAGATACATTGCTGGATTCTTTACTATCTCGATCCCAATGCAATGTATCAACGTACGCTTCTGTACTCATCAATCAAACGATTCTATATCTTCGGTGTCGTCGTTTGCATTCGCTTCCAAGATTTATGTTATTTAATTTCAAATCGCGCGCACCAAAGGTTGTTAAGGGAAGTAAAATGTAAATTACCCAAAACGTTTCGAGTTTCTTCCTTTTTTTTCCTTTAGCATCATCTTCTCTTACCGGAATAGTACATTAGTAATCCCTTCTGCGCGTGAAATATGACCGTTTCTATGGATACAAATAGGCGTGAAACACAAACGGGTCTTCTCGCGGAACGAAGCAAACGTAAGTAAACTATAAATTTCGAACAAACAGGTTGCGTGTCACTCATTCGCTCTCGAGTAAGTTATCGATCCACCCACACCCCTATGATTGGCTGTCATTTCGCCCCTTATTGATGGCCATTACTATGGCCACGGCTGACCTGCTGGCCCCGTGAACGGGAAAAATCCGAATGAATCTCCGTCTTTCTCAACCCTTTCAAACGCACCTTTTTCTTTTTGGGCTGCGGTAGCGGGTAGTGTGTCTTCGGAACTCTTTCATCCCTTCGTTATCATTAAGACGTCCCTCGACCTCACTCAAGATGTTAGCTTTCTCCGAAGTCATCGCCTCAGGGTTATTCCTCCTCCGGGTGAGCATCTCGGGCGAAAGACTCATGCGAGTGCATCGCACGCGATGACGGCAAATGGGGCAAAGTTTCCCGATTTTTTTGAAGGAGTTATTTATCTAGAACATATGGATCGCTTATGTATCCAGTCTCCCGACGGCATAGTTGAAAATAAAACGTTGAAGAACTGATGTTTCAATCAAGGAAGATTTGTAAACCTGGCTATACTAATAATGAATTAAATTTGGTAATCAAATATGACGTATTATACACCTAAAGTCTAAGATTCTGGGTTATTAATGTTTGAGTAAGGAATTGATGATTATCTAATGTTTTCGTGGGAAAGTTGAATGTGAAAAGTAACTGGAAATAAATGAAGACAAGCTCTATTCCTATAAAGCAGGAATATGAAAGAAGAAGAGGAGAAGAGCCTAGTAGATTGTTAGTGATGGCAATATGTTGAAATGGATAAATCGCTGCCTGGAAAATTAATCGATTATTGTATTTTATCTTACGATTAACAAATTATGAATTATGGTAAGTAGTAATTGGAGTACACATTGGAGTAATCTGTAAGATAAAGTGTGATAAAATAGATGTCTAATGGTGAAGTGATTATGATTTCTTAGAGCCTGAATTATATAACTTAATATTGATATTCAAATTATATTATATCTTAATATTATTTTTAGATTACTCATTTGGAGGAGATTTTTTTTATATAAAAGGGGTTATTGACGAATAGAAACGAGAATCTTCGAGTTTAAATTTCAGATGAAATCTGAGGTTGAAAGTAATTGAAAATTATTTACCATAAATAACCAATATTTTATAGCGATAGTAAGATTTGTACACCAATTTTAAAGTCACTGAGAATTTTGGCCTCCATTATGTAAATTCACGGCAGATGAATGGTCAGCACAAAAAAATAAGAAATTAAAAATACGCTGATAGCATATCGAATCTTGCGTTGCCGAAATATCTTCTTGAGTCACAAATCTTAAGAATGGCTTCGGATTTTTGAGAGCAGCGCACGAAAAAGTGCTCACCTGTGCTCATATTTAATTGGTGTTCTCTCAAAGGTACATCGTAAATCAGAGTCGATGTAACGGGTGTATAATTTAGCGAATAGTGAATATCAGTAGTGGTCTTCAGTGACTTATAACCATTTAGATGTGACGAGTGAAAAGTTTATTGAGACGCAATAACGTATCAATATGAAAACTCTATTCTGCTTAGTCTATTTAAATTTTATAGTTTTATCTTATATAATTTACCATCTTATATTCTTCATCACATCAAGTCAAAGTGTTGCTGTTTTTCTCACAGCCTTTATTCGTCAAAGACTTTATCAACGCCTAAATAAAATGTAATCGAATGCTGAATTAGATGATAGTACCTCTCAGAAATTTGGAAATAGTGAATATCACGTTTTGAATTAACATAACGTAAAATATGATTGGAAAAATTTACGAATAATCACCGTTGTATAGTTTTCCAAACAATGAACAACTATTTCACCAAGGTCAAATTCTGTGACCGTCAGGAAAATAGTCATGGATGGATAGAGGAAGGTTTCCTTGAATATTATTTGGAGGAAGTTGTTATATTATTGTCGATTCGCGCTTGAACGCATTTCCTCAATGGAAAATCAGAATTAACTTCTTTGTTTGTACAAAAAAGTATGATCGATTTCTATAAAAATATGCGACCAGTATAATTGCTATACCAGTTATTTCGATTTACTTAATCGAAAATATTTTATGGTTGGATGGAACTAAAGCAAACTTTTTATAACTAGCTGATCTCGTAATTTTCAGATTTCAAAGCTTTTGATATTTTCATATATGGTATGACAGCATTCAGTTCAGTAGTCACGCAGTTTTTCCATCTTTTCAATTTTTAGCTTTAGTATGCATATCGATATTTTTTAGTTCGTTACATTTAAATCACACGTCATTTATGTACAGCTTATTTGTAATCATTTCATATATTCTCAAGCTTCCTTCCATCCAAAATCTTATAATAATAAAATAAAAATCAGAATAAAATCTCCTTTTCAGTTCATTTCAATACCATTAAATCATTATTCTGCTAATTTACACCGTTCACAAAATTATCTGGATTTTAGAAAGTGCTCTTTAGTCAGGTTTTTGAGCGAAATACTAACCTTCTTAAGAATAATTACTTTTCTTTCCTTGAGTTCAAGGATAGCTTGTTATTCGATAATATGAATGTGGAACATTAAAAGTGAGGTTTTTAGAAGTTTTTAATCTATTGATTTCGGGAAAAAATTTAATGTGTGCCGAAACTGTGCATTTATCGAATTAAACCATATATATTGATGAATGTTTGAGTAGAAGTAGTAGATTGCAATCTTTGTTTGTTAACTTTTATATGAGTGAATTTCAGTTATCGATCATATTCGTTTGAGTGATTATTTCAGCTCTTACTAAAGAGCAACGATGGATAATTAGAAGGAACAAACGGTTATTTTCTTTCGTTGATCTTAAAGGTATAACGCAAAACTTTTTGGGTTACACTTGATGGACGCACGACGACCCCACCCAAAGGTTAAACACAGGTTTCATACCGTAATTATCAAAACCGCGCTTGAGTTCTCAAAATGGGTTTTGATGGAAGAGTTAAACCTGAAATTCGGAGAATACGATGGTTATTTCTGTTCATGTCTCATTTTAACGGTCCTTCAGTCTTAAATAAAGAAAAAGACATCAGCGTGCGGCACACTTTACCCAAAGGCTTTTGGATGTTCACACGCATCTTCGTATGGATAATCCAAGTACATCTCCTACGGCTGGAATTCCAACTTGTCATGCAATGATCGTGATGCGGGTACTGGAGCAACACGAGGGAAGGGTTAAATGCAGGAAAACTTGTTGAAAGGGTGAAAAGAAGCTTGATTACGTCATAAAAGATTGTGAAATAAAATAATTTTTAGTGAAAATATTTAAAATGTCAATTATGTTCTGAAATCTTCACATTCGATCATGTTATCAGTCAAAGTTTAAAGCTGTGTGGGAAACAGTGAAGTGTTGACTGTTCTGCTTCATGTATCGATCAATTTATATGATAAGAAACTATTATTTTAATCATTTTTAATTATAGAATAATCAGATTTTAAATCGATACTTGTCTATGTAAATAATAATATGAACATACTTGCTTCTACATAGCGAAGAATGAAGTTAATTGCGTAAGATAGGGAGTGAAATTTTAAATAATGAACGATTGTATTCAAAATTTAACTTGGGATTTGTTCTAAGCAATGAATCATAGAATAGGAATCATAATTTAAAAAGTACTATATAAATACTTCCTTAATCACCAAGGAAAGAGTTTTCATATTCTCATATTATATATCACACATATAATTTGCATTGACTTAAAGATTTCAATTTAGTGAATTAATTCAATCGTTAAACCTTTATCTATTAATACGAACAGACTTTAAATAAACTTATGAATGACGATTCTTTCCTTCCATTCACTAAATTGACTCTTGCGACTTCTTGTACATCTTCCCAAAATTTAACTATGCCCAACTAAATGTGGCATATTATTTCTTAGTTCAGGCAACTAACCGGAACTCTTCAAGGACCCCTGATAACCGTTTGAAACTGCATAGTCTATTCGATGAAGGGAATTCCATGTTATTTTTGTCACCGACCTCGTCCCTGCGTGAGTCCCAAAAAATCTTCTGACCCACGAATGTTATTCCTTTCCTTTCCCATCCCATTTATCCCTGTGTTCCACAGCCTGCGGCCATCGAGGGAGAGTGATTCCTTTTACCGCATTTTATTTCTCGGGTTCCCCGTTAGTAACGGACTATGGCCTTGCGTAGGGTCGGGCACGTGGAATGATACTCACGTTTTTTTTAACCCCTTCCTTGGAGAGACAGGGTAATTGTACGAATGTCTCTCAAGCCATCCCCATTTGATTGCCACTCGCTTCAAAGGATGAGAGGCAAATAGTCCTATTCTAAAGGGAAAACTGAATGCGTGATTGGAATCGGAACAATTGTAGGAAAGTTTTTATCTAGAATGAGTCCATCCTTTCTTAAGAACGCACCTTCATTTCTTTTCTACGTCCTCCGCCATTAAAACACTTTCCTCTGAAATATCTAACGATGTTTTTCCTTCCCGGATATTCTATGGATGACTATATTATCGTATTTTTTTCCGCATTCTGACCGCTGCGTCAAACTTGCTCCGCTTTCGAGTCCCTTTTTACAGCATCATTCCGAATGCGTCATCGGGAAATCTCGTCTTTTACGAGACATTTTACGCAAACTGTTCCGCCATTTTATTGTGAGAATTCCTAAGTTAACGACTGTCTTTTTTTTACGCTAAGCTTTCTCTCATTCTTTCGTCTCCCCCACATCTTTCTTTGGAAATCGAATTTTAACAAGTCGGCACGACTCGTAATCTCTGGTTATATCATGTTCGAAGGAAAGATCTCTCGGAACCTTCAATCTGTCGATCCATCATCGCATTCGTGACGTTTCAAAATATGAGTTAATGCGTATCTCTTTTTTCTGCTTTTCTAGGTCGTGTGCGCAATTTTACGCGATTGCTAAATTAATACGACATCAAGCGCTTTTCATCAAATCAGTCACTCCGATTTTTTTGGATTGAACCGATGCTTTATTAATCTATATAGCTTTGCAGGGAAGTGGAGTACGAATATGTCCACATAGTACAATTTAATATTTTATAAATGGAATGTTACGGTAATTCGTACAGTATAATTTTAGAGATACACACAATGGATAAAAACATATTAATATATGGATAAATGCGTAAGGTATCGAAGAAAGTTCTGATTGTTGATAAAGAAAGAATTTATTATAAATCTATTTATAGATAGTTAGGATTTACGATAGGTGATTTGAAATGAGTAGCAGAGGTGATAAATGACAAGAGCAACCTATCTGTAATCTAAATCTATGCGGGTTCTTTTTTTAACCCTCCAAACCTTTTCCAGTCCATTATTCCTAACAAACTTAATAGTTAATAATTATTCATATACCGGAGAATAAATAAATAAAAATAAAAAAGAAATTATCCCTTGATTGACTTAACGCCTTACAAACATCCAAACGTCGGAATTCGCACAATCTTAAGGCTTAACGCCATCTAATAGATATAATACAGGCATTTAAGTGAGGAAAACGTCAATGAAACCTGTTGTTAATTTTTTATATTTATCTCCAAAACCAACAAATATTTTCGATCTTTCATTTCTAACTAAATAATCTAATATTTGCCCTTTATTTACTATTCTTATCGCCCATATTGTTTCTTATTTTGCATCCTACATACTGATTCAACGTTCATTCAAATGTAAAATAAATAAAAGAAATAAATGTGCTATTAGAAGAAACTCATTATTAGATCTTTACTTGCTTCAAAATTAGCTTAACATAAGTAAAACAAACTATTTCAGATTGGAAATTCCTATTTCTTGCTGTCCCCTCAAGAGTTCCAAATCAATCCATCGATCCATTGCAAGCATTGGTCTCAGATTCGATGGTAATCAGTTCGTTGAAACTTTTTTATCCAAGCGAAAGTCTCTTCCAATAGCAATTTATGAGGTTTCACTCCACGTCACTTAGAATGTCCAAAAATGAATTATCGATCGAAAAGTATTATAAGGGAGTCAGTATTTAGGGCAGATCTGATTAGACTTTTTAATTGATTTTAAAGCTGTCGATTTCATTCCAGCGATAGCGTAAACGCTCTGAGGAGACTTTCATTAAGGAAGTTGCCTTTTTTACATTTGAATTCCAGCTTTTAATATTCCGAGAAACAATCAATGCAAGATATCTCTGAATATGTTAAGATAAAAGTTTCCTTCATTATTTTTTTTTAACTTGTTCATCAGCATGAACTATTTTCAGAGATAGTATCAACATTAGCTAAACATGGTTCATTTACAATGAATAAATTGTTGTATGTGCGGGCATATGATGTTTAGCAGTCAGTTATAATTATCTAAGAGAAGAGATTTTTTCTTAATATCTCACGAAAAGAGTGTAATAATTAAACCGAACCTTCTTTTAGAAGGATATATGGGTATTTTGACATTCCTCATGATTGGAAAACCATATTTCAGTCCTGATGTTCAACGTGTCAACAGTAGAACTGCAGGATCTTACGTGTTTGATGTATATGAGCGAGTACCTCAAACTCAGAGTTTATTCTTTCGATATTACTCGTATCTCTGACTAATAAAACAGACATTTATCAAACTCATATGTTTGCGCAGCTCGATTACGAAATTAATTCCACCGACCAAAGTTGCTGAGTCGAATTTATACTGATTTACTCAATCAGCGGCCAGTGACTAGTTTTCGAGACGACTGATTCGATCTGCTCACCAAAATGCTGTCGTTCTTTTTTGAGGTTCGCGCGTGGAAAATGGTTTTGTGCGCACCGTTCCATATCATACTGCGCATAATCGAAAATTGGCCATTCACAGTTCCCAGAATCCCTCGTGAAACGTTAACAAAGCTCCGCTCCGAATGATCTGATACTTTAGTTACACTCAATATACCATCGATATACACTTTGTCGACTCCTTTCAGCCGTCAATCATTTTTTTGTGTATCTAGCACCGCCATCAAAAGGTGCTGTGGAGTGAGGTCACGACAATGGCTCTCGCATCACGCTTCCATAGAATTCCTAATAAATTCCAAATTTACCTCCTAAATCCTATCGCCATCAAAGATCTTAGCTAAGCGTGATCTATGAAGGTAAAGAAAGACTTTACACACCTGACAAATTTTGCTATTCACTATCTCACTTGAGGCATCCATCCATCTGCTTTTCAGTGCCGAATTGTGCGAAAATAAATTTCATACCTTTTCCGATTAATTATTGTGCCAATATTTTTGCTACTTTTGAAGAGTCTGTATAAATATTATTCAATATAAAGGATAGGTGTATAATTTGAAGATATAAAAGATCATTTATAAAATCAATATCCCTCTCGATTTATTTAGGCTCCCGACGATTTGAGTAGATGCTAATTGCGATATTATTTCTCGTATATTTTATTTAAAATTCAACTGAACTATTGAAATGTTAAAGTTAGCGGACAAACTAATTTGAGAAGAATTAGTAATCTTTCTTTATTATGACTAATTTCGTAATTATATTCCGTAACTAATTTTGTCTTAAAATTCGTTCAACACAGTTTCGTATCCCTTTTTTTAGAAAGCAAATACATATTTTTATGTATGAGAATAAAATATGGGTTACCATCTTTATGTTACACAGAGTTTAAATAAATGGGAATGAGAATGAATTGACTTTGGATCATCAGACTGGTTGAAATCCTTATATAAATAAAGCAAGAAGTGGCTGACATTAGTGAAAATATTCGATCTGTTACCCCTTACAACAGTCGATAATAATTTATAGGAAATATTTCCATTTTATTACAAACATTTTCGAAAGAACCATTATGGGTATTAAATGAGTTTTTGATGTACGACTTTATTTTTTTCATCCGCAAGCGAGTCTCAATTTTTTTCCAGCCTTAAAGCAATTTCTGTTTTTCTCAAAAGGTAATTTCGATAAACAGAATCTCAATGAGAGCTTGGAAACGGCATATTTTAGCGTAAACATCGTTGTAATTAACCTCAATCGTTCTTTTAAGTTTTTGTACAAGAAATTTTGTGGATTATTAAGAAAGTTTACCTTTTACTTATGAAACGGTACAAGTAATGAGCGTTGTATTTATATTATATGAGGATGTTTATATGGAATTTGTACAATTCGACTCTGATTTATTATCTATTTCCAAATGACATCCCATGCAAATATCTTACACAAATATTTTTAGATTTTTCGTTCCTGTTGCTAAAGAAGTTAAGTCGTATCTAAGGAAGGTATCAATCTTCGAAAGGAATGAAATATGGCGTGATTCTTCTCTCCCAGGGAACGCCTGTTTATGTGTGAAATTCATTCCAGTTTTGCAAGTTGTTTGCTTGTAATCGCTGATCAGGTTTACCTTACGAATTTCCGGGGGATATGGAATTCAATAACACAATTATATTTTTTGTGGGGTTATGAAGAAAGCCCTCTTAATAATTGCCTAATATAAATCACCATCGAGAAACGTAATGAGCTGAGAGTATGTAAAATATATTCCATTCCCAAAAATTTGGATAAGAGGTAGGATGTTCATTTAAACCGCGTATATTAAAATGTATAGAGTAGTGATAGGTTAATATCGGTGAAATGAAGTAAAAACAGTTTGATTTAGACGCACGTCCATTATCAGAATATATTTCTCAATTAATATTGTTTGATTCAAGCCACAACTAATTCACTACTCCAAAAATTAGGACTAACAATGTACTCTGGCTTTGGTACTCGTTTTAAAGGTAAAAACATATTTCATACGCATGATACATTAGGATTTCCAACAGAGCTTCTTATCAAAAACATAAGTTAGCTTTCAGACTGATGAATTCAACTCATGTTTACATCCGTAAATAAGAAGTCGAATATTGGGTTGACGTGAACAGAACTTTTCGTTTTTATAATCCATCTCAAAATGACTTCTAAACCTCCATTTTGTTATCCTATGCAGAACAATCAGTTTCCAGTTCACAACTCCGCCGTCCATCCCTTTTGAGGTCACCTCCGGCGCTGTCGCTCACGCCTTCTGCTCATCTCAAACCCATTCATCCCACAATGACTCTCATACACGCCCACGCGGATAACGTATTTTTTCCTCTCTCTTGACTCAAAGCTGCTGCGAAGACTTTATCAGATGTCGCATAATGAAGTGGGTGTTTTCCGTTGCGAAACTTTTCGTTATTCCTTTTTTTCACGCTCGTTATTTTCCAACTTGTGCAAGTTCATTCGGAATTCCTTAACGATGCACAATTAACGCTCGAGCGGCCATTGTGATGATAATTTCTATCGGCGATTGATTAAGCGATATGTCGAATTGGGAGTTAATTGTGTGGGTGGTGAGAATTGCGTTAAACGCTCCTGAGGTCGTGTCCGATCCATTCGAACAACAGAGACTTGAATCGTGTTGCCAATGAGTGGAGACAAGAGCGAAGCGATATTAATGATGGCTCGCTCGTTTGTATCTATGAAGGAAACGTAAACAAGTGACCAGGATACCGATTCGAAGTGACTTTTACCGTGTGTCACTGTTCCCTTCCCCCGATCCGAGTGAATGCGTAGTTGCTTACTTCTTACAAAGGCCGATTCACGCGCTCTTATGCTATCGTGTCATTGATCGATGAACTAAATCCAGGCCTTGTAATATATTGGTAAAATATAAATCTCTTACTCCGAAGGTTTGCAGTTTTTCTCTTCATTGTCCTTAGGGAAAGACTAGTATCATTTTATCTTAATTACAGCCTTAATTTTATTCTGCTCCAGATAACTGGAGTACAGAGCAGCATTAGATTTATATGATTTCCGCTACTTTATATTGGTTTCATATATATGTTATACTTAATCTATTTTTGGCCACCAGGAATTGAACTTCTAACCTTATTGATCATATTATTGTTGCGTTAAACCGTCTATTTTTCTCTTTTAATGTTCAAGCACAGTATTATGATGTAGTTATTCAACTATCAGTAGTTTTAAATACGTGTATTCTTTTCTAATTAAAAAATCAGAATTGTGTAACTGCTGCATTTTCGGAAACACTGTTTATCCACGATTTAAAAGTGTGGGAGTGAACTTATTTATGATAGAAAACTTTCCATTCCTTTCATCCAAATCAAAGTCGCTGTGAAGCACAAATTGGATTCTTTCATTGGGCAAGTGAAATGGAAAGCACAAATATTATTTTATCTCCGCGGCAGAAGTATGGAGGTCGAGAGCTGCATCAACTAAAGAGCGAATTTTTTTTACAGTCACGATACCAGAGAAAAATGGCCTCCACAAAAAAACATCGTACAGTCCCACATTCGTGCCTCGAAAAAATCACCAACGGCGTGGAATTCCGTGACAATGGCATCATTTCATTCACGACCGCACGAACGGCGGACTATTTTAAAACTTCCACATTAATATTTTAACGTCAATCTCTCGGTGGGAGGTGTTAATAGTTTCGCATCGGGTCGAATGATGGACGTGTTTCGTTACGAAACCTTACATCGGTAGCGAGCAATCTGTTCCCATCCCACTTTACTCCGAGACGGATAATTAGTAACCTTGTATTTAAAGTCTCAAGGCCTAACATCGAACGAGACTTCAACGTGTGTGAACCGATGGCCTTTCACATTCAAAATTCGTAAGATCAATTTCCTTAAACGGAACTCCGCTGATGCCACACACGAACACTTCTCTGCATATCGCTTTCGCATAACAACCTTCCTCATTATTTCCTAACGTCGGCCATCCATGACGTCACTTCCCCCAGTTTTCTGCTCCGAATCAATCATTTTGTTCCTGCAGACACTTCGCCTCATTTACATCCATTCGCTATAAAGAGATGAGTGACAGCTTTTGTCTGACGAAACTGTTCAAGACAAGGGCTAATCCATTTTTTTAACTTTCTCCGCGTATGTGGAACAGCTGAAGAAATGTGTGCAAACGTTGTTACGTGAATACTGCGGCGTATTTCGATGTTTTTTCGGAACGTTTTTTTACGATGCCATTAATATATAAGTACCTCGTGGCGGAACGGTAATGCTGACTCAAAATATAGAATTTGGAAACGGAAATTAACATTTTGATGGGAAACAAATGAATTTGATCTATCTACTAGCAGATAATAAGGGAGACAAGGTTACTTTTTTAAATCTATAACCTTTAATCATAAATTTCGTCATTATAAATTGAACATGTTTAATCGCACTTTAAATTTCACATCGTTTATAAAACATTCACTTAAGAAGATTATAATAGAGATTCAAAGTATTTTTTAAGTTTCATATTTTGTAAAGTAAAGTTTCTAGGACCAAATGCAAAACTAAAAAACAATCTCTTAAAGAATAAGGAGTAGTTAAAGTCAGACAAAAATATCATTAATTAATGTTTATTAAAACAATACATATTTTAAATGGCAAGTAATACATTTCATTCATTTTTTTTCATTGATGCTAAACTGCATTTTCTCACTGAAGGTTGGTTGACTAGGTGTGAAGAATAATGTACCAAAACACAGAAGAATTACTGTTCCCTGTATTCCTTCCTTCCTTAAATCCCCAGCATAATTTGTTATTCCAGACACCTAAAATAAAAGTTAAGAAGACATTAAAAATTATTGTAAGGTATTAAATTTTTGACAATAACCATCAGAATAATAAAAGAATGTAGTAAAATGAGTGGATGGAGCATGAATAGGTACAATTCTTTGCATAAGTCTGAAAAGAATATGTTAAATGAGATGGATTTAAGTAATTTAATTAATTTCTTAAATAATTTAATTATCAAACTAAACATTACAGTTAAACGTCAATCAACCACGAGTTTACAATTAATGAATTCTGCAATTATTTATGATGGATATAAATATAGAAGGAATGAATTAAAAGAGGCTATATAGCAGTAGAATAATACGCTACTCAACTAATATTCAGGCAAATTAAGCTTCATATCATCGGATTAAAAAAGTACTATGAGCATCAAGAGTTAATTAAATTAAACACTATTGAAAAGGAGACTATTTCTTTGCTCATTGAAAATGTGCTTGAGGTAAAGGAAACGACAAACAATTGAATATATCCTCAATTTCATTCCAAAGTAATTTTGGAAGCTGTAGTGGATCAATCAAAGGAATCCAATAAAATCACTCAAACCTATGGAGAGTATTACTTCAGATGTACCAAGATTAGGGAGCTTCATACAGTATGGAGAGCGATATAAATACTACTGGATTAAATTAACCTGCATAAAATCCCTTGAAGCTTAAGAGAAGGAATATCCATCAGAAGAAGTTACTTTCCTGTTCTTTGAACACGTAATTTAAGATAAATGAACGATAAATCATTAAATGAAGTTTTCAAACAATTCTATAAGGTTTCTAAAACTGAGGAATACTGAGTGGACCATTAACAAAAATGTAATGGAAAAATCCAGCTAGTGAACATGGTGATTGAGGGTTACTCTTGAAATAATATTCAAAAGAAAGGCCAGAAACAATAAATAACATCAGAGAAAGGAACATCATTCAGTAAAGAAGACTAGTATGAGAAAAATTATATAAAATCAAGACTAATATAATTACAAACTAGATGAAATGAATCATCCTGTAAGGCCCTCCAAGAAGAATATTTTCCAAGAGAAGCAAAAACCAATGTAAAAGCTAAGCAAGCAACAAGAAAATAAATGCCTATAGCAGAGAGGAGAGTTACAATTCTACACAATAATATTTCTTCTCTTTCTCATTGCCTTAATATCTATTTATCAAGTAAGAAACTTTTTGTTTAAAAATATTACACCCTCAATTGGAAAACTATACTAGCTTTTCATTTATTTCTCGTTTTATTCCTTAGGGTCATTAAAAACATTATGACTTTGAGGTTCACTATTAGTCTAAGGTAATATAATTTAATAATATCTTATACCAACTTTAAAAACCTTGCAATTATTATCATACTCATCTGATCATATATTTCATCAACTTCTCACACCAACGAAGAAATGGAAGAAGACGTTGCATTTCAATCGGTGAAGGCAGTCTCTCTTTTCATCGAAAGTAAGATGTGCATTCCCCAAAATCAAAGTATCCTGAAAGAGAAATAGGAGATTTTGTTCAGAAAACTTGCACATATCCTTAAAAAGGTTACATTTATGATTACCAGATCTACGTCATCGCTTTGATAAAGATGTAAAGATACTAATTATTAGTCAAATCTTCCAAAGAATATTACATTGCAATAAAATCCTTCGCAAGTGATGGCATGAAGATCACGAACGGAAGCTTTTCATAACATTTAACTCGAAAATATAATGTCCCGAAAGGTTCTCTTGATATTCGTTTGCTTATTAACGTTGTAATTTACTTAAAATGATTAAGTATATTCTTTAATATATTTAAACCTCATTTAATCAGGAATGAAAAAATATTTGATCTCCCGCTAAACATTTATCTTGATTCTGATTGGCTGAGAGAAATACCACCGCTGTCAGTGCAGGCACTGTATTAATGAATTTCATGCCAAATATATCTTGATCCAATTACCGATCGAATAGCCTCAAAATTTCTTTCTTCTTTTACGTCGACAGCGAGTAATGGCGGTTTTCCTCTATTGGGAAGAATAAGCTATCGATACATTAAGAAAATAGTATTGTTGTGCTGTAAGACTCACGTAGTAGGAAAAAATCATAATAAATACTAGTCTTCATGAAAATTTTATCGTTTACGATGGACCGCAAGTTAATTTCGAAAAATCTTATTGCAATTTTAGATTCCCGCTGCTAACAATGGCGCCTCGAAATACCGCCATGCATTTTGCACTTTCCATGGCGACCTCACCGTGTTCACTTCGTTGCTGATGCCAGTCATTAAATTTCCCTTTTCTTCAAGTAAATCTACAGAAATGTAGATGAAAACATCTTCATTATAACTATAATACCACGACAGAGCACCCTTATCGTAGAAACGGTTCTGGATTCTTAATAAAGATCAAAATTTACGCATAGCCTATGCACGATGCTGCTTAGAAAAGTTACCTTACTCTTAATATTATCCATTCTTATTTACAATGAGTTTGTATTCAATCGTAACTACGAATTGGAAGACAACTAGGTGTTCGAATCTCGTCCCTCCGAAGCAGTAGGGAAAAATATCGAGCCACATTCTTCACAATACAGATAAAGGACGTACTGAGATTTTTCTGATGGGACTTACCTTAGAGTTTCCTTTGACACTGGTATCCTCACTCGTAGCTCTGCTGCTTCAAGTGTACTTTCCATGACGATTCCACAATGTTTTCCTCGACGTAACTTCATTTAAGATATGTTCTCCATTTCACACTTATCACCGAATTAATAATGTCACAGTCACTTTATCCAGGAAGTTACACGAGAAATCCTTCGAGGTAGGAATTGATTGGAATTACACTAATATAACTTCAGTGTTTACCTACCCACAAGCTATCTGAACTTCTCAACAAATACAACTGAGCTCTAAAGAGTTGTGTATGGTGATTACGTGGCCCTCTGTTGGTATGATTTTTGGAATTAATCGTGCAGTGAACTCAAAGTTTTCTATTGTTTTCTCCTTATTTGATCTATTTTCATGTAGTTTGACCTATTTATCATTCTAGTGATCACGTTCTTTTTACAAACTTTTGTAGTATTGTCGGTATTTATAATTTAGTATAGGTTATGTTTCTTTTCTAGGTACAATTAGGTTTTATTTTTATTTTCTAAAGTAACTAATGCTAAGAGTTGTTTGAATATAAATAATTATAATCTTTTCTTATTTATTTATTAAGTGAAACCTAGAAAAGAATTGATTTCTTATAAATTATTGAAAAATTATTAAAGAAACTCACAGAATTCTTACATCTTTTTCTTGATAATACATAAATCTAAGACAAATGTATTATCACTTCCACCTTCATGTCTCTGGTCCCAACAATTCAGAAGAAGGATAGGAAGAATGGTGCATCTGAATTGAATGCTTTGTTCTTTCATTTCACATAAATCTATTTTAATCCCTGTTCTCCCAATTCTTGTTCGGCAGTTCACTTTGAATCTCAGAATGCATATTGTTCAGCTATTCTCATAAATTACTTTCGCTCAATTCTTACTATTTTTTCTATCCTTCTCTTAGTTTTCAGTACTGTGGTTAGTCTGATTTGACTTAGAGGTTATAAAGTAATATTTTAAAGTTTCTACTATTGAATATTTTATTTTGAATAAAAGCAATTTGTAGTTAAGGGGAGAATAACTTAAATGTTTTCAGGATAAACAAATTCTATGTGCTCGTCCTCTTTTTATAATACTCAATAGCTCTAAATGATCTTGCGTATTTATCATTTACTGTCTAACGCTTTAATTAGTTTTGCATTTATTAATTAATTGTATTGATTTTTTTTCATACTAATATATGGGTTTTGAGTCTGAAGTGTTTAATTCCAAGATATTAAAAGTAATTGAGCAATGATAATAGTAGTGAAATATTATTATAATATGAGTAATGATATTCTTATTCTTTTAAATCAGATGTTCTTCTTAAAACAGCTCTTGCTATAAAAACCCTGTTACTCTTCAAAACAAATTAGGAAAGTTTTATTTTTAGAATTAGAAGATATAGATTCAAAGTATTAAGCTTTATTGTTGAATTTTTTCTATGTTACTAAATTAGAATTTTTAGTTTGAATTTTGTGGAAATTCAAACACCCCAATCTACCTGGAAATCTACAAAATCTTTCTTGTTGTTAAAAACATAGCTGTTATCAGGATTGAATTAAATTTTCATATCCTTTAACGTTGGCTCTCATAATTATTTCCAAATCCTTGTTTTTCTTTGTTTGAAAAGTATTCTTCTTCGTTCGAGATCTTACAGACGGTCGAATAATAACTCCTTTAATGTAAAACGTAAAGTGTAGCGTAGTGCACCTAAATACACTGTACTAAATGCAACCGTAATGTGGAACCATGTGCGTTTGTTTGAATATTCTTTAAAATATTCCTGTAATTCGGAAACTCATGATGTTGTAGTTGGTAGTCATAGTTATACTCTGGTGGAGGGTTGTTTGAAAAGTTACCGATCCCATACTTCTCAGAAGTCTTCAGTTTATTTTTAGAAAATATGTCAAAAAATAGCGAAATGTCGGAAACTTTTGAGATCCCCCATTACTTACCATAATAATAAAATAATTTCTAATTATTTGTTTCCTAAATTTTTATGTTCTTTTTGCTATAAATAATAATCTAATACGATGAAATTATTTGCATCTTGTAGTATTTAAAATTCATATTAGATATTAGGCTATCAGAAGCACGATGAAGAAACAGTGCTGATGAAATCTATATGTTCAAGCGTTACTTCGTGGAAGGACATTTCAGAGCGTGAAAAAATTACAAACTTCGTTGAATATAATTAATACATTTTATAAAAAATAGTGCGGAAGTTAACGAAGTTCGTCATTTCTCATTTCTCCAACACAATCGCAAAGTGCTGAGTTTTATAAGAGATTATTAATGTTTAAAATATTAAGTAACTGAGTTGAATGTACTTTGAAATGAAGACTTTAAAACTTAAGAGGCAAGAAAGCTTCATGAAATAACTTTATGATGGACTTAAGATTACGACGGGAATTTCAGTAAAATTTCCCGCCGTCCTCAACCACGGAACTGTATGCTAATCCCTTAAAATTAATGGAGTGATTCAAACTCTCTCCGAGTTCGAACATAGTGGTGACTATTAAGTCCTGAATATCTCCATGTAACTCAAAAATGGATTACGTTTCGCTAGGAAGCGTTGAGGAATTATCCGTGATGCAACGCGATTTAATCTACCTCGCGGAAAGTAAGAATAAACCGTAGTCTTTGAAAGATCAAGTCCTTTCCCAAATAAAGGGGTCACACAAGGACACATCGTAGGGCTCATGCGCTGTTTTTTCTCTCCCTTATCTCTTATTATTACTCTTCCGTATATACGGACACCACAGCAATTTCTCTTTCTCCGAGAAAAGGTATCCTTTCCCTCCAAAGAGAGGAGTTCCGAAGAAAAACAAAAGCTACGGAAAAGCAACTCTTGTTTCCATCCGGCTTATCCTTAATACGTCACTCATCTCGGGTATGCGCTGCACCAAGAAAAACACTTTAGGGGACGCGGGAAATTTCTTCAGACGTTGGTCCGGAGGATGATTATGGGCACGAGAACCGCATTCCACCCCCGCCTTCCCCTCCCCAGAGGATAACAGTGCGTCTTCGTGATGTTTTCATTTCCCTCCCCTTTTAAGGACACTCGTAATTTGACTTTGCTGAGGAAACGCATAATCCTCCTACGAAGAGCACCTGTTCACTGCTCCCAATTTACTGTTGGTTGCGTAGCAACAGTGTGCAGACGTAGGGAATCGCCTAACAGTTGCTGCAAACGATGGGTAAGTCGATATCGAGGTGGAAATAATACGATGCGGAAGATTCAACGGAGATAATTGCTCCAGTCGGCGTTTGGATGAAAATGCGGAAGATCTAACCCATTATGGTTAACACTTTCCAGGAAAGAAATGGGAGTTACGCGATACGTACGCTTTCTCGAATTCAGTTGTTTCCTGCGAGAGATTTTCCGATTAGAATTAACGCTTCGTTATGAGATGGAATGAGTAAATGTATGCTGAGGTTTGTCTAGATTATTTCGAAATTACTCGAGTAGATTATTTTCCGAATAAATGTGAAAAAAGTTATATCCGTAAAGAAAGTTAGTCATCTGTTGTTTGAACCCAACAGCAGAACAGTAATATTATACGAAAATATTTGTATATCTATTTTTGCTCGATTAAATATAGTTTAAAATCGATCTTCTGACTTTAAGTGTTTCTTAATATAATGATAATGTATAATTTATTTATTTTTCAATTGTTTTAAAAATCGATTCAATAATTTTTAATTTTCTTTTGCTGAAATACATGATGAATAATTTACTTTAAATTAATTATCATCGAACGTTAAATTCCTAATTCCTAAAAGGAAGGAGGAATATAAAAATAACTAAAATTAAAAAATTATGTTTTCATTATATAATTAGTAAGACATAATTTTATGATTGAATAAGAGAATCTATCATTGAAAGAACATGTTTGAGAAATTCATTGGCCAACCTCTTGTTGTAAAAAGCAGTAATGATAATAATACTGTACATGCACTTTTAGAGTCGCCCATGCAAGTGTGGGCATCGTATATTAAAGATTAAAATAAGTGAATAATAAAAACGCGTAATGGACCAGGTTGGTGTATCGGTATAAATCCAATAAGAAAAGTTTTGATGTTTTCACATGAAAATCCTTTCAAACCAGTTATGTGCGAGTTGAGAAGTTGAGAGTACAATCGTTGACAAGATTCGGCTATGAGAAGAGATGAAATCACGTTGAAATTGAGGTGCATTACCATGGAGATCTTGATGATGATTTTTTTAGGCTTGGTGCAAGCATGCGTATACTAATTCGTTTATATAAAACTTGTTCGTCGTAAGGGATAACTTATATTTTAAACGAATTTATTATTGATCTCCAATAAGATTATATTCTTAAATAAATTATAAAATGATAAAATAAATTAATATAATACATTTATTATTATTATCATTTTAAAGATATTTTATTGATATATTGAAATTTTGACATATTTAAATTAAATAAAGAAACATCAAGTGCTTGATGATAATGATATAGAAAAAATCACAATGCTTCTTTTATATATTTTCTCTTAAGATACCAACCAACTTTCATTATAAACGTATTCAATTTAACTACTAACATTTCTTTATCAAATATATCTCTAAATGGAACATTATAATGCCGATGGATCTAACTTACTCTTCCTGCCAACCTCTTATAAATTTTATTTTTATGTTATTTACAGGTCAAGAAAATGTATATTCTACATACTTTCTCTCATCCAGTCTTATTCATGAATATGATGAACGTAAACGGCTGTTTCTAATAGAATTCTTTTTCTCTGATGGACGCTTTCAATTCAAAGCATTTAGGATCGTTGTGAAAGTCCGATTCGGTCCATCTCACTGAGCATTTCGTCTAAATCCCTTCATTCATTTTTTTTTTTATTTGATAGCGTCTTTTGACCAATATATTGAAATTTTATTTCGGTAGGATGTGAAACATACTATTTAATTATATAAAGCATAGTTTGTTATTTCATACATGTACTTATTAATATCCAATAAAATCGTCAGTGAATAACTTCTTTAAAACTTTTACCTTCTCACAAGAAATGTTGATATGGTGACCATTTAATTATGATTTTAGATACCATAAACCTTATTTTTTGAACATTTAGGTTGCTATTATGATATTATGAATACTATATGAATAAAGAATGTGTATCTACTTTTATAGGCATATATTTAACAACACGTATGATTTCTTCAATAATTCAAAACCCCAAGGCACACCAAAAAGAGGTAGTGAAAGACAATATACGACTTATTTGAGTTAAATACACAGATTGCAATGGAATTAATATTATATATCATAACGTATACAAGAAACAATATTAAACAAGTTTAATTTGAAAATCCCAAATAGATTTCGCTAAATCAAATTAAAACCGACACACGTAAGATTTATCACCCTCACTTCAGCTTTTCTATCGAATTTAATCGCATTTTAAATAGACAAACACGTTTTCTTTAGGTACTTTATATTGCGTGGAACACGAATCTCTCATTCTACCTTTCCACTATGATGCTTATATCAGAACTCTCAACTCGCGGTTAACCAACACAGATTGGTGCAACGGGCATTTTTCGTCAGCGGCAGCCCTTCAAAACATTAGCAGAAAAAAAGAGATTAGCTCACGAAAAAATTCTCCAAAGAAGAAAAGTTAGGAGTTCCAAAGAAACGGGACTTAGATTTAATCCGTAGTGCACTTTACCTTCCGATGCACTTATCTCCCGGGTTGAGGTCAATGGTGCAATACCATCGAAGGTTTGAACGAAAGAGAAAACCTCAAGGTCTACCCCACAACACGTGAGCACGACACTTAAAAACGTTTAAATGGAGAAATAAAAACTTCGCCCTATAATCCAAAGAAGATTACTGGCGTTACCGAAAACTTTTTCCGACTCACGCACCGCGTTTCAGTCATCTTGGGAGGCGTTTTCCCAAAACCGAATCCCTCGTGCCGCGAGGGAATCGAGAAAAAAAAGACTGATAAGAAGCGGACCGATTTTTCGAGATAAAATTTCCCCGTAAAAATAACAAGAAAGGGAGTAACTTGACACGACCGTTACATCTCGAACGCAAGATCTTAAAAGAACGATTGCATTGGACGCATCACACCCTCTCTCGTCCAACCACTCTTATTGAGTTGTCTGCACGTCACTCACTAAACCCTTTGACCCTTTTCCGAAAGCGCCGCTCCCACTTTGCCCTTCACAAGCGGCCGCTAACCCTTTGGATGCTTTCACGCCCTACGATGACTTAACTCCCTTCAAAAATCACCGATTCTCTTCACGCCGTTCCACTGCGTAGACAATCCAGCTTCATTTAAGACGTTTAGCCCTGTTACAGGGGAGGGGGTTGACGGTTTTGTGACTACCTACGCCTGTCATTTGGCTACCAATAGATAATTTCACGTCCTATTCCCACAGTGCGCGTTTTCACTGCAGTTGTTCTGTTTAGAACCTTTAATTTTTACCCTCATCATCTTCGCGCCTACTACTAGTTAAGTTATCATCTTTGTTGAGCAATAATCTCACGCCTCCGATTATATTTTAATAATTGGTCCGTGATAAATGAATGACCTGTACTACAAAGATAGAGATCTTATTCTATGAGTGACTCAAAAAGGTTAACACTGGTAAATGAACACCTATTGGTTTCTAGACGTTTTAGTAAAGCTTATAATTAAATACCAAGAATAGATCGTATTATCTTTATAATTATATCAAGTACTACAAATACATTTTCTGGATATTTAGGTAATATTGCAACTCATTAAAGGACATATCGTAATGAAATAATTATGATGAGTTGATTATATTTACCTTTCTTACGCATTGACATGAATATTTATTCAATATTTTTTTACTTTGCCTTTTATTCACGAATTACATGTAATGAGTTTGTAAGCATTTTCACTTATAGTGTCTTATTTGAAATACAGTAGCCGTGTCTTGTCCTTGCTTTATATAGTATAATCAAGCATTTGCTGAAGTATACATGAAAGATAAATAATAATTAACGCAATATTATTTGACTGGTATTGATATTGTCCATTAAAGATTTATAGCTTCATTTTTCTCGGTTAAAGTAAGTATTGCTTGACATTTTATTACTCTTAAATTCTTGATTGAGTGTAACTAAGTTACGCTGATCACACCCACTTTGAAGTCTACAGTACGGTATTCTTAGCTATCTTTATTAAGCGCAATGTTGCATAGTTCAATCATAAGCAGTTTACGGTACACAAAAGACTCAGTTGAAGACATATTACCATTAACGGTTAAGGTGTGAATAGAATAAAATCAAGGCAAAAACCAAATTTAAGTTAAGAATATGTGGAAAAGCTCGACTCAATTACAGATCTAATGCTTTAACTTCAAATTGGAACTCTCTACTTATTTTTTACAAAGTAACTTCTGTAAATTACAGAGCAGTGAATGAAATTAATAACCGCACCTAAGAAATTTATTATTTCCATCACCTTATCTAAGATTGGAATCGGTTCTAAAAATCTCAATTAAGGCTCGCAATATAATACATACATTAAGCGGTCCATTAGAATAACTGTACTTTTCATTCAAAATCGTTTAGCGCTATAAAACCTACTTATGCCACCGTATATTGCGATCGGTTATTATAGTAAATATAAGCTTCTTTGCGTAGTTGAAGGCAATTAACAGGAAGCAGATAGCCTTGGTAGCAGAGTAAACACTACTTGATTCTGTACTTAGACCTTTTCTGCATGGTTAAAAACACGTCTATTAAGATGGATGTTAATGCAGCGTATCATGCGGCGCACGCTCGGGTTTCTTGCGCTAGACGTAATTGTTATTACAACTATCATAGGGATAATTGTCCAAGTTTCTGTAGCGGGAAAGTCATAGTGGGCACAAGTGAGAAGAAAAAGTCAATTAAACGCGGCGGAAATATATCGAAAAGGAATAATTTACTTGTCAATCACAGATCAGCAACGAAGCGTAAAAACAAATAGTTCAAGGAATGTAGGTGAATGAGTTATGCAATCACTTTTATGTTCCGACGATGTTCGTGATCAAAATCCCGCACTTTTTATCTCAAAAGTGTAATTGGGTGATGCGGATAAATAAGGTTTTCACATCTCGAAATACATTTTGATGTAATATTAATCGACCCGACGTATCCATGCACCTTCGCAGATAAGTGCATCGATATTACTCAAGTATAGGTTGTTATCGGTTTTTTAGGTCAGAGAAATATAAAGTAAGTTTAACACAGATTAGATGTCACGAACATAACTGCCTTCGGGGAGATTTGATCCAATGTCCTCAGAGCTTGTGTTCGAATCCATTCCTCGAGTTTGAAAGATTAAGCTGTCACGAAAGATTTGTAAGATCTGGATTATTTTATAGGTGAGAATTTAATAGAATAATTACTTTAAAATTGCTGTTCCTAGTGTGCAGAGAATATTTTGAATAAAGCTTAACCGGATGAATTATTTTGTAGAGAGTTTTAAATAACACTCTACGATGCTGATGTAATTGCAATATTATGTTACGTTTGATTGCTAACAATAAATTAAAATATCAAAGTTCAATGAAATTTTATAAAAAATATTGACGTAAGGAAAATATATCTCTTTCAGAAGGAAATGAAAGTTATTCATTTTGGTCATAGCTTCAATATTTCAATTAAAGATTACAGTTTTAAAAAAAATATACCTGCCTTACCTTCATCGTCATATTATAATAATTGGTAGATTTGATGGTTCTTGTATAAGTTTGAATGCTATCCTTATAAATGAGCTTATAGAATGGAGATGCTTCATAGTTATAGCTTTATTTTACCTACTTCATGCATACTTTCATATACTCCATTTCACACCATTTCTTGTGATGCCGAATTGACAAACAAAACAATGTATATTATTCCAAATTTTAAGAAACCTCTACGTCTCTAAATATAACGTATTTTTACATAATTGATAATTATGGTGGAATGTTACGCCAATTCAAATTAACTTCGTCGTGCTCATTCGGTTCCCATGCTGCCTCGGAATAAGGAAAAGTAGAATAAGTATCACTCGAATGCAATCTGTGCTGCAAGGAATTGCTTTTAAAAGCGAGACATTGTTCCAGGATCCCTCTTATATCTTTCCCAAAGAAGGTACTCTTGTCTTCGTTATACAGTTCAGCTCCTTCTTCTCTTTAGTGTGGGATTACAAAACGACAGGAATTACCCAAACAGCTGCGGAGGTGATCTCACCACGGCTTCTGTTTTGCCCTCCGCTGGAGCAATAGCGCATTCCTTATCGAACGTTTCAGCTTCCCTCGCTTAGCGCACGCGTAAAATGTGCACCATAGAGAAGCGAAATTTATGGCTCGCTGCTTTACTCCCGCATATACTAAGTAACTGTGTAATATATATCCGCGTAACTGACGCAGGGTGCCAGACACCTGCGGTGTATTTGATGACTAGTTTTGTTTCGCTGTGCGCCGTCCGTAGGAATGCTGTATGATCTCTAGATTCGATGACCTTTTATTATTAGCCTACTTTCGAGTGCAGCTCGTGGTCTCAACTATTGATCGCCTATGTTTCCATGGTATTCCTGTCGCTTTTAACGTAGCTCTTTGTTCTTCGTATCCAGTGAATGATTTGAAATTCAGGCGGCGTTCATGGACGGCGATAGAAATTTTGTAAATATTGTTTAGGATTATGATTCAGTATTTATGAGGTTGATATTTAAACTTCATGAGGATAAGGACTCGCTATTATCGAATAGAAATTTATATAATATAAGATTCGAATTTTATTAGAAAATTTTTAAATTTAATAAAAATAAATAAAAATTAAATACAATAAATAAAAATTTTTAAATAAAAATTAATTTTTAAGTATTATATTCTTAAGCAAGTTTAAAGTATGACTTCAATAAAATATCCCGGAATATTTTACGAAATTATAAACTTAATTTAACGAACAATGAAACAAAAACATTTATGGGAATATCTTTATTACCGTCGAATAATATTCCACGGCCCAAGAGGAATTGTATATCGTTAAATACTGAATATATTTTCACATATTTTATCATAAATTTCGAATATTTATCTTTAATCAACCTACATGAGTGAAATTCTATTTTTAGCTAGTTTTCTCTTACGAATCGTTCACTAAACTAGAAATTTATAGTTACTAAGCAGCACCTCTTTCGTAGCAGACTGTGAAGTTAGGAAAATACGGGAAGGTATTTTAACGAGTACTTCGGATTAATGCATGCTGCAGCTAAGAGCATAATGGTAGAATCTATCAGATTTCGTCAACGTAACCTTGATGAATAGCCCGCTTCGTCTATATATTATCTTCAGCTTCCATCGGTTAATCCTTAGACTCAATACGCCCCCGCGTGTCAAAGAGACTCTTTCAGAAGTCATTCAGAGCCAATTTCTCCTCACAATGCTCTGCGTTTCGTAATTGAATGATTGGACATTTCGTCACAATTTCTGGCCGTGTTTTCTCTTCCTTTTAGTGGACCCAAAAGAAAAACGAAATGAAGCGATCCAATTTGTATCCTTCTCGCCCTCACGAGATTTACGTATCGGATTAAAAAGGGAATGCGATTTCCATGAGCGAAGGGCGTTGCGCACACCAGAGAATAGAATTTGCTCGCGTTTAATGGCCGAAAGCGTGGGAAAATTCGCTTCCACTCGTTCGGTCGTAAATTGGCCAAAGGTCGCTCTTTTGCGAATTAAAATGTACGTAACCCGTTTTTCCATCCGAGGCTCCAAGTTATTTAACTCCTAAAAGGCCGACGGGAAAAACTCAAGGAGAACAGTTATGCTGTTTTGATGTTTGTGGTGGGTCACGGAGTAACGTGTAAATGATTCTTCCCACCAACAATAAATTCCGCAGTATGATTTGGTGGAAGGCGTGTTTTATTTTAGGAAAAGCCTTGGAGCATAACTTGCGCAAAATTACCTCATTGCGAATTCAAGGATGTGCAAAAAAAATGTATCCCGTTTTTATTGGCGAATGAAGCGGAAGATGCCTTCCAGTTTAGAAAGGAGTCATCAAGTTCAGTGGGCCTTCCGTTAATGCTTGGCACGTAGGTCAAGGGTTGAAAAAATATAAACACTCTTGAAGGTTTTTCGTGTATCGCTTCTACTGGCTCAAATTTCAACAGAACAGTAATTTCCTCTCTTGCATTCCTTATATTCTATAGCCTTATGGAACTATGCAATCAATATTGAAAGACGTGACTTCGTGGAAAGCCATAGTATAATGATAAACTTGGTAAATTCCACAAATGATAATTATTCATAAACTAAGCTCATAATATAATCAAGGTTTATTTTGAAGAAAATAAGTACTGCTAACAATGCCATGGTTGTTACATAATATATCCAGCATAATCCGTTTCAGTGTATTATTATTCTATCGCCCTTGAATTTATGTAAATATTTGCGCTTAGTATTGGTTTTAACTAAAAATTTATAAGGATAAAATGTTTTTGAATGTGTGATTTTAGTTTAACCAAATTATGGAAACCAATTTCAATATTTACTTGAATTAATACCAGTTCAATATTTCCTTTTACCCACCCATCACGGTGTAAAAGAACTTAGGTTTCTGAATATGACATATATTACAAATATTCCTCATTATTAAACATATGCAAGTGATTTGTTGAGGGATCAAAAGCGACTTTCAATTTACATATACATAGTCTGATGTTTTTTAAAGCACTCAATTCAGTCTCCAGCTAAAGGCTAAAATGGATACGCAAATTTGACGCTTTCAACTTCAATAATTCCCCTTTTAATTGATGCGATGCACACGGTTACCAGTTCCAATTTAAAATAACTCGAGCTTCCTAAGTAAGCCATCAAACAGAATTGCGCTGCATAGCTCTCTTCCTGCTCACAAATTAGAAAATTCCTTTGCTAAAAACATCCGCGGAATTTTTAATAAAAAACAAAATCGCGCGAATAGCACTTGTGCAGTGGAATGCCAACCGAATCGTGATTTGGTCGAATCGATTGCTTTATCACTCCGAAATCCGTAGCGTGTCAGGAGCGGATGTCGCTTTTTTGCAAAATTTGCGAAATCGCAGATGCTTTTTTCATTTCGCGGAAAATTTTTAAGCGTTGCGAAGGAGTAAAAATCGAATGTTCCATTCTCTAGTGACACCGGTTGATACATGGACGAGCTAGTTCCATTTTAAATCACGATCTAAGCGCTCGGATCGTTTCTTATTGATCCCCCACCCACTCTTGGCACTTTTAATCCAGTTGCGTCTATTACTCAGACTTGGATAGAGGAGTTGGTCTTTTATCTTAGACATCGTGCGTTTGTGTTGGAGTGAGAATGGTCAATTTTATACTCTGCCATTCTCCACTTGCTCTTAAGGCCGTGGGGTAATTTATATAGATCGGTAAATATGCATGGAGTTAACAAATCATGGATTTAAAAATGAAGACGTCGAAGCAAGTGCGAGCAGTTTGATGTGTGTTGAGGACTGACTAAGTAGTTCAGTAAGTTAACGAGGGGAAATATCAATGGCCTCTTATTGATTATTACCATTCTATTACTTATCTATTCTATTATTATCACTACCTATTCAGTAGAACTCTAAGGATTCGGAAAAAGATATAAATCTCCATAATATCCCAAACATAAAAGTAAATGATGGAATATTATTATCATACATTTATTTAAATATTTGCACATTACAGAGAATCTGTTAAGTCAAATGAGATGGAAATGAAGTGCAAAAATTACATATTATCGTAAAACATTAGTAGCAGATTATTAGAGATAATGAACAATTCATCATCTATAATTAATATTGAAACCAACATTTTATGGAAAAATATTCCTTTTTCTACAAGAAAAAATGTTTTGAAATGAAGAATAAAATTACAGAAGAAATAAATAAAATCAGGGCAGTAGGAACTATTAGAACTCGCTTAATAGTTATCATTATAGATGAATAATATACTAAATAAATTCAGAAGCATTCTGAAAACTGCTTATTGAAAATATTAAAAATACAGAAAAATTATTTACTGATAAGTTTTCAAAGTAATAGTGTACATAAATAGGCAGTTTATTACTAGTAAAAGTAATATAGCTCACCCCGAGTGAAATTTCACCCAGAACAATAATTATAGCACTTAATTCCGCAAAGAAACAAATGATATTAATTATTTTCTTAACGGGACACGTTCTGAAACGATACCTCACCGAATCTAAAACAATAAAACACACGCCTTTAATTACTGTAACTGATCGATCTTCAGCCGAGGGATTTATCGCATTCGTCTGAAAGAAAAGGGGAAGATAATTGTTCGACCTCCATAAACAGAAACACCGTTAAGAACCCTCGTTACGAAGAGAAAATCTTTTCCCGAAAACCACGCGTATTATTAGCGAAGGATTTTGGAGGCCCTATAATTACACCCGATTTAGTTTAGTACGCATTACGGGGCTGTGCACGCGTCGCGTTAATAACTCCGCGGAGATATCGCTCAACTCTTCCAGTCCTTTTAATTGATACAGTGTTCGCGCAAGAGCGTTGTAATACACGCGATAAATATGCGCTCGGCGTCGCATAACTAATCAAAGCGAGGGCGTGCAATTTTTGAGCCGGTGCAGCGAAAAACCCCTCTGTCCACTGAGCTACCAGTCAATAAGGCTGAAGCGTAGGTCACGAGCATAACTGCCCCATAAATCCGGAGGGTGGTAACACACAATTCGGATTCAGTCCATTTGTTATACCTCTATCAATTACCGCTCCGTGACCGGCGATGACTTCATCCTTTTCTAATTTTAGACATCCGCGGGGAGCGCACTTAAGTGCGTTATACCGAATCGGTAAAGTTAGCGTCCATTTTAGGAGATATGCAGATTTGATCCGCGGATTTTTTCTGCGAACGAAGAGAGATGTGGTGACGTGGATTGAGACTTCGGAGATCGTGAGTTCATTGTTACGCCTCAAATGTCAGGAGGATTATAAATTGCGATTTGTTTCGACATCGCGTCGATTCAGAGGGTTATTTTTTTCTTCAGCCTTGGGCTCAACTATATTATTTATTTTATTAGGATTCGTGAAGGAAAATGAAATTGATGAAAATTTGGCGATGTTTCCCTTTAGGTCTCTCTCCTTTTATGGAGAGGAGAAAACTTGTGGAGCGCTTAATGCCATAGCAACCGTGTTTTTAATCACGATCCGCGAAAATAAACGAGGGTAATTCATTCCCAACGTTTAATTTTAATACCCTAAGATAATTTTTTTTAAATTGCAGAATTTGGGATGTGGTTTGATAAATTATTAAGGTCTAGAATAAATCTAATTTATATACATTTTAATACAGATTTTTCAGTTTTTATACGTTTAATCGAATTTTATAAACAGAATGGTAGATTATTTTCTATTTTATGAATTTTGTATTATTTTCTCCTTAAATTATGAAGTTCCACCAAATATAGTTCAATAAAATTCAATTTATATTGAGGATCACAGTTTTTATAAATACTTACTATAAAGTCGTTTGCGCATGACGAAATATCTCAGAGATTGAAAGCAAAACTTGATATTACTCATTGCGCTTCGTGATTTGTGCTAAATAAATTGTAAATAATTGTGTGATTCATTTTTATACAAATTTCCTCTAGTATATATAAATTCTATTTATCTAGCTACTTATATGAATAAGTATCATCATTAAGTTAAGATATGTGTTACTTAGGTAGCTGAATCTTTAATTATTAAATGACTAATCATGGAATTCTCGGTTAACGTAACAGCTTTACGTAACTCATGACTCGCTCCACAATTAGAAGGCTACTAGAGAGCTTTTACCGTTACTGAAATATTCAGGATCCAACTATGATGAACAGCGCTCATTTTTTCCTTCACTGCACGCATTTGTTACTTATATAACGTAACACGAGTCCTTCTGTCGAATCCGAGTAATGCATCCTTTCCCCGGAACACTTAGGAGTGGTATTTATTAATAAAGGAGACCACTCTTTCTTCTCAAACTGCATTCCCTAAGAGAATCACGCCGTACCACTCCGTTCATCATGGTGAAACCCGATACTCACACACACACTAATTGGTTCTTGTTTCATCATCGCATCCATTAACTGTGAATGCCTATCCAAACCATTCAGCTAATATCCTATGGCGTCGTATATATTTACATCCCACCAATTTTTCACTTTCCGGGCTCCTTCCTCAGCGCTATCTGTGTTTGGTTCAAAAGATCAAGGATCCCCTTGACCTTCACCCCAATTTTTCAACCGTTAACGTACACCCCTTATAAAAGCTATCGCTTAATTTCGCCAATGCGTTATTCAGTGCCTTCATACATCAAGCTTCCCAACCCTCTTCAACCCCGTGTTCCAACCCTTATCCTGAATATCTAATCTCTTCTATATCCCCATTCTATTAAATCCCACAGCGATACGCCACGCGTCTGAGGAAATGTTTGTTGCTTCGTAAAAACGTCGTTTTTTCCCTCTCCGCTTTCTATAGTTCCGACTCCAACCACCGCCGCCCCATCTGGTTTCGAGCGGCAATGGCTCGGGGGGTTTCTCACGGCTGGACCATCACGACGGGCATAAATCAGGCGGAGGGAAAGAACTAGGTGTAGGATAGGCGAGATAGGGTGGGTCTGAGGAGAAAGTGGAGAGAGTCCCTGTATACGCCGGCAGTTGTGTTTTTTACTCGCGCGACTGGAATCCGTGGGGAGAACGAGGGGTTTCCAGAGGCAGGGGTTTCGCTCATTAGAATGAAGGAGCGATTAAGAGAAAAAGTCAGTGAGGTAATAGACTTCGCTGAATGAATGGCGCACTGAGAGAATGTCCTATCCTAGTCGGGCGATATATACAGCCCGTGCCTTTTAAATTCTTTCCGAAATATGCCGTTTATCTGATGCGTTTTATGCATGTAATTATACAATGCCCCATATATAATTTTACATGTATATTATTTAGCGATGTAATGAATGGAATAACTCATTTTAAATAAGTTTTTTCAGGTTAGCTAATCGCTTCTTCCATTTTCCAATACGCTCTAACGCAAATACGTACGAAATAATTCTGTTTCAAGAAAAAAGTGTTTTACACCTCATATTGATATTTTTCTATTTATATTTATAATAGAAGACTACCACAAAATGTAGGCCAAGTAACTTTATTTCAATAATTCTTATATGATATGATAACGGTTATTTTTATTTAGATTACAGAAAAGACGAAAGAATGTTTACGTAAATGATCTCTTTCAATGAGAAAGAAGACCATATGTGGGATGAATTTGCCTCAATTGTGTGTACGCATTCCTGCAAAAGCACTTGCAATGTGATACAATCGAGTGAAAAATACACCACTCCTCATACTGCTTGGTATACCTCATACCAAACCTTTTTGTGATGGATTTAAAGATCCAGCCCAGCATCTGTTAGATGACTATGCATTTTATTCAGTAATATCCAAGCATGCTCTCTGCATTTCAGTGTTAAAATTCGTTTCGTTATTATGGATGAGTATTCTAATAAAAGATCTAATTCTGTTTATATGAATTTATTCTTTTCGCAAGGAAACCATTCATGGTATTTACTTCACAGGGAATGGAATGCTAAGCAATTTCAAAATTGAACTTAATTAGCATCGAACATAAACAGGTAGTGTACTTTACTGTACAATGTACGGCACGAGAGGAACTTTTCATGTCTTCTAATTTACTGCGCTCATTGTGCTCGGAGCTTAGATAACTCTATCTAACTCTCAAGGGAAAGTAAATATCCCGAACGGGATGAAAACAGCAATAGAAAGTTTTTACGTCTTCTTGAGTGTTTGTTGAGGGATGTTGAAAAAACTAATGAATAAAAATATTACTTTTTCACAAATCTCTTTCGTTTTATGAAGGGAAGACCATATATTTTCCACCATAACAGCCACAAATATGGTTTCTCATTTCCAATTTAGTTCATTACATGGAGTTGATAGCCGAAGGTGTAAATGAAAAATAATAAATCTGTTAGCTTAGCAATGGATGATATAGAGATGTACAGGAGTGCAGACTTAATTCGCTTCTTACATCCACCCTTAAATTTGATTTATGTAATGAAAAATTAATGCATAACTTTGATTTAAATCCCTCCCAACCAATTTGAACATGGATATAGCGAGTGCGTAATGTTAGGAAATATTAAACGAGTAAATTTTTGGTTTTCACAGCCATAATGGGTGAATAGGAAATAGTCTGTAAATCAACTTGAAAAAAGCTCAACTCCTTCTCCACTGGAATTAATTGGATAGAGTCGAATTGAATACGTTCTATTTCTTGTGTGGAATTTTGACGGGATGTAACGTACGACTTTATTCCAAGCACCTGCGTTATTTACGCCCTCGTTTGAATTCATGCATCCCAAATTAAGTGCATTGAGGAGACACGTGGCCTTAGGAAATCGTTACTATGCAAACCTTGCAAAATTCTGATTATCTGTGCTACTAATATTTGGTTTTCAACTTCTCTTATTGTAGTCTCGTCCTGTTACGTATTATAATCCGGTGTATTTTCGAGCATTCTTGTGGTCGACTCATACCCATTTCATTACGTAATTCAACTTAAGTAATATTCAATATGTTGGTTCAAAAAGTATATATAATTATATAATATATAATTGTCGAAAGTGAGAATTTAATCAAAAAAGGAAATAGCACTATTAAAATAATATTCACAAAACGTCCAGGTGTATTATCTAATGTAAAAAGGGCAATGGTGTTTTGTCTTACATTTAAAGAGAAGTGAAAAAAAGAGGCTATTAAAATATCAATCATGTCAATAGTTACATAATTATGTAAACTATTATTATATTCTAACAATTTACGTATGAGAAATGCAATCAGGATAAAAAATGAAAAGTAAACGAATAAATTTAATAAATAACAAAGATAATAAATAAAAAAAGACAAATACTTTATGAATTCGAGTATTTTATAAAATGAAAGTATTACGCCTCCATTAGTGTTCTCGTAATTAATCCATGCACTGAATTCTTGGAAACATCAAACTACGCATAAAATACCTAATACATCGTAGATCGTGATGCAGAATATGAAGAGGATTACAAATTGGAAGTGAGTTTGGTTTCCCCTTTTACGATTGAATGACTCGAGGTAAGATGATAAAAAGCGTAGAATGCAAATCCTCTGCAAAGGCAAATGAAAACAGGATTGTTAGCTGTGGATGTCCAATGCATATTCTATCAGCTTCCAAAGGAAACAATGTGCCGTCGCGTTTACTAAACTCGTAATTTTCCGTCACTTTTTGCAGCATAGGTTTCACTATGTTATGGTAAGTAATACAAGCAAAGTAGTATAAAAGAATTCTGCTTAAAAGATATATATGTTTCCATTTCACTAGCTTGCGAATAATTAGGGAGAATTTAAATTTATTTAAAGAGAATACTACGTATTATCTGTGAAGTAAATTTGCATTGCGAGTCATTGAAATTAAAATCACGTTAGGTAATAAAGCAATCATATTTTATGAAATATTACAGTCTTTTGTTTGGATTAGCCGATCGATTATATTTAAGAATTATCAATAATCAGAATCCATTGAGGATTGCGTTCAGTTATTCTTGCTACGAAACTGAGATGGATTCAAATTTAGAAAAATTACCTATGAAATAGGACTTCAATGTTTAAGTCCTTTCTAAGAAACAATATTTCGGGATTGGACATGTCTAGTATAGGCTTTTTCTATTTTTGGATGAAGTTTCTATCCCTCATTTCAATATTTATGAATGAAAATGAAATTTTTAAGTGCGATAATATCTGTAGGTTTATTCCTCTCAAAGGTAATATTAAATGCATGTATTAAATATAACTTTTTAAATAACAACAACAATTTTTATAATAGATTCTGACAACTAATTTCATTGTATTAAAATTTTTTAAAATATTTATAAAGATATTTTCTGAAAAATTCTTTTCTGTTGAGATAAATGTATCACGCATTACGAATCCTAAATATTTTTAAAAACGTAACATTTTATTATAATCTCCAGTACCTCGCATTTTGAGGTGCTCTGTTCGACCCGAGGAGTAAGTAAAATAAGCAGCTGGATGCCGTAGCTACACCTGCTCAGAAGACACGGGAGTCAGGGCTGTCGTCTCTTTAACACGGGCTTCTCACCTCCACATTTTCATGGAAAAGGCATTTCAGTGTTTCCAGCCGGCTGAAGGGTGCAGCACCATCGCATACCTTCCACCCCCGGGGATGCCATCTCTGCACATGCCTCAGTCGACCTTATCTCTTCACCCGAGACAACTTTTCAAGCTCTAGGATTTCAAAAACCGATACATTCGCACACATTTCCAGAGTTTCTCTTTCCGCTGCCCACGCATTCCCGCCAAGAGCCGTCCGTCTTTGCGGATTTTCCCGCTTTTTTCCCGAACACGCCTTCAACCGGCATGGTACGAGCCGCTTCCTGTTGGCGTAGGTGGGTGGGTACCACGTGACAATCCATCAGCCGAATGGAAAAATCGCAATGGGAGGAGTTCCAGGAACTAGTCATAACAAAAGGGGGTTTCTTTTGTGGAATGCGGTATTGCAGGTCTTTAGCCATAAGGGATGCGCTTCAATCTTTTCGAATCTATACCAGGTATATCGATGAGCTAATACTTGATGGCTCTTCTTTTACCAGTCTGTGATGTTAATACGAGAAATAGGGTAGCATAATCTTTTATTCATGGTAAAAGTTTGGAATTCTTGGGTTGGTGTAACTGGAGTAAAAGGTATTGTACAGTGGGATACCAGAAATTTCCCAATTATAACACAAAGTTGTGTGACATATTGAATTGTTCCAAGCGTGGGATACTAGTTTTTGTATGGATTCACACTGGTTAGAGAAAGAATTAGACAATTAGCTAAGTTATGTTATGATTCTCAATAATCTCTTATCCTTATAATGTAATTCAGTCATTTGTTCCTCAGTTATATTTCTCAGTTATATTTCTCAGTTATATTTCTCAGTTATATTTCGTAAGACCTTCAGTTTTATTAAACTAATACCTTGTACATCTTTCATTTCATAAAAAATACATAATTATTGATGATTTCTCTCTAGATTCAAAAAATATAACTTTTCTATCTTTTGAATATAAATTCTTTTGAAATTTATCTTTTTTGGTCTACAGTGTAATCAATCCCTAATATTTAGGCTATTTTATAATTTTTTGTACTTTTTTTATTCTACTGACTCATTCGTCTTCGGTATTTCATAAATAATTTCCCTTTTTGATTTATATGTAAATGTATAAATTCAAATTCACCGATACACATTTATAGAGTAGACATCTATTACATCCTTTTCCCTGTAAAAGCCTCTAATCAAAATAATATTGCTTTCTATAGCTTATTTAATGAATTTTATAAAGATATGTATGCTTTTAATAATATTATTTTCGGAAATGAATTATTAGTTCAAAGGCAATTAATTACGAAGGCTGGAGTTTCCGAATGAAAGCCGGAAATGTGGCAATCTAAAGAAGGGATAGAGATATCTTCTCCCATTGGCCGCTAACCAAGTGCCGTTTGTTTATGAGGAATGGAGCAATAAAAATAGTCACAAACGCTTTACGATTACGCCCAGGACGGGTCGTGTCTCCATTGTTCGAGCGATAGATCCATACGGTGTTCGAGAAGGGCCTCTCGACCATTAGCCATGTCTTCGATCTCTGCATTATTTATTGCGAGCACTTTTCGATTTTTAGTCTTTCCCAAAGGGGCAATTCTTTACAAGTGCTTTCGTGAGCCAAGTTCTCGGCGCTGCATAGAAAGCGGCGGTGTTTCTAAGATATGCCAGCGTCTTCCCGCGTGAAAGTACCCACTTAGTGCGGAGGCTTCATAATTCAGGAGTTCCGCAAGGCTCGTGCATCGGTCCCGCACAATCCTTGGAATTCCCGCACTTCAAAGATTGAGCCGACGGTGGGAAAGTGGCGTTACCAAATTACAATATGCTAATAGAATCGGCGTTAATGGAGCGGACGATTCGTGTGGACGTGTACTTTCTGAGAGTTTAAAACCGAGATCGATCGCAAAGTTCGCTGTATTGACACGCGTAGCAATAGCCGCATGCATATCACGTGGTTTGTATCTTCACGATTTCGTAAATGATGTTTTGGATTCTCCGAAGGATGTTCAACGGTCCCATAAATATTCATAAAGGTTATCTTGAATAATTTAATCTCGTCAGATGGAATTTCTACACAAATATTGTCCGAGAAGTACACGTGATTTGATAAAGATAAGGGTGAGAATGATCGCTCCAGATAAAGGAGAGTGATTTTTTAAATAAAATGGAGAATCTCATTCGTATTTTGATAGGTAGAAGCGTAAATAAGGTAATATTTATTCTATAGTTTTAAGGTGGGTATACCATCTTGTTTAGATATATATTAAAATTTAAATATCCCGTCTTCAAAGGGTTGTTTACGGTGCTAGTTTATTCATATCCTTTCCTTTATTCCTTTTTTCATGCACTAACATGTGAGATAGGTTTCCAGCTACCGTCACGGAATAATTAAATACAAAAAGGACGTGTTATTCGAAAAACTACGGTTATAAATTATTTGAAGTAGTTGAGTTATATTGCAATTTTAACTTATAAGGAATATATAATTATAGGCGGTTGAGCAGGTAAAGTAGTGTGAATTTTTTAGCATTAAAACAGGAAGATAAATATCGAATGATATGTTATTTTTAAGACCTTTGGAGAAGTTAACAACAAGATGGATAAATGCCTATAAAGCATATCCTTATCAGATCATTTTGATTTTGAGGTGCAAAAAACTGTCCATCATATTAACGTAAAGAATGGAGATGGTATCTGAACGTCGGTTATCAGGCATCTTTACGTATCCGAGATCGTATGCAACCCACATTACCGATACCAAGGGAAATTCATCTTCTTTTATACCGAAAATCGGGCGCTAAATTTGATTTTAAAAATATTTTATATTAACATTACAGCGTAGCATATATTGAACAAATAAAGTGAAAATATTGCAGCATTTTTGTATATGGCAAATATTTCATTGTGAATCCTTGCAAATCTCAATATATAACAGCTTTCTGCACTCATACTGGATGGACACTTTTCAAATTTACGGTCAAATGAAAATAATCTATTTTTATTGTTTCCATGACTTTTATAAGAATAAAATCAGATTATCATGCGCGTGTATTTCATATTATTATTCATTAATCGTATACTAAATATTACAAATGTAATTACTTCACGTCTCTAAAAGTCAATTTTATTCAACAGCCGTAAGTATTTGCTTTTTCTTTACTTATTATTTTCTATTAATATCTTATAAGACATTGTGACAGAGTTTTTGGGATGTACAAGCAAGTAGAAATTTCATAGATATATTCAGAAGGAATTATGAAATTTTTTAATTAGAGAATAATTTAAACTAAAAAATTGTTTAAGAGAGCATGTTACAATACAATTATTAATTAATTGTATAAAGATTAACTAATTTTTTAATTAAACTCTGGAAATTAACAGTTTAAGTGTTATAGTAGTATTTAAATAGTATAATATGGTATAGTAATTTTAATTTATTTGATTATATTACGAATTTAAGGATATTTTATTTTAAATGAGATTTTGTTGAATTGATTTTATTTTTACATATATATATACCCGTATTTGTGTATGTAGAAAATAACCTTTAACCGTAAGCCACCAGGCTTATAGCCTACTAGCAGTTTACTTGTAATAATAATAATAATAATTCCGTTTGTTGAGTTAGAAATAACTCGCCATTGTAAAAATGGAGCCGCCAAAAATTTCGTGAAAGATAACGTATATCGTTTTTAATCACAGAATATCACTTTCAGAAATTTAAATACACGGTTTGAATGTGAGTGTAAAATATCTTTAAATATCTAAAATTTTTAAATTATAATTTACTTTGGACTTAATCCGAAGGATTTATTATATTAGGAAAATCCTAACTTATTGATCTACAAATCAAAAATATCTGCAATAACTCGGAACTTCTTCATAAATGCATTCCTAACATAATATAAAAAATTGCTTTTTCTATATTACTTATATTTCTATTAGGTCATTTTAATCTTCGCTTAAATGGTAATCTTTCGAAAAGAATTCCTAAAGGACGGAAGGAAAATAAGGATGATATATGCAGTGATTCGCTGAAAAACCTCCTAACATAGATATTTTAAAAGTAGATGCTCATCGCCTCAAAGTTCTAATATACCAAAACTATTTAAAATTCCCTCAAATAGAGGGCGAATTTGGGCATGGTATCAGTGCCGCTGTTCTATGCTCAGTTGGTGGAGTTTTCTGGAAACAGAAGTTCGTTTGAGTATCTTTCGGAAAGACAATCACCATTAGTTATGCGAATGCAATTCCAATACATTCCTTCGTCGACGGATTTCTCGTGTTATCTCCTGGATAAAGTGACTGTGACATTATTATTCCTGTGTTAAGTGTGACACGGAGAACATATCTTAAATGAAGGAGAAGTCAGAAAAGGCGAGGAAAGCGTTGTTGAATAGTCATGGAAGGGCAGGTGAAGCAGGAGAGCTACGAGTGAGGATACCAGTGTCAAAGGAAATTCTAAGGTAAGTCCCATCGGAAAAATCTTAGTACGTCCTTTGCCTGTGTTTTGAAGAATGTGACTCGATATTTTTCCCAACTGCTTGCTTCGGAGAGACAAGATTCGAGTACCTAGTTGTCTTCCGATTCGTCTTCACGATTGAATACAAACTCATTGTAAATAAGAATGGATAATATTGATTATATTAAGAGTTAGGTAACTTCTCTAAGCAGCATCGTGCATAGGCTATGACTAAAATTCGATCTTTATTAAGAATCCGGAACCGTTTCTACGATCAGGGTGCTCTGTCGTGGCATTATAGTTATAATGAAGATGATTTCAACTTCATTTGTGAAGATTTACTTCAAGGAAAGGGAAATTTAATGACTGGCATCAGGAACGATGTGAACACGGTGAGGTCGCCATGGAAAGTGCAAAATGCATGGCGGTATTTCGAGGTGCCATTGTTACCGGCGGGAATCTAAAATTGCTATTAGATTTATCAAAATTAACTTGCGGTCCATCGTAAACGATAAAATTTTCATGAAGACTAGTATTTATTATGATTTTTTCCTACTACGTGAGTCTTACCGCACAAAAATACTATTTTCTTAATGTATCGATAGCTTATTCTTCCGAATTGAGGAAAACCGCCATTACTCGCCGTCGACGTAAAAGAAGACAGAAATTTTGAGGGTATTCGATCGGTAATTGGATCAAGATATATTTGCCATGAAATTCATTAATATAGTGCCTGCACCGACAGCGGTGGTATATCTCTCAGCCAATCAGAATCAAGATAAATGTTTAGCGGGAGATCAAATATTTTCCATTCTTGATTGAATGAGGTTTAATTATTTTAAAGAGTGGACTTAATCATTTTAGGTAAATTACTAGGTTAATAAGCAAATGAGTATCAAGAATATCTTTCGGTAGATTATATTTTCGAGTTAATTGTTATGGAAAGCTTCCGTTTGTGATCTTCATGCCATCACTTGCTGAGGATTTGATTGCAATGTAATATTCTTTTGAAGATTTGACTCATAATTAGTACCTTTACATCTTTATCAAAGCGATGACATAGATCTGGATGTTATAGATGAAGCCTTTTTAATGATATGTGCAAGTTTTCTAAATAAAATTTCCTAATTCTCTTTCAGGACGCCTTGTTTTTGAGGAATGCACGATGAAAAGGGAGACTGCCGTCAGAAAGTGACATACAACGTCTTCTTCCATATCTTTGCTGACGTTAGAAGTTCATGAAATATTTGTTCAGATGAGTATAAAATTTTTCCAAGTTATTAAGCCTTCTAAATATTGGATTTTGGTATTTAAAATTATATCATCTACGATTGAATGTGAACCTCAGAGACATAATAGAGTTTCATTACCTCAATAGATATCCAACATATATAGGTTTCCAATTGAGGGTGTAAAATTTTTGAAACAAAAACTTCTTTGCTTGATAGATAATCATCAAGGTTATGAGTATGATAAGATGGATTATTATGTAGAATTATCACCAATCTCCATCCTATGTACATTTCTTTTCTTCCTTTTTTGTTTAACCTTTTCATTGTTTATTCTTCCTTTGCAAATTACTCCTTCGCTAACCCTTCAAGGCTATTACAGTATGATTAAATTCACCTCGGTAGTAAATTCATTAGGCTCTATTTTATATTTTTTTATATAAGTTGTTTCATACTAATCCTTACTGAATAATTTTTCATTCTGTTGATCCTCTGAAGTTATTTATTGTTCCTGGTCATTCCTTTGAACATAATCTCAAGTCTATATAATGGTCTGTCGTTTATTTATCATCAATCATGCGTTCAAAGGACATGGAAGTTGAATCTTATTTATTTAATCCTTCATTGGCCATAGCCATATATTTCTGGGTATTTCTCCCATCCAACGTAATGATAGTTCCGAGGTATTTGAGTGTACAGCAATTGAAGCAGCCTTATAGAAAGAGAGGTTTCTTATGATACTGTATTTATATTAATCATAAAAGCTTAATCCTTCATTAAGAATTCTGTATATCAAGGTTTCTAACTCCTGGCTTTCATTCATCTTTAGATACTTACAATAAGTTTTCAAGTACAAATGCTTGGTTGTTATAGCTTATTATTTTCTTTTGAAGCATCATGTTTCAACATTGATTAAGCCAATCTATATTATGCTTATATCAAGAAAATTTCTATATTTTCTACTGATGTCCGGGAAGGCGAAAAAACCCTCTGCTTTCTCTCCATGTCAACATTAAGGGCTCTGGCATGCTGAACGTTCATCTTGTTTTTGACATCTTCTTACTTTATATTTTTCTTTAAGTGTTCAACATGAATTCTTTTGCTTACCTTCAGCGGTGTTTTAAACATCTTCATTGACCATGTCTATTCTATTTCATGTGCTTCATTTTTTATATACAATGGTCCTTTCTCAAATAAAAATGTTGCTGTTATTGGTCCTTCAGGAACAAAATTCGCGTACAGGTTTTCTGTTTGATTTCCTCTTATTCTGTTCACTCTTCTTTAATTATTCATCTGTTGCTTCTATGCGTGTTTCAATACACTTAAGGTTTACATTCCCTGACTTTCATACTAATGATACAGGATACCCAAATTTACTGTTAAGGTAGAAACTGCATTTTTCTTCTTTGGACATCTTGCTTCTCCATCTTCCTTTCACAAGGGAGCGTATCTTATAGACTGCTTTGTTTCAACGTTGTATAGTTCTACATGTTTTACCTCTGATTTCTTAGGATCCTATTTATTCTTATAAAGGTTTATGTTTTTTTAAATATTGGAGTAATTTTTTCGTAACGAAAGTTTGATTATGTTATTTAGTTTGCAAATATGCTCATGCATTCATTTTAGGTTTTTTGAAGTACGGATCGGCCCAGGATTTACATAGAGAAACGAATGCAAAGGTCGATTAGCAGCCTAGATGTTGATAAAGGATTCATCAAACTGTTCGTATAGCTGACAATGGTAAAATTAACTTCATGTGATGTACGATGATGAGAATGAAATATTTAATAGTTATGTTACTTACTGTACATTTACAATAAATTTTACTTCTTAGTAACTTCAAAAATCGTGTTTCATTACTCACTATTAAACCTTAAAATGATTTTAACCCTATTTTTTTTCTTAACTAGGCATATCACATTGAATTCTTGCTATGATTCACAATGCAAATATTTTGTACTCACCAAGGATTTCTCGAAATCTCATTTAATTTTAAGATATTATCTTATTTTTTCACAAATTAATATTTACTTATAGTTTGTGTCAAACCACTTTACTTCACAATCTCATTTTTCAAGTTTTTTGTATACATAGATACATTTGTATATTTGTATAGAGATCTGAAAAAAAATCTTAGTATGGATTTGCAATCTTTTTAAGTATTGATTTCACCATCCACACAATTGAATTGTTATTTGTGTTTAGAATGGGCAGTGCTAAATTTATAGACATTTTTCCTGTCATTATCCACGATAACCATTGAGAGTTACATGTCATTTTCCTTAGGTAATCGGATGAATATCTGTTATAATCTTTCCAAAAACCGAGAATATTTTTTATTCTTCGGGGTAATATTTTTGGAATTTTTATGCGATGTATTGGATAAGTGATTGCTGTTGTAATGTATAGAATCGATGGCCTATGTTATGACCGGAACTTCCTTTCTGATTTCTTGGCGATGGTTTCCTAAAGAATTCGTTTCCTAAAGGGATACCTTATCGTGGCTTCAGATTCCTTACCTAAATTCCTCAGAAGTAAATGAGAAGGGATAGAACTCCGTGAGGTTAGTAAGGTAATGAATAAAATTGGACTTGCCTCGGGTTGGCTTCACCGTCGCCCCTTGGAAGTCCAGCGCTGCAGGGGCACCGGTACTTTTTCTGACCCACGTTGAGTCTTAGACGACTACTGGAAGTGGAAGCTTGACGTCCACATACATTTTTAGTGCCTCTTAAAAATCGGTGCTCTTGTAAAAAAATCTGCCACGTTGGGCCCACCAGAAGCAGCAGTGAAACCATCCCGAGGTGAGTACAATTTCATTCCTCACCAATTTAAATCTCACAGTTGGAAGCTTTCTGTTTTTTAAGTTTTTTTTACTGGAATCCGTTCCTCTTTTTCCTCGTAAGAAAAGAGAATTTTGTTAAGTTTATGATAGCAAATCAAAAGTTAAAGGTTCTTCATATATCCCATTCGAAGGAGAAAGTTCTCTAAAATACGTTCTCGATAAATATTCAAAGTTAAAAGGTTTCAATATTCAATGGATTTACATGTCCATTTTTTTAGTCTTTTTTACGATGCCATAACGTAAGATTCCACAAGGCATGTTTTTTTAAAGCCAATGACGTTGTTTCATTTCTTGAAGCTTCATTCGTTTGTTTGTCTTCCTTTGATGCAGTACCATCCTCGTGTGTAATGGGGACGTAAAACAACATATCCACCTCATTTCATTATTTCATCGCTTCCATAATTCGTGATCGACAATGACCAACGAGGTCAAGGTGCACGCGTGCTTGACGTCACATCCTTCAACCTCGATCACTGCTATCAATACCTTTCCTTATTGATCTCTTTCGATACACGGAATTGCCAATCCATGCTCTCCTTTTGTCTTACCGACGTGAAATACCAGGCCGCTTTCGGCAACGGAAGAATTAATATCAGTGCGAGCTTGGATCGTGACTTCCAAGTTCGGATGCCACGCCCACGAATGCCGGTAGTCTCGATCTCGGATCCTCAGGTCGGAGAGCCATCACGTTCTGCCCCCGAAATTGCTACATCTTTCACTCCCAATTTGCAGATGTGTTCATCCGCTTTTGGGTCGGAATTTTCGGTTTTCGGTGCTCCGAAAACATTGTGCGGGGGAAGTGTCGTAAGAACGGCCCAGGTGCGAGAATGAGAAAGTGTTTTCATAGTGATGTGGTTGGTCCCCTCTAGGCAGCGGTAACTTTCCGAGTCATCGTCAAACTGGACGCATTATATCCTTAGCTACTCATTCGCCGCCTTTATTGTTAATCGATTAACTCGGAATTCCCGAGGATATTATCTTTCAAGTTGAGAAGTTTGGCACAAGGAAATTTGATTTATGTTCTTTCGTTAACTTAAAATAATTGAATTTGTCACATATCGAGAGGTACACGGATATCTCGGATTTGTAAAAGGTTACGCAAGGTGTGAGAGATACGGTATCGATTTCGTAAAAGCGGAGCTTAATGACCATTTTGTGCGTAGATATGGGTGTTGTGTAAGTAAATCCTCGGTCGTTACTACGAAACAGCTCCCTCTGGCGTCATTCGTGGGGGGTCCACAAAATGAGCCCACGAGAATGATTCATATTCAACCAGGATGGATTGAACATTTCGGAGGATAAGGTCATAATATTTTCAACTTCTTTACCCTCTTTAACAATGAATTTCCTCAAATGAAGGAAGCCGAATAATGTTTCAAGATTTCTAGTCTTGAAGATGATGATTATTCTTGGAAGCCGACCGTTTTATTAAAACCCGCGGGAATACAGTATCCTTCATTACAAATGACGGATTTTCATTATATTTAGTGTGATTACGTCAAATGTATTCCACTAAATTAAATTGAAAGAAAAATATACCGATGATAAATATGAATATAGATTTTTATATTTTTTTGTAAAATCATGAAAGAAATGCTCTTATGGGAAATAAATTTCTTTACGAATGATTGTGTTGATATTTAAATTCAACCAGTAGAAGGAAAATATTTTTAGATAACTTCAAATGTATTTATAAGTGAATTATTCTAATGTAAATATATTAGGTTTGGACTTAGGTTTGAACTTTGATAGTTGACATTCTTAACTCAATCCGAACTGCTATGTCTCGTTACATGACTAAGAATTTGTAAGACTTGAACTGTATAACATTCCTAATTGAATAAATATGTAAAACGGTAGATACTCGAAACATGAATAATGAAATTGCGATATTGTTGCTACTAGATGCTTATCGGAAAGATACTACTTAATTCAATTACATCTTTTTAAGTAAACACGGTACTTCTGAAATTCGGACCACCTCTGAATGAGTAGGGAGTTAAGAACTGCCGCTCGTTTGTACAGTTTGCATTGGCACTTTCGCCAGAGCTGTGATCATTTCTCATTGAGGTTGGTTTTCGTAACATCAGTTTTCTCGGAAGGATAAGATCTCGAGCAGCCGAAAATCTGATTGAAATACTGTTAACGGCGAATCACAAAGGGAACTGGATTTATTAAGAGGGCGCTTAAGCCTTTTGAGGGAACCTATTTGAGGACTGTTCGAATAATATATCGCTCCAGGCTTACATTTAGAAGAATCGATAATGGAGTTTACTTCCACAGTGATTCATTGTTGAAATTTATTTATTATTTAGTAATTAATGGTGGGTTTATTTCTTTTAAAAGGTTAACCGACGTTATTTGCAACAATTTTCAAACTCAATGTCTTTTTTTTTCGATGTATCCCTCTCATAGTACCCTATTATAATTTGTATACCTCGATAACCTGATGGTATTAATTAATTGGAAAAAGCTTATCGTACAATATCGAGAAATTTTAAAGAAATTCAAAAACTATAAATTTATTTCTCTCCGCAGATAAGTTATACGAGAGTAAACAAGTTTACCAGAGTTGCGAATAAATCATTTATATATAATAGTAATATCAAAATATTGAATTCAGCGCTTTAAATCATTCTCAAATTGCTGCCTAAATAATCGTAGAAACTTCTTTAGACTAATATTCCTAACGTTTGTTTTTCTACGTCTTTACATTCTCATTATAACTACACACAATTTTATTCTCGTCCATTTGAATAAATAAGCCAATGAAACGATATCAGAAACACAGCAGTAAGTAAACGGTATATAAAAACTCGAATAAATAGACGATGCACTCCTTAAGAAGTATCTTCAGCGGCCTCTTGTGTCCAAGAGTAATGACCGCATTCAGAAGCTGTGGAAGGAGATTGCCTACTCTTCGCTGAAAGGTGTGCGCTTAATCATGACGATTCCTCGCCACTGGCGAATAAAAGTTCTCTCGACCCACTGCATTACCTTTTTTCTTTTACTTCGTTAAGGACTTTTATGTCATCGCATTCGCAGAATTTTTTCAATGAACACATTCACCCATTTCCATGGGTACAATGAGGGAGGCCGACTACAGTTAGGGGACTATTTCGAAACGAGTCATTGAAAGCAAACCCGGAGACTGATGGCCTTCATTTTAATTTAAGACTTAAGTAGCAATGTAATAGATTAAGTAACAGATGTAATTAAATCTTTCATTTCTTATGAAATCGTATTATTTTAACAAATGCTGCACTTATTTGTTCCTGAAGAAACTACTAATCATACAACTATTACATTTTAATTTTGATTCACGAAGATTTAATTTTGAAAACTAATATATTACGAAACTGATTACATTTTTATATCTTTATCATTCAAAATTTAAAAATGTACACTTTTAAGTAAATACGAATAAGTTTCTGATAAAGTGCTTAATTCTGTAACTTCGTATAGTAAAGAAGTTTATAACAAAAATATGAAAGGGTTAAAATTTTCTTCTTCCTACGTAAAAAGAAGCAAAGAATTTCGATATCTAACGGAATGGTAAATTGTAACGCCTTAAAATAGAATCCATTCCTTCAAAGTCCCTTTTGAAAAATGTGCGACGAGATTTCAACATAACTTCGCGCATTGTGTTACTTCCGTAGCAAATGCACATGCAGGCATTGAAATCTCCAATCGCTACGCTCGCTTCCAGCGAATATCTCTCGAAGTTCCAAACATGGAATATACGTCATTATATTCAACACGTTCCGGAAAATATGCGGAGCGGGTGATTTCTGTCACAGTCGCCTATGAATTACTCCGTTAGCAAGTGCTCACTCCGTTACGCTCTTACCAAGTTTGGATGAGTTTTTCCTGCTTATTTATCTTTCCTCCTCTTCTGACGGACAACTAACATATTGGCGCCGTCCGTTGTAGAAGCCGCGATTCCTTTTTAATGTTTTTTTTTTTTTCTCGCTATAGCCTCCACTTTCAAGTCTCTCTTTGAGTAATAACCTCCTCTACACGTGCGCATTCTTTGCTAATCAGTTGGGTTTTTGCGAGCGAAAAATGATGGGCCTTAACTTAAAACACATACGGTGACACCCACTTAATCATTTCGGTCCGCATAAAAGCATATGCTTGTACCTGTTAAGATGACGATCCAAAACTTTTTGCAAAAATACTACCAAGCGGGGTGCGAAATCAAAAATATATAATACCTCATGTACGAAATAGTTGGACCGGTCCCCGGAAACAGATAAGCTGTATTCTATAACTGTTTGAGAATTTTATTCATCATCAATCTCCTTGTACTAAGAGCTACATGTATTTTCATACAAAGAAAGCCGTTGGTAGATTTCGGAAACTTAAAAATAGGTTACTAAATTAGGAAACAGTTCGTCGAACCTTCCACGAAGCAATGACTTGGCTGTTCAAAAATTATTTCAAGAAACTCTGACTCATTTTGATCTGCCAGTGATGAATAATGTCTGGTTCAGTGCTATAGTCAGCAATACTCCGTTTGGTTAAGGTGTAGCTGAATAGCGTTTAATTCAGTTGCTTCCAGAGCTGCGTAGATAATGAAATAAGATATTCCCGCAGTTCGATAATTAGGAGCATTGAACGTAGCCCTTCATCATCCACGGTGCCCCATATAACATGCGCGTATTAGATTGCACGCGTGCGCGCATATATATACGCGCGGCAGCCATAGTGGGTCGAATGGCGTCGCCCAGTAGCCCGGTTAGGGGTCCGAGAAAATTTATTACCCCTCGGGCCTTCCAATTAAGGAACTTATCTTTCAATTCCATCTTTCCTCCCACTTCCATCCTCCGTGAAAAAATAATCCCTTCACACAGTAGTGGTCCTCATTGACGCAGATATGCAGCACACAACTCCCGCCTCGGGGTTCTGTGCGCGCGCACCTATGCTCTAATCACGTGACCCTCTTATTCCCCGCTCGTTTGTTTCTCTCGACTATAAAGCAGTCGCTTTTTTGAAACTCTTTCGTTCTCTATGCACCTATTTCACCGCCCGTAATCTTCTTAGTCACCGGCACTCTTTAGTGGAACGACTGCCCACGGTCACCCGGATGCTGGGAAATCCCCACCGGGTGCCAACGCACAATGAAATTGCATTCACACTCTCATTTACAGGCTGTCGAGTCAAAGAAGGGAGGACGACAGCTTAGCGGTGCGCACTTTATTTCTTTTTCTGGACGTTTACGCTCCCGGAAGCGTTGTGGGTTTCCTACTCGGAAAAAACGGACAATGCGTGGAGATAAGGTGGCTCGAGTTGCGTAAAAAAGCCGTAAATGAAAGATGAAGCGCTCGAATAAAGAGATGGTGACAAAGCGTTGAGGCTTCGTTTAGAGACTTTTTAAGCCTTCGATGAATGCGTAGCTCTCTGATTCATCTCGCATTGATGGAGGTGATGCGTTCATATTTGCGTCTCATCTTTCAGTTTAACATCATTAGTAAATATTGATGCGCGTACCGCGATTTATCATCTTTATAATTGGCCTACACATCGACCAAACCTATGGTGGAAAATCAAATAATCGTTATCTACAAATGTAAACATGTAATTAGAGTCAATTGCATAATATTATTAATATTAGAGTTACCTACTTGTCTCAATTTAGGAATTATTAATAAGAGTAATGATAAAACAAGTTAGGCTCAAAGGATTGAAAACCCAAAATTGTGGAATAGATTTCGATTCAATTCAAAAGAAGAAAAATTATTCTTTTACTTTTTGTGCTTGCTGAATTTTCATTAAGTTATTCGAGTATACAATGAATGCGTTTACCTAAACATTTCCATTAGTCATCGAAAAAGGGAGAAAACTTACCTCTAATTTAATAAAACTTCAGGAGTTACAAGTGTTCTTTGTTCATTTAGGATAATAAAAATTCACTTAATGAGTGAAACGGTATATAAAAATTTTGCAAAAGTAAACTGAATATGAGCATGGAAACTATTGAGATATAAGAGTGCATTATCTGCTTGTTCAATTAAAAAATTGAAACCCTTTTAACTACTGATAATCGTGTTGTTAATATATGGAAAATAATTTGAATATTCCATTGAATCAGTCATGAGTATTACAAGAAAAAAAACGTTTATTTCCCTCATCAACATCAATCGACACTTCTTGCTCCTTTTCATTACCTGTCAACTCCTCTCAATTAGATTTAGAACCAGATTTATGTTTCGCGACTGAATCGTGCTAATGCCTTATTTCGTCACTCTATCCGGCTTCCCTTCGTTTTCTCCCACAATTCAATTCGCTCTCTAAACTTCTTCGCCCATTAAAACATCATAGGGACTTTGAGCCGTGACTGGAGTCTCCGTAAAGTCCATAAAGAGAATGTTTTCCCCATATCCGTAACACGGAGTATCACATGCAAAACTAAGACGTTCACGGCTGCGGAATTCCCGAGCGCTGCGTGGGAGAGAGACTTCTTGGAAGATCAATCGTTCGACATATTCCGAAGAGATTAATTCGCAATGAGCTGCAAGGACGGATAAGGATTCTCAAAGGATGAGATCGTTATCTATACACTATTCCGAATACGTTGGAAATTCTGCCACGCGTTTGATGGATCGCGAACAGCTCCTATATTTCCCTCCGTTTATATTATGCGCTGCCCGAGTTCCGAGACGTGGAATGGGAATAAGAGAATGCGTTATTTACGACGGCATTTTTCCTATTGCTAAAGGACGTGTAAGATCCTGGAACAAGCAATAAATAAATTTTACTCTCTTTTAACATCCGGTTCGTGTACGAGGGATCCAACCGCGTGTCTATCTTAATATCATTCGCGGGACTGTTACATAACTGTTCCACCTCGTGCATTTTCTAGGAGTAAGGAATATTAAAAGGCTCTTCATTATCATGCATGTAAAAATTCATCGCTTAATGAGCATTCATTTATTAATTTACGAGATCAATCAACCAAAGGATTTCACCTCGAATAACTAAGAATTAAAATTATTATAATTGAAGTTTAAATATATTATATAAAGCTCCTTTTCTAATCTTATTTAACAATATTTAACAAATTAAGGAATAATTTAAAGATTTACTAAAATGTGGAAATTAATTACTCTTTATTAATTTATTCTCTATAATATTTGGAAATAGTTTTGCATAAAATCGTGGGTTTTAAATTCTCGCATCTTTAGAAATAAAAATAAGAGGAATAATTTGAAAATGAAAAGACCTTAAATCAAGAAAATGATGATAATTTTTTAGTTGATTTGAATTTTTCAGCTGTCATAGAAAACTATTGGAATTTAATTCCAAGAAAGTCAACAGTAGTTAAGGTTTGACAAATTCAGTGATCTCTTTCAAATTTTACCTCCTTCATCGAAAAGATGAATTGAAAAAACGACTGAATTTCGAGTAAGTAGAACGTTTATTTCGAATTAGTTACAGTATTATTTCAGTACTGCATAATATTTTGAAAGAAGCATTCTTATCATATGTATGCTCTATACTGTGAATAGTCAGAATGTTTAAAATATCCAGTGTTAGCTACATTTTTAAATCAACTGAAACAGTCTTAGATTACCAAAGATTAGATTTCGTTAATGCTTCCGCGATTGCTACCTGTTTTAATTCACGTTTCTTTGCATTAGCTTCTTATCCTCGGACAATTGCGATATTCATTTTTTTGAATCGACTGTTTACTTCTTCACGTACATTAAAAACGTTGATAAATTCCCTTTTTTCTAAATCATTGTGCTCAAGTCGCATTTTATTGGACACTTTCCAATAATCCTTAGCTCGTGGCATAATTGTGATTGATAAACTGCATATTTTTCATTGCACTTGAACTTGAGCCACGTTCAGTGTTGCCTTAAGTCTAAATCACTTCTTTGGAAAGTACAATGAGTAGAGTTATGCAGTGGATAAGAGCTAATCCTCACGTGTGCTCATTTGAAGTTGATTAATAAGCTAAAAGGTCAATTGAAAAGAATTCCATATGAAATATTGTGCATTGTACTTTTTCAAATATTCCCTCTTTTAAAAAATTAAGTTTCTAAGACATTTATAAATTCGTTCCACAATCCTTTGCGCCGATTGCTAAGAACGCTTTAGTTGAGTAATTCCATCCAATCCATTATTTTGTGATGTTGTTTTGATGTGAATATTTCTTATTACAAAGCATTCTTAATTTGCAACTAAATTCGAGGAAAACATTTCAGTTCAACGCAAAGGAGTGCCTTAAGAAATATATTGGATTGCGATACCGTAATACGGTACGTTATCACGATCCAATATGTTAATATCGTTCATAACAATTAGATGTATTGCTTTATTTGTTTCCGTAGCGATACTTCGAAATTTATATCATCATCAGGGAAAAATGAAAATAACAGTACTATGTTAAAACTCAAAATATCATAGTTTTTTCCAACAAATATATCCATTCCTTTTGTAGTTAACGAATACCTTTTTATTTCGATATATTTGCTGTTCCTTCAATTTTTAGAATCGATGGTTTTTTAGAATAATTAGAAATATATCCATGCAATCCTACGATAAGAAGTTTACTACCTTTAAAATTTTTCATAAGTATATTATCTGCATATTGAGACTACTTTTCATAGATACACATTTTTCATCAATAAGATAATTTTATTTTGGTCAATAAGGTTTACGCTGATTTGAGTTCGGTTGTAAAATCGAAGCGTGGTTTGCACCAAAACTTAGGTTAGGATTTCCTAAGGTCGCGGTGAATAAAAACTGAGCGACCGCAAGTTGATTGGGTAACCTCGGAGGGACAGTTTTCCTTCGCTTTCACGTCAAAGTTTCTAAAACAAAGATGTTTTGGTTGGATAGGTCAAGGTTTAGATTTTCCTATTCCCCGGTCGCGTTCCACCGTTATTCTGAGTATCCAAGCAGAGAAAATGTAACGCATTTTTTCTTTCTTCGGGATCGTGAAGAAAACGACTTGGTCGGATGCGCGAATCTTCGCTTGATTGGAAACGGGTGTGCCACCGTGTGGTTTATGGTCGTGGTCAATGCGGTTGAATTGGATTTCTCGGAGGTTGAATAATTGGTTTGAGAGAGATTAAGGGAGAAAACATCTTTGTGAAAATCATTCAATGAAGTAACATCGAAGAACTGTTATCCGCTTTCGATTTCTCATAATTTTCTTGGCTATGTATTACGTTACGTTGAGTTACGAAGGACAATAGTAGATGTAACAGAAGTGATTTACCTTGTTGTAAATATGCAATTTTTCATTATAAGCGGAAAACGTGTTTGGATTGATTTAGTGTCTATTTGCACAGATACGATGTAAATTGGAAACTGTAGACCTTTTATATATACAGTATATATGTATTATATATGTACTAAATACATGAATAGAAACGGAATTGAGTTTAATAACAGCTATCATTTTGTTTTTATTTATAGTACTATTGTATTTATGTTTATGCCATATCTAAAAGAAAATCAAAATTCGAATTGAAAATTTTAAAAATTTGCTATTCATATTATGAAATTGGACGTAAAAATACAATAAATTTATTTATATTATTAATTTTAATCTGAAATATTTTAAATTGGAATACAAACGAGAATGCTTAGTCAAAGCAGAACAAGGTACGTTTTGCACATTTATCTGTTCTATCGAGTAATTATAGAATGGTAATGGTTAAACGTGCAGTGGAGTTTAAATATAATTTTTCCTTTTTCACTGATTCATTCTCTCCAAACGAAGCAAATTAATCCAAAGCGCAGTTAATCCTTTTTATCGTTCCGATTCAAATGTATTGAATTGGTTTTAATTAGAAAATCGCAGACCAGATATCGATCCAAAGTATTTTATCGTTCTTATCTGACATTTACCTTTCAATTGAAAATGAAAACAAAGGGAAATTAAAGCAAATAAGATTAATTGTTCGAAGGCCGCTTCTGAAAGTAAAGGCGGCAAATAAAAGTAATTGAATCACTTTTAATTTTTAGAGTCTACATTCTACAACTCCAATTAATTAGTTCGATGGAAGATTTACCGAAGGCTGCGAAAATAAAATTTCTTTCCCCATCTAATCACGCCTTCTTTAGATTTCTATCGGCAAGGTCGGATTCATGCGTATGACTTAATTTATAACGAGAGTTATCAAGGATTTAGACAGGTACAAGGAAATGTATGGATATAAGGGTAGAAGTCAAAACGTGATATGTTTATCAATTCTGCATTGTTACGGAAGAGTCTCACGTTTAGAAGAGGCACGAATTTCCTATGTAAGCACGCAAATGAGCCGCCGTCTTAGAGTGGGAAGTTCACGCAGCAGATAATGGATGCTATAAGTATGATAGGTAACAGATTCATTAAAGTTGAGACATAAATTCCCATTATAAGAATCTAGTCCTTCCATATAACTTGCCCCAATCTTTAGTAAGCAAATTCTATTCCATTAAGGAAGGAAAACCAATGACAGAACGTACTTTAAAGTTTAGTGAGGGTAGAAATATTTGTGTGTCTGCATTTATAAATTCCAAATTTCAGCCCTTATTATTATGTTAAACATTAATTAAATTTACTTGTTTTACGTAAAAAAATCTTCGATGACGCTGAAAAGGTGTATACAGCATGCTAATAACTTCAATTGTATTATTTTAGCGCGTCATAAGGGAAAAATCTTCGCATAATCAAACACATTCTTCGCAAATTTCTCATCTATCTTTCCGCAAACTTTAAAAACTAAAATATCCCACTTTTTCAGCAAGGAACGTGATCTAGAAGTATTCATTGGAGCGCAAATGGCCTCCTACATTACAAAACATCGCTCACACGTCAACATTTTTCTATTTTTTTCCGTCTTTCGAAGTTACTATTGTGCCCAGCCATCCTTGCCTTTAGGGCCTTCGGGAAAAAAGTTCCTTCCTTTTTTCTTTTGATTCTTGTCCACCATTTGTTTGAGTAAGCACCGCTGGGAGTTGTATTCAATGCTTTTTTGAGGATCGAAAAAATCCACGAGTATTTCGCAAGGCCTTGATCGATTGAGGCGGTGCTATGTCCGGTTTATGAAAAACGAAAAATGATCAGACTGTTTTCTTCCCATTTGCACGACTTTGTTAATCGCACATCTCATTCGAACCATTAGCTACTTCCTTAAATGTTAATCATCTACAGTCATTTACTCTATGAATCTCATAAAAGATCATGATAGAGTATAAAAGGTGTAATAAAAGAAATCTAAATGTTTTAAAATAATACTTCATACCGGTGTTTTCATCAATGATTATCCAATTAAATAATTATAATGTAACCTAACCCAACCTCCGAAAAGTTTGTTCGTATAATCTAATTAATACATCGCCTGATATTTTTTGTTTCTCACTTTGTAAAGAACTTATTAAAAGTAAGGATAAGTGTCTACGTCCTTTTCCCATTGCCCTCACCAGCCATTATTCCTCCTCCACTCCTTACATGCACCCACCCCTCAGGTCCCAGAAACTTAGGGGAACCTCGAATGGGCATCAGTGGTTAGCACCATCTCCGCGACAGTGGCGTTGGCTACCGGGGTTAGTCAGATCACTGTACTTCCATTCAACCCGAAGTAAAATCTATCCATGGAAACAATCACATTCCCATAATGCCAGTGGTGCAGTTCCCAAACTATCCTTGTGAGTACTGTAACGTCAATGAGTAGGCCCCTGTGTCACCTGCGTCTCAAAACAGATCGTTAAGGGGCCAACCTAATTCTAATGGCTTTAAGAACGGAAGGTATATGTCAAAAGAAAGAAGGAAACTTTCTGTGGAACTAGTTTCCACCCGTTGCATTTAACCTGAGGTGGGAATGTTTCCTGACGTTGAAACTAAGCGAAAGGGAAAGTAAACAAGTGCCACGGGAGTTGAGGCATAAAATTAGATGAAAGAGATTACATTGGAAGGACTTTAAATAGACAGAAAAATTCTGTTCATGAAAAAGAGTGATTATAACTGTAAATAATATGGCAGACGATGTGATTATCGAAATGCCATTAATTTATACGATTTAACGTAATAAATTTATAATGTAAGATGAAATCTAATGAATACTTTTCTTATCATTTATTTAAGACCTCCTAACATAGCCCAAATCCAAAAACTTTCTCACGTTTTATATAAGGGGATATAATAAAAATGCACAGAATCTATGTGTAAGTTATTTCATTCTTTTTTATGAAACCGCAGGTGCATTTATTTGATTCGCCTCGGATGGGCAGCGAAGTGCACAGGACAAGTGAGAGCCACAAAACAAGCTTGGGAAGTAATATTTCGTGGATGGACCACAGAGTAGGAAGTAGAAATGAAAAGTTCTTAATGCACTTTCTGCATTTCAAGTTGAGGTGTTAATGCGGTGAATGACCTTGTTAGGCCGTCTGCGAGATCTGACGTTGCCTCAAATGCAACCTGTATCTGAAAATAAGAGCAGACCAAATTTCATTTGGTAACGGCAGCTTTCTAGTTCTTTATATCCCCACTCTTCATTGACTGCGGGAAATATTTTATTACACTCTACTCCTTATTGTTGCTATGGAAACAGGAGGTGATGCTAATTCCCTTAGCTATAAATGAATATAGCTTTTTCATATTGATTATAAGTTGCTTCTTTCGAATTCAGAATCTTATCTTGATCATTTAGTCATTTTAATGTAGCCGTTAATATCCAATTTTATTTCTCCCATCTTTTATGATCCCAGGAATTGAAAAAGATATTTCAATCAATTGATTTCAATCGCTTTGATAGAGCTTTGAATTTCTCTAATATAAGCAAACTCTTATCTGAATGGGAAATAAGGTTAGTGTACGTCATATGTATCACGATATGGGCTAACAATACGGAATGACCGAACGATTTGCAAATTGCTGTTCACTCATTTTCTTCTCGGAAAACGGGAGCAGTCTTTATCAACCACGAATCATCAGAATCACGGTATTTCGTTCTTTGTTCTCAATTTTTTTGCGATGAAAATTTCAAGGATATTCGTTCTGAGATTTTTTTAAGATACGAATGAAAACGAATTCCTTTTCTCCAACGATATTCCGTAAATTTTCGTCATGTTTGAAATTCCATATTATTCAAGGTTTTTCAAATGAGTTGTTTGCATTAAAAAGGGGAGCAAATAATGAACTCGTTTCACTCAGGCACTAATACTTAAATCGTCTTCAATTACATCAGAATTACTATACTATACTATCAGCATTACTTTCATAACTCGGTCAAATGCTATTTCTTTTGTTTTATTTCACTACGACCTATTCGTAGCAGCTTAAATCTTCCGTTCCTATTTACCTTTGGGAACTTCTTATCTTATTCATAAGCATAAAATATTTAATTGCTAAATAATAATGGAAATGTATAACGAATGTGCTTGGGTAACATAACCGAGAGGTTACGCTTTGAACCTTAAGATGCCAATAATACAACATTTGCAAAAGAAGAATTAAACTTCTGATGATTCTCGTTAGATCCAAAAGAAGTCTGAACCAAGAATACTCCCCGTTACGTGTAACACAAAGTAATTTCAGCATAAGAGATATCGAAACGTAGTGAGAAATCAGGGGCTCCTTTTTTTTAATCGCACGAATCCGAAATCGATGTAAAATACGTTCGACCGCAAGAGATTTCCTAACGCCTCAATCATATACACGTCGATGTATAACGAAATCATTGTCTCTGGGGAAGGCGATATTTCTGCGGTGGCCATTTGCCTCAGGAACGTCTCAATAAAAGTTGCCTTAATCGTGAGTCCTGGATTTGTATAAAAACATCTGTCGCTTTTTATTCCTGCTGTTTACATAAGAGGATGATGTTGTAGCACGACTATTACATCATCATCTCCTTTTAAATCGCCTATAGTTCTTCCTGTATTTTAATATCATGAATAACTTTAAAAAATTGTGTCTTAAATTAATTAACTTTTACAATTGAAGATTTAAGAATGAACATTAATGAACTCATATCCTTATGGGTACCGAAAATTATTGGATTTCGTAAAAAATGAACATTTTTTGCTAATATCTCATATTTTATGGTAAAAATTTCTAATTAATTCTGTTGGTATTATAAATAATTTCAATTAGCGGAAAAAACTTTTTTGCTTCTTTATCTGATACTTACTCGTAATAATCTCACTCACAATTTAGTTTTATATAACTTGATACAGACTCACTAAAGTGAAGCTGAAGTGATAAGTAATTCTGTAAGAGTATTTTTCATTGAAAACATTGCATGAATAAGATCTTATTATTCCATGTAACCAGAACTCTCTTCTTCAAATGTCCACGTGAATATCTTATAAACTGAGCGATTTAGAAATTAATAATAGCCTCCAACTGATCCAATATTTCCCATTTAAAATAAGGGATGCAAGGCCATTTAACGGCTCTTGTTTATCTATACACTCACACATTCCTTCAACAACAAGTTCATTAAATTCAGCAAGCGTTCGTTCCCAACGCGTGACAGGGAAATTTGTCTCCCGTTCCGCTTAGGAGAGTTCGTTCTTCTTATCTACGGGACGTGTATCTCTTGCTACGTCTATATACATATTTTTTGCGAAACATTAAGTAATAAGAGGTTGGACGCCCATCGCCTTTTTCGTGGTTTGGAACGTGGCCGAGTCACGTCTCTTTGTCGATAGCTTCTTTCGAAACACTTCAGAGTTTATTCATCTTTGGAATATGTATTCCCAAGGCTTTCAAACTCGTGACCTGACTCAAACTGTAGTTTTTAATGGTTCGGGATTCGTTCTCTTACGAATCATAATTTAATTTTATGAGCCATATTTACAACGAACCTTTGCCCACCTGATTTCCGGTTCTATTATTATCTTGTTTCATCTTGGTCCTATTTGCTTCGCGAGCCTCGACTTCCTTAAACGGTGATGGTTGTGATATTAAGATCTTGTTTGAGTGTATTGAAGGAGCAATATAAAGGGTAACTCATTTGATATCCTCATTTGCATGATTAAAGAGAGTGCTTAGGAGTTTATTGGTTCATTGATCACTTTAAGATAACATTACAAGTCCAAGTGTAGCAATATATAGTTAACAATCGTAAGCATCCACTTAATGATTTTTTAACTTCTCTTTCAATTGTAAGAGATTTATAATTAGTTTATGAATATTAATATTTTTCAACCATCCAAATAGTTTGTCATTTATGGCCAGTTTGAAATTGTTTGGCATCCTTCAGGGTCACGTTATATGCCCCCAAAAATTCGTAAAAAATGTATGCGGAAAATTATAAAACATCTAATTAAAAAATATGCATGGTTTGAATTTTCAATTCAGTAAGTGCTCATTTATATCTATGCTTTAAAAGTAAGGAGCGCTTTATTCCGTTAGAAATGAATTTTCCGCTTATTTGGGAAGAGTGCTATTTTATTACCCACGAAGGAAAGTAGGCTGTAAAATTGGAAGACGAAGTATTACATATTTAAGAAATTGTTCTTTTAGTGCAGGCAAGAATAGTAGAAGAAAAGAACAAAAATTTTGCTCTGCATTAATCCTCCAGGCAAGAAACAATTATCTTTCCTAATTATGTTTAAAATATTCTTGAATTAGTTCTAAATATGATAGTTTTTAAAATATTCATTAATAATAAACATCAATCTTTAAACTATTAATGAAAGTATACGCATTTAAAGGAAAGGTTTATCATGATATCTGATGAGCAAATTCTTTTTGTTCTCTCAAAAGACTGATTTTAATCCAAGTTCTGATAAATATTTAAAAAGATTTTATTTCTTTTATGCTTATTGAAAGCAATTTTATCAAGTTAATTGTTTTCGGTAGGGATACTGACAGTAAATTTGCCATAGCATATAGAGTTATCTACTCAAAAGACTGATTTCCACGGATTAGACGAGGAAAACGAAGAATGGCTGAGTATTCCATAAAGATGGAGGAGGAATGAGATGTATAGAGATAGGACAGTCGGGTTCGAGAGAGGTTAAGCGGCAGATAGGCATACGAAAGAAGGTTTTAGGCGGGGCATTCTTGCTTATGTAAACGAGATGTTTTGCGGAAAATACTGAGTTTAGGAAAGAATGGGGCGTATCCTGGTTATGCAAGCAGCCTGCAAAAATAGATGACGTCACTGACGTTTGAAAATAAGTGCCATTGACCCCAGATTGCCAATTTGATGCTGAGTAAGGTGAATGAAACAACTTTGTTTCTAAGAATTCCTTTATTGATATTTGTCCTCTTGTTTTTGTTCATATTTGGGTTGAAATTATTTGATTAATAGATTGAGATAACATTTTAAAATAAAATTTTATTTTCTATTCAATAATTATGCATGATTCAGAAAGTTATAACATTAAATCGCTGCACGTAATTGTGAATGTACAATTAAATATTCTCTTGCATGATGGATTAGATACAGTAAAATTAGATTTGACAAGAAGGAATACAAGAAATAAAATAAATGATTTTGAAAACAGCACAACATATGCCAAGAGGTTTAAATCAAGTCTCTAGTGTTAGATTTTAAACTTCGAACTATTATTCCACATTAATATCAGCACCAAATTATTTCGATAGGAACACCTGTTGGAAAACAATTGATATAGTACTAGTCATTTCCCTTGTTTTCTTCTCCAGCTAACCTTATGTTTTGTATTGAATGCATTTCATGCAAAAACCCATATGCAAAACATATATCTGTAAACAAAATCTCAATCACAAAAATGGAACTTAATATCTTGTAGTGAAATTATAGTCATTGGAGTGAGGAAATGTGAGAGCGTGGATAAGAGAAAGTGCAGAGAGATGCTGGGATCCAAGATAAAAGAGGTTACGCCGAACCACCTTTTCAGACACTTGCAGAACGAGAAAATGCATCTCGTAGCCCAATAACTTCCGGATCGTGATTCTCTCCGTGCATCTTGCGTATCGAAATAAAACAATAGAAAAACACGAGCCGCCGTGTTCTGCCAGTAATACCAATACCCACACGAAACGAGGTGGTGAACAGTTATTTCAAAATGTGCAGTTTATATGTTCCCGATGCTCACACGGGTAACTGGATACTGCATTACGTGGAATAGGAAGTCTGGGATTTTGCTTTTTGAGGGTGTCATTGCTCGGCATGTATAATTTTTACGCCTTTTTCCCGTTCAATTATGATGCGTCTTAAATCGAATTCAAGTCAATAAGATGCCTTTTGTCTACACTGTGCTCACTTAAGCGCATTGGAGGATTAAAATTCTATATTGAGAATTTAAATCAAACAAAAGATCACTAAAATATCTTTAAATTTTCGATTGATAGTTATATTTTTAGGAAGTAGGAAGAAATAATGATTATTCGTTCAATATACATTAATAATTACATAATGTTATAATTATTAGCTCCAGTAATTTCAAACTCGACCTGGATATTGTCTTTGTAAGCTATATACAGTAACAATTGATTCCTTAAGGTTTGTTGAAATATTCTAAAGGCAATAAATACATATTCGGTCCATATGGTAGGCTATAACGAGGTCTGAAACAATTTGCTTTCGGAATACCTCCGCTGAAAGATCTCTTTGTACGATTGAAGTGTTAAATTTATTCCTCCGTGATAAAGACACAGTTATCTTCTATCGGTTATTGAGAATATGAGTGAAATATGACGCAAATGAAAAACCAACTCAGTTTCATCTTTCCGAGCAATCGCATACGAACGAAACACGTACGGATCGTTGCACACTTTGACCATTTTCGTATCCCTTCTTAATTAGTTTTCGACATACTCGCCAAGCGACAGCGACTGGAGTATCTTAATTAACAATCTTGCTTTTCTTTTGAGAGCATGGCGCCTTGTATTTCATCCACCGACAGCTCGAGGAGTCTTCCCTTTTAGTATTCCCGATGTGCACGAATTATTCCTCACGCATTCCAAATGAGAAATTACCTTCGAACGAGTGCGGGACATTTTTGATCTGTTTACGAAGGAAATTTCGCTCCAATTAAATGCACTAAAAAGCTATTTCATGCCAGATTAGTATCCACTTGCTGTAACCATGGATTATTTATCGTAGTTGCCTTAGTTGGCAGGTCGTTCACGCAGGTTTTCGGTATCGATTTTCATTTTACGCAATTCAACGTAAAGATTTAAATTATTAATATAGTCAAAGTGGTTACAACTGTTTCTTTAATATAATTAATAATTGAATTTCATTAATATTAATAATTATCAAAAAGTTACCCCCAAATCAGTATCTTTAAAGTATAAAAGATGCTTAATTACAGGCAATATAAAAGTAAAGTATTCAGATAGAATTAAAGGATATTTTTCTTCATTTTTTTACCCCAACGGATGAATATTTTTAATTTATGTGGATTAATTTTGCACATTCGTATATCGTTTTCGGAATATTTCATTTTTATATATCAAATTTCCCAAAAATCTGTTCCTCACGTATAAAGGACTTCAAAACGAAAAAGACTTAATAAATTTCAACTGACTATTTGAAATTCAAAGCTGTGAACCTCTAAACTACTTTCTAAAATATATGGATATTTATATCACAATGAAGAGAATGTCACTCTTTATGATACTCCTACTTGACCGGAAGAATTATAGAAGCAATATCTTCTTATATTTGAAAGCTATTTATATTTTACTTTTTGTAAATGAAGCCTGTTAAGGCATAAAGTGCCGCCGCGGTAAAGGAGTAAATTTCAATTTGTCAGAGTGCGACTAATCGCTCAACGAAAATAAGAGGAACGTCAACCGGTATTTCCTCTTCGCAAAATTTCAAGTTAGCAAACTAAAAACTTTCCCCGAATGACTATCAGTTGATGCCGGATGGAACCACCGAAGTGTCCGGCGTTATCCAGGCCTAACCGGATCCTCAAACGGAATGTATTCCCGGCATTCTGTCGTCATCCGGAATTCACACAAAGATTCCTCTGAAAGAAATGGAATCTGGAGTTCTTTGGAAAAGGGAGGACCCCTTAACAGTTGGACATCACGACTGACCTCGAATCCTCCAATCCACGCACTATAGATGGCCAACGATATCTTTCGATTTGCCAGGAGATATATCGAGCTCGAGTACGGGCGCAATTTTTATCTCTTCTTTTGTTTTTACATCGGAGGGAGTCCCTGTTATTTCCTTTTTCCCTCCGCGTGTTCCCCGCGGAGAATGACTGGGTACTAGATAGAGAGATTGGCATCACCGGAAAACAGGTGGTCCAAATAATCTCCCTCCCGTAGGGAAACGCCGTGCGTTCCGTTTCATTACGTGAAACAACGCCCAAAGAAACAGGCGAATTTGGGTGAACGAGTAATGCATAATATTCGATCGAAATTAACTTTTTGAGGTGAAAGTTCGAGCAGTGAAATTGGTGCAGTTGCCGCGTGATCTTGAGGAGGATTTGTGTCTTGGGGGATAAATCCACTTCTTGACCATGAACGGATTTTTTCAATGCGTCAAGTTCACTTTATATCCATTTCAAGGTAAATAAGAAGGGTATTCTACTTTCGACTCGTAATAAGTTTCGGATATTACTTTTTCTTGTCGAAAATGTGTCAAGACGGAAGACAAATGTTTGGGAGATGAAATACATCGATTGCGTGTGGAAAATTTATCGATACGTATGGGCTTGTTCAATATGCGTCGGGAAAGAAATCTCAAATTGATTTTCGGAATGGAAATCCTTTTGCTTTGTGTCATAGCACTGAGTGAATTATGCCATGCGTGTAGAATTCGTGTGCTTAATCATTCCTTTCCTTGCTATACTGTGAGGTTTTTTGTTATCAGTAATTTTAAAATTTAAATATCAATCTTTTCTCACGTTCTAAATATAAATATCATAGTTTTACAATGATTTAACGAAATTATTCAATTTATATGCAAATTTATTTAAAAATATTTGTAATATATATTATATATTATAATATATTTGTAATATTGCTACCCACGATGAAGAAGAATTGATTTCATATCTTTGATTAGCATTCATGAGGTATCTATAATATTTTATGTATTGATTTCAATAAATGCGACCATTTTTTATCAACTATTTATATTATGTTACAAATTGATAAATGTATGATGAAACAATCTTTATATTTTATTTGCCTATTGTTAAATTTATCTCTAAAATTGTGGCACTCTTTTATTTGAATTCTCAAACGCATCTCATTGATCAATCCGTACTAATTACCTTTAACGTAACTATAAGGAATTGAACAAACTTTAATTTGATGTTTCCTCATTTAATTTCCATTCTTGAATTCTTCATCACTTCTGTGTTTGAGTAAAACAACCTCGCAGGTTCTTTATATATTATTAGATATTTTTTCTATATATTAATAAATTGAAATCAATGTGAGAAGGCGTGACTTCGTGGAATGCCATAGTAATAAAAATAACTTAGTAAATTTCCACAAAAAAATTGTTATATTTGCAACCGGTTTCGTAATATAATGAGGATGTAATTTTATATTACGAAACCGGTTGCAAATATAACAATTTTTCTGTGGAAATTTACTAAGTTATTTTTATTATTAATAAATTCATTGTTTAGGAAAAGGTAAAAAATTAATCATCTAAAATAATATTATAATCCTTTTTTTATTCTTTTTTCTTTCGAAAGTAAATTACACTTATGCAAAGATGATATTGATATTTGCATGAAATTATGTAAGCATAGGCTTAATTCTTTTCCTTTCTAAATCTTAAAATATCTTATATATATTTTCCTCCGTTCTCTTGGATATTATTTGAAAATAGAGAAACCTGAATATTTTATGTGGAACCTAAGTAAACAAGTCCTGGTAATAGCATACGCTATCTACGTAATGTAAGATCAAAGGTTTTTATGAGAAAAATGCCTCTGGTTATTTGAGCAATTGATTAAGAAATTCCTCTTGAGGCATCCACAATCTAGATTTATGAACTGACTGTGTTCACCTTTTTTGTTTCTGGGGCAACGGTGTTCTTAAATTAAAGCCAGTACTTATACGTGGTTTATTCCGATGAAGATAAAGATAGATTGTTTGATATCAGGGCGCATTTGAGTATTAAAATTGAAAGAATTAATCCTTTACAATTCTCATTTATAATTTCGGTTAACTTAAAACAACGGTATTTTATGGACCAACCTTTTATACATTTGGATAAAAAGTAAATAGGATTCAAATTAAAGAAAAATGCATTATTCCCAAAATCTCTTCGTTCTGAACTGAACACTTGCTTCATGAATATTCTACAGCCTATTAATACCACCGAAAGATATACCTTTGATAGTTTATATCCTTTCATTTGCTGAAAATTCGTAAGGTTCGATTATATGACCCACAAAAAGGTTTTTCTAATTAGCTCATAGTGAGTTCGTTCACGATTACCATAATGAAAATCGTTGGGACCAATAAAATTTTATTGCCACTGCTTCCACAGGCACAGCGCTCTCCTCCGCCCTTTAATTCAAAACCAATTTGACCCTCATTTTGGAATTCTTCCTATCAGAGTGCCTTAAAAGGACACAAAATTAGACGACATATTTCTTTCGCTTTCCTTTTACTCATAAAAATGGATGCTACCGAATATGAATTTAAAGTACGTGCTAAGAGATATGGTCGTTCGAATTGACTATATTATGATGGGATAGGAATCTTATCAAATAGTTATAAATTAAATTAAACAATTACCTTTGTGGTTAAATTTTGCTGCTGACTTTGTTTATTAGATATATTATCATATGTACGTATATGGTAGTAGTTAAATCGTATCTACAAGTGATATTTATGAATTATATTACTATAAAAATATTTCATAAATTCCACATATTCTGGAAGTAAATACCATTTTTATTTTTCATATTTGTACTATAAATTATCAATATTTTTTACGTATAAAAGCCTTGATCTCTTCTCAAGGCAATAAATGAAGTGTTTCTTCTTTAACAAATAAGATATGCCATGTCCTTATTCAGATGGAAAGGCAACTTACAGGCGGAAAGCGATGTCCTATTCCAAATGTCAGCTTCCTTCTTTGCATGAATTATGCAACTTCCCTTTCCTAGTAATGGAGTCTGATTTATGGCTGATAGCGGATTAGCATCTCCAAGTGTCACTTGGGCCGATTAAATCCTCAAATCATCTCTCGAGAGAGAGATCTCTGATCGTTGATGCTATCGCTCGGATGAATGAAAAAAAAAGTCTCGTATTTGCAGCGCCAAATATAGGCGCGAGTCAAAAAGACGCTGTGAAGCGGCGATTCCCGTTCTTTCGAAAGTGAAATGACCCCTCCCTTTTCCAAATAGGACCGAAAGGGGCTCGTCAGTGTGTCACCTGCATTTCCTGGTGCAAATAATTGCAGCGAAAATGCACTCGTAAAACGCTCCTTTTATACGTCGACTGGTTTTCGTCGCATGATGATCCTGTCGAGAGAGAAACTGCACCAATATTCCGAGATCTGGTTTTGGGAAGCTATAACATACGAATAAAAAGGCAAACGTCTGGGTAATGTCCCGGTCATTTATTTTTTTATGACATAGGCGTGTCTGGAAGGTGACTTTTCTCGCGGACTTCATAGTGCTGCCATGGCAACAGATGTCCAAAAATAACTCAAATGCACTTGGCAACTGTCGAACCGATTCGGATTGGATGCAGCGCGATCGGAGTTGATTTTATATATTCATTCCTTCGGGGCTGTTCTCATTGAGAATAAGTTCAGATTTTATATTGAGTATAAATAGCTGATTGGAAGACATGGACCCCAATGTAGCTGTATTGCATGTCTTTGTACAAGTAAAATATGTATATCTAAGCAAATAATTTAGATATTAATTTGAATCAATGAGCAGTATTTGACGGTATACAATTATATTATTTAAATGATAACGTTATGATTTAGAATAAAGATAGCATTGGTATATAAAGGCAGTTTAAATTATTATGTATCATTCAAATTTTTTTAATAAAGATGATGCAAGTGGGCAAGATATGTTTCGTCCAAATGAGTTTTATAAGAAATATCTCTGAACTTTTATAATGATATATAATCAAGTAGTAAATGTACCTTAAATTATTCATCTAATCATTGGAGCTGAACATTCTAAATGAATGAATTGGGTACCACGCATAAATTATCTCATATATCAACATAATTATCTCATATAACAACATGTTACATACATCTATAATTAATTCTCAGAAGCTCTATTCTCTTTATATTGAATCAAGATCATGTTGTCATGGAAATTGCACATTTGCAGACTGTTATTCGTAGATAATTTTCGCAATTCCATCACGTTTTCTTCATTTCAATCGTTCGCAAAATTTCTCGACCATTTTTGCGGGCAAAGAATCTGTCGTTTGAATTGATTCGATTCCATTTGGCACAAAAGGGTCTTCTATTTTTTTCAGCTCGGTTTCCACACCGGTGACGATGCAGAAATCCGTTGATAAGTAAGATGACACATCCAATTCTATTCCACCCACACTCCTCCATCTCCTTCAAAGGGCCCATCTCCGCCCCTTCCTTTGTGCCACGGCGTATCATACATCACCCCCTGTTTCCCTCATCCTCCGCTCCCCGGAGAGTGGCGCAGTCGAGGGCGAACAAAGGAAAGATGCAAAGCGGACGAAGCACGAGCGTCTTGTGTTATTATAGTCCTGACGTCCGGCTCGTGACGCGCTGCCTTTGGGGAGCACGCGGAAGAAAGGGCGTTGCGAAAGGAACTAAAAGTAGGTGGCGCTCAGACGTGTAATGCCCGGATCGCTTTCGTCCGAGACATCTTTCCGTTCGCCTTTTGTTTTTTCTTTAGCAAAAAAAGAGAGTAACGGTGCCGATTTTTATGTCGCAGCCTTCCGCTTTGAATAATATAATTGACGCGGGGAAAATTGAGGTGTGGATTATTTTGTGGCTTTTTTATTCGCGAAGAGAAAGGGATAATCATGCGCTGACCCAATTTAAGGAAAATTTTAATTGTGGAGAATAAAAATTCGCTGACGGCTCCGTATCCTTGAGGTTATGCATTCGCAGCTACGTTCAATTTTGATAATCACGCGTCAAGCTGTTTACGCGGTTCGCGATCTAGAGCTCTTAAAAATTCGAAGCTTTTATTTCTTTCCCTTTTCACCTACTAACATACATAAAAATAACCTTTTTCTTTTGATGACTTCCGCTGATTGCCGAAAGAAGGGATTTAAAAAGTGGAAAAGTACGAGGAATTCTTCAAATCTGATGGGAATGGTGTTCTTAAGAAAATAAATACGAATTCCATCTGATTTATGCTGTTCAGTTTTGCTGGAAATGCACGTTTCAGTAAATCATGAAGTGAAAAACTATTTGATTTGTCTGGATGGTTCCCAAGATATACCAAAATATACTATTTCCATTGTAATATTAAAATAACAGGTACATAAGATAATACAAATGATAAATATTTAGGAAGCCTTTAGAGTTAAAAGTATCATTTTTACTTTTAATATCTCTTGGATCATCATATTCTTCGGAATGGATGCTTTATTGGTGTAATTGAGAGTTGAAAAGAAATACAAGTTTGAAATAATTAAATACTTACTTACTTAGCAGCTTCCAACTATTAAATTCTTGTGAGTACTTATTAATTCGTGTATTTGAAATAGTTTAACCACAGAAATCCATAGGTTTATTTACATATTTATGACCCTGAATCATTTATTTCTCTTTTAACATCACATAAAAATATTGTTCGGGATAATAAAAGAGTTTGCACAGCGGTGTTACAATGGTATATTCATATTGTTCACGTGAATCAGGGCCCTAAGTAATCTGTAATCGTAAATCAAGGACGATGTTACCGATGCCCTTGGAAAAACTCGTTTTGAAAGCAAATGTTTTGGAAAATTATCATTTACAATTTCAATGATGAGGAAATAATAAAATAGCGTGCCATTGACAAAAAATAGGACTTAATCTGGATCAGATAAATTCAGAAGCTTCCAGAAAGACAACTTTCTACAACCTCTGAGGAGCACTATGGAACGTGTCCGATCTCGATTTAACGTTTTTTATATTTGCAAAAGAAGTTTATATTCGTTATATATATTATTATACATACCTTAAGAACACATAATTGTGACTTTTCGCTATTCAAAGCAACAGAAATTCATTAATATGGCAATGGTTATTATACAGTTTTTATATTCGAATATATTTTTTTAAGATCTACATGTAATAACTAATGTTCTATTATGATTTTTTAACGATGAATAAAAATAATAAAGGGATGTAGAATTCATACATTTATCCCAAACATAATTCTGAATCAGATTTTAAAAATTAATTATCCAAATGGCCTATTAGTTGTGTTGACTAGATGTACCTGAAGAAGAGCATTGAATGGCCGCGTGGGATGGCAAAACAAGCAATACGATATCATCAGCATCCGAATGATGAATGGATTTCAAATGAAAGTGTCATTAGTAGATAAGTATGCACGAGTCACGCTCCGTTGGTTTGAACACGCGGCGAGAATAGCTTTAAATGTGACCGAACAGCAGTGGGATGAATATTAAACGTATTGGTATGAATGAGAAAAAATTGCATTCACAGTCAATCTGCGCAAGTCAAGGCAATAAAAATGGTGATATAAAGAAAAGATAGTGATCAAATCATCAAAAAGAAGTTACTACAGTAATATATAATGTAATTTAGTAGCTCCAAGTGCAGGAAAACTTGTAACTAAGCAAAACTGCTGCTTACCTTGTGATAAATTTAACATGCATAAAATCAGCGAGAGAATAATTCAATTTTTTATAATTTTAAAATAAGTTGCCGTGGAAATTTTTCATCGATTTTGACTTTAATGTTAAATGTTACGTTTGTTATGAATGTCAAGTTATAAGTTCTTCGGAAACTCCTTTATATTTATGCAATTGAAAATTTCCGCGCGTGAAGTAATTTTTGCATTACTCACCCTCATTCTAAAAATACAATTTATTTCAACACAATCGCCAATCGAAAGTCATTTTGAAAATTGACGTACGTCGTCAACCTCCAAGCGAATTGAGTTAATGTACTCACGTCGTTAGTTATTACAGCCTAACGAATCAAATATATCTAGTATTTGCTTATTGTGCAAGCGATACTAGAACCGCATCATACATCTTCTCCCGATAATGACCTTTGTGCGGTCAATTGACCTCATGATTAGAGTCTAAGGATTCGCCAAGCCGTGGATTTATTACATTCGTAATATGGTAAATCTCACCTTTACCACTCTTGAGTATTGCCTCATGATTTCATGGGATGCTTCGATGGAGTTGTATTCAACCCGGAATCGGTAACTTATCCACGGATCGCGGAATCGTGCAGATATCTCTTTGTTGGGAATCCGCTGTTAACAAATCAGAAATCAGTTGAATGCGTAGTTCCCAAGTCGTTCGAATACTTCAAATACTTTTTTTTCCATAGCTGTGATTGGAATATTACGAAGTACATGATGGATATTAACTAGTTTATAACAATTTTTTTAAATATTTAAATGAAATTTTGTTTAAAATAAAAAGATTGTGTGCTCTAATATCAGTAACATTAACATCCAGGAAAGAATCTAGAAATTATTTGTTAATTTATCATAAAGTTTACCACTAAAAAAATTTTTATTTTCTTTCCATTGTGGAAGGAATCTTAAATTTAAGCAAATAAATATTATCTATTATAGTATCACTGGATAAACGTATTAATAAAACGATAAATTCCTATTTCTGACATATGAAAAACCAACTCGTAAAAATATTTCAGCAGAACCCTGGAAGTGAACAACTTCATCACCGGTAATATCTCCCTGAAAAAGAGATAATTTTAACATCTCCTAAAATACCTAATCTAAGTTGGCGATTGCAACATCATATAGTTATCTGAAATAAAATGGATTAGGTACTTATGTTAAATCCTCATATTAGATTTAATAAATTTCTCTAAATAGGATGGTTATCTGAAAAATGAGAGTATATAATGATAGAAGAAATATCTTATCAATTCAATAATAACGAAAATTAATTTCAACGGTGAGTATAGGTAGAAAAATGCAAATCTCTGTTATCCATACATACCGTATCCCTAAAGTAAATTGCACAAACCACCGTTTCAATGGAGAGATAAGAATAAGCAACGTAACAATGAACTCCACTTCTTCGATTGAATCACATAAGCGCATATCCTTTCTATATATAAGGCACGAGAGAGGAAAAAGTACATTCGGTTATTATACCCCGAAATAAGGCATTCTGACCCAAAAACATTGACTTTCGAACGAAAAGAAATTCCACCGACGGAGAGAGGCATTCTTCCGAATGCACCGAACCACTTTCAGTGGGAAAACTCCGCCACCTATTGGGGTAGGATCCTTAATTCGGCTGCGGGATTTCCCGTCGTGCCCCACGGCTCCAGCGGCCAGTCCTTGAGAATGCATCTGCACAACCCTCTCACCAAAGGATACACCTCTCTCCTTTCGTGGATTTTTCGGTGGCATTGTTACGTCACGACGCGAAATTTTGCAACTTTTGAATGGAGGATATGAAGGACCTTTTGTAGGCGTGGCTTTACAATTATATATATTTCGCCTCGCTTACCTTCTTTGTACTCCACCCAATTACGAGATGAACCGCTCACTTCCACGCTTTAAATATCCCCGATTTTTAAAATCCCTCATTATTCGCCGCTTTCCTATCAGTAGCCTTGAACCTTTTATGTATTGGGAGTGTTCGATTATAGATGTTTGAGAGATAAATAAGCCAGGGATGGAAAACGGTAATTTTTGCGAGACGGTAGCCAGAACGATTCTCTTACTTTTTCACTCTTTTCCATTTCGCAGGTGGTGCTGAATATCAAGGCGTCATTTAGCAAAAAAAATCGTGTTTTCATTTTGTCTATAATTTCCGATGCTTTTTACATCCACGAGATGATATATCGCACCCGTTTCCTGATGACAATCTCACCCGTACTGACCGAACTGTGAAATGACGCACTTTTTACCAACCCAAGGCTATATAATCCCGTAAAGTAATAAGGTTTGAACGAGAGATGAAATATTTAGTGACTCAGTTCAATATCATCACGTGCGACTTTACTGCGTTGGTCGCCGACGCGGTCGATGATATTCCCGCAGTATTTCCGAAGTTCCGAGTTGTTTTGATTCGGAAGAACTTAATAAAGGAAGTTTCTCAATTGCGATTGAGGGTAATGTATAATTGGAAATAAGATACCTGATTTGGTTGCCATAGATAAATTTACAAACCTATAAATATTTCTCTAAGATATTTAGGGGACTAAATTGTGAATGGGAACGTCTTGAAATGTATTATTAGTTTGAACATCCAGCAAAACTGTCATTTATTGTTAAAAATTTTAATCTGATAATAAACGTATGTTTTAATGACTTTAACGTTACTTTGAAAAGACTAAACCTCGCCTATTTAGTAAACTGTAAATCTCGTATCTCGACTCATGGTACGAAAAAGAATTACCAAATAACATTGATGTTTTTCTCTGCTTTTCTTTTATATATCTTACATCTATACAAAGAGGTTCACAGGTAGCAACACTGTGATTCAATTATATGAAGTTATCAATATGCAAATCGCCTTTGGGAATTTCACACCGTTCCCTGACCGAAACGCTGGACTAGATGTAGCTCCGATAACGTCGTCCGATAGATAAATAATTATACGAACACACAGTTCGTGTTTTTATCTATCTTCATGTCCTTAGCCTGAATTCTATTGCTGTAATTGGTCTGATCCGTCCATTACATCTTGACAAGTAATCAGCCCAACGGATAATCGAATGTCAGTTGAATTCTTATCGCAGTTTTTTAAGGGCTGATGTTTTCATGACAGCAAGTGTTAATTATCTGCGAGTAAAAAAAGTTTATCAAAGTTTTATCATATATTACGGAATCGATATTTGTAAAATAAAAGGAAACTGATATAAGAGAAAGAATATTGGTGAATAAATTTGTTGAATCTATTTCAAACGGTAAACTTTCGTGTACGTTTTCTCAAAATCAAATTGATTGTAGAAGATGATTTTATCATTTACGAAACTGAAGACGCAAAATTATCGAAAACTGAAAGTAACATAATGGAGTGTAAGGTGTTTGTTTAAAGAAATGAAAAGAATGTTTCCCCTATACTATCTCATAATATTATCGATTGAAAATGATAAATAAGATGAACCTGATGGGTAATGTTTTATCAAAAATTTAAGGAATTTTATTGCATCACTTATAGAAAAGCAATTTAAACTGCTAATTGGCATTTCTAAGTTTCATACTATTATTACTTTCTAAAAAATGGTTAAACGAAATCCAAATTATTTATAAATATTAGTTAATTTAAGTCGAACTGTTGATCGCGATGGCTTGTTTAAACTTATAATGAGTTATCATTCGTAAAATGCGATAAAGAATTAATGATTTATTATAAAAAAGTAAGTCTTTCTGCAGTTAAATATATTACAAAAAAATAGTTTTACAGTTTTGCTCTCGTTTTATCTCATTCATATACTTGATTCCAAGCTCGGTATCTTCAAACTTCCTTCTTTCGTAATTAAATTCAAATTATTACGTAATGGCATATAAACAGACTTAGGCTCTTCTGATGGGGAAACTCTTCCTCCTAAATTATAACGATCGTGATATTCGCACAAAGACGAAGGTCCAACTTCGATATCGGTGAATCGATAATTTCCACGACTAAACTGCGTCTTATATTCTGTGTGAGTTCCGGACCGAATCCCACAGTGCATTTCATAACCATCACTCATCCCGAAAAAATCGTGCTAAAAATTTTCGTCCTTCGATCCGAACACACTCTTTTATTCTTTCAAAATCGTACAACCTTGGAGTAGAACACAATAACATTAAATTGCGTTCCTTTTTCTCCTTAAAGTGGAACGTATCGAGGATCCTTCCCCTCCGCTTTTTCGGTCTGCATTCGTCTTTTAAAGGTGAGATACTCCCGCGAAATCCGCCCTAGGTGTCTTTCCACGAAACTACGGTACTCTTCGCTTTTTTCATCTCTACATCCCATGTCTCTCGTCACTAATTATCCTGGTCACGTGACGCTGAAAAAATCGACCCGTTACAACGAACACTCTCGCTTTTCACGGAATTTCTCTCCTCTTCTTTTGGGGCAGAGCTTTAAATTTAAACTTACGGAAAATATACTAATATCACCCCTTTTTTAATCTATTATTCATCTGTTAATAAGCGGGCCTGAAGTAGAAAATGAATGAAATGTAAATTGATACATAATATTATTAGTTATTCGGATATGTCGTTAGCTACAGTTGTTTATGTTTATTTTATTGTTTTTCGGGATCTGTTGTGGTTACGGTCTCCTTAGTACACAGTTGTTAATAATATAATTTAAGTCAATAACGTAATTACTCATTATTCTTCAACCTGTTTCTTTATCTGTGAAAAGTTCCGATGAATAGGGTTTACATTTGCATATCTTTAAATGCTCTGTTCAAAATTGTATTCTAAAATTTAAAGAACTATAATCACTTCACACTAACTGCTCGAGCACGTAAATAATTACTCTGTTTGATTGTAGCTCATGCAGAGTCTAAAAGATATTGTACCTTTAATGATAACTTTGAGAAATATCAGAGGGAAGATATAGTAAGCTAATAACTTAGCTCTCCGATTAATCGCACTATTTTAATGGATCTGCTGATTCGGTACCATTATCTTTCATGCTTTATGATCTCCTTGGAAACCGAACGCAATGATCAAAGTATGAATCATACGAAAAATCGATCGAGATATGAGTCTTTTCCGCAACATATAAGTGCTCTATATTCTGGGGTGTCGTTATGTAATTCAGTATTATTATATAATGCCCTAGATCTTGGATCACCATTGTTAAATGCATAAAAGATTCTACGCATATATGTGTTATGTGTTGACCTTAGGAAATAGGATTACTTTGGCTTTGCACTATCGTTACGACGCAATCTAATAGAAGTGGAGTATTGGGTGTGTGTAATTTACCAGTCTTAGAGATTTTCCCATTCTGAAGCATCCACTACTTTGTACCGCGCCCACATTTCGAGGGGCTTTAGAAAAAAAAGGCTTGGCTTTCACAACCGCGGGGCAGTTCCGTTTTTAGTTTCTTTTGCCTCCCCCGCCCCCTTCCACTCCTCCCATTATCACACAGCCCTCCCCATCCCACTCTCGCACTTCGTCAATATTTTGCTGTTCTCAAGGAGACCTTCAACTATCTCAGTTGTTTCGTCACGTGATAGCCTAGTTTTCGAAGCCATTTAAAGTCCTTTGAGATTTTTTAATTGAATTCAGAAAAAGATAAGCAAAACATCTAGTGAAATAATAATAATAATATTCTTTATCCTGAAGAATTAATTTACCTTAATCTCCATGTCTCCAACAGAAGAATATATTTTATGAAAATAGCTATTAATTAATGAAAAAATACAAAACCCACTATAAATTTATGTGCAAAGAATCCCTTTGCCAGTCTTGCTCGTTACGGTTGCAAAGTGATTTTCTGTGTTTCCTCTCAGTCGACCATATATCGCATTTCGTGCTCATTTGGAATGTCGTGCGATGTTTATGAAATCACCATTTCTTCTATCGTTAACCTAAGATAAGACTAATTTAACCACAATAGAGCTACTATTAAATAAAATTCCAATCGATATCCTCATTTCTAAGCTATGGCTTAAAAAAATCTATATGATTTATTTTCAGTAAATAATCGTTATTTTTCTTGTTGATTGTTTTATAAATATACTTATTTACTTTTTCGATGTAATATTATCCCTTGCACATTATTTGTTGTATGTATGTAATTAAAAAAAATGTACTATGGAAATGAAATTTGTTGTATTTATTGACACTTTAAAGCTTTCCGTATTTATGTTATATCCTTAATTCTGTAAACTTTAGACAAATTTTCCTTTAATTATACACCTTAAGAATTTTTAGCAATATTTTTTCAATATTAGGAATTTGCTAATTGAGCCACCTTCATTTTGATCATATGAGCAGCACCAAGTCTTTTATTCTCACATTATGAAGTTCGGTATTTAAATATTTGGATTCCATCAAAGATCTTATCTTTCCTTATATAGAGAGCTCCCCTTTAAATAGAATTATCCATTTGCAGATTCAGACAGAATTCTTTAAAGCACACTGATATATTCTAAATAAACGGTGATAAGATAAATTGATTTGTAATGCCGTGTATATAAAATACATAGAATGCTAACATATTCTTATAGCACTGAAACCTCATGCCTACTGCATTCTATACGAGCATATCAATGTTATTTTATTCCGAATTTAGTTACGTTTTATAGCAAGAGACAATATAAATTCAAGTCTTACCTTCTGGATTGATATTTCTTTTCTTAAAGTTTATATCCCGGTCACGACTTCTAACAATAAATCAATACTATTTTTAACAAATATTAGTTCATGATAAAATTTAAGATTCATAATGCAGTAGGATATTCTTTTGGGATGAATAGATGAAGCTAGGATGAAAAGGGAGTAATTATAACACTAGCATTAAAAAATTACTTAATTTATTCTTCATTTATAATGTACAATCACAAACAATGGTCCACAGCGGTAAACTTGCTGGATTCTGTATCCATTGTTTCCAACGCATTCTTCTCAATCCCTTTCAAATCCTGACCACATCTCCTCCAACCAATCCCATCCTCCCTCCGAAAGAAACCGCTACGTAACGTTTACACCGGAGATATCATGCCCATAACCCCACACCCCTAAAAAAAAAGAGCAGCTCCACCCACGACCTCAGCTTTCTTTTTTCTCTCCGCTGAAAAAAGAATCCACCGATACCGAATTTTCGTGGAATAACCTTACGACCCTCGCGGTCTACCATCGTCGTCACGATCCTGCAGAAGAGACCACTCCCTTCCCCACGGGATTTTCTACACATTCGGAGGAAATTATATGGGGAATCGTGTTTGATTCGCAGGAATGATTGATTCCTCCCCACAAGGTGCTCTCGCCGTGGTGCATTAATGATGATTGATGAAGCTCTTATGTCCACGCGTGATTTATATGTAACAGGTCTACGCTTTCGGGGTTAGTGCTTCGATGGCATTTTTCATTCCGAAGAGGATTATTCGGTAGCGCTTTCATTGCAGGTGCGTATACGTTTCGGCACCAAAAGGTTCGCGATTTATCTGCTTTCGTATGTTAAGATGAAAGAACACATCTCAATGTTACGATGTCTGATACACAGCTCGAATCAATTCAACCGAGCGAAAATAAAAGGGTTGATTCGCGAAGCCGATGCCATTATTGAATCGAGATTTTTCATTTGATCCTTCGATGTTATGCAGATGATTTAATATGAATGGATGGGCATTATATTCTCAACAAGTTTCTACTTGTATTCCCTCTAATATCTCTTTTAAAATCTCTCTGATATTTTATAAAGGTGCCTTATTATTTCATCGATTTAACCAGTTTCTTAATTTTAATATGTGGCTGAAAAATATAATTTTTTCTTTAGTTGCGAAAATATCTCTGTGACAGTATATCGTACTTATGGATAATCGTGAAATTATTTCTGAAAGGAGAAAATTGATTATAATTAGTCTTCTCCATCAAAATGGAATATTTTTATCTGTAAATTAATTTTTAAGATTTCAAATTAAACAAAGGAATATTTATTTTTACTTCAGTTTCTTCAAAAGCTTTTATGATTTGTACTCTTTCCATAGCAGCAAGGTAATTTATTTTGGAATACAACCATTATAAAAAAAGTAAAAAGTCATTCCATCGTAAAGATATTTAGGATAATCTATTGAATTTTCATAATCTATACGACTCAATTACTGTGGGAAGAAAGAAAATAATTTTGTATCTCTATTCGAATTTTGCATTTGAGCTATAAAATCCGTTTGAATTATTCTCTAATATCTGTAAATATTTAAGATTAACATGAAATTTTAATAAAAACGTTACTTGAAATCGTATTTCATTTGTTTTTCACCGAAATATAAGCACACGTATTGACTTTAGACCATAAGTACGCAACAATGCAGTTGCTTGGCCACAGAGTCATGAATAGAAAATGTGGAGAATAATATCAGATCCGATATATTTCGAACTGGTATTCGTCCCAATAGTATCGATTATTATGGGGAAGACATGTTCTGCAATAATAATGTCTTTTCTCATTTTTCTTTTTAGTGTGGACGATTTGGAGTGAGAAGTGATACATTGCTATCTTGCATCTGAAACTGTAATTCTGGAATAAAATACTTTTATTAACCTCTCACTGAATATATATTAATAAATATCAAATATTAATACTTACAGTTAAAGGAAATAACTCACACAAACCTTAAATTTTTGAGGGCGATGATATTTTGGATTCAGATAGCTTCTTAATTGAATATTCTTGCACATGTGATTTTCAGGCGTTATAGAATAAAGATGATAGAAAAAGCTCAGATTCAAGATAAGCAAATTTCCAAATAAACATAGTTTTCGATACTTGAAGTCAGCAGGTGCAATGGAGGAAATTTTTGATTCCTGGTAAAGGAGCGTGTTTAATGTTTCAAGAATATCATTACGTATTTTATTATCTTCTTTATTTTACGTTCCAAATAATGATTATTATCGATGTACGTATAAAATTAAATATACATTTAAATTAGACAATTAAAAATTAAAATGCGAGGAGCAAGTCGGAATAAATCACTCAAATTTTCGTTCACGATCCTTATCTATCTTCAAAAAAACTAATCAAAAAAATATTATTCACTACATAAAGGAAAGAATTATTCAGTATCATCTGTACTGTTATTATCACATATGCGCTATGAAGCTTACATTTTTCATATATCATTTATAATTAATTAATACTTTATGTTAAATTGATTAATAAATATAATTTATTAGCTAAAATTATGCATTAGTCGATAAATTCAAGCTAATAAATCAAGCTGGGATAGTTGTTGAAGTCAAACTATGATCTTTTCCATTGCTTGATATCATTAATCAATATCCAATTTAATTTATAATTATGTACATTTATACGTTGTATTTATTCAGTTTCAAACCTTCAAAAGCTTTTCCAATCCACCGCACGATTTCTTTTTCAGACAAATTGACCCATAAAAAAGTGCAACCTTACAATTGGAAAAGGGTATTCGTAAACATGAAACGGTCTGCTCGGGAAACGAACCCACGACCTCGAATCCATGAGTCACGCGGCCCTCATCCCTCTGTCCACTCGTGACGATCGAACGCACGCCTGAGGCGGGACTCGAACCCCGCGTGACCCCAATAATAGCACGCCTTGCGGCAGCTGAATCCGGCACGTCGCCGTCTGATCACTCCGTTCAATGAAATTAATGGCATCGGAAGGTTTTTCGCGGCGATGGAAATTTAGCCGAAGAGACAATAGAACCAATATCTTCTTGTTATGAGAGTACATACGAAGCTTCCATAATGGTCTATCTTCAATTTGATATTGCTATTCATGTCTAGTTTCGAATGTTTGTAAATAAACGTTTTTACGTCCAAGTATTTCGTTCCGACTATTCCAATTGTGGATGTGAACGGAATCAATGTATGATCATAGTGGCAGTTCATATAACTCTCGAATATGAATGATAACTAACGCTCTATCGACTTTTAATTCATCTTTCTCTCAATTTTTGATACGTATTAAATGGTAATCATCGCTTAAAAACACTTATTTTGTGCTTCCGGTATAATTCAAGGTTTCACACACAATTGCTCGGGCAAGGAATCTCATAACTGACTTGATTAAAGCAAAAATTTATATCTTTCACAGTGTATCTATCGGTTTAGCTTTTATATTAGCTTCTCATACGCTCCTTTATAAATATGAATCGTTTTTATATATTTACCAAATGCTTTCCCTACTATTTTGTCATCTAATTGAATATAGTAGAATCTCAGATTACCCAAATTCTGAAGAAAATACTCATCACTTTTATTAAAAAAATTGCCTTCATAATATTCTGACACTCCTTCACGGCTAATTTACAGTATTGTATATTATCCTGAAACCAAATTATCTACTCATAGCATGGGAAGCATACAAATTCAAAATATTCAATTACATTTTGAACGGAAATAAGAATTTCATTTGCTTCTTATTTCAAGGTTACAATATGCTTTCCAAATTATGATGATATCGGACAAAATTGTAGAAGTATATTGTAGTGTAACATGTTAATTTATACTCATAACAATTATTTTTGTATGACTCAAAAAAGTTAGATGTTTGGGCAGGATATATACAAAAGTAATTCTTAATTTGAAATCTTTTTTTTGGATCTTATTTATGTAAAATATTAAAGAAACTGTCCCAATATTTTCCCCAATACTTTTTCTTTTTGTATGTCTACATGACCATTGTCTATAATGATCATTACTATGGATACTAGATGAAAACGTAATCATCTTATTTTTAACCATTACGAACTTGTTATTGAAATAAAAGTCCCACCCTTCATTAGAAACGGGGTACGTTTTGAGGAATCGCTTGGGGGCATTTAAATTCCCAATTCCGTCAGAACTACTTTTTGTTCCTTCGCCGGAGGCAAGAAAAACCATTGCTTCAATATTCAAGGACTGACATGGAAAGTAAATTTTTTTCCCAAGGGTCTGCGATGGAATGTTCGCCCGCTATGACGTTTGGGCAAGGTTTCCCTTTCCAAAGATTTCGAGGAACTGCATCGCCCTTCTCAAAGGACATCGATTGCCTCACAGATAAATTAAAATTATGGAGCCAATCAGTTTCGATGCGGGATGCCATTGTTGATTATCGAGGGCTTAAACATGTCACAACCTCTCACTTTGGTAACACGTATTAAGGGAATGAATTTATGTTTTCTCGAAACACGATTTCTTAAGATATGGGTTCGAGGTTTTTGTTTGAATTCGTACGTCACGAATTAAACGAGAGAGGGTCAAAATAGCAGGTAATGTAATAAGTACCTGTTAATATTTTGACTTATTTTTGGCTCCCCTATCTGTTCATACAAGGCTTGGAGTTTTTAAATCTATTATATATGATTTAAAATTTTCTTACGTATTATTTATTTATTACTCGTATGATATTAGTTTCTTTATCCATACCTTTACCTTTTGCAAAAGTATATCGAAATAACATTTGATTGCAATCCACTCAACGTGAAGTAGAATATTATGAGATAAAGCTAACGTATTTTATTTTTACCATAATATTTGAAAAGGTTATTAGAGGTAAAATTTCACTTAAAATATCCCTGAAAACCTTTTCACTCCGACAACATTAGGAATAAATTCCACAATAGCATTCATTTGAGTACGTTTTCTCTTTATACTCATCAAATTGTCCCTTCTTCTTAAAAAAAAACATTACATTTGTAATCGAAGCTCAATCAAAAAGATAACTCTCTGTAACCCTATACAATTCAATCCGCTATCACTTACATGTTTATTCATCTGAGTTTTTATTGTTAAATCTGCATACCGATGAGTGTACTCTCATCCGTAATTAAAATGTATTTGCATCTTATCTAAATCTCAAAGAAATGCAGAACGAGATTCTTTTGAGCGATGGAAGTAATCCTTTCTTATTCACATTCAATATCTTTATTTGCATGGATGGAATGCACTCATAAACTCGCGTTGAGGAATGTAACTTTTAAAAGATACGATCGTTTCAAGTTCGTCTCCGCAGCAACGAATTCTTTTGCGAAGAGATTCGAACTCTGAGACGCGATACGAAATGAATGCAGCGTTCATTGTCTTAAGTGATACATTAATATTTCGATCTCCAGAGCACTCAGAATTGGAATGCGTTAAATAGGCCGAAAACTGGTCCACTCCAGATAATAATCGCCTTTAAAAACTCACCCCTACCGCCAAATATAAATCGTCATTCTTGTTTCGCCATGGCTACCGTTCTCTTTCGGTAGCGACCGTTTAGACATCTTTCATCTCTCAATTTTCACTTTTTTGGGGGTCCTTATAGTCCCCGAATATTATACACATCTTACAAAAGAAGATACTTCGAAATAAATATAATCCAAATGTACTATAACACCAACAATTTTACTTATAACCTTAATATTCCCGTGAACTTTAAAAATCACAATATTATTCATCTGTTAACGAGATATTCTGAGTTTGAGATAATGAAACCCTATGTCTGATATGATTTACCGCTTCATACGCGTACTTAATAATGATACCCTATCTCGTGGGAATAATCTCACACAGTTGAGGCTTTGAAAAGATTAATGTGGCAGCGCTAAAGGTAAAAACTGAAAGCTTTCAAGGTGAGATTCACAAAGGATACTTTATGTAGCAAATGTAGACGTGAGATGTGAAATTACTTTAAGTTAGCTCTCCCTCGATATTCTAAAAATATAAACTTTAGTTTAAAGTATTGTATTTCTCTTTCATGTATAATATTTCTCAGTAACAATATCTTAAAAATGTATTATTTTAACCGTTAGATGTACATTTAGGATCAAGTTGTTGATACATAAAGAGTAGGGAATATTTCCGTAATGAGTTCCGTTTTGATGAAAGTTTCTGTTTCCCTAATTAGGCGCTAATTAATATAGTTTATGCGGAGTGCAAACAGAGATGGAGGCAAAAAAGAGGTTTGTTCTTAATGAACAACGTCAACGGAAGTGAAAGCGTATATCCATCATTTTGATGAAATATCATTCATTTGTCACATGATATCCAATTAAGAGCGATAAAACACGTATAAATTAAAGATATTGTACTGAAACTGTGACAAGAAAAGGTTCATAAAGGTCATTTGAGTGCTGTGAAGAAGATGAATACATGTGACTTTTTCTCCTATGAGATGCAGAGCGTATGCCCTTTTAGTTCTGTATTATGTTGAGAATGACGTTTGCAATCCTGAAAATAAAATAGCGATTTCAACACCGTATAAGAATGGCTTAAGGCTACATGTCTTTATAGTTTCTTTAAATAATGAGAAATTGTTTTGCTTTTAAGTACTTATTGTCACAATTGTACAATCCTCAACACTTAATAAGGATATCTCTGAATAGAGTGATTATCATTACCAATAAACACAGCACATTAAATTTTCTTATTTTCCCACGGTTACAGTTTATTATTCAAGTTTCACGTTGTATGTTAGTTATATGTCTGTAACGTTCCGAGTAATTAATATCCTTTACTTCTACCTAGTAATTACTCATTGGCTCTGCAGCTATACTGAAGCTTGATAATGATTGTTCGTTTTGTCTCGTTTACTCGGTGAGTGCCTATTAAAATCCCCGCACTCCAACTTCATTTCTAATCAAAAATTTCAAGCTGAGATTACATATAAACGGAAATATTTTATGAATTCTGAACTGTTTCGCATTTAAGCTGATTGCCTAACATTTATCGATAATTGTGTCTGTCCATGCCCTAGAACACCAAGTTATATCTAAATGAATGTACGTCTCCGTATTTAATAGTCGTTTACCAGTGCTCTCTTTTTATAATGGTAACGTTATAATAATAATAACCTGCCTTTATTGAATCAGGGCGAAATTTAGTCTATATAGACCACTCTTACATTTAACCCCAACGGACTATCAGAAATACATCCCATCCCAGATCAGACGATTTTCCGATCCGCCAGGACTTGAACCAGGGACCTCGAGACTTAGAGCACTAACATTCATATACAATATGTTACATTTATAATTTAATTTTTTTTGAGAAAAAATAATAATCATCGATATTTGAATTAACTATTGGTTCGCCTAATTTTTAATCAATAATAGTAACTGCTTCGTCCGTTTACTCTGTCGATAAACGTTAGTCATTGGATTTATGTATAATTATACAAACATATATATACATTTTGTAATGATAAAGCCATAAAATCTTTATTCTTTAAATCAAACACTTTTTTGTCGGAAGGACAAATAGTCGCTCGCCATTGAGCATTTAAATTGAGACGTATTTCACCCCAAACGTTTCAGTCTGTGGTTTTTTTCCAGAAAACGCTGATGAGTTCCATTAACTACCCATATTAGCTCCACTGTGTAAACTTCCTCACGAAGTAAATTGAACGAGATGAAGCGAGTAATTTGGGAGGATAATGCAGTCGGAGTATCGCATTCTTCCAAACCATCTGCTCTTTTTGTTCTCCGCAAGAATCGTGACGCAAAAATCCTCCAACGTGCGCAACCGGTGACGTCAGCCAATCTTTGCCGAGCGTGATCTGTATCCCGGTAACGATTTTTTTATCAGTCCCGCTCTCCGGACGATCTTCGGCTATTTGTATTTTTGGCGTTCCCTTTTGTACTCCCTCGCTGCCAATATCCGCTCCCAGCATCGCCCTATCGAATTACAACGCCCAAAATTCCATTAGCGTCAACCGTCGGCACGAGTAATTAGGTTCCGGCCCTCGAGGACTTTTGGCCGTGATTAATTCGATTCGCTTTTGTTTCGCTTCCTATCTTCCCGCTCCCGACGGCGGCGCCATCTTTTTAAGGCACTGCGCTAACGCGTACGGGCAATAAAAAATCGTCTTCCGAAGGGGTTTTTAAAGACGACCGTTGTGGTAGTTCACGCGCTGGTGGTATAGGGGCGCTCGTTGGGTGGGCCCGTGGGAGACTGCTTTTCATGATGTGAAATCCAATATCTGAAGTTGCGTAAATGTTATTATAAGAATTACAATGCTTTCTTTTTTGCGTGGTATAGGGTTTCGTTCGGTTAATATAATAGAGAGAGAAAATGCATTTTTTTAAAGGTCATTATCGTAAACGTCTATAAATATTCGTTTAAACTTAGGAGGAATAAATTAAGATTTATAATAAGCGTGAATTTTCATAAAGTATAAGATAATTAACCATTTGTTTAATTAGGTCTTTAACTTATCTTAACTTAGATCTATTATTAAGCGTGCTGCTGCAATTTTTTTTCTTATCCCACATTAAGATGAGTTAGGAATCGAATTCAAGTGGTAGAACTTTAATGCGATGCCATCGAACTTAATAATATTGATGGTAGTGAGTGGAAGACCGAGAAGAATAAATTGAAAAAAATATAAATTTTTGTTTAATAATAACTTTATTTTGTTAAATAGGAGTGTGTAAAAGAGTTTTTAATATTTTATCCTTTTCATTCTATCGAACTTAAAAACGTCTTCATTTGAAACTCCTTACTTACGGACACATAAACGATGTTTCACGATGCTTTCCCATGGAAAGAGGGCATCAGCAAAGAAATATCATTAACAAGGCGGAAACCTTTTAGACTCGTGCATAAAATTTAAGAATGATAACCCGTATTTTATTTTCCACACAAAGTTTAATGCAGCTTTCGCCAAGATTGAGTCGAAATGCATCCTCTCTTATATGGAGAATAATTACGCGGATTCCGGGGATGTTCAGAGTATAAAATTTGTGATCGATTCGAAGTGTGAGAGATAAAATGGCATCATTACGATATGCACGCACGGAATATTCTGCACGCAGCATTCCCATGCACGGCGAAGGAAGTGAATGAAAGAAAGATAATCTCGCAAATTCTCCACAGAATTACAGTGATCGCCCGCTAATTTAGAAATTACAAGCTCGATAAACGAGAATGGGAAGAAGTTTTTCCAAACACGTATTGCATGTTTGGAAAAATTGCGGTGATGAGCTGTTTATCTTAACACCTTAATAGGGATGTACAAAATGCAGCTATCGTGAGATATGTATCTTAATACCTTCATAGGGATGCACAAAAATTTTACGTACGTTTTCTTCGATTTATCCACTCTATAATTTAGACACAAACGAGAGACTTTTTCCTTTATATTGTTTCCTTAATTATTTCATATACTTCCAAAATAAGGTGAAATCAGTTATCGATGAAAATAATTGTAATACAAAATATTAAAAAACTGGAATGAAAAAGGAGATACTCTTCATAGGTACATTAGGATGAGAAACAAGTTTTTCCTCTGTAAAGAATAGATGTAATGATTATTGTATTTTATTCCCTGCTAATGTTTAGCTCTTGATTGGAGTGGAACTGTACCTGAAAGTAAGTTCTTCTTGTGTTGTTAACGGGCTACTGATGAAGAATAATATGGGAAAAACTTGAAAAAAGATCTTTGTTGAGGGTTTCGTAAAATCCGATCGAATGGGAAACGTGCAATTGAATGCTGTTATCGAGTTTTCCGAAATCTCAGGATGTATATCTCGCCGTGCGTTGACTTCGCAGCGACACTCCCTTTGAGGAATGTCAGAAGAAAGGTTCATAAGAAGAGAAAATGAGAAAATATTGCCCATTGTCGTGATAGTATGCGTGGCCTATATGGGAAGTGTGTTTTGGAAGATTGTTACTTGGTATTGAAGGAGGTCATCAATCAGTGTTGTATCTGTTCGTGAGCAGAACATTACGTTCCTCTAATAAATAACTCCGCCGTAGCAAATAATTCTTCATATTTCCACCAAATTTTTCGAGTTCAAACTAACCGCCGAGTATGAAAATTTTTCTCGGAAGAACTTTCTTGCTAAAATAACGAAATTTTCTTGTGGTAAACCATTTAATCACGATGGTTATTTAAGGGATTCCCGGAAAAATGGAAAGCTTTTATGTACAGAGGGAAAATGTTTGGGCTATCTCAATCGATGCTAATTTGTGTCTGACAGATTTTGAGGGGAAATTTAGCCTTTTTGCGAATGGGTAGAGATTGATTTGAAAACCATGGAAACTAAACATACGTCATAAAATATTTTTAACCCAGCTGCTTCATAAAATTTTTCGTGTAAGTTATTACGGAATTGATAATCGTAAATCAAAGTATAAATATATATCTATAGAAATAATGCTTTGGAATTTCATCTCAAATATATTTATTAACTAGATTCCAAAATAAATTTAATTCTGTCTTAATTTCTAAACATAAAAGTAATCAATCAAAAACTGCGTGAATTTTTCGTTATGTTTCAATTTTCACTCAGTTACATGCAAGATGTTTTAAATAAAAAATTTCTCGTTTGATATATAAATTCAATAAGAAAGGGGCTTTGGGAAAAAACCTTTAATTTATATTAAATTCACTCTTCACAGCATGAATTCTGATCTTTATATCCCGAAATGAAGAATGTCTATATTCATGCTCACCCACACACACGGATTGATATCCTAGCAACGCATACCCCACAGTTGTACTTTATGGGGGACGATAAATCCCCGACACATTCCATTTTATATAGATGTACAATCGCACAGTTCCGGTTTAATAGGTGGTCTATCATTATTCACAGGGATTTCGCAATTGAATCCCCCACCCACGATGAAATTAGGACCGGCAGAATATTTATAAAGAAACTTCGTGGATCACGTTAACTAGGATAATTCCACAACCACAATGGGCTATAGAATCATCGACATCAATCAAACAATTCGGACACGCCTACGACGCCCAAAACTTGGTTCCGTTTCCTTCACAAAGAAAACCGACTGCTCCATCTTGCAACAGATGGCTCTTGCACAAATTCCGTAAATTGAGACGGTGCTGTTTTTAACATCTTTATTTCGAGAAAAAATGAGTGGCAGGTGCTAATGGTTCGAGAATTCTTTGTTGTGCTTTTGATTGTGGGTTTCACAACGGACATCAATCTCTCCTCCGCTGAGTCTTCAAGCATTTAAAGTCCGCCCACCAAACCGTCTTAAGGGGGTTGTTTGATTTGGATGCGGATGGAATTATGAAAACAAAACATTTGCATATTACATATCAGCTTCATTACCGTCCTTAAATGAGATGTTTATATAGTATGGACTGTAAATCTTCACATCCTGCTCCTTTTTGTGGCGATAAACTATCCGGGATACATTTAAGTCTCACTAAATTAGTATCTTACAAATTCGTACCGATAAATAATCGCTATTGCAATAAAGTTTCTAGCTTAGATACATTAGATGTGATGAGAAGCAAATAAAAGTCAAATTATACATTTATGGGAGCGTTTTACTGAACTATCATTATAAAATTAAATACAAATTATTAAATATAATATTGTGGAAAAATATTTTAGATAAACACGATTTAATTGTTATTTAACGAATTGAACAATCTATTCATGATTTTTGCATAGAATTTAATTCAAGCACATGTTGTGCTGCGTTTTGTAACATTCCTCGAGGTGCAATTGTGGGTGTGAGTTGAGTGTTGACCTAAATAATTGCTAATGACTCTGCCCAAGTGTGCTTAGAATACGATTTTACATGCATATCGTTTTAGGAAAAACCTACAATGCATTATGAATGGGAATACAAACCATGATTATTAGTAATGCTCCCATACTGCTAATCCATCTGAAAAATCACTGTTCAAACTGAACTTTTTCTTCTTCTTTGGAGTGATAATATCAAAACTCATGAAATCTCAGCTGAGTGACAGCGTGTTCGTCTCGTTATGGTCTGAGATATTAAGGCAGATAAAAACTCTTACATTAATTGTGCTGCATTCCATAGACATTCCTTATTTCCAAAATTCTCAGAATCGTGAAAAATTCGTGCGTAACATTTATTTCCCTTTGAGAAAATTGGACGATAATTAATGGCTTGTATTCAAGCACGCAAGGTTCATATTGGAACAGGAAGTGTAATATCATAATTAGGTTTAAGTTTCTTTTTAAATTTCAGTTATATTCGTAAATTTTGAGTAAAGAACTAAATTTATCTATTTATTAATGGAATACTTACGAATATAGTGCTATTAATATGTCGATTTCATTATTAATTTTACTTATGAATATATAATATATGATTAAATATCTTCTACATCAAAAAGGAATATATAAAATATACAAAATTGTATTGCCACATCTTTTATTTCTCCTGTATCTTTCAATGAATCAGTTAGTATTCCTTGATGTTCAAGAGATATTAAATACACTCTGCTGACAGAAATTTCGAGATAAAATTCGGTGCTCATTAACTTCAGAACCTTTTCAAATCCGTTTATCCCAAATTAATTGAGTGTCCTACATACAGACGTTGAGTTTCTCAAATTCTTTCCTCCTTTAGAGAAATTCAAATTTTTTTTCCGAAACCTAAGGTCGTCATATCCGACTGAAGGTAATTGTTCCCAGTATGACACCAATTTTCGTTCTGCTTTCTCATTCTAATTTTCGGCACGCGTGTATTGTCCTTGTCGAACGAGAATTAAACGCTTTTTGCCTCCGGATCGGACACGAATCAACGAAATGGAGCGAATTCATGGTTTAAGGAGCATTTGAAAAAGGACCCCTATAACGAAGGGCTGTTACTCCTGCCCTCCAGCTTCATACGTGTAGGTGACGCAGAGCCCAAAAAAAATCATGTGTGGTGAAAGGAGTCGTGCAGCACCTCAACACTTCTGCAGGGTTTGTCACGATGTTACGGAAAACTTTTTCGCAGGTGTTCCCACCGTTACCAGGGTTAAAAGCAAAACAAATGCGGCGCTTTTCATGTCAACGAGAGTACCGAAATATCTCCCCGCGCATATTCGTCACTACCCCCCTCTGCCGACGCGTGTACAAATTCGTACTCTCCGGATATAAATTGCCCAACGAATTAGCAGAAGGCGGTTGTGGTACACGCCGTCATTTGTTCCCCCCAAAACGATACGGTCCCAAAATCGCGCCTTTTGAACATGTTCACAATGGATGTATTAATCGAATCCGAGACATTATCAGTTGACGATGTCTAATGGACCATTCTTCATATTTAATTTTATCTATCTTCTTTTGTAGGTCGACTATTCCGTCATACTTTCTCTGTTCTCCGTTTGTGGGCATCGGAATATTGTGCCTTGTGTATTTCTCACTCGAGTATATGTTTCCATTCTTCCAGAATCGGAGATTAAAATCGAACCGCGGGCGAAATGAAGAAAAAATAATCCACTTTGATGTTTTGCGAGTCGATCGAACAACTAGACGCCAATGGAGCCATTTTCATATCGCGAAATTCCGATGTCGCAACGGCTCTTAAAATGGCTGCCACACCTCAGTGCTGTTATTAAAGACGTAAATAAATTCTTCGATTATTTCCTCCCTTAGTGACGCCGTGCAGTTGACGTCTGAGCAATGGCGTAAGATGTGTGTTGCATCAATGAAACACGAAGATTAATATTAGCGTTCAATCTTCTAAGAGCAATTCGTGAATCTCGTGACCTGATTCTACTTCGTGTTTCATAACATATGGTCACTTATTCGACCATTTTGTGGGTATTTGCGGCAACCACGACGCGTATGACGTCCCTTATCGTCACTTACATTAGTCCAGTGTGAGGCAACTGATTTTCAGCGATTAATATCGATTGTTTTGGACGATAATATGGATTTTTGGGACGACACGACCATTTAAAAATCAGATTCTAACTCAGATTGAGATAAGTCATAAATGTATGTTGTATTGGAGTTGATAATTGAGTGATTCGTATCTCCAATTCAGGTTAAATATTTTACCGTATTGGTACATTATTGAACACATTGGTATGTCCTAGAACTAAGCTTTCTCTAGGCTAATTTTCGTTAAAAGATTACCATTTATAAGATAATGTATTTATATTGGCTAGAAGCGATATTTGGAAGGAAATTGAAGCTGAAAGGAAGGGAAATATTATCGGTGATAATGTTTCGCAATAGAGTAAATATTATAATTGCGAAATGGAGGAAGACAGAGATTAAAAATCTTCTATTCTTCTTAACAGTTTTTGAGTTTATTCGTATATCTGTGCAATAAGTCTCAAACAAATTATTGGTTCTTCTATATTATCGTACCTAAGTTTTGATAACATTCTGAACTCCACTACTTTACATTGGTATAGCATACTTACAATCTTCTTAGTTCTTCAAATATCATTAAACATGGTTATCGTTTTGGAAGCCAAATCTTCCTAAAGATTCGGCTGATCTAAACTAGGTTTTCGCGTATTATCTAGTTTGTCCTGAATATAAATATTTCATGAAGATTCAGGAAAATATTATTCGCTAATCTTTTTATATGTTTCAGATAAAGATTTTAGGACATATATATCTTAACACACAAATAATAAATAAGAATCCACTCCTCTAATGTTATTCGTTTTCCATCAAAAATTCATATAGACTATATAAACTTCGTAATGTATATTTATATCAAATCAAGGTAACAAAGAACATGTTTCTGATATGTTTCCTCTCATAAAATATCATTGACAATCTTCGACGAAAAATAATTCATTTAAATTCAGAACAACGTTGTGAAACTCATGGATTGTACAAAAGCATGGAATTGTACAAAACTTGTTTTATGGAAACAACAATAAAATTGGTTGTTCAAGGGTCGATTACTTCATTCAGACTTAATCTGTTGTGGAAATGGGAATTATGAAATTAGCAGTTATGAAATTATTCCATGTTTTGCAAAAACAGCAGCATCGATTTGCGGAATTCGTATTGAGTAATAAAGAGAAAAGAATCAAATCGCATTTTATTCATACACTAAAAATTCCTCACATCGTTTCAAAGAAATATAATGCTGAGCCGCTTCCACATATTTCTTTCCCATTCGATGTAAATGCGTTCCGTAGAAATCTATTTCATAACAGGTTGCATTCATCACATTAAAAACGTCTACGTCCAACGATTTGATTAAAAATATAAACAGCGGGAGTTGGTTGCAGAGGAATTCCACCGAGGGTAATGCATTCTATTCCTCTAATTCTTATTTATGACGTTGTTTGAAACCGTAAAATTAGTCGGATCCAGAAGCGGTTAAAAATTGTTTACTCCACTCGTGGAAAGTGCTTCTGATCTCGGGGTCACGCCGTTTTTAGTATCGTTCGATTTCACGGAGTATATCGCAGTTTGCAACTTTACGATGACGGAGGCAAGAATGCGGCTAAAAGACGGTGATCTTTCAGGAGCACTATATCCCGTTTTATAACGAAAGGAAGGAGTATAATAGACGCGGCCATTTTGCGTGTCGCCCTTGGCAACCGATCTTCATTGGATTATTCGGTGCGAAAAAGCCTCCGGATTTGGGGAAGATTCGATTTCGGATCCGCGGAAAGAACATTAACGGGCCGAAGTAATTCGATTATCTGGAAAGAACTGTTGGAAGGCGGTAATTGAATACTTCGTTTGTTACTTCGTAAAAAGAGTAGTTTGCACTTCGATCGTTTTTTTATGGGACATAAAATCGTTAAAGTAAAAATACGTCCCTTTCACCGAAGCATGAGTTTATTGCTTTTGGATAACTCAATGCATACGTGTGAAAATGCACGAATTTCGGAATGAAAATGGCCATTCAAGGTCCATAGGGGGTATTGGACGTTCTGTGAGAATATGTAATATGTTTTAATGGCGTGTTAGCAGATTTCAGTGCAAGAGTAAGGCATTAATGTAAAATTTGACATACTATTATTTGAGAAAAGAATTCAAAATATTGCTTAAATTATTTAAGTGAATTCATCCGATAAATGAGATAAGTGGTAAAAGTAAATTTTGAAAGGAATTAATAGAACAGGTTCACATTTAACATCTTTTTACTATTCGGTAAAATAAAACCATTTTAATATTTATTCTTGTCCGAGGTTAGACTTATTTAAGCTTAATTAAAGATACATAAGCACCTGTCTCGCGAATTCTTCTTAAGTCCATCAACTCCACGGAAGAAGCATGAAAATAATAAGTTTTATCGTTTTAGATTTCCCATATTCTAAGTAATAGCTTTTTTATAGGTCGTGTTTTCAATTTTAATTTAATACTTAAGAGACTTAAAGTATAAATTCTTTAACAATAATATTTTTAAATGTTCCAAATAATAATTCCCACATTAGATTATTTACCAGAGTATGTTTGTATTTTACCAATCAAGTTATTTACCGTTTAAGTAAGGAATTTTGAAGTTGATCTAACATCGTTAATACATAAATATTTATTTATTTTTTGTGAATGAAAATCTGTGCAGTATAGACTTCTTTCCTCTTTTTACAGTAAATTTCATTCAACTTTATTTACCGAGAAAGTCTCTGTCATCCTTAATATAAAATATGGGGATGTTAAAAATAGCTGATAGATGCCCAAAACTTATTTTAAGCGTAAATTTAAATATTTAATTTCTTTTTTCATCCTATCAATAAAGTTCTATTTAAAATGGTATCAATAATGTTTGATATAAAGTTCGCCTATTCTCATCTATGAATTGCTAAATGCCAATAGTTTCTTTCATATTTTTGCTATTTCTCTGACATTAATTTCTGTTCATTTTCGTCAGATTATTAGACAGATAATGGACGAACTGTTCGTGAACTCAGATAATTTAATAATATAAGAGGAAGAGGAATCATCAGTTTCATAAAATTGGAAACTATTAAAAGTTTTATCATGGAAAACGCTTAACAAATGGTCATAAGTCAGAAGATGAAAAGAAAAATTAATCCTCAATAGGAAATAAATCCCTAAGACTGGGAACTTTTATTCCAAAAAAAGCTCCCGATAACATTTGTTATTCAATTCCGACTAATACATCCGTTATTTAACAAATAGCATTCTATCTATATGATTAAAGTATGTGATCAAAAACTGGATTTAAAAAAATGGAACAGGAGAAAACGAGAGAGCGATGCTGAAGATAAGACTTTCTCGAAGCAACAAAAGTGCCTTTGGATCGCATGAGAGAATTCGCGTTTGTTCCACAATCGGCATAATTTACTTTGCGGCATTTTTATAGCAACGGAATTTCATCGAAGAATTACCCAAACAAGCAAAGATTGATGGCATAATTAACACCTCCTCAAGTCATTCGGAGGATAAGAGATTTCCACCATTAAAAAAAGCTTCTTGGAGACGAGGAATCATTCTTTTCATTTCGGAGAGTTTACGTTTGAAAGAACGGGTTTGAGATCCACCGGCAATGGCCTCCGTTAATTATATTCATGATCGCACCCCTTCGGCATTTAAAAAGCGCACATTATATCCATCTGAGGAATTTAAAAGTCTTCGGAGGGTTCGGTTTCCTGCAGTTAAAAAACCGGTCGCTTAATCAAGGCTGAGATTCCGTCATCCTTGGCCACAAAATGGGTTTCATTCAAATCGGAGGGACTTATTTGGAAGCGGAAGACGTTCGTGGAAAGGTGCACTTGCAGTTTGTCGGCCCACATGCAAAGGCTGTGAAATACTGAGGTCGCACTGTTTGATTTGGGTTACTGTTGGTTTGGGGTTGAGGTGGTTGTTTAATTGATTAAAAATGATAAATCCGGTGAAGTAAGCACCTATACATTTTTTTCTTATGGTGAAAATATGAATATCATTAGCGGATGATTTATGTACCTGGCCTTCCGGATGCAGAAGTGCATTTCCCGTGAAAGCGACCCGTTTTCGGTCCCCTATAAGGTCTATTATAAGATGCAATATCACCTGTATTGTCTTTTATATCTTCTGCCTCTAGAAAAGCCATAAATTTAACAATTTTTGCATAGTTTGATTTATTATGACATTATTTACGTAAACCTATCGATTCTGATTTATTTCGCTTACAAATTAACTGCATTTCTGCATTTTGCATTCAAGAATGACAATAAGTAGCAATGCGCTCTCTCAATTATGAAGACTTTGATGATTTACTGGAAACTATGGATGGAATAACTGTCTAGCGTTAATTATTTATGAAGCTTTCCTATGAAACATGTATACATTAATGGAAATTTAGAGTGACGCATATAAATTAAAGTATAGGTAAGTAATTTTACACATTATAGAAAAGTCAGCTTGCTTTTCATAATATGGACTGATAGTATTGACTGATGATATAGACTAATTTAACATCTTTTTTCTGACACCTTCTATAAATGGTCATCGAGAAGCGGCATATGAGTGAAAGTCTCTTGAGTAAAGGAGAGTTCTCAACCGCTGAAACTTCGACGTTTATCTTTTCATATTCTCTTTTAAAGTGTTTTATGAGTCGTTACCGATCCATTCTTCTCAGGAGCATTACCGAGATAGCAAACAAAGTCTTTGAGGAAAAGAAATATACCAAAAAGTGAATATCTACAAAACTACTAAGAAAAACGGTTTATTAATTCAATTGTTAGGAGATTATGGAGGAATCGTTAGTAAATAAATGTTACTACGTTAGAGATAGTCAGCAGAGGAGCGCATTCAGATAAATTCCCGCCTTCCATGACGAATTAATCAAATTCATAGAACGAGGAAACGTTCAAGAACAATTTGACTCGACCTTGTGAAATCATTACATGTACGTGTTTCGAAACCAAACTAAATTCGCGCCACGATATCCGAAATGCAACGCGGTGAAGCTGCAGCAATCACACAATCTTCGTCATTAATTTTTTACGCCTCATTTCGCGTTCTTTTGTTTGGACTCCTCACGATCTCGTATCGTCTGAAATATGCAGACGTTGGCGCTGAAGGTCGGACGTAAAAAAGGAGCGAATTAAATGCATGCAAAGGAGTTAATGAGTCCGTCACTTTCTTCTCCATGTTGCTCGAATAACAGTTATAACCGCCGATAAATATCTTACTCTGAAAAGAGCATCTTTGCCAATTTGTGTTTCGTTACGGTCGAGGCCTTGGTTCGGCAAATGATCTGCGTTCCTCAAAGGAATGATGAATTTGAAGGCGGAAAAGAGGAGAAGAGAATTATGCCATTCTTTTTGTGCTTTGGAAGATGATTAAATTGTTTTTTACTGAGAGATAGTGTTACAAAAATGCTGATTCAACTGCATCTGCAAAAAATTAGTCTGCATTATGATAAGGATCCTCACAATTAAGTTGAAAACTTATGGTAATAACAATTCCGTAAAAAATTAGCTCCATTGCTACAAAGTTGTTTTGATTCTATTGAGTTTTTGCTGTGATCATATTTACTTCACAGCTTAGATTTTCCGACCCACTATATATGATCTGATATAGTCAACAATCTACATCTTATAATTGAGGAGGCATTGATGAACTGGGATTTAGATTTTACTATTTCTATTGGTTTACTCGTATTTATATTAATATAAAAAATAATTTTGCTGATTTTTATTTGCGATAGAGATCTATTAGTACATGCACGACTGTGGGCAATTTTAAAATCTTTTGCGTGCCTCTGAAATTAGGCATTGTTTGATGTCGTTAGAGATATAGTCGATAACTTTTTATAAATCGCTTTCAGTTGCGTGAACCAAAATGAATTCATAGCAACAAGCAACAGTCCTGATAAATTCTGATTGTAGAGGCAACTTTATTAGATAACTCTGAAATATTTGGGATTTATTAAACTTTTTTTGTTTCTAGATTGGGATTGTTGCGCTTTGCTCCTGTCAATGGATACCATTTCTTCTTCTTTTGTAGCCATAGTGATGATACTGCAGAACGATACGCTAAGAAATTCATTTGAAAACAACTTCGTTTCAGAATGCAAAGAGAAGATAAACTAAGAATTAAAGTTTTCGATTGCTTAATTATACTTCTTCCTTATGCTGAGGAGTTTCTAAATGAAGTCGATTCGAATAATAAGAAAAGAATTCCTCACTCACAAGTTTGTCATTATTTAAGCAATCGTCGAGTAATTCCAGAGCGAACGAGAAAGTAAAAGGAAACAAACAATGAGAATTAGAAGCGCATAATCTCTTAAATGGAAAGAAAACAAGGAAGCATTGGAATGAGACGGAAGTGGGGGACAAAGTAAACCGCTGAGGGAATTAAAGCAAAATAAGTCTGCGGGAAATAAGGAGGAAGATAAAATCGCTGTGCGCCGTAGAGGCTGATGGAGCTATTGTAAAAAGAAAGATACTAGAAATAAAAAGAGCGAGTGCATAGTCCATAACGGGTTTTAGCGGCAGTTATGAGTGCAGCCGGGAGAGGGGGTAAACAAGAGGATCACGTGCGGGGGTCTGTGGGTCGAGGCCGGGGCAGATCGTGAGCGCTCCTCCCACGACATCCGCGAAACGCGGGTGCTAAGGAAATGGGCGAAACCTTGCCATATAAAAGGCGTATCCCTCATACGGAGATTCTTTATCTACAAGGATAAGGGAAAAAATATAGGTGCTCTTATGCCAACTCTAAGGATCCTTATCTACTCAGCCTAAGGCAGATTACCTCACTCGCCTCAGGAGTGCTATCGCTACCAAGGAGGCCTTTTTTATGCAAATCGACAAGGATCTTTATTTAATACTTATTAATTATCGATATTGGGGTTTTCTTGCTGGACGAATACAAGCTAGAGGCTACTACCATGGAAACGTCTGTTTTTTTGGAGAATACGATGAGTGATGTTTGGGAAACAAAGTAAAAAGCTATTTACCGATTCGAAAAGTAATAAAATACAATTCATACTATTAAGAGCCATTTTCATCACCAAGTATGAAGAGCTTTGCTCTCAGAGAGAGATGTGGCAAGGACTATTTTCGTGGAACCTAAAATCATATGAGGAGATCCCATAAAACCTTCTAAAGAAAGTAAATAAATCCGTGAATTTCATAAATTTTGCTGTGTAACCGATTCTTTCATTTTCGCTTCTTGAATAACACGTTATGCAGCTTATGTATGTCTATTTTATCCCATTCATTTGATTCTAAATGTTTTTCCTTTCACTTATTATTTTTATGTGTGAGATGCAGTCCCATTATTCATTAGCATTGTTTATATATTACGTACTGCTTACAATATTACACCTCTGAATGGAAGTACATTCATAAAATTAGTCAGCAAATTTTCATGCTAGATTGTAATATTTTTAATATGCAAATTATTGATATTATATGCAGATTTATGATATATATAAAATCACTTTCTTGGCAGTTATTATCGAAAATTATGATGGCTGTGATGTTTTTTCCTGTGAATGTTTTGTTCGAAGGAATATTTCTAATGTCAACCATTGAAAAATATTATGGTTCTTGGAATGTATTCCCAAGCTAATTTTTTGCATGGAAAAATGTATTGATATCAGATACATAAAAATTAATCACACTGAAGAGTTATTGGACGAGAAACCTTTAGAAATACATATCTTTGAAAGTGTGTTGTTGAATTCAAAATGAAGTGATGCGTGCAACTCTATCTCCATATATATCTGCGATAGTAAGTAGAATAAAAAATAATAAACAGGCTGCATTGATTAGTCATGTACAATCTGTAGGCGTAAATATGAAGCTAATTAGATGTATTGTGCCTAGAGGCGAATCGTATTTGTGTTTCAATCAAATTGGATGACACGCAAGTAATTTCAATGCAAGTGCGTGGAGATGTAATTTACGTTCACGCTTTATTAGGGGAAATTAATTGCCCGATTGGAAGTTGTCAAGGCCGCGGGATAATTGTTATATAACGTGGTATTTGAGATGATAACAAGTACGAGAAGTAAGTTATTTGTTATTTTTCTGAGATTTAATTAAGAGAAAATGTGCAATATAATGAGAACAATATCTCAGCGAAACATATATTTGGACATCCCAACTCGAATCAGGATTTATATTTGTAATTCATAAGAGGAAATATGTGTAAAATATTAAACGAAAAGTGGATAGGTTATCAGGGATGATATATTATTATGTGAAGCTTGCATTAAAACCAGAATGGAACGCATCCTCTAAAAGAAAATATTTAAAATAACATTGAATCGAATGATCGTGTAGTTGGGAGAAACATTTCAAGTGCATTCATAAACTGTTCTAAAGAGAGAGACAATTATGATAATTCCAAGTAATTAGTTTTATAATATTAAATAGAAAAAAATTATTCACGAATGACAAATGAGGCTTCTATTTAGCTCTATTTTCATGTTTAATTATAGAACGATTATCTATAAATGTTTCAATGATGCACCTACAGTAATAAAAAGTATTAAAGGAATAGAGAGTTTGAGAAATAAATTTTCATGCAATACAGAGCAAAAAATAATGCTCTGTATGTTTTAGAAGAAACAGTATAACAGATATAGATGTTCGCTACTCCACTATTTATTATGTATCAACTTCCTTTGTATTTAGCAAGATTTTCAAAAGTTAAAGGTTATAACTTTCTTATTATTGTTTTTCATGTCTTTTATACAATTTAAGGAATTATTTACTGAATACTTGTTTACTTGGACCCGCGTTCTACGAATCTAATTTCATTGTTTGTCTTTTACTGTAATATTTATCCTTTCTGAGATGAAATTTAAATTAAATAACACCCATTTCGTACCATACAACATTAAATAGCCTGAAAATGGAATATTCGTAGATAAATCATGTAGAAATTAATTCCCAAAATATTTGGCCATAGATTCGTACATATTACATATTCCTGAATATATATTCCTAATTTAGAGCTCTAAAATACAAAAATAAGTTCTAAACTTCCTTCCTTATTTTGAGATTTATATAATGCGAGGTCTCAATCTTTATAAATTATTAAATTTCAATAAACATGGAATTATAAAAATATCGGATACTTACCTGAAATAAATGTTTGAAACTATTGCTTGATTTATTTTGATTTTCTAAGAAATGCTTCTGGAATGATTTTCAATTCGGAAAAAGTTCGACAGTTACTAATGATAAACTTTTGGCTCGTTTGGTGAACTTTCTGGAAGATATTTTTCTGAGAACACGAGTTTGATAATCCCTTACCCAAATGGTTCTGAATAAATTGAATGCTGGATTTACTGAAAAGGAAGAGTTTTCAAGGGGTACGAATTTTAATGTAGAGAAAGTTTTTGTTGAATGAATCTCTGATAAAAACAGGGTAATTTTAGAAGTTTATTATTTTCTGCGAATTTTTCATAAGTGATTGAAGAATTCGAGATGCAAGTATATATGCTCCATAATATTTTCAAAAGCATTTTATGCAAATTTGAAATTGTTTAAAATTTGACCCAACTCTGAACGATGGTTATTAAAAAGAAAATTTTAAAACAATTCATAAGCAATATCGATAAAGTACATATAGTTTTATTCGACTATTTAGTTCCCCTGCAGCGGTAATGCATCTAAAAAGCGACCAATTTGAATAAATTAGGACAAGGTCACTTGTGAAATAAACATGAGTCCCTGAATTTTTACCGATGCACTTATAATATAATTGAGCAATTCCGAATGTGGACCGACTGCCTTTATGAGTACAATTCGATGATTACGAAAGTGAAAAGGGATGTGTACAGTTTCCAATGTTAAAATAATTAACTCTTGCATGAAAGCTCGCCAGTGGCCATATTTTGACGGAGCAGGAAGTTGACGATTGAAAGACGATTAAATATTTATTCATCGCTTAAACAATTAGTCAAAAAACTCTGGATTTTGAATGGTAATGGGTCTTTTATATCTTTCATTATATATCCGTGAAATCACTCAAGTGGAAACACAGGGTCATGCATTTAAAATGTGTATAAATGAATACGATTCCATTTTTTGTGACCTATTACGCTACTGGTTTTGGAATGAGTAGAATTTAATAGATTAAATTACAATTTAGATGTAGAATTCAATCAGAGATTAATCAGATCTTTTTCCTCTATTTCAATTCATTATTAACACTTTTTATTTTATGCGATATTTATGTTTACCCGATGATTTTTGCAAATGAAGAATGGGTGAATCTTGACATCAAGGGTGATTGTATCCTATAAAGGTGGTGTCTGAAGACATATGTTTCTTGAGCAAAATTTTATTACGAGTTTTTCTTATTTTCTTATAATTTTTTTAGGAAACATTCATCAGATTTCTATCTGCCATTATGTAAAAGTAATATTACCGATAGTAATATAAATAATATTTACGAAAACGTATCAACCATTTCCATTTATAATATAAAATCCTTGTCTTTTAATTACTTATAAATCTTAATATCGTAAAAATCTCTGTTATAAAAGGTAGCTGACGAAAGCGATGCATACACTTCCTAAAATACCCCTCGTCATTGGAAAGGATGCAAAAGGGGGAAAACTTCCTGAGTGAAAGAACCTCAATAAAATTCCTCTTCTTCCTTTTGGGTGAAAGTGATTTTGAAGAAGGCGCCTTTGAGGAAATAACAAAGCAATAACGCAATTTCTCGAGAAAGCTATTGAGGAATCCCCCGAAATAAATACGTTAAACAGTCGCTCATACCTTTTATCATTTTTTCTTTAAAGTTCCATCAAAGGTCAAGGCGAGTGATCGAAGACGACCTACTGCCATTTTGAGTCGTTTGGGGCCCAACAAAGAAAATGAATCTTCTGTGTCATCTAGAAATAAATGGCACGCTCTTCTGATCTTCGAGGCTGATTAAAAAGACATAAAGACTGCGTTCCGAGAAGGAAATGCCTCAAAAGATAATTTACGAGTCGAAATTTTCTTACGGCAATCGTTTGGGATAGACCGTGCTTCGGGTTGCTTTTAACGAGCTCAGCGGTAAAAGCATTCTCTTTGCTGCTACTTTAGTATATTCTACAGATAATATAAACTAATCTAATGACTAACACAAACCAATCAAAGCTATAAATTCGTTAATCTCACATCTCTTTTTGGATCCAGCGTTCAATATATTTCTCTTATATCTTGAGATTAAACTTTGACCTTCCATAAGATATTTAAATTCAGGGAAATTATTCTTAATCATAGCAGTGATTATATTAGTTTCACCGATTTCAAATATTTACCGTTTATCAACCATAAATTTACAGATTAACGTATTCACAACAGAAATTCGTATCAAGTGGATATGATAATCATCATCTTCGACAATATGATTTCCTAATATTTATACTTTATTATCATTAATTTTCTAGAAAATAGAAAATAATTTAAACAGAATGAAAATGAAAACATTTTGAATAGAATGAAAATGAAAACATATACAAATAGAGAAGGGATAATAATTCAGTTTACTCATTATTCTTATCGTAGATTCAATATCGTTTATCATTATTATATACGATTCACATCGATGTACATTTATGGCTTAAGTTTATCTATTTTATCTCCTAATTCAGTGTAGGATTTATTTTTCAGATAAACTGACCCTTAAGGCAATTTACAATGAGAGCGGAAAAGGGTATTCTGAAACTGGAAACGGAAAGGAATTCCTACTCAAAGCATTCTGTAGAGAATTCACTTATGTTAGATGAGACATATTCTGCGTAATATTGTTAAAAATGTGCCGAATGAGATCGCATCCGATTTCTTACGAGAATGTTTTTGATTTCACTAGCATCTATATGTAATGGGGAAGGCATGTTTTGTAATAACTATTTTCTATTTGTTCTTTGGAGTAGTGATATATTACAATCTTGCATCCAAAACTGCAATCATTTAATTACTGTTTTGACTTTTCATTGATAATGAATATCGAAATAAATATAAAATACTAACGGTTAAGGGACGTAACTCAAATAATCAAAGCTTACATTTTATAGAGCGAAGATGTTATGGATTTAGAATTAATATTCTTCTTCGAACGATTTTAAGAAGTAACAGATCAGAGATTAGGAGGGGCTATGAATGAGTCCGAAAATGAAAAGAACACTCCGAATGCAGTGTCAACAAATCCTGGAAAGGAAATTTATGATTCACGATAAGGAAGCATATTTGATGCTCATTATCAAAGTCCTAGAAGAAGCTCAATTTACGCATACGCAATGAATGAATAAGCTCGAAAATGAGAAGAAAACTTGTGCACTTTATTATGCAATTGTATACTATTAGTTTGATCATATCGAGTAATACTTCACAACTGATTTTACAAAATATGACGTACATTTCTAAATAATACAAGGTCGTCATAAGAAAACGTTTCTTATATTATTTCCGGTTTCGAGAAAAAGCATTCAGCCTCCGGCCGAGATCTTCTGCGCAGTGTTCCTCGAATAAGGTCACCTTTTTTGGTGTCTTAGACGCAATTTATATTCTTTGTGGAGATAATTATAGAGGGTGGATTGCTGAATTTCTTTTCGGCAAAGAAGATGAAAAATCGGACGCATCAGTCACACTCGAGACATCTCGCTTTCGTTTGAACATGACCTTTCTTAATGTTCATGGGAAGTGAATAACACACCCTTTTTAGAGAGGAAGGGTTAACGGGAAAATGCGATTCATACTCGATGAATTCATACAGTTCAAACCTGCTCTTCTTAGTGCATTTATCCTTCCATTTCCAGGTGACTTGAGAATTATTGCAAAAGGTGATAGCGATGGGTAAACCACATGATATTCATTTGTATTAAAACGTGAAAGAATAAATGAAACAACATTTTATCATGAATTATCCATTTTTTGTTATTTTTTAAACTTGTCTGGAGTCGGCAAACTCAACAATTTACATTAAAATAGCCTTATTTTATTCATAACTATTCCTTGTAGACAAGAGCATCAAATTTAAATGTAAAAAATATAATAATTGCTGGATAAAATTATGTTCACTGAAACAATTTATCCTGCTTTATATGTACGTTTGAATTAATTATATTTCGCAGAACACACAACTTTAAGATCTACTATTATTTATCGATACTATGAACAATATATTTCCATTAAATTCAGCGAACTCTCTTCTGCAACGCTTAAAATTGCATTGGAAGAGCGATTTTGATGCTAATGAATTCGTCCATTTAGCAGTTCATTAACGGTATCAATAGTTCTCAGTAATGACAGCTACACGGAATTCTTACTCAACCCTTCATGTACATTCCGATATCACCTCACGGCACTTTCCGATCGTTTAATTTGAATATTGCATTTTCCATTTGCATCGATGAGAACCCATCTTGAATCGGCTTAAGAAGAGCATCTTTTAATAAATGACTATTCCAATGGAATATTACGATGACACGCCCGATTCGAAGGGAAAAAGAGCCATCCATTCCTGGATGTACATCTCGATATGAAAACTTATATAAGATCCAACAATTCAGGCGTTCAATTACAACACCCGATCCGCGACAAAAACCTCCGACATTTTCATCGTGCAGGTATCGTGCGCCATCTATAATGATGTATACGCAATCTGTGACTCCTCCGCCTTTTTAAGGGGGATCCGCCCCCAGCGAACCCCCTCCCATAACATGCAACTCCACCAATGCTCTTCCATTAATCTCCGATGCGTGACCCAGAGGGCAGCTGATAGAATGGCATACACGCATTTTCCTTCCCAGAGGTTCAAAAGCATTCCTTCAATTCCTCCGTGGGAATATCTACTCCGTGGATGCATTCGAACTCTTATATCAGAGGCGAGAATTTCCCCTTTATGATGCAGGGACTTGCAAATTTCCTGCTACCTTGTATAACGGGGTTGCCTTCCACTCGGATTATTCATTCTCTCGGATTGAGTTTTTTTTACTTAAGGAGAGAGGTTGCCCATCGCATGTTGTGAGGATTGAATAGAGAAACGATGCAGGAAATATGAGTTCGTAGATGGTTGAGGGAAGTTTTTATTTGGAGGTTATAAATATATGTCATTCGTTATAAACATCGAGGTAGTAATTCCACATCATCATTATTTATTTAACATGAAGTTTGGTTTGCTGTATCTCTTTATCTCTATTATTCACTATATCTAACACTGAACTCTATAATATCCTGGTATCTTTTCTTTCCTACGTTCTTATTTTTTTGGTTTTCAGATTCATCCCTTTGTCTTCATCCATCTATTTTGCATACAGTTTGGTAAATTTTATGGAGAAAAATAGACATGAGGAAACTTTAAGGTTCCAGGGCTTTACGTAAGAAAATTGAATCTTATTATTTGATACTGCACCTAATCTTTCAATCCAATTTCCTCCAAATTCTATTTGTATTTCATTATGCTTAATAAGACGTGGTTTTGATGTTTCTTCCATCATTTTATTTGTGTATACTTTCGGAATTTATGGGTATAGTCACACTGCAATCGTTCGAGTTTAAGCCTTTGCTAATTAATTTTTAATCGTGAAAAATGCACGTTTGGATAAAAAATTGGTAAAAAGTATTAATTCGAGCCAATAACGTAAACTTCAACCTATTTCCGTAAGATAATTCAGAGCAATTATATAAATCTTTTCTTCTATGTTCCGTCACATTTTTAAAATTTACTTACTCTCTAATGCATAAACATTCATCAATCATTTTCCCTTCTCACTAGAGTAATTACAATATTTATTTTGACTAATTCCGTGTTGTTATTGAATATCGTAAAATCGAACTCTGTATATATTTCCAGTGCTGCATTCATTATAAATCAATAGTTTTTTTCATAAAATTTACCATAAATTATAGTGAATATACTAGTTTAAACTACAATGTGTCTATTAAAGACAATCTAAAACAGGCGTTATAATTTTATATCCATACGGGAAAAATTACCCTCGACTGTCAATACTATAGAATTATATGTGATAAAATTTGCGATTTACATAATCATCCTACGTGCCAAGTAGCCTCAAAGTGATGCAATCTTAGAAGCTTTTGGAGTGTATGATTTTTTATGATCCGTGAGTGTGCTTTGCGTACATATTCATCACCGGTAATAAAAAATGAATCGAATTTCATGTTCAAAAGTGTTCGTAATTCAGTACCTGTATTGTTCGTTAATACTGCGTAATTTGCCTGTGCAGCGCTCTTAAAAATTCATACGGTTCCATTCCAAAGACTAAATTACACCTGGAATTCCAAATTGTTTCTTTTTGTGCCTTATCTTTATTGAAGTCCTGCGCTTTTAGTCGATAAATTCATTAATTGTGGAGATTTTCCGATTTTAGAGTTATTTTTTCCAAAAGAACGTATTGTGGAAAGAAAATAAAGGGTTAGTTTTAGAAATTCAAGAATAAAGATAGATATTTCAGTTTACTTACTGGTTTCAAAAATTCATATTCAAGAATTATAAAGTAACATACATCGATAAACAATTTATATATCCATAAGGATGGAATAGTAGTAAACGAACACGCATTTCTCTACCACCCATTACTTCATAGAACCGACCTTCAAGTAATATCTGTTTTCACTTTTAGATCGAAGTAATATCATCTCGATTATGTTTAACCTCTGGAGAAAACAACCAATTATAAATGTATTAAAAAACCCTAGCAAAAACGTTTAATGCGAATCCCGATCAAACGGCGTGCTTCCATAGTGATTTATGATATCATCACACAGTCTTGAGATCGTCTAAGTATTTTCTTACAGTGAGGATAGATCCAGGAATTTTTATTGCCTAGTTTTCCTTCAGTTTCTAATGCGCATGCAAAAGGAAGTTTCCTTTAATTACATCGTCATCATTTCTCGAGTAAAAACTAATCCTTTGTAACGGTAATTCGTATTTTAGAGAAGATTATATTCTCTTTATGTTATTATGAGCGTTATTACGAAGCTGAACTAAGAGAGTATTAACATTCCCAGCATATTTGATTGCTGTACCTCTATATCCCAACATCTTTTCTTCTCGATTTCATTTGCAATAAATTCTATATTAACTCAATTTTCTGTGAATAATTTTAATATTCTTGAATTATTCATTTATGATCGTAATTCTTTTACGAACAAAACAATGTTTTATAAATTTATCCCTAAAGTTAAAAGAAAATCTAGAAAACTCTAAAATTAATAACAAATAATGTTAAATTTCATTAAGGTAGCCAAAATTGGAATAACTGAGAAAACTTGAGGGGTTTTTTTAAATAATTAATTAATAATAACATCGTAAATAAAGTTTTTAATTTCTATGAGATTCAACTTATTTTAGCAGAGTGGTGCATGTATAGCTTGAAGATATTCTCTCTGCAAATATTTGTATTGATATATATATATAGGTTCATTATTTCAATCAAAGTAAATTAATATAGCCAAGATAACTCTGATGAAAGGAAATTAAGTATTTATGTATGACTGCTCCATAAAATGAACGAGAAACAATTTAAACCTCCAGAAATAATTTCTTTTATGCTCATAATAATTCCATCGCATCAGGAAATACTAAGAAATGTTACGAAAATTTTCATTCGAAACTTTTGAATGAGACAGCATTAGAATCGCGTCAGTCATTGAAGTCTCCTCTAAATAATGTAACAGTTTGTTGCTAAGATCGGAATCGCTCGGTCATTACACAGCCTCTAATGGTGGATATGAAAACATGCATTGTGCACCTCTAACACCCTCACTCGAGGCCTTGTTCGTCCTTCGCCGAACATCAGCGCAAAACCTGTTAAATTCCTGAGATGCAAATTACCCGAGAGCATTGTGTCGAAGCGTGAGAGAGTCATCGAGTTTTCGTCCGCCCGTTGCTTAACTCGTTGCGTTGAAAATGCGAAATGACGTGACGCAATGGACCAGCGATCATCTCTCGTTATAAACTTATCTTCGGTTCGGATTCATCCAGTCATTGTCGAGGAAGTGATGTCAACTCAAGGTTGCGACGGTAAACAGGAAGGGAACGCCACGAGAAAATCACCGATTTCACTGCGAATGATTTTGCACGTTCATTTTTCCCATCCGATCTAATAGCTTTCTAAATATGGGGCGAAAGGAGTCTATTCTTAGTTGTACTTGTCTCCGCTTTCAGTTGCCGCTGGCGAATGTAAATGAAGGGTGCTCGTCTTCAATTGGTTTTTGTTCTGCGATGTTTCTTTGTTGTAACGCGGTTTTGAGGAAAAAAAGAAATAGAAGAATGTTGTAAATCTGCGTCTGTAAAGACAGGATAATAGCAGCAGGTTTATGAAGAACACATCTCTATTTTGATCTTCCCTTACAAGATGTACAGTATATACATATATAAGATGTACAGTATATACATATATAAGATGTACAGTATATACATAATACATTATTACAGCATAATTTTACGTAAAGAATCAATTTTAAAGCTTATCGTCTCTTATGTATCGGAGTCTCAAAAATAATGCAAAATATCTCTCGATTACCCCACAGGTTTGATGTCTTCGAATTTATGAATCAGTCGCATTCTATCATCCAATCTCCCTAATTCATTATCGTCGTAAATGGCAAAGCAACCGCTTTGATTCCAGATGTCGTAGATGGTTAACTTGTGCACTTAAGTATCCACGATTCCCGGAGAAGTGAATGCGGGAGTCTCTCGTTGAATTACTCCTTATCCTACGAATTCGACTCCTTCAGATAAGGGAGTGCAAGTTGTTTGTTTGCGACCTCCGTCGAGCCTTGTAAGTGGGAGAAAATCTAACCTTTCGGGAATGAATGTCTCGATCGCTTGATACGGAGAAGGATATATTCTTTGAGAGGATAGCTTCCGCTGGGAGCTAAATATCCTGCCATATCACGACTCGAGGGCGACGGAAGCAGTCGTGGGAGAGTTCGGTTGCTGTTTCAAGTGCTGAAACGTTCTGAATCACTGATTGAGACTTTGATTGGGAACAATAAATCTCCTCCTACTCACACTACCGCGTTTAGGGGCGGAAAGATTCAATACCCGAGTCCCTAACCCATTCACCAGTACCCAGATAATGGTATTCCTATGCATCATAGTGACATTGGATGCAGATCATCAAATTTTCAGTTTCTAATTTTCGAAATAGTAGTTCGTGGGAATTTATTTCCTCGCTAAATATCATCACCACATTTATTCGTGGGTATCGATAGTTAAAATTAAATTAAATTAAAGTGCAACAGCTCTGTTTAAGTCTATGTACAACTAAAGAGATATTAACGTGGTTAATATCTCCGAGGTCACGAATAATGGAAAAGATATTATATAAAGAATACTATTATCTATTATTCTTCTTTTAAAATATTCCATTAATTTAAAGATGTGAACATTATTTTTATCAATGAATCAAGCTATGAAAATGAAACAGTTTTTATTCCTTTTTTTACTGAATAAAAAAGATTTAGGATCAGCTAAAATTTTCTCTAAATAAATAATAATAACAACTCGCATTTATTTATTTTAAGGATAAACTTAATCTAAAAAAACCACTCTTATGTTTAACCGATTCAACCCAATAAATCACCTTTATAAAAGTAGTAAAGTAGTTTGATCGATTGATTTTTAAAGTACTATATAATTGCAACATATTACACTTAAGAATGCACAGTCAATATTACATAATTTTGACGATGCATATGCTTGGAGAGTCAAAATGTATTACGTATACTTATTCCATTAGGTTAAAAACTACGTGGAGTGAGTACATGAAAATAAATCGTTTGTTTTTAAGAATTGCATCTGCATGCATCATCATTATTACAAATAAATTTGGAAATTCTTTTAGAATTACTCCTTGCTATGCTATAGTTTGGTGTACCGATGGGCTGTTTGAAATATGTATTAATTCTCAATATTAGTTAGTATAAGGTTACTGTAACTAGGGTAATAAATTGTAGAAAAGAGCGATGTAAGCTCCATTGATAATAATGATATACAACTATTTCGAGATATTTATTTTATTTATAATGAGAGATTTTGGAAAAATATCATCGTAAAGGTCTCTTGATTTTCTTGTTTCGTATGCGCTTACATTGATAAAATCTCCTGCTAATAAAGAACTCTAAATCCGAGCTTGATCATACGCTGTCAATGAAATCATTCCGTGTGTAACCGTACGCTCGATAAAGCGGCAAAAAATCGTTCTGTTAAAAAAATCGAGAATCAGATTCTGAAATTTATTGCGTGGTGCGTCATCCGCGAATATTCGTGACTGTGGAACGGAGTGAATCACGGGAAAAGATCAGCTCGTCGATCAATACAGCCGATTGAGACGCAATTAAAGGAAGAAAAAGTGACTCCTAAATTTAGGCCCTCTATCGTTAAATCTACGAGTGAGCTAATTAAATGGCGAGAAAAGGTGAGCAGCGATATTCATCGTAAGAAACCTTCCGATCACGGTTCGATGAAAACAATAGAAGAAACGAACCATTTCTTGCTTGTTCCCTCTCAAAAGAAAATCGAACGAGCTGCTAAAATTGATTATTGCCCGTTTTCGTGTTCCCACCATATGTTTCCCGTTGAAAGCACGAAATCCTCACGTTTGCGATGTCTGCCGAGTGTTTACGTGACCGATACGCTGTTTCCCATTAGATTGCTCTAACGATGGCTACATATCATCCAAAAGGTTAAAAAATTGGAAATGATATATTTATCTAAAACATCAACATAAAAGTAAAATAACTGGCTATGCAAGACGAAACATCATTTGGTTCAAGTCAAGATTCATTTACCATCCGATATACGGAAGATTCACTCCTTATAATTGCTTACTATCTTACATAATTATTATCAGATCTCGTTCATTTAGTAACTAAATTCATCCAGACGACGAGTAAGATATACTACTTTACCCAAAAATGCTAAATTCCAAAAGCCATTCGACCTATGAATTTTATCTATTTATCTTGTCCCGGAGGGTATGAGTTAAACTCAAAAACAAACCCCAAGAATTCCATTTATCCACTTATTGCATTGAAATAGAGTACCGCTTGTACGAAGATGATTACAAACGGGGCAGTAAATATAGACGGGGAGATATCACTGAAATAGATCCAGGAGGGTGACGTTCCAATCAGAAACGGTAAACGCTGGACAAGGGATCTCTAAACTCAACATCAAAGGATGCTCGCAGATCCAAGGATAAACCCGAGGAGTAACGGACGTAAAAAAAGTCTGATATAACTGGGACTCGAGCCCGGATCTTCCAATAGCTCCAGTCACTCTAATGAATTTGACCTCGTAACATTTTCAGCATAGTAATCCTCTTCCTTTAAACCTTTGTTACACAAGCGAAAATAGAACTGCGATTTTACCAGTAACTTACGATTGGATTACACAAAGTGAGATGTAAAAAATGCAGTTCAATTTATATCCAAAATTGGATAGGATATTTTGATACATAAAATTACGTTCATGATAATTTTACCAACTTAACTTTTAGCCTCGACTTGGTTTATTAGATATCCTCAATTGTTTACATTAGTTACTGTATTATATTTCAATGAGACTAATTGCATCAATATAAATTATCTACCTATACCTATTCATAACATTTCTTCATTCCATACACTCGTTAAAATTATTGCTGGCCTGTGTAATGTGAATCATACTCCATGCACATTTTCCTTGTACATTCATCTATATTCCATGTAAATTACTATTTACAAACGCTTATATTCGATCCGATTCAAGGAAAATGATCTTATTTTTATACAACTGAATTCTTGTTACGCATAGTAATGGTTTCTTCGAAGGACTTCTTTGGATTCACAGGAATTTTTCCTTCCGGAGCAGTATTTATAATTTGTTCTCACTTATTTCAACCTTCGGACGTAGAAAATTATCAGTCGTTTACGGAATTGTTCATCCGTTAAATGGACGATTCACAAACATCGATCCGCCTGATATTTATGTCTTAAATCGACCATATATTACTCGGATTTCACTTCCTTTCGTCGATTACGGTCGCAACTCATTACATATCAGTCAGACGTTCAATGATAAAATTATATTTTCCGCACGTAAATGGCGATTCGCGTGGTCTGGGAAAACAGCTCTCGCCTCGGCTCTTAATAAGAGCGTAAAAGACAAAGGCCGTGTGGGAAAGTCGAGTGGTGAAGGTGATCTTCTTTTTCTGCAATCAATCGTGTTGGAGATGGCATTGGAGAAAGGAGGAAGATTCCTAGCACACCGTTACTCCGAGATGCACCGGGCAGCATCACGAGGTTTAGGTGCCTCCCACGGGATAGCGGTAGAGCCCACTGAGTCAACTAAATTTGAGAAGCCTAAATAATACTTGACCCGTGTCAATAGGAGCCAAGAGTTTATCCGGGATTAAGTAAATGCAAGCGAACCCCGTGGAGTGGGGTCAATCGAATTTTAGGATCGTCATTGTTTGCTTAATTGGGAGCTATCTTGGATTCGCCGTAAATTGGGTATACTTCAGATAGGATGGACCGCAGAAGACTCTATTTGAGGACAATTTTATTCATCTAAGGCAGACCCTATGTAAGCAAGCTTGAAATAGGGAGTTAATCATTGATTGCTAGTAAGAATTTTAGTTTAGTGTAGTAAGAGGTTGTACGTTTACATATCTAGAAATATGATGCTAAATTCATTTCAGAATTGGTAGAGAATGAACAGATTGTATCATTTTTAATCTATTTTGATCGTTTATAGTTCGAGGAAAGAATCAGGTCTCAAAACGACTCGTCATAGCATCTCTTTCCCTTATTCATCGCTTCCCGATTTGTCGTAGCAGTTTTTTAGGATACGAATCGCCTTTCGCTGACCTTTTCTGATGCGCGAATTTAAGACTTTTCAGCGAATCCCATTCACAACGTGCGTACTCGAGGAGCAGCCTGACTAGCATAAATTAACATTGCTTCTTCTTACTAACATCATCACGGGGACAAGTTTCTTTAACGCTTCGCCGCATATATTGAGAAGACGGAAGCTCTAACAATACGATAAGTTATCCGGAGAAGTTATTCTATTATACGTAACCTATTTCACTTATGATTACCAAGTTTCTCCATAAGAATCTTAACGAAGTTTTCTTTAAATTAGATTTCATTTGAAAGAAGTAAATAACTGACCATTGATCTACGTTAATAGTAGCCACTAATCGAACTATTCCATAATTCTTTCTAGATAATTTGGGAGAATTACTCTTATCTCGCTTCTCACTATTCCCATGTGCATTACTTTGTCATCCGAATCCATTTTATTCTGTTACGAGAGTAGGCGTCTCTTACGCCGATGTATGCTGCCACCCGCAAAACAGATAAGCTCATGATCTGGACCACCGCACGAACCGTTACCGTGACTTTGACCATTTACCCTGAGGGTACACATCAGGATTTGACCCTTACGTCACCTCCTTACTAAGCACACGATCCATATTCGAGCTTCTTCTAATTCTTTTCCTTACCCTGCTGCATCTGTTAGTAATGTTAGAACTTACAGTACAGTCAATACAGACGACCTAATGGATTCAATAATTGGCTTTGATATCACCTCTAAGATCAACATTGTAATATCATAAAAGATTATAAGAGAAATACTGTGATATAATATTCTAGAATTGTGTAGGTTCGGCTTAGCTGTTCATGGAAATTAATTTTTAAATTACCTTGAATACAATGCGAGATCATACAAAATTGTCATTATATTTCTTTCTTAAGCAGTTATCCTGTGCAAAGTAAATCCATTTGTTAAAGAGGTACACATTTTTTGCTCAAATCTTGGTTGAGTTCCTATTATAGCACTCTTTATTTGACGGCACGCATTGCTGATACCGGGCTAAGTAAAGCTTCGTAAAGTATGAGCTTTAAAACCTGTAAACTGGAGCTCGTTGTCCCCTATGCCCTCAGATAAAGTAATGGGAACCTCTTTTTTCAAACATACCAAAGCCAGTCTACAATAGAGTATTTGACTGTGTCCCACTTTAAGGATATTCAACTTGAATTGCTTTCCAAGGGACCTTCAGGATAAAGAATACGCGTGTCATCATATATTACAAATCTATCACAATATCCCATTACAAACGTTCTATAATCATCGTTCAAACTACAGCGATATACTTCACTCGTTTAATTGCTCGTTTCCATTAAATTTGAAAGGTTACGATTATATGCTTTAAAAAGGGTCAATTTCCATTAGAAATTTAATCCTATATTCCAATACTAATTTAAAAATTTTAATCACACATAATCAATAGCAATATAAATGCAAAATCGTGCTCCAAAGATTTTAGAATATTAGAAACTACTGTGATATTTCAAGCATCGGAACTTCATCGATTGATATCTTACTTTCATACACCGGAAGATGTTCTTCTATAATTCAAAGGTAATGAACATTTTGCGATAAAGGGTACTCAAGATATATATTGCTACTATACTGCATTTCAATGGCCGTTGGTTGTTACTGGGTATACTTTCAAAGGCACCGTGATGTATTGAAAATGAGATAAGAAAATTATTGTGAAGTATCAGGATATAAAGTGGAATGCATATTACGACAAATGTACGTATGTCTGTTTCGAGGCTGTATAAAAGTATTGGGATAAATACGTAGTTTAAGAGTTGGATATACTCTATTTTATGTTTTATCGTTATAAATTTAACTTGTGGCTAAATGTTTGTTCACAGCCCAATGCTTTGTAGCATTGAAAACATAGAGGAGGTAACTTATCATGGAGATTTCGTATCTGATTATATTTGATAATTTTCATCATTTACCAACAGCGATCATATAATCGAATTAGAGAATTTCTTCCCTCACTCAAATATTATTATATAATAGATAAATGAATAATCTTTCAAAGGAAAGCGTATCTGAGATTATTCTAAGAACCTTAAAGCAGCTAATGCAAGGACCCTTTTAACTTCTTCAATGTGTTAAAAGCACGGTGACGGTATTTTAAGAGATAAGACATTCCAATAAGTGGTTAAATCAAGCTTCAAATATTTGTATGTAATGGAATGATTCCAATTTAAGACGTATTTATAAATTCTAAAAATCGGCTAAATATTACGACTCAACATAACGGAAGTCATTTAAATGCATTCACAGACTCAGGGTTTTAGATCTTCTCAAGGTTTCCTTTAACCAACACAGTGAATCGTGTCAAGAGAGTTTTAATGCATTTCCCCATTCAATTCACATAAATTTTGGCATCCTTCAAAAGTCACGAGTGCACAAGATAAAGCTCTCAGATAAGCTGATAGCCTAGCATTTAAACTTATGATTACTTCTTAGAGCAACTAGATAGCTCCTTCTACATTATCCATCCCGTACTAGTCAATTTCGGTTCACCTATGAAGAAAGTGAAGGGTGAATTACACGAATATACTGAGATAATGCCAAGATATCGCAATTTTGTGATTTTCCCGGTGGTACCGCAAAGCACAAGAGCCATCCGTTGGGAAACTCCGAGGCAAGAGTCCAGGAAGCGGCCCTCCGAAGGTCATAGCGGTCACGCAGTCAAAACAATGGATTCATCGAAAGTCTTCGAAACCAGATCAATCGACAATCGTCTGACCCAAATCGGCAGGATATCCAACAATGAGAGGATAACGAGATGTTTTTCATCCTCGGGGAAGATAGAGAGAAGGTACTGCGGATTTCGTTTGTTTTTTAGACTGATTCCCTGAGGTACATGCACGCGTAAGGGGATATCTGTCATTGTACTCCGCTCGGGGGTTCGTTAAATGCGGAAAGCGTGGAGGTTTCGATCGATCGAATGGGAGCGATATCTCGAATGATCTATTCTCTTCGTTCCTTTGTGAATCAGTGCCGGAGGTCAAATGCGATCGGAAATTTTTCTTCGGCTAGTCGAGTGGAAATTCTGTAACGGCTTTTTTATGGTTAGAATATTGTGTGCGGTTCAAGTGGTCATGCGATGCACTGACGAGAGCTTATTTATTTCTCATCATATTAGAGTTCAATTTAAGAAATCGACGATAAGGAAAACGTATCCTGATTCCATTGGTAGAGAAGAAATAGTACAGAACTTTAACAAAGGAGGAATTTTAGGAATGATTGCTAAAAATTAATCTAGAATAAGCATAAAGGTCTGAGAAATGATGAAATCATTACTGATTGAAGTTCTCATAAGCCAAGTGGACATGTTTTTTAACTTCCGCACAAGTATTTTCCCATATTACTTAGCCTTTCCATCAGATATGGTTATCTTTTATTTGCTCTTGCGTTTGTGTTTTGGTTTTTCTGTAGAGCGGCTGTTTCGCCTGAGCTAGACTCTCACCTAGACATAGTTCCGGGTTCATCATGGACATATCCAGGTTACGGAGACTAGATAATGAGATGTTGAGGGAATTGTTTCCATGCAGTGTCGACGGAAGTAATTGCGTTGTCCTAAAAAAGGAGGTTTATGTGCACGATGCTTAAAAAATCATCATTGAGGGATTTGTGATTGATAAGGGGCACTCCCAGAAACAAAAACAATGGGATCCAATCCAGATGGCGGCATAATTAAGAGCATGCGATCCTAAAATAGATTTCAGAGAATGTAAAACTAAATGTAAAATTAATGATTTCGATTTTTTTATATTTTTTCTTCGATAGAAAAAGTGAAAATCACTCCTATATCTAGTTAACAGTGAGCTACATCTGACGATTAATCCTTCACTTCCTTTCCTTTGGATTCTGAGGTCGCGATCGGTTTTCCCCGCTTCCTTTAATTCTCCCCTTTCGAGAGAAGGCATCATCAGGTGTTTTGAAGTGGGACGGTCGAATCAGTGTTCACCGTTTCCAGTTCCATTCCACTTGTTCCTTGGTCAGGTGGGCGAGTCTTTAAAAAGAGACAATGAGCAACCGACTTTCATCTCGCTGTAACCTGCTCGTCGATTTACGACTCCATGCATTTCTCCTTTCACCCTAACCCTTGCGTGCAAAAATAATATATTTTCTGACCTCTTTAAATTCCGTTTTTTGATTTCTCTTGAGGGATACGTTCCGCGCGAAAAGCTGGGAGCCTATTTGTTTTCATCACTTGTCAACGGTTCCTAAGGGATTGTTTGAAGGGGTAGTGATGGATCGACAACAGGCGGGAGTTTCATCCATCGATCAACAGATATAGAGGGGGTATTAATCGGAAATGACAGCCTAACGGGCACTCTCAGATACGGCGTATTCTATGAAAATCAGTTACCGAATATTTCGTAGATCCTCCATTAATATACTCTCAGACAGTATCCCTACTTCCCTTAATACCTCTTAATTAACTTGCGAGTTCCCTTAATTGACTCAAAGACGACAAAATCTCGTTTTGTTAATTGGGTTTGACATGCAACGTAAAATTTATTGCAATAATAGGATGAAAGCATTTAATAAAAGAAGCCTAGATTATCATCATTCATTTTTTGAAACTCGTAATTTTCCTCGATGAATTCTTAACACCATAGGATATATTTTATCTTTCAGAAATCCAAAGAATTTTTTTAATGTGTAGTTAATATAACAAATGAAAACGATACAACTATTTTCTAGGGAACTATTTACAGGGGAAAATTGCTGGAATGTTAATAGTTCACTTCCATAGTTTTTCCGAAGCAATGATAATAATCTTATCTCGGCTGAATCATCATCTAATTTACTTATTTTCATACCAATAATCTGAAAGTATTTATGTTGGGTTGAATTTTTTCTACTTCTATACAATCATCCGAATACTGTTCACTATAGCTTAAGATGAATCGAAATATCTCTTGTATAATAAGTCTCCTTCTTGTTTTGTAATTCTCGTGACGTAAAAGTGACTTCCCTTTATCATGAAGCTCATGTTTTTATAGGTACAAAACATTTTTTATACTATGCTTGCATATCAAGGCTAACATTACCATTTTTATTCCCTTAATATAACTTTAAAAGCAAGAAAGTCTGTTTATAAAATAAGTTCTTACGGCATTTTATAGCCCCCATAACTTCTGATTCTATATTTAGCTCTTGAATATAAAATAATCCATATATCATCACTTTTACCGTTTAACCCATCATCATCGTATACTTCTCAAGGTCGTAGATGGGTTTAGGTGTTGACTTTACTATATGAGAGTCAAAGACGTATGAATCTATCTTTTCAAGCTGTCATTTCAGTTGACAACCAGTAGGTAAATTAAATTTTTGTAGTGTTCATATGAGTATGTATGAGATGATAGAGAGTTTTGCATGATATTTATTTCGCTCCATAATGAAAGGATTTGCGTTCTTCTGTTCATATTTATCATAGAGGAACGTTAATTCTTATGTTGAACAATACGAAATACATCAAAGGTTCTTTCTATTGGATGCTTGACTTATAGCCATCCTTCTGTTGTAGATTTCCATTCAGCCTTTAGCTTTTCAGAAAATATTTTTCAGGTTTACGTCTTAAAATGACTGCTTAATTGAGATGTGAGCACTTTTATTTGGTTTACTTGTGATTCACGATCTGAGGGTATTTAATTAAAGGTAAATAGCCCAAAAGAATGTTAACCCGACCAGTTTTTTGAGGCCATTGATCTTCAGGTATTTATCTTCAGGCATTGTCTACACCAATTTTGATGTTATTTGGTCAGAACACACCAATTTATGTGCCCAGTTCATCTTTTTGCAGGGATTTCCAAGCAAATATTAACTTTCTTTCTTCCCACGTACGGAGGAATTAAAACTCATGATAGGATGACAAAAATACCCTCTCTCGGACGGAAAATAGTAAGCGATATCATATGTCAACCCAAAAGTGATTGAGCATAAATCATATTAATAGATGGAATTTTTTTGATTGTTTAGTTTCTATGGACTATTGATTCCTTTTCCTATAATGAAATGTCGAACGATTTGAATGACACCTGAGCATAAAACACAGTTGAATAACATTATAATATAATATATCCCTCAAGTTGAAGGATAGAAATATTTTCAAAACTGTTCTGTGAATAACGATGTTCGAAATATCTATTGATACTAAGGAATTGATCAATATTAATTTTCTCAGCATATACAATTATTTGGGTCAGTATCAAAGTAAAAATTCTCTAAAATAATCAGTCATAAACTTTCATTTATCAATAAAATTATACTCAGTTATAACCTGAAGGTATAAAAGCGATTTTTAACACACTTAAACATGAAAAAATAAAGTTTGTTATTGTAAAATCAACACTAATCTCATAATATAAGACGCAAAGTAATTCGCTTCCTTCAATAAATATCACGTTATGGACGTTATGGACATTAATGGATTTATGATGATCATTGATTTATTGATACTAGTTAATTTATGATTTATCAATTTAAATTTCTGGAAATGAGCTTAGGATCGTATTTTATCCTCCTGTAGAGAAGATTTGTTTACTTGAATGTCGTTGAACAGAATCATGTTTGTTAGAGAATAAGAGTACATTTCTTACGTCCATAATTGTTCAATCGTGGATCAAATGTACTCCTCTTGCAACATTGTGTGCACATTAGCATTTAATTTATATATAGATGTTGTAGGTAACGGGAAACTTTTAGATGTCCTCGAAAACACCTTTCTAACTACCAGACTGCTGTACTAAATCAACTTCATTCCAATCGGGTAATCTTCCATCTTTAGCATCTCTAACTTAATAAGGAAGATATCAACAAATATGCAAATATTCGAACACTTTTTTCTTGGAACGTTACTAGCTTCATCATTATGAGCTACTTAAAATCCTCTAATAGATCGGTCAGTATGTTACATTTACATACGTAAATTATAATATGTTTTTTATTGCTTTTTTAATTTTTTTCGATTCATCCCTTATTTTGGTATATCATACTATAAGATAGTATAATGATAGAATTCCATGCTGTAATGCTATTTCCTAAGCTGTTATTTTTCATCCAAATGCAAGCTCTAGTTAACTCATATGAGATACACTCAGATTATCTAAAACTCTCCTTAATACACTGCTGTATCCTAATTTCTGAAATTTATATTTTTGGACCTTAATGATGAACTAGAATTAATATCTTTCAATATCATTCAATCATCATCTTTAAAGTTTGAATTTTTCATGGAACTATTAATAATATTTTTAAATTTTAAAGTGATATATTTTATTGAATTTTTATTTAAAGTTTAGTGCATGGAATTTTTAAACGACGATTAAATAAAACATTGCTCCTGTGCCAAATGCAAATCATGAAAAACAGGAATTTCTAAATAATAAGTAGATTAATAAAGGAGAGCTTTCTATTATGTTTTATGACGGAGATGAGAACGTAATAAAATGAATATTTTGAGACGTTTCCGAAATTTTTTCATACTATAAATTAGATTTTTTGAATTTAAATTCCTGCTTCAATTAAGTTTCCTGATTGATAAGGGGGCCGCTTCGATTGGCGCATTTATTGCCTCGATGCGAAGCGATTCTTAATTTCCCCGAAAAAGGGTTTTTTACAGCTTTCCGCTCCACTTCGGAAGCCAAGAAGACAGAATACGAACCTCGTACAAATTTTGGCTGACAAGTTCCGTGTGGATCTAAAAAACGGTCCAGATAATCCGCACGTCGTCCGTAGGAATATAAAGAGGAGAGAGTGGAAGAAAATGAGATCAATTTTTTTAACGAACCTTTGGCGAATAGGAGTGGCTAATCGACCGTAAAATAAGTTCGAAAGTTATTCGTAACTTTGCCTTAAATACAAGCAGTTCTTGTTGCTGGGATACAATGAATAATTTTAAGGTGCGGCTTCAAATCTTATGCGCACTTCATCTCAACATTCCGATACAATTAAAAAGAAAGACTAACTTTGGTTTGACCAAATAATCAAGAGCTACTACGCATTTAATTATTCCTGAATTCATTAAAGCATTCTAGCGAAGCTGTGGGTTAACACTTTCTTGACTTCACTGACGTTTACAGTAATTTTTTAGTCAGCAAAATGGCACGTTATCAAGTTATGTCACATAAGTATATTGAGGGTACCAGCCCTACATTTTCACTAAGCTAGACATTGCACTCACGTAAAAGAATTGTCAAATTAAGGTATAAAATACTATTTTTAGGATAATTTTACATTATGTAGAATTATTTGTTCAAACATCTTGCTACGAATCATTTTAATGAATATTGTTGATCATGAATCAACTATAACACTTTATTCATTCATTTTTATATCGGTAGAAAACTTATTATCATATGTATTGATCATAGGAATAGTCATATTTTTGATTGCATCTCCTAAAACAGTATACAGCTTTATTAAAATAAATCAAAATCATTGTGTGAATCTTCATAAGAATCTAGCCTTGTGTTATCGTGTAGTACTTACAGTAAGCTGGTGATGTTTGTTTATTTTATAGCAGGATGGAGCTAAACAAAATTTTGTATCTTTTATCGAATAATTAAAACTTTATGAATGTTGAATTTCAATTGACTGATAGAAAATTTCGAGAAGCGAGACAAAAACAATATTAAACTTCTCATAGCCAATGCATTATCAATTATACCTCTAGAAATGTTAAGTTTCATTTTAAACTAAAGCTAATAAGATAATTAAGATACAGGAAGGTAAAGAATTTCCTATGCCATGAAATTTTAAAGTGGACATAAAGATTGGCGAAAATATCTTTACTCTCACATGTCACGGAATGTCGCATCGATAAAGCCTCATTCCGCATGGGATTTAAATCACATTCCTCTAAGACCCAACATAAAGTATGCGATATGTTTACGAGTGACATTTAGGGGCGCAGTTTCGTCCTATGATTCGATTCTTGATTGGCTATACATAAAATGTATCTATTTTATTTTCAAAAAGAATTCTAATTCTGTAATGAGGATGCAAATTGGTTACCTTTTTCTCTAAATAAATGCGCATTTCAAATTCGCTCAATTCTTTCAGTGAACGAATTCGCATTTTCAATTCTTGTGGAGTCGACTAAAGTAGGATTACCATTTCTTTTCGCATATGCTTGCTTTAATTCCTCTAGACACTCGCTAATGTTTTTATTCCCTATTCTGCGGGGAAATTACGCTGTAAAGAGGTCTGCGTAGAAGAGAGACCAATAAGCCAACGGTTTTGTGCAGTATAAAGATTCAAATTGGCAAAATAATAAAAACTTTTTCGCATAAATGAGTTCGGGTGATATGGAAAGTGGTACGAGAAGAGGAGGATAAAGGCAATAACGAGTTTCAGATGTTTTACGACAAAAGTTAATGACGGAGTGGACCATCAATAACTCCTGGCCTCGTCGTCATCAGCGATGCCGTCTTTCTGGTTCCCTCTTCTCCTTTTTCACGACGACCAACTTTCCCTTCGTAAAAAAGAACGAGATGTCAGCAATTCGTCAGGTTTTGCAAGATCATCGGAGGAGTTATGAGACTGGTCCTAGAGGCAGCCCTTGGCGGACCAAATACTTCACCGGGATACTCTTTTCAACTGCCGTTTTGGGAAAAGTCGATACTTCCTCGAGATGTTTTTCGCGCCCCGTTCTGTCGAGACAATCTTAAAGAGGGTGTTCTTATTAAAGTAGCTGACATCTTACAAGAATTTCCCTTTAATATAAAATAAAACCTCTTCTCTCGAGAAGAAATCGTATAAATCCATCTTTTCCTTGAAGGATTATTGAATAAGAGGGCGATTTTGAGGGCACGGTTTTAATAGCTTGTTTTAAATATTATATAATAGATGTAAGAGATTAATCCAATTGATTTTTGTGAATGCTAATGTATTATCCAATAATATATAGCGATATGTTTTTATCGCCCTCAATCAAATATACACGTATATGTTCCTCACCCTTGTCAAGAATGGATATGAAATTCTTTTACCCTAAATCAATATCTTCCAGATTTACAAATTAAAATTTGATTGACCGCTTATTGGTTTAGTATGCCCGATCGAACTTCTCTTAAATTAACATCGTATATCGATTTTTATTCTATGAGAAAACTGAAGTTAATTTAATAGAGAATAGTGCGTGAGAAAAATCTATGTAATTGTGGGTTGAAACGGAAAAAAATATGCACATTATGGGAATACACCTATAGAAGAGACTGAAAAAATAACTCGAAGAATTATGGTATTTTATTTATAGCAATAGCAGTACGATTATAGAGACTCATAAATAAAATTCCAGTTAACTAAAAGCTGTTTATATCACTCAATACGAGTATTTTGTTTCTATTTTGGAAAGAAGAGTTAATTTTTTGTTACCCTATGATCAGAATTTTTGAGCAAATTTTCTAATGCTTAGAGTATTATACATTAGCCAATACCTTATAAAAATTATTATACCAATCTTAAAAATCAAATAAAGTTATCGTATACAGAAATAAATTAAAGATTTATTTCATGATAAACGTGAATGTAGCAAAAATGTATACTAGTCATCTTGTGAACAGTGAGGCTTATAAACATGGTATTGTTTCACTATCTCACTCTATCGTGTCTAGACATATTCTCTCCAACTTACTAACAATACTTCATCGTATGAATTTACTCACATTCATAAACAGATAATTCCTGGAATATCGTGCCAAAGTATGTCAGGATCATAAAAATTATAATTTAAAGCTAGTTAAAAGGGGAAATCGTTTTCCATTACAATATGTTTACTTCTTTGGGACATAATTGCGTCAGTTAATATGCAATATTCTCTTATCTACGTCATTTCATATTGGACATGAATCCGAAGATATGCTGAGTCGCCAAGAGTAGAGAATATAGAGAATACCTGCTGTCTGTGGTAATGTTGGATGAGATTGAATTATTTCTATGAGGTGCCCTTTATCTGCTATTGTGTCTCGAAAGTGGATTGATATCCTGTTTCATTGAGGCATTGCAGTCGGCCTCGCTGTCTTTTTAGTTTTTCTCGTTTAGTATAACTAATACATAGAATTTTTAGTTTAATATAAACTTATTTGTATACGAAATATATAAATTATATTCCAAAGTAACTTTTACTTTTGTTGTATTGCAATACTTCATGAATTTGATTAATACCCATATCATCTTTGATCTTTGATAGCACATTTGATCATACTTAACAGTTTTCAACGCCGTTGTATGAAATGTAGACTTCCATTCATTATTGATAGAATGTTAGGTGAAATAATATGATTGCCATGAGGACGTTACATATTTTTTATATTCTATACACGATTTAAATCCTAAAAATGAGGAAAGAACAGGATTTTTTTTCTCTAAGAATATTGAAAGTCTGCTCATATTCTAGTTAAAATGATTATGATAAAAGAATTTTATTTAGCAAAATTTGGTCTACTGAGTACCATCCTATAGGTATATTCATAGCAACCTTTTGTGCACTTCTTATGTTAAACCATAAATACATGCATATCTATACAAAAGGTTGCTATTGATTTTACAGGAATAGATATAAATCCTTTCATTTTTTAAAGTAAAAGCATTGAAATTAATTTGCACGTAAAATTTTTATTCGTTATTTCATGAAAGAAGATTTTCTTTCTAAATCTAAGCAGCTTACAGTTAAAGTTATAACATAAAGGAGATCTTTAATGAGTCATTGCGTAATGCATAAGCGAATATTACTTCCCACACTACGCGATCCGTTAATTCTTCGCATTAAACTTCACCTTTCGAGCATTACTTTCAGCGGGAGATAACTTCTCCGTGATTTATATGTCGAACACAGCCATCTCAAAACGCAAAAACAGTTTTATTCGTTTTCAGCAATAAACCTGATGCAAGCAGAACGAAATTTGCAATTTATGACCACCCCTTAAATTACGAGAAGACTTTTTCTCTCCAAACTGCACATTTAAGGAACATTAAATGGACGGACTGTTCTGCATTTAGCCATCTCTCGTTACAGCCGCTGTTTAACGATCTGACAACGGAAGAGGTGCACATGTACAGTTATAATTTTTGACTGGAGGTGATAGTATCGGATATGGTAAACAGTTTTTTCAGTACGGACACGAATATGAAGTGAACGCTATATCATGTAGTAAATGTAGTTTCAACTCAACTACTGAAAACATATCTGACAACGCAAATTTTTCTTCTTTATTGCTTTTGGTCAGTTTATGCAGAAAGATACAGAGATTTGTAACAGGTAAAAATGAGAGAGTGATTTTACAATAAAAGAGGTGTGGATATAGATCACAGTTACGGTAGTCTTTTTCTAACAATCTCGAATCACTAACTTAAGAATATCTCTATTAGTCTATTATTCTCAGCTGCGAGGAAACCAAACTATACTAACAGTAACAGATTTTATCTAATCCGGCTTACTTTTTATACTGTTTTTGAGTGGCTTAATCGGAAAGATTTGCCCTATTCTAACACTATTAGAGCACCATCTTACTAAACTTTTTAGACGTATTTTATTGCATCCGCTAATTTTTATTAAATCGTAAATTAATTAGCCATAACATTCTTTCTAATACGAAAGACAGAGATAATTGATAATGCCCAATTAGAAAAATGCCCAAATCCATTTAACTATCCAAATGATTCCATAGAAAGTAACAAATTATTTGCGGTAGTCTATCGTTCAATCGCATTCCATCGGAGAGAATTCAAATATCCTCCCCACCTTGTTTCATGGGACGTGATGAATAGCTTCCAATTTAAGCGTCAGCTAAACGTATAGCCACCTTTTTGTCATCGGCTCTTAATGAGATCACAAATGTTTCCGTCATGATTAGCCTTTCCGAAAAGGACTCTGTGCATCACTCATTTTAAGCTCCGGAGAGAGAGTGGGTATATCGGAAATGGCGCTCCGATACCAAATCTCAAAGATTGAGGGCCTTGCGCTTAATCATGTCACATGAAAACTGGACCAGGATGTCACAGGATATATTTCATCCGAAATATTCTATTAGAAGCATCTCTGCGTTCAGCGCCAGTGTTCTGCATTGGAAACATTTCGCATTGCTACATTTCGCGCACAAAATTTCGACATCGAATCGATCAAAATCGATACATCGAATGTTGAAGAACCATTCGATACATCGAATGAGACAACCATCGATACATTTATTAAAATCGAGAAAAATAAAAAAAGGTGACATTTAATGCAGAAAAAATTGCATGAATTGCATTTCCAGATCGCATTAAGGAACGCTTCGTGTGTCCGTACAAGAACTAATTGTCATCATACGGTCGCGTAAATGATTTCTACGCAGATTGCGTCAAAGAACGACAGATTCAATTATATATGTAATGCGGGAGTGATATAAATTACGCCGAGAGAAGGATTAACTTTGGTGCCTGAAGGGATCTGGAAATATATGGAGATCATAAATCTAGTCACGAGAGAAAAAAAGGTTTTTCTCTTCGGTGGCAGATGTGGCTTTCAGTTGTCTAATGCACACTCGCTATTCCTTTATTTTCTGCAGTTTACATTTTACCCCAACTGATCTCTGATGCACCATCATGGCATGGAATTATGCATGGCGTTAACGAGTTTCAACTAATGAAACTTAGTTTTTAAAGACAATATATTCCAATAATTTTTTTCTAAATATGCGACCAGAAGTTTACCTTCGTTGTGAAACAGATAATTTTGTTTTATAAACGATACTGTTCGATTATCGCATTCGTGAAATTAGAAGGAGATATTTCAGGTGAAATAATGTAATAGGAATTCCAAAGTTTTATAAATGCCAAATGAATTACTGTATTGTTCGCTGCAAAAAAATATCTGTAGCCCAATAAGTTTAAAAAATATATTACGTATTACGAATAAGATAAATCGTTCTTATTTTTTGTTAAAGGAACAACTATTTGATAAAGAATTCCTCTCACATATGATTCACTGTATCTTTGGTACAGATATCCTTGATTAAACGCTTCCCTTACAGCGACATTCCCTCTTTATCAAAATCTCTATTGTGACCGTAGGTATTTTAAACATATCTGTCTTCTGCTATCGTTCACAATTCCGTTATCGACTAACTATTGCAGAACGCCCTATTCATTTGCTATCCGAGAGATCAGCAGTAACCTGTGGAGTGATTCAAGGTCTGCTGACCTTTCAATCCGTTGCATCAACAATGCAATTACTCTTTTGCATCGGATAAAAGACGGGTCATTAAAAAATTTCATCGTTCTTCACAGGTTGGAGTGTCAAGAATCAATCTTCATTTATATTTTATTTATAAAGGTCACTCGGAAGGGTGTGGATGCCGAGAAATGTTCAATATTTTGGCTCCTTACGCCGTATCCCGCCATCTATTATTGTTATCAATCACAATTTTTTTCGCGGGTCAAAGAATCAATTGCGTAAACGGGATACCGTCCGTAGCATTGCATCACCACAATTGATTCGATTGATTCTTTTTAAGCCGGCGAATTTCGTAACCAACCTGACGATAAATTTCGCTAAAACCTCGCGTTGGCTTGATGAATAACAAATCGAGACGTTTAACATAGCTCTGGAAGTGTGATTATCCGAGTTTCCTTTGTCACGTGCCAAACGATCCGCCTCCGACAAATAAAATAATTCCGCCATGAATAATCACCTTTCAAATATTCATAAACGCGTGTCGTCAGAGATAATGCGAGCGATAGCCAGTGAAATTACGTGCCAAGCTTCATTGTCTGCCACATCCGCGTTCGTTGGCGGGACTCGAACCCGATGCCCTCGGGAGGAATTCGACCTGGCATCGAGCCAACTTCGATATCTCGCGATTTGGTGGATTTCGCAATTCGTAAGTGGCGCCGATAAATTAGCGACTTGCCCATTATGGTGACAACGTGACTTTGATAAATTAATAAGGGGATACTTAATAAACCGCAGCAGGGATGACGTTGAAATATTAATAAACGGACAACAATACGGTAGTCTTTAAAGGGTAATGATTCAAAATCGACTGTGTCGTTTGGAAAAAATGAAAAACGGATTGCGAAATTATTCTCTTCGCGGAACTATCGGCTTAGAATATAAATGAGGAGCTGATGTGGTGGTGTCGTGGGTTTTAAGCGATGCGAATTAAAGTGTCGGGAATTGAAGAGTATTGAATTCCCTCGTATAAATTAATTTGAAAAATTTCCCGAATCTGTTAGCTGTGGTGATGTGAATACGAGGTAACTTATTATTTATTAACTTTATAGCTTTTAATTATCTTTAATTCTTAATAATATTCAATCATTTCCAACTTTAATATTTAGAGCTTGTATTACTGTCCCAGATTAATTCTTGGGCAAGTATTTTTTGAAGCCAAAAAATCCAATCCAACATTAAATCCAATAATACGAAAAAATTGAATTAAAGAAAATCCACTGGGAATTTATATAAAATAATATTATGTATAGTATGAAGATAATAATTGGAGTTTTAACAATCAATTTTACATAAATTTGTAACATATTATGATTTATATTAATTTTTCGTAATTCAAGTAGTATATCTTCAATATCAAAATTTGCGCATTGATAATGTATAGGGGTATCTGAAAATAATGAAAGAGACGAAAACTTCTTAAACTCTCATATAAAATAGTAATGCATGCTTTAGCAGATAGAATATGATTATACCTATCGTACTTCAAGTTTCTTATAATCAAGAATCGTAATATACATGAAAATAATCGGTACACTATAGGAACGTGGAATAGGTTTTTGTTAAAGGGAATGAGTGTTTTATTTACTTTCAATACTTTTTACGAACCAATATATTAAAATGAATGAGATAATGGAACTTCTAGGTTAATCATTGACCCTTTTATTACACTTCCTTAAAAAGAAATAATAAAATGGTTAAAGAAATTATTTAATCATATCATACCATTTAAAGAGATTTAATTATTTTTTTTAAATTTACGTATTTTATATTTAATAATATATCTAATATTTCTTCATCATTGAATTGAAATTCATTTTATTGTTCGTTATAAAAGTAAAAAACAAAATTTATTAGACATACTCGGTCTCGGATTTGGTAAACAATATTTTTCAGAGTTCCTATATTCATTTTATACTCCGCTCACCCAAAAATAGCACGTAAAATATTTAACCTCCTTACTCCGTCTCGGGATACGCGTCACAGCAGACGAGAGAAAATCGTTCCAAAAATCCAAAATCTTAACGGTGATAGATACGTTGAGGGCAAAATGTCCGCAAAAAGAAAAAACCCGTCTCCGTTAAGGTCGCATATCTAAGTCTCCTAGAGATTGATCAATCAATCACGGCGACGTCGTGGGTGGCTGCCCGAAGCCTCTTTCCATTCCATTAGCATCCACAGCCGAAAGGGGGAGGTGTGGACATCCAATAAGAACACGTGAAGGGCGAGGATTTGCAGGAGAAAGGGTTGGATCCCAAAGGAGAGTATCAGAGGGTTGACGGACAGAGATGTGCTTTTGTGGTAACCTAAATATGAGCGAAGAATGGCAACTATTATAACTTTATTCGAGGGATACAAGAATGGAGATTGACGAGGAAAAGGGATTGGCAATCGCAGGGAATATGAAACACCAGGTGTTCAGACCTAACATTGTCTCCTTTCCGGAAATAGACACAATCAACTTTATTTTAGCACGCAAATTCTTTCCTGTAGTTTTTCATTAAAGTATTTCAACATATATCTTAATAAATTATCTCCAAGAAAAACTAAGAGCCTACTTCGGTTATGGACGAATTTAGACTTAAAGGAAGGAGTTGAATATTGTACTTTTCCTCAAATAGGAAAATGCTCTTGAAAAATGAAGTATTTGAAGAATCTCATTATCCTTTTGATCATAAACATAGAAATAGAATTAAAATAGGGTTAGAAAATCGTGCTTTGAAAAATATTTTTTGATGAATTTAAACATTTACCATAAATGTGAATATGATTCTCATGAAATTCTAACAATTGGCGAAATTGAAGGTTATGTAAGAAGTACAGAACAGTGCAACTGATGGAAAAAATTAGATTTATTTAGAAAGGATTTTATTGACCAAATATTATATCATCCAAAATTATTCTTTTACTCAACTTTAAGTTATTTAAGCACGCATAACAAACTAATTTATAATTAACATAAATTAAAACTTTATGATTAATAATAACTAGAATAACGCAAAATGTATAGTCCTACTATCAGAACAATAATCTTTCATTCCGAGCAAATGCAGACAAGAATGATACATGGAGTTACTTTAATCTACCAGCCTTGCTGTTAGCGCATTGCCATGCCAACGTCATAGTATCTCTTGAAAAGGATTTTCGCTCTAGCAACACATGCAGGTATTCGTTAACTCGTTATATCTTTTGTCATCGTGACATGATGTTCGTATTCGATTTGTCTTCAAGAAGTTTGAGTTCTTGAGAAATAGTGCTATTGTTTTATTTTTTTGAGCAGAATATGATAACGCCCATGGAACATACTTATTAGGTGTGGTCGAACGCAACCTCTATTGTCTTTATATCTACCAGAAGAGTTCGAATTTCTGTAAACGGTAAATCACTGTCAAAGAAATCTGTATTTATACCTTTTAGAGATTTTTAATGAAAGTTAAGTTTAAGAACAACAATTTTGAGATAAACCTACATACGGCAGAAGTTGAGTTATGGTCATTTATTTCCGCTTACAATCCCGCTAAACACCTGTTTTATCGTCCATTTTATTTTCCCATAATATACACGTATTAATTAGTTGTGTCTATGCCAATATCTGTTCCATTATTCTGCTTTACTTTATCGTTTATTCAGTCCGCATTTCTCTACTAAGAATAGTGCAGGCTGCACCTGTGAGGAATACATAAACTCACTCTATCTATTCGCGAGGAAAGTAGATTAAATCACTTAAGCCTAAAAATAACTAAAAATAGTATATGTTTCAATTCTTATTCTGATCTTATTTATCATATATAATATCATAATTTATTTACAATTAGGAATATAAATAATTTTGTGTATTGTCACTTACTTTTAGCTTCATTTTAATGTAATAATTCAACAAATGGATGCCAACTTACTCACTACTTATCTATATGTTTGTAATCGATTTTTATTCTGGATGATACACTTAGGTTTGTCTTTGCAAATGGAATCGATTGGGAAGTAGATAAAGGGCTCTATTGTGTCTATGAGAGCACAACAAGCAGAGTACGACAATTGATAGGACGAGGTGTTGCCATGGATTGGAAACACGCATTGAAAAGGCATTGTCCCGTCACAAGACGCAGGGTAATTATATCGGAGTTCATCTGAAGCGACGCCCCCTCAAGATGCTTCGACCCAAAGCCCATTCAAGATGCGATGTCTAGATTGCAGCGCCATATGTTTCGCGTAACCGTTAGGATTTTGAAAATTCCCTTTTTTTTACTCACCCCAACCTTTCGCGAGGTCAGGGCTCCACGATCTTGGGAAAATTTTTATTCTATTTTTAGACGGAGGCGTGCAATTTGAGTGTATTTTTATGTGGGATTGTAACATTCTTAAGGATTATGGGAAACTAAGGATGAAAATTATAAACCACACTTTTCCATCCCAGTTTTATAATTCCACTTATTGTATGGAGCAGGTTACGAACTTTATTAATCTAAAATGACTTTCCACGAAGTTAAGCCTACCAATATTGATTTAATTGATTTTATAAATAGTTAAATTACTAAAATATTCTTTCTTATTATCATGTGATATTTTCTTAAACTCACAAGTTAAGATAAAGAAGTTAAGTTCACAATTCAGCATAAAATTTTTTATATTTCCTCGTTTAAATTTCATATATTGATTCCCACGCTAGTAAATCACAATATTAGACGATTGAAATAGTAATTAATCCATAACATCCATCTTTAATTCTAAAATCACATCCGTTCCGTCTTTATTGCATTGGTTAAGAAACGATTGAAAGTAAACGTTCCTGTACTTTTGTGAGAGCAATAAAACAGGTACTTAAAATTGTTTTCACAATATAAATTAAAAGCTGCGATTATACTTCAAGGACATAAATTCAGGGAGAAAAAAGTAAGAGAAAATCTTTTGAAAGTATCAATGCACTTGAGAAAGTTATGTGGGAATGCAACGTCTACTGCATGTCTACTTTCCTTCGACGGAGTGTCGTAAAATTCCTCGGTACACGTGCCTCGATACACAGACGCGCTACATTCGGTCTCCAAGGAAATCATTTTAATAGCCGGTCGTGTCTGTAGAATATCAGACAGCAGTTCAGATATGGAGCAGTTTTAGGTGTCCGTCAATGGCAAGAGTGTGTGATTTTAAGGATCAAAATGTGTTTGGTAGGTTGTTAATAATTTGAACTGATTAAATTTCTTTTCCGTCTGATATTTTAAGTAAATATAAAAGTTAAATTCTTACGTGTGAATAAGGATGCACTTGATTATTGATAAATAATGACAGTATAGCATTAGAAAAACGTTTTGATTCGATATATTTCGACACTTAATCCTTAAAATAATACCAGAATTCATATAAACTGCGTCCAGCATTAACTTATTATCAAATCAACATTCAACGTTCTGTAAAATATTTAATAGCTTCTTATCGTACATGTTACTGGGCATAATTTTCAAGTGGCGTACCATTTTTTCCCTATTTATGTTACGAAAGCAATATATTCGTTTTCCAGTAAAATATTGATACTCAAATGCATCGCGAATAAATTCCCACCGAGCAAATATTCGGATAAGATATACGGGAACTGTGTTCTTTGGGCTAAATTACAGTACCGTTTACTTGATTGTAGCCTTATTGAAGCAGAACTTCCCATTAAAAAACAGTTGAGATATTCGATTCCTACTTCCATCACTGATTTATAGCATTCCTGCATCACGTTTACGCAAAATCGTGAAAATTATTAGCAGAAAATCAAATGAATTAATAAATCGCCAAAGAATACGATTTAAGGTCGAGAAACCTTGAAAACAATTATCTTCGAGACGAATATCTTTTATTTCATTCTCACGTATTTTATGGAAATTCGGGGTGGCGATATTGTGGTATCGCTTATCCTCAGTGGATCCATAGCAGAGGGAGTGCACGGAGTCACGGTGCATGGGAAGCGCGTGGAGGGTCAACGGCCTCATATCGATTCGAAACCCCTGCGCACATTTTTCGCATCGCCAAAATCCCATGAAACTGCAGAGTTTCCCGAACTGTGGGCTGCAGTGCCTCATCATTATGGGTGCCATTATGATGAATTCTTATTTCCAAGAAATTATTATACATTTCATATCGTTATATTGTGGGTCAGTTAATAAGATGTTAAGAAAGCATTTTTTATTTAATTGGAAAATATCGTTTGTTCATCCACATACGCATTTTAGATTATAGTCAGTATATTATAGTCAGTAATGAGGGGATTCTAAACCTTACGTAATGTGCACTTATGTTTAATATCATTAATATATCATTAATATATTAATATGATTCATTAATATATTTTATCGTCTTTTATTTTAATGTCATTCAATTTTTTTACTGTACTGATCGACTTGATTATTTATATAATTATTTTTTACTATAAAATTGAACATTTAAGGAATAAATATAATATATATCTGCACATGAATATAAGTTTAACGTAATCTATTTAATGGAAAACATATTACTACTGATTTTTTTAGTTTACTAATACTCGTTAATGATTAAAATGGAGGATGAATTTCATTGTCTTGAAGATTTATAACATTACTTAAAACTGGATTGCGAAGAGTAATTCACTTTAAGATACTCCAATTATGTATTTCACCATCAACAGAAGAAATCTTAATGATACTACTTACGTAAGAAGATTAATTATTGTATTTGTAGTAGCTTTTATGAGTTCAACGTTGAAAAAATTGTGATTAAGTACCATTTAACGTAGCCATTGAAGTTTTTACTTCCTTCATGGGAAAAGTAATTCAATAGTCTGGTATCGTTTGCGCACATTGGTGCATAATGGCATTATTCTTTCAGTTATCATGCTATCGCAAACACTTTTTAACTCTCTTGATGAATGGAATTTCTAGTGAGATTCGGATAAAAAATAAGTATTTCACAACCCGAAACACTTTAAAGTATTTAATATTCTCTCAAAACCCTTTGATTTACATTGCTTAAAAAATTTGCTCGACATAAGCAATTATATATAAGTGTAATTTTTAAGTAAAACCATGCTTTTACGACAAGAGTCGTAAAAGCATGGTTTTAAATAATTCTTTAATCAATAGTATGAATAACTATTATCTAATTTCATAGGAATCGTTCAAATATATTGAACTTGTGAATTCAAAGATTTTCATATTTTTCTGATTTTCAGATTAAACGTTTTTCAATCAGGAAAGATCAAAATGACAGCGAATTCTTCAGATCATAGTATTATCGTAAATACTACAAGATCGACAATAAACTCTTAAGAGTATTTCATATAATATGTTCAGTAGTTTATTTGTATTTATGAGTATTTTCATCTCATATGTATTTTCGTATTTTGAGAAGATATGGAATTCTATAAATAAAGAAGCTAAGATATTTGCGACTTCGAAATGTATACTGAGCAGTTATGGCTCAGCAAACCATTTGGGGCTCATTTGAATAAGTTTTAGTGTTCAGTGTGTATGTGCCTTCAGTAAAGAAACGGCCAACTACCGTTAAACTAAGAATAAGTCCGGAGAGAGAATTTATTTCATTGCTTTCTTGATGGAAATACTTCCTTACCACTTGAGAAATAAACTGCAGTCGTTAATGAGAGCACATTATACACACCCACATTCGCCTCGCCGATATTCAGTTTTAATGACCCAGTGCAGAACTTCTTCAGCACTACTTGATCTACACACTCATCAATTTGAAAGATTTTATTCTAAGAGAGGGTTTTAATATCTAAAAAAAGACAAGTGAACACTATTAATTGTGTGGTCCTTAAACAGCAATCAGAAATCTATTGGAAAACTCTCCTCTTAATTATAATTCTTAAAACATGTTTTTCATTTGCTTTCGTAATGAAAATATGTCTCAGTGAATACGTGGTAATGTTAAGATCTTACTGACGCAAAGATTTGCAAATGTACGGTACTAATATTATTTGAGGTAATGAATAGTTTATATTTTTATCAGTGAAATGAAGATTAATAGTAAAGTTTATGATGTAATTCTGTCGGTATTTATGGTAGAAAATTCTTTAATAATTATATTATGCTTTTTTTAAAGTATTCAAATCTTTTCTTTACAGAATCTCTTCGGGTGAAACTCTTTCAGAGTAAACTTTCGATAGAAAAATATTTTACGGTCGTTTCTGATCAATTTGGAATCCAAGTGAAGATGAGGTTACATTCCAAGAGAACGCCATATGCTCTTCTTAATGACTTCCGGAAATTAAATAACGGATAATGGTAATTATCTTCATAGTTGTAATTATCTGGAATTAAGTTTCTCTAAAAATAGAAATTCCAAAATTCCTGAGGTTCAAAATCAGTTGCACTCATCTGTATCATTCTTCGTGTATCTGCATTCCGTTTTTCCCGTTCGTTTATGAAAACTTTGAACTGCTATAATTATCTTAAAGATTATCTTATATTAAGACTCATCCTGTGCAAATGTTCAATACATAGGATCTCTCGGAGGTCAAATCAGACGTTCTTTTAAGAGGACGTAAATTCATTGTCAGCAGAAGGACAAACAAGAAGCTTTTAAGCCAAAAGAAATACAGGAAAAACGAGGCATTATGTTAAGAAAATTTTATTTAATTCAAACACAATACATTATTAAATAAATGATCTATACTATGAAATAACATAAACTTAGAGCAAAGAAGAGAAATAGGGGAAAAAATGAGCGCCATTAAATGTCATAGCCCAGATTTTGATGAGCAAACTGGAAACTTCGTCTTCGATATGCACTCTTCACTTTCAATGCTTGATCACAGTTTCGTCACTAAGGAAACAGTAATTGATTTTTGAGGCTTGTTTATAGTATATAGCTAGTATAGCACTATAGCATATAGTCACACACAACTAGCATAGCAGTAACACTCATCAGTGTTGTTGTCCTCATTAGGGTAGAGAAAGTTGAATTCTCCACTTACGGGGTCACTTTACATATTATTATTGATTATACATATCATGTTAGGCATATTTTGGCTTATTGGTCTTCATCAGGGTTATGAAATGTTTGGATTCTTCGATCAACGAAGTCTTTTGGTTCGATAACACTAAAAAATATTGCACTTAGATGCTTGATCACAGTTCCATCACTAAGGAAACAGTCATCCTCATTTGAGGTCTGTTTAAAATGTATCTGATTTTCCCTGTGAACATGTCGATTTAATGCGAACTTAAAGACTAGGAAGGGAAAGAACATGTTCGAAATTGAATCTAGCCGTAGCACTGTAGCATATAGTCACACACTACTAGCACAGTAGTAACACTCATCAGTGTTGTTGTCCTCATTAGAGTGTAGAAAGTTTAATTCTTTCATTTACTGAGTCACTTTAGTTAATATTACGTATATTGTTAGTATCATATTGTACACATTTTGGTTTAAAAGTCTTCCTCAGGGTTATATAACAATAGATTCTTCGATCAGCGAAGTCTTTTGGTTCGGTAACACTAAAAAATATTCCTCTCTTGATATGGTCCATTTCCTTTTTGGATTCTAGTTGGAGCAGCAATGTTCTTAGTAATTCACGATGTTATTCACTTATCTTTGACACTAAATCTTGTTCCCCTTAGCAACGTATATGTTTTATGTAAGATTTGAAACAAGGAAGGCGAAGGAACATTGATATTCAATATGGGATATAGTAGGAACTCTTCTTCAGTTTTCTTGTCTTAATCCGGGTCACGAAAGTTGATTCTTCTATTGGCGCTGTCTAATGGTTGGGGCCAATAAGAAGAAATTCAACTTAAGAAATAGTCTTCTTTTCTTGGTTGGAATAGACACAGCCGGGAAATGTGGTGTTTATTATTGAAATGTGTTTGTTTTATCATTAATTTTACTGAAAGAGTGACAGATCTTTGGTGAAATAATCCGGTGCTAGCTGGAGATTTTGTAAGATTGTTAAACGTGGGTGATTCCTTCTTCAATGGGATGTCTCCAGTAGTATTGATAGAAGTCATATCATCCATTTTAAGCTGGCAGTTGGTCTGTCGTCCTAAATGAATTAAATCAGTGAGAAATACGATAAGAATTGGCAGGATTAATGAGAAATTAAACCAAAGTTGAAAATGGTATGTGCTCACATTTTTTGTCCGAAGGGTTTATTTTTAAGAAGCCACTCACATTCTCTGTTGATCTTTGTTTTAGCCGGAGCCTGTTAATAGAAACGGTAGTGTAAGATTCAGTACATAGGAAGGTAGATGTGTTCCATAAAGATTAAGAGCAAGTATAAGCATACAGGTCGTAGGCAATTATTCTTTATTTCGAACCCTCTTTCTTTTAAGGCGCTCTAGGATTAATAGGATAATAAAAAGTATTCGTAATTGGTTAAGTGTTCCGTCAACTTGCCTCATATATACCGTATACTCTCTTACTCCTCGTCTTTCTTAACATCATGGTTCTTCTCATAATAGCCTCGCCGTCCGAAACGACGGGAGCTGGGACAAAGCTAGGAGGTGGTGGTGGAAACCTATATTAGAGTGAACTACACGTTAATTTCCTTCTAATTTGCATTTTGTTCCAAAAATATTATTGTTTTAGATATTAATAACGAGGTTAATATGATATTCGGGAGCTACGGCCGATCATCGCTTTCTGACAGATACTACTTTTCGAAGTTTACGTGTTTCTAATTGAATTTTTCCTGTATACCTTGCTTTCGGAGTTGGCAATTCTCCGAAGAAACTCTTAATACCGTATAACAGTAAGCAGATCGACATTATACTGTATAAATAATCCATATCAGCCATTGCAATGTATCGCGAAAGTTGATTCAGATCCATTTTATCCAGAATGAATTATAGAGAATTGGTTGCTAAGGCCAGGGCATTGTTGCGGTAGCCAATGACCGATCTTCGTCACAAGCGTCTGGTTTCGAGATTTTAATGAAACCAAATGAACATTTCAAGTTAGTTTTTACTCATAAATATCGAGAATTAGTTAATAATATCCTATATTTATCATTTTTAATAAAAATATATAGTTTTTAATATTTTTTTACTTTATCGTTATATAATTTTTTTCTTTATCGTTGTATTTGTCCTGGAGTTAGTATATTTTTGTGCTTAGGGTGGGAAATCTTTTTATATATTTCCATATTAGTATGTATTCTCTAATTCTGGACAATATAGTGTAAATTACAATTTCCCAAAGATTTTATATCCTAAGAATGACTGTTGCAATCGAATTGAATTCATCCATTGAGTGCCACTGGTGTAGGGATATCATTTCTAGTCTAATACTTAAGCTTCTTCGTCTTATTTAAATTGTTCTGAAATCAATATTGTCTCGAGATTGTCCACTGATATTATCCATATATCTTTATGATGAAATTTTAGATTCTGATTTCAGTATAATTCTTAATTTTGACACAAACGTGGAATGGTCACTAAGTGTTTTTTTTCTTCTCTTAATCAGTTCCTATGAAAGCATGATTTTCCACTCCTTTTTCCAGTTCATAATTGTTCCAGAAAAACTAAATTCATAACTGAGAAGAATGTTTCATGGATTTAATCGTTTTATAAATACCGTGGTCAAGAGATATTACCAGGAAATTGAATTATGAAAAGAAATATTTCAATATTTTGCATTCGTAACTACTTAGTAACTAGTCTAAGGCACAAAGGAAAATAATAAAATGCTGTGACAAAAGAGAAAGTATAAATATCTTATTAAGGTTATCGATATTATGTGTAATGCTAAGAACAGGGAGGATAATTTTGTATAAAAAGACGAACAATTATATAAATAAATATAAATGCTATTTTTTCGTCTTCTCCAAAGGGGATATGCTTTAAACAAATTACTTTTAAACACATACATGTATATGGAAATTTTTCTTCGAGCATTGTATTAAGTATCGTGTTAATATAAATTCTTTTTTTTTAATTTCCAAGAAACTTGACAATTAGAAACAATCCAGGAATAATTTACTCTCTCAATGAATTGCGTCACCTTATTCTTGACATCTGACATAAAAAGCATCTACATATTTACCGTGCGAGGTTTTTGGCGTTTGGCAGGGGGTGCATGCACCAAGTCTCTATTTCCCTAAGCGATTATTTTCGCGTATAGTTCGCGGAAAAATGAATTTTGCAACGCTCCGTTCTCGCATTTATTTAAGCATGTTATTGGATAAGAATTTCCCTTTGCATGAAGATAAGTGTAAAATAGAATGTTTGAGAAGAGCCATCATAGAACTTCAGCGCAGTAAATACTGTTGCTAGTCTTCCATTGTTATGATTGTCACACTACGACTTAAATTCATTGAAAGAAAATTCATTTCGATGTGAAGAAAATTTTCTCTGTACGTTTTTCTTGTCGTTTAATCCTTGGTATTAATCCTTATCGATATTTTACGCGTAAGGAAACCGTAGTCCCATTTGTAAAATCAAATTTATACCTTATCATCGGAATCAGAATTTAATCCTATTAATACCATCCTGTTATATTAAAAATTGGTTTAGGATGAAATAATTTGTTCATGATTGATATTCTAATAAAATACTTTTTCGATGCATTTCATTAACATGTATGGTAATTTCTGTTCGACATCGTTAATATATGATTGTGGTAACTAAAATTGATTAAAATATATGAACTCTGTAAATTTCCTAAAGTTTCATTGGCGGACACTAGTTATCAAATATTGATATTTGTCCACTGAATAACCTTTTATTCTGTTTTCTTAGTAAACTCTGAGAAAAAAATATTTTTAAGATGAACTGATTCATGATTATTAATAAAACAATCATGAGTTTAAGTAAATAAAAGCAATGAATACCAGTTAATACTTTGAAATATTCTAATCAATCTAGCAATGTTATTGTCAAAAATTTCAACGTCATTTCAAAATCATTATAATTTCATAAATATTAATTGTTTACTTAAGTCATCATTAACGAAGTTGTTTTTCCAAGTCAAACCGTAAAAATATTAAACATTTTAGAAATTAATAGTATTTAATTAATAATTAAAAGTAGAATTTTATCATAATTTTCAACTGGTAGCAGAATATAAGTGCATTTTTGAACAGTCTAAGGATAAATAGGATTTCATGAGATACTTATCAAATTTCTGAAGCGTCTATTAAAGGTTTTAAACCGCTTATTACAAGTCTGTTACTCAATTCTGAAACTACTGGTGTTATAGAGAAGCGAATACAAAAAAATTTAAACTCAATACCCTCACGAACTATAATATATTAACTTTAACGCTTTCAGTCTCATATCCTTTTATTTTTAATCCGTATACCTTCCAAAGGATTACTACAGCAGACAACGTTTTCTTCCTTTATCTCGCGATATAATATTTCCAGTCATTAATTTCCAAGAATTGAGTTCCGGCATTATCTCAATTTCCTTGCTCATTCATGAAATTAAGTTTCACAAAACCTTCCAATTTATTTCTTCCTCATTCTGTTCTTCATTTTTATTTTCCTTTGATTGATATCACTCTTGGGTTCTGAGTCTTGTTCAATCCAAGCTTTTTTCCAAAGACATTACGCGACTCATATTCAGTTTTTTTATTCTTTACATTAAGAATAATCTCAAACGATTGTCACACTTTTTGCATCATTATAATAGGTGACTAATCTAATCAATCAGCGAATCGTTTAAATTTTAAAACATCTCTTTCGTCGAATTCGTTTTGAAGATGTGCTTTTTATGAGGTTAATTATATTTGTTCATCTAATGTGCTTTAGCGTATTTAAAGTAGAATATTTTGTGTTCAAACTATCAAATCAGTTTCTTAACTAATAAATATGCACTTGTATGCATTAACAATCAAATTATTCTATTATTCTTTAGTTGATATTATGAAGGGTTACCGCTCGTGCTAACTGGCAGTTTTTTTCGCATTCCCTTCTACGATCGATTTTGCGACATTATCTAATGGAGTTCCCTTGTAAGCGATGAGATCTTCCGCGCGTTAGAATCGTGATGCCTTAGGAACACGGAATAGAAAGTGCATCCCACGCCTTCAAACACCCATCACAGATTTCTTAAAAAAAACAACCCCTTTTGAAATAATTTTCTGCATTTACTTCTCACCTAATTCTACCCTTTGCTTAAAACCTTCCGTGAAAATTCTCCCCTTAAAAGAGATGGGATCTCTGGTCAAGCATTCTCAGTCGAGAAACTTGTTAGTTATTGAAGTTCTCAAACGGATCGACTGATAGCTCACGTTTCGAGCCAAACCCTTGTGAGGTGTTTCATCTTACCTTCATCTTCTGGTTTAAATTCAACCTCTTATACATTCTCACCCCAAAATGCCGAAGCATCTCTCGGTGAACTTGTTGGAATTTTATCTTACACCTATCTCATCTCTCTTACATTAAAAAAAGAATTTGATAGGTTTTTGAGTGATAAAATGATTATCAGAATCAATTACTAGTAGTTTATATATTTTTATACGTACATAATCATTTTTATTCTTATATTATTTAATTGGGAATTGCATTAATTTCCTCATAAAGAAAATGCGAAATACTAATTTATTCGATCTCTTATTTTAATGCCTATATTCAATCTAACAAACGACCCAACAGCTGATGAAATTTAATTATTCATGATTTAGGATCGTTTTGTAAGTCTAAAAATCAATTTTTAGGAGGGATTAATATTTAGTAAAAGTAATATAATTTAATATTAGTAACTACTTGTTACTAATTTGACCTAAAAATTACTAATATAAATTATATAAGCATCAATGCATATCAACACCTTGGCCATCACCTTGGAGTTATAATTGATCTATTTAAAATTAATTATTTTCATCGTTCATTTTTTTAGTTTCTTTCATATCCTTGTTTATAATACTGTTTTTGCTATCATTTTCCAATTCATAAATTATTGATAAAAATATTACACGAAAACTCCAATATTTGATTCGATAAACTAGGATCACAGCAGATTCTAAATTAATATCGGATCGAAAACGATTGGTTAAGATAAAAACATTTATTTTATATGAATAACAAGAATTAGAAGATACAGCAAAGAACCTATGGCTCACCTTTCCAATCAATATATATAATTCCTCATTCCCTTGAGTCTACTCCAACACAACTACATAGATTGAGAGGATTCTAGTTCACACAATGTTCGACTCGTATATTTTACGCGATAATCTTCATGACCTCTATATATTGCTGTGGAATACTGCCATCCTATTGATATCTATTGATACTGCTGGCCATTATTAGCCTTTATAGTGAACTTGTAGCTAGTTGAAGGAACTACCACTATTTTGTTACCCTTATTTAACTTTTTGGATCGCCTTAATACATTTAAGATAAAAAGAGCTTTTCTTAAACTTTCCACGATCTGCATAAAATACAGGATAAGAGAAAAATGTTGTGTTTTGATTAAAAAGTTCCTCTTCAATCGATAAAGGATTTTGGAAGGTATAAATTTTAATTAATTGTTCGCACAGAATCTCGTTCATCCCATTTTCATGGAATCATCTTCAGAATAATATATTCCTCATCTCATGCGGAGTTGCATTAATCCATTAAGAGCTTACTTACCCTTTAGGATCTCATGTTGGAATCCCTCTACACCTGATATCAATCACTACTTCCCAGCTCCACGCCGCCTCATCTGCATATAATGCCACGAATCGAATCTAGCTTTCATTGGGTTGCGCCGGGTTCAGCACTTAAGATCAAAAGAAGCTGCGATAACTTCAAACATTTGAATGTGCCGGTATCTAACTCGGCCGTTCCCATGAAAAATGCTATGGGAACAGCTTCTTCTTATGGGATTCCAGACCTGGATGCAAATTATTAAATTAATTCTTTTAGAGAAGAAGAAAGGTCTAAGTAAATACTTAGAGAGAGAGTAAAAAATATATTTTGAAACTAAATCGACGTTAGAGTAAAATTTTAGCTGTATAAGTAAAAAATTTAATAGATTAATAATAAATTTTTGGGAGAATAGAATTCTAGGAAAATAGAAAAAAAGGCTTCTTTTAACGTATTTTTAGAGCAATGATTATTTACTAATTTATTTAAAAAATTATTTTTGAAGATAATGAACTAAAATAAATTTGATGCGTAGACATCATTTTAGATCATAGCTCAAAAATCTACTTCCCAAAGTAATAATTTTACATTATAATCGGAATTTGAAACATAAGACTGTGGAGATAATAAAAAATATTTTTTATGCCAGAGAATAATAATTCCGAGGACAGGAATCACTATCCTAAATTCAGTTAGACGTATTCATTGGAGCAAAGCAGACGCATCTACTAAAGAGGGAATTATGCAGTCGGAAATTTAATCCACACGATTGAGTGTATTATTGATGGGAAACGTGCTTCCATTCCCCACTTTTGCAGGATTTCCTGTTTTTCTCTCTTCGTTATTTAATTATGCAAGTTGAGACATTCGTGGCTGAAGTTCTTAGACCGGTCGTGGGATTCGATCCACAGATCTCCAAGGAGATACTCATTTAACATTCGCCTAACATTTCCGCTCTTTCCTACGGTTTCATAGAAGTTCCTTATCTATTTGGGATTATATCGCCTCCTTAAACGCTCACCGTAATGAATTTTTGCACGCTTAAGATAGACTTCAATTGTTTTTCTAACTTCCACAGAAATGAGAGGATCAATTTTTCCAATTTTTTTCGACTTTATAAGTAATCATTCTTAGATTTTTATTGTGTAGCTATGGAGATAAAGGTAGCTCTCGAATTAAAATACAAAAATGATACATTTAAAGCATCAGAGGATGCAATGTTTCCATATGAAGCCTAGCCTCTATGAGCAGTCATCAAAAATTAATTATTAATATTTTCTCCAACTCTCCAACGTTGTGCTATAGTTGAGTGTAATATCATTTACATTTTCTAGGAAGTTAAATAAAAATTTAGGTTGTAAAATAAACTTTTAGATGTACTATTTTATATTAATTATTATTAACTCACTCTCCTAGAATCAAAATAAAAAATAATTTTTTTGAATCGATTTAACTTATTTTCTGTAATTATTATGAACCATGAGATAAAATTTGTATAAATAACTTAAGGCGTAAATTACTGAGCAGAGAAAAATATGTTTGGGTTTCAAAGAGCAAAGGATAATTCTCTGACATTCATTCATCTTATATTTCTATCCTTAATATAAAATTCATAGGATCAATTATTTTGTCCATAACCAAGTCCAATGGATAGTTCGCGATATAATTGGTTTATATGATCAATATAGCGATAAAATCAATCTGAGGTACGTAAAGGAATCCTGAGTGAATTTACAATTTAAAAAAATGTATAAAATATAGTAGCCCCATTCCGAGTTGTCCGAACGCACCTTTGTATTCAAAAGGTAAAGTCATTCATCAACTTTCATTGAAGTAAAATTCGGTCGCGTGTCCGATGGAAAACCCGCGGATCTAGATAGTAAAATGTCCATTCCAACACGCGATGCGTTGACGTCACTCTTCTCATAAACACGTGTCACGAGACGTCAGGATTTGCTTTAACTCAAGACGGATATCTGTTTCGAAAAATCGCGTATTCAACGCGTACTCTTAATTCCCCCTTCGTTATTCTCACGCCCTTATAAACGAAAGGTTTAGAAATCTTTGCGCGAAAAGTCGCGGCAAATCCTCGTGCACGCCGCTCCTCTTTTTCTGAGCAAACAAGTAAAAGGAATCGAAAACCGTTCGATCGTATCTCTTCCCTTAAAACATAATTAGTTACCCTTCGTCAAGCCATTCGAAGTAGATTTCGTTTCGGAGCTATAAAACGTCGTTTGTGGGTCGAAAAAACATATTCCGTTAAAATACCGAAAGCTTAGCGGAGAGAAGAGAACGTACTGATCCGAAACTTACAAGCTTTCGTTTCCAAACACCGTTTGTCTTTCCGTAAAAGCACTTTTATTTTCTACGATTACAACACTAGTATACCCTCTACGCTTCCATCTACTTACGGATCGGTTGGAGAAGATCTATCGTAAACATCTACGAAAATACAGAGTGCGAATCTGTGTTTGAGGACGCGAGTTTTATTGATCTCATTTAATTCAACTGCAGATATTTATCGTGGCCTGTATGTGAACCTAAATCTGTCATGAGATGAGAACATATTTTTTCAGCAGTTCAGAACTGTTTTACTTAACTCCTGCTCACAATGGTCGGCTTTTTCTATGACATTGATGGATTCATTTAATGCCCCATTTTCAGTCTAAACTGCCACAGCTGCTGTATGATCCGCACCGCGCGATCACGACCTTTCCTTTTAACTTAATTTAGAATCCATTCATTATCAAACGTTATTCATTTATCTTCTGCAAAGTCATGCTTTTTCTAGGTTCTTGGGGGCTCTTCATCAAAGTATTTTAGCATAATTTATCTTAACTTTCTTCAAACTTGATTCAAATATATATCCAATTCTTATAAGTTGCAATACATTCTATTTAAGAACGGTGATGCAAATTAAGTCTATTATCAGAGGTAAAGATTGATTTTGCCCGTTATCAGACTTGCTATGCTGGCGCTATACTGAGCCGTAATTTCAATATTACTATAGTTTAATATAGCCAAAACAATGATTCATCCTTAATCAGAGCACTAAATCTACACAATTTAATTTTAGGAAACATTCCTTGATTCTATTTTGAATTATTTAAAGTTATGGATGAGGTATTGATAGCATTCTCACGACAGATAAGGCAATGGATACTGATATTTTATTCATTACAAATATTATGATTTAATTTATTATTATTTACATTAATGGATTAGTAAAAATAGAATAAGTATTTACCATTAGCTCATGGCTAATTTGTATATTTACAATAATTATATCTCCTGATTATAAGGTAATCTTACTTTTGTTGAAATCAAAGAGAATTAACCAGAGAGAATAGTTATTAATTCATCATTTTGAATCTTACAGAAAGATGGAAATGAAATAATTAGAGGACAAAGTTGTTTCAGAGTTTTATTAGATAACCTCCTTACATCTCAGTTAATGCAATTAAAATTCAGATGGTGTATCCTGAAAGTGGCTTTATTTGAGCACATTGATCTTTATCATTCAGATAACATCGCCTCCTGTCTAAAATCAATTTATCCCTAATCTGTCCATCTAGACCTGGGGCAGAATTAAGTAATATCGGAAATAATTTATCTCGAAATATTTTCATTCGATCAGGTGTTTCTATAAAAACAATACATTTTTATTGGAATGGAAAGCTCACCGAATAAGTAATTCGACTCACACAAAAATCAATTTCGTAGACCGCAATCGAAAAACTGGGCAATGACGTGCTGATTTTTCCCACCGTCATCGCATTCCATTGTTTTCGCGGACTCTGCGTCGAAAAAACAGTTGAAGTCGAGAAGACTGAAAGACTTCGAAATTCCGAAATTAAAATCTGAAAAGAGTTAAAAAAGATCAGCTCTTACGTACTACATTCGAATGTTTGTACTCTTACACTATCGAGGTAGATACTAAATTAATACCTTGTAATGAAAATCACCCGAGACGAGTCTGCATGTCTTTTCTGAATGAATTTAAATTTCAATTCTCTTTTAGAATTTTTAATCTAACGTAAAACTACATTCAACTAGATTCAAAAAGTATTTTGGGGCTGAAATAATTGAAATTGAAACTATTTAATACTCTTACGACATAATTTGAAACGAAACGCCTTTGTAAACTAATCTAATGAGTATTGAAATAGAGGAAAATATCTCCCGATATCATAATTCCTTTTACACAAACTAAATATCTACATTTAGATCGATAAATTTAAAAAATTTTACTGAAAAAATGGAGAAATTTGAAGCTAAAATCATGAAAAAAGTCTACATGAAAAATAATTTTAAATATTAATCTTACGTCGATGCGATCGATGACTTCCTCTCATTTTCTCTTCATAATAAAGGATGAGTCGCTGCATTGAGTTTCCTTCAGAATCCTGAGTCTGAGGCGGTACTGGAATATCCGGTTCTTTCAGTTGATATTTTGCCTCGAGGAAATATCGCTTCCTTCCATTCTGAATTTTGACGGGTTTTTGCAAAACATCTTTCGATATAAATATGAATAAGTTTTTCCGAGTTTTCTTTTTCTTGACTCAGCATATTTTATCTCCACTCGTCCATTTGTTTTTAATACGAAGAGTCCACACGTGCCAAGTTGAACGTCTTATTTATGATAAGAGAACGTTGTTTTATATAAGAACACGCTTAAGAGTAACAAAATATAATAACTTCGCTTATAAATATAATTTATATAAAATATAATCTAATACTTCTGCCTAAATAATTCAACCGAATACTCCATATACTAAATTAATGTAATTTATTTTAGATCGTTAAAGTTTTGGTCAAACAATATGCTATCGAATCAAGACGCAGACATCTCAGTATTTCGATATTTCGTGAGGATATTAACTTTCCTTCACTTCGCATGCTGTATTTCCAAAATCTATGAATTTAAATCGGTGCGATTTTCTTCAAGAATATTATTCCAAAAAAGAATTTTAATTATAATTATGTTTCAACATGTATCGTAGTTTATTAAAATATAATCTGAAATGTATGTATGCTATATTATGAAATAAAGCTTAACTAAATAATGTTAATAACTAAATAAGTATCTTCATAACATCTGAAAAAAATGTTTGATGGCAATGTCATATATTTCTGAGAGGAATTTCTTGTATGAATGATATAATTATTCCGATTATTTAGTTCAACTCAAATGTTAATTTATTCGGATTCAATGCTTTACCCTATATAAGCTATCCTTTTCAATTGATCGGAGAAATTCCGTCTAAATCCGAATAGCGCTATAGGAAACGTGTCACATCATCAACTCCGCAAGACAGGTCAACGGTAATCGAATTTACATCCGGTCCATTGTATCTCTAAAAGCCGTTTAATCACGATCGCCCCTTTGGAAAAGTCCTTTCTCCGCTCCAAAAATACATTATCATCACCTCAAGGATAAAAGCGATATTCATCTGTTGAAAAACAAAAGAAATCGCGTCGCGCGCGCCGCGGAGGCTCGTGACCGATTCCTTCCGATATTGGCGATTCTTTCGAAACGACCCTTTTCGTACACCCACAGCCTTCCAAGGACGCTATTGCATTATTTCTCTCACTCCGCGATGGTTTTTTTCTCTGTTCCGAAGCGTATTACTCACCCACTTTCCTGAATATCTCGCTCCCGCCCCTCTTAATATTTATCCCTGGTGCAACGCAAAGTGTGCCTATACGAGAGTTATCCAGGCCAATGGGGAAAATTCGTGACTTTTGATCGAAGCCGTGGGCATGCCTCGGAGGTGACCGGGTGTGGAACTGTGGAGCGGACTTTTCGAAATAAGGTGTTTCCGTTGATAATTCTGGACTCACCGAGACGATCCCGATTTAAAGATTCCTCAAACTGGTGCTTTTCTGTTTCTGATATCCAAACAAAGGTCTTTCCGTTGGGTGGTCGAGTGCTTCTTAGGTTCTGAAACGTGATTATTGCGGTTTTCCTATACGTGAAAATTTTTCTCTGGATTCGTAACTATTTCCGAGATCGAGTGGTTGATTATCTTCTTCGTCCTTGGAAATAAGTTTTGAGGCTTATTTTTTGAGAGGATCCACCCAAAATCTCACGTAATCAATCCCAGAGGTTGTGTAACATATAAAATATAAATAAAAATTTATTTTAGCGTATAGCATTACCTTAATATTATTATTGTACATTCTTTTCATATACCGCTATATTATCTGGAGTAAAATAATTCTTATCTTCACTAATCTACAACTCGTGACTTAAAAATTCAGTAAAGTTTAAGTAGTATATAATGAATTCTAGTATTATTAACTTCGTATCATCGGAAATGTTTGGGAATTCATCACCATTTGTCTAATTCGAGTAAAACACTTTGACGAAACAATCATTTAATTATATAAAAAAGATCGAGTTTAAAAGTTCTTCATTCGATTTAAGATTAAAATGCTTTTTTATGCTATTCGTTAACGTAGATTATCGTATAAAAATTTTCAGCTGAGGTTTTTGACGATTAAATTTGACTATAATCTACGTATACTTATATATTGCAATTGACTACTCCCAATTACACTCTGTAATATTTATTTATTAATTCTCCATTCTAAATCTTCTCCATTTTAGTATTGGTTTTACTCCTAATACCAAAGCTGTAATATCTTAAAGTAATCCTAAATTGAAATGCAAAATCTGGAAAAAAATTAACGTATATAATTAATAGGGCATATCTTGTAACCAAATTGTGATTATATTACTCTCTTATGGGATACAATTCTGTAAGTGAATATTTAATCATTCCAAGATTATTAGGATCGAATACAAGATCTTTGTTTACCCGTTCCCATTTCAATGTTAAACAGACAAGCGATTCTCTTCTTTGGAGTGCATTCCGACCGCTCGTGCGGGGAAACACAAAGCGGCATTATATTTTTCTCTCGCAACACCCAGATAAACTCCTTCACGAACACGAACCAAATTGCATATCTCTCCCGCGCGCCCTTCAAATCACTTCGATTATGAATGAATAACTCGTGGCGTTTCGGCATCTCTAACGGACACGAAGGGGCTCGGAATTTATTAAAGCTTTCCTTCAAAGGTAATGGTCAGTTCCACTTCAACTCCCTTACGGATAAAAGGATACATCTAAGGTCAAATCCCTCGCGGTCTGTTGAACTCGGGAGGCTGAAAAGAAACTTCACGACATAGACGCAATCGGCCAACATGATTCCAGAGTATGAACGATGAATTATTTCTCTCCAAAACGGTAATTTCCCGAGTGTTTCGATCGGAGGCCGCGGCTGGGGCGCTAGCGTCGGCATGCCCGCGATTCCTTGCATCGTGAGACGCGAACCCTTTTAACCATGACCCCGCCGCCGATGACCCAGAGGATAAACCTGTTACGCGCCGCTTACAAGTTCAAGACTTCCAATTTGCATGGGCCAATTATCATCTGTTAAACGTGCGCTTTTGGATCCGCGAAGGAAACGAAATTTCGGCCTAATTACGTGCATCGAACGTGTTTTTGGGAAATCGTGAAGATGTTTCTATGGAGATAATTGGTCTCCATGGACGCGTTTTATGGAAATTAGGCCGTAAAAATTTTATTCTTACCTTGATGTTTCGCTCTTTTTAAAAGGGGTTGCGTAAGAATTCGCTCTCCATTAAATTATAACGCGGTTTTTGATAATTTATTGCTTCTTCTATAAGGCGCTCATTAAGTGGGGACCATTAATGTCCCGATAATAAATTTTCCCTTTTGAGTAATCAATTAAGGGGTTCGAGAGTCATTTTCTGGGTCAGCTTAAAAAAGTGTGAAAGATGAGTCACCTTTGACTTGTCTCTTACTCACACTCAATTCAGATTTTCTCGTGTTGAAACACTTACTTAGAAACTCTTAATGAAGCGCTATTTAGTACATCGATTAATATTCAATTTGATTTCTAAAAACGTATATTTATCTTTTATGTAGCTTAAGAAAAAAGAAGTTCTGTTTAATCTGCTGTATATTTTCCGTATTAATAATGATTAAATGAAGGAATATTAATATTTATATATTAATATTCCTTCATTTCAGAACGTTAACGTCTTAACAATTCAAATGAATTTTATATTCTTTAAGAAAATTTTGCTGCAGGCATTTTCAAGAGTTAAAGTGGACTTTATCTTCTGTAAAAATATGAAAACGGTGGTGCACTTGCAAGGAAGTTTCAAACTACGAATTAATGCCGAAAGGTATTAATTTTAGTTTAATAACTTCTAAGTTATATTTATAATTCCCTTTCAAGTAATTAGATACTATTCTTGGATTATAGTAAGATCATATTCGTCATATTACCTCGTTCGAAACATCCATCTCCATAATAAACAACCAATTTTTGTAATTTTAAGTCACACTGTTAGGACTCCATACATAAGTATACTGTTAAATGAGTCATGGAGTCAAACAACTTTAATTCTTTTGACTATTTTTCTCTTTAATATTTTTACTGTTGTTATATAATATTTAACTGTTATAGAGATGGGTGTAATTCGCTTACGATTGCGCTTGAACATGATTTCTTACACTCATTTATATGTCCCGCATCTAAATCATTTAAGGTAGTTAAGAGAAACATTCAACGCAGATCCACTAAATTTAATCCAAATCGAATACGAGATAAACATCAACACCGAAGAAAGATCAAAACGAAATCCACTTAGCTCTCTTTTATCGAACAACCTTATTTGCTTGAAAGAATTAATTAATCCTTCGTTATTACCATCAACTGCTTCACGGACATCGGCTGTGCTCCAGTAACGACGGCCAATGCAGCAGCAGGTATAATGCAATCTCTCCTTATTTCACCTATCAAACCATCGCCTCCATAAATTACGCACGGATTTAATCCTGAATTGTTTCTTTCTCGTGATGCAACTTTGATTTGCGATTTATCCCCTCCGAATGTTCTATATTTCGCCTATTCTTGCCACGCCTTCCAATCGATTCGCGAGTCTCCACTTCGTCGTGTCTATTATTTAGTTGTCGATCGCCACAGAAGCATCCCATGGGTTCCCTCTATCGGATGAATCAGGAGTTCATGAGGTTAAAGGAGATTCTATGAGGACGAAGTTTTTAAAATCGAGGCCAAGTGTTCTTCCAAGTAGTGCACATTACTCAGCGTGTGCATATGCGAATGAAACGTTCCATTTCATCATCAGAGATTAATCTATATGAAGAGGATGATGTGTCATGAAGAGAATGCAGATGGTCCAGATATTTCGTCCTAAATAATCATCTTTTTTTGAATCGGCCCACGGTTCATGAAACACTTTTTATTAAATTAAGGTCTGAGTAAGATGCAATTAATTCAAAGCTCAGCGAGATTCTGAAATGACGTTTAATTTCTAAGATACTTAAAAAAGTATCGCAACTTACTTATTCCTTTATCAAATAGAAAATAAAAGATAAAAAGATATTAAAAGGAACCATTTGTCAATTTAAAACCAGTCAAGCTTATGAGCTACTATAATGGTTTAATGATTTTAAGAGTTTATTCATAGCAAATATTTTATATTTCCTTTCTATACAGCTCTTGAACATATGCCAATAAAGAAGAACTTTGAACGTCAATTGATTTAAACAATCCAATATTTTACTTTTAAATTTTATTTGATTATTCTTCATTGTTCCCCATAATTTACTATTATTAAATTTCATTGATAACGTATCGTTATCTAAGTACGCATTTCCTAAGGTAATAATTCTATACTTTCAGTTAATCACATCAGTTAATCGGCAGTAATTTGAACGTGTATGTAACCTTTACATGTAATGTTATTTCCATTTTTTATTTACTTGTTTCAAAACATTTCTTTCCCGTTTCAGTATAAATTTTTTTTTTATATTTGAGACATTTTGCAAACCTAAATATATGTATCGTGCATAATTTGAAATAAATTAGCAAAATACACTATTTCCATTTTTAATTTCAAAGAGAGAGATTTTGATTGTACTACATGTCGATATCAATTCTTTGTGTTGATTCTTAACCCAAGAATACTTGATGTTTTAGAATCTCTTCATTGGTCCATCAGACCTAATAACTGACTGTTTCTCATTTAGAGATGAAATTGCATCTCTTTGTAATTCTTAGCCCCGACTCGAGTTATAACTCTTTGTCTTGATTCTTACCTTAAGGACACCAATCTGCTACTGAAAAGGGCTGCCCTTTTTTATATTCCCTCTAATAAATAATAACCGTAGATGGCATTCGCAATCGAGTTGTAAGTGATCACGACGTAATGATTTGCACGAGTGTTGTCCACATCTGTGAGCATCTTTTTAATTCCGTTTAAATGGGTTGTTCTTATATTTACGAGCGCCGTATCGGAGGTGCGAGGAGACCACGACAGAGACAAAGTGCTCCGCTAATAAGAAACCTTTTGTTGTGTCGCCCCATTAAAACATGGCGTTGTCGAATGGGAGGGGGACTTCTGCTGGAACAAGGATGCCGATTAAGTCACCTTTGCGTTTGAAATGTCTCGGTTTTATTTGACCAAACTTCCTTCCAAAGCAAATTCCTTGTCTTGTCTATTAGTTGAAGTTGAATCCGAGGTTGAACAAAGGTCGCGGTTAAAGCATTGTTATACAAAGGATTTTGGACTCTTTGCTTTTTATTTGACATTTTTATTTTTTAAGGAAGGAATCAAAGTATATCTGTAATTCTAAATGGCTTATACATTATCTACAGATTTTATATGGTGGATTCTTTATTCTTAGACTTCTTTTTTATTCTGGTTTTACTTCATCAGTAAAAGAAATTTGCTTTGCCAATTTCTTCATCCAAGAGCAATTGCAGATTCTTAGAAACATAAAAATAATATCGTTAAAAATCATAAAATACAACATAATTGAAGTGCCTAGGTATTTTATTATTTATATAGTATAATATTATTAGAGGATATTACTATCAGAGTATATTATTGTTGCCTTCTTTCATTAATAAATCCACTGATCTATGGTTTTCGATGGATAATTCAATAAATACAAATCAACATAAATACTGAAAACTCAATTAACAGAAGATGCATTATTATTTTGAGCTATCTCTATTCCGAGTAATTATATAGAATTTTAAAAATCATGCGTTAAAAAAGAGGATATATTTACGAAATTGGATGCGTCGATGCCGAAATACATTTTAATATCAATACAAATATAATTTTAGAGTATAAATTATGAAATAAACAGTTATTTTCAGCTCTTGCAACACACAACCCGCAGAACCGTATGAATGGGATATGATGTTAACGTGCATAAAATTCTCTCCGGCGAATAAAAGAATACGTGGAATTCATCGAATATTTTACGGAGCGTAGTAATGGGAGGTTTCCGTTGTAAACACAGGCGTCAAAGATCGTTTTTTCGGAATCGGTGATTCGGCGGAACAAGTGGGTGTGGATTTCGGGAAATTGATTCGAGTAGCTTCGATTTGTTTCGAATCCCTTGCAATCCAGACGGCGGCGAAAAAAAACACGCGACCTTTGGACCTCTCGGCCGTGCATGCACCCTGTGATTTGGCGATTGCACAATGATCGATGGACCAAGATGTTTCTCTCGATCGGAAGATAACGCCGACATGAAAATTAAGTGCTTAAAGGTCGTGTGGCAATCGCCAATTGCTAAAGATACCGAATATGGTGATTTAGAAGGTTTTATCTGAGATGGAGCGGTCCTGTGTTCGAGATGATCGTGGAAACAGATGGCGATTTTAGAGATACCCACAATCCATTTCGGAAATACGTCACAGTGATTAATAAGGATGGTTCTTGATGATGTAATGCAGTTAAGAATTGAGTGAAACAAAATTAACCAAGAGGTTTGATGAAAGAAGAGATTTTTTAGTCTCAATCTCGCCTCCATAAATAAAGACCTTAAAGACTTAAACATGAAAAAATTGAGAATAAAAAGAAGAAATGAAACGTATGTAAGATAACGTAAGCAAATGTTTATTGTGAGAGAAATAAAGGTATAAAACGGTTGCTTACAGGTCAACGCTCAATCATATCGTCATAAGTTTCGATTTAGGAGAGATAAGTCTTCGTGTATGACACAGTATCGATCGATTATTACCCAAGAGATGAAAATTACTGCCCCGAAGGCCTCGTAAGGAATACGAAAAAGGGATACGTCGAGTTTTTCTTAGCTCACAATGGAAGACGTTAATTCAATTCGTATTTTTTGAGTGAAATCCTTTGATCTTACCCCATTCAAGATTTCTTCGATGGAGTAACGACCTTAGAGTGGTATTGAGCGCGTTGCTGCAACTACCTCCCCCGCCGTTATTTATGTTGTTGAGGTTTCGTGTCCGTCCTACATTAACCTACATTAAGTGGATCTGTTTTATTGATTAATGGCACAAATTTTTAGCTCACTGAATCGTGAAATCCAATTCGCTATAGTATTTTATCTCAAAATATTTTCTCTCTCCCCTTCCATAATACGCATCGTTACACGGATGAATTAGCATCGATGAGCACGGATAAATCAGTATTTACTTTCAATGTCAAAAAATTGCTTCAGTTGAACTATATTGAAAACATTTCGGTGAAATAACTGTACCAATTTAAAAGTATGTTCTCAGATATTTTTAACGAAATATGACCTAACTAATTTTTTTTAAGTTTCTGGAATATATACGATGTGAAAAGATGAATGAGGTTAGGACACGTTTAAATACATTAAGTAAAGAAGGAGAACAATGTAGAACCATAATTTCCTAAATTAATTACATCACAGGTGAATTATGAATTAAAGTGATACTTTTTGATAGGGATTAAATTCATTTGATATGTCTGACAAGATATTAGGTATATATTTGTTTAAAATTAACTTAAATTCTATCAATTTTTCTGAACGTTACATGCTTTAAACGTTGTCTTACAAAAGATATTGAAAACGAAATCCTCTCTTTGCTCATTTTACCGATCATTTTTAGTATAAAATTTTCAATTGATGAAGCCTACTTCCCTCAACCAAATATAAATTTGCTGTAGAAGGTTAAAATTACCATTATCACGTTGACACTCATTTATTCTATTCTACTCTGGAAATTTCATTATTAAAGTTGAGGTATTCTATTAATTCAAATTGAATGCAATTTAATTGAGTAATATTCTCATATTCATCTGGAATATTTTCGGAAGATTTATTGAGTTCCCTACCTATTAGTTCACCTAAAGTGACCTGAAAAATATTACAAACTAAATATGTCTTTATTTCTAGATTATTTCAGTTACTACATATACTCGAGTAAGTTTGACGCAACTATTAACGAAAAAAATGCAATCAACTCCCAGTCGAAGTAGTGCTTTTACTCAATTTAAAAATACCGCAATAAATATTTTCAACGGACAAGATATGAGACAAAATGTCAACTCTTCGGGGACCTCAATCAAGAGACAAAATTATAGCATTTTTTCAGGCGTTGAACTTTAAACTTTTCTGAAATTAGCCGCATAAATCTCCTGTAAGTCAATACTAGAGTATCATTTATGTACCTCTCCATTCTTGGGCGTAATTAAAGTAATTCGACCCAATTTTTTCCTCATTTATAGCCAAAGTTAAATTATTAAATTCTTTCGTTCCGTTTGATCAAGGCTTATTTCCATGTAACTACAAAAAACAACTGTCATTTGATTTCTTTGGGGGTAATGGAAATTGCCACACAACCAGCAGGTGTCACACTATCATTAATTGCGTAACATGTGTCTCATCAAATGGAATTCATCGCCGACTCAAAAAGATTTCCCGAACGAAGCATTTTCAACGAGTAATTGAAGAGTAAAAGAAACTGTTAATCAAAGTTCGCATTCCGAAAAATGAAAGAAGGACGATCCGTGGTGAGTCCATTACCAATTAGGTCTTGAGTTACGTTAGGCGGTTATGTGCAAAAAAAGCAGTTGAAGGGAGCCTTTGTCGGTTAGAACGAGTACTCGGAAAAATAAGGACTGTGCAGTGAACGGCGTGCATGCTTGATCAGCTGCCTTCCACGAACATCCCCCACACCATCTCTACCCTCCTCTCTATGTGTTCCTTTGTTTATCCTTTATACGTATTTTCCCTTTGTCCGGATTTTTCGAAATAACCGTGATTATCCCATTATCACCCCGATACCTATGTAATCGATTTGTAAGTATCTGTGGTGGATTGAATAATCTTTTTTTGCAATGCTAGTTGTGTGGTTGCAAAACCATATGAATCTGTGCGGTTGTTGGTTTCGCTGCACCACGCCCCCTTATGTTTCTTATCTGGGATACATCGATTAGACTTTTGTGTTTCTTTCGCAACTGTATCTTGAGATGTCTTACTTCAAGTTTCCATTTATTTGGTTTAGGTATATCGTTTTCTTTAAGCAAACGAAGCGGCAGTAACTGTAGTTCTACGATTTAACTTCATTTAAGTTCATTGAAAACACTTTTACAGTTTTTTAATTTGACCGAAGAATGAAATAAATATTGTTTATACACTGCTAAAAACGGGTAGAGATATTTATATTATTTGCAAATTCTTATATAAGAATATATCTTCATCGTTAAGAATTAGATTTCATGAAATTTGTGTTCCAATATTTTGTCTCTAAGTCTATCATTATATACTCAATTTCTGTCTTAAATGTCTGACATTTTAAGATGTAAATTATTTTTTTCAGCATTATTGTTACCAAACTACTAAGTACCTTTACTTTCATCCGTGAGAAAATTGTGAAAGTACTTATATTTTCCATAAATGTACGCCATTCGTAAAATTTGGATGCCTTATGCATCAACTGGGATTTTTTTTACAAAAGTTCTTATCAATCAGTTTGTATTAGAAGGATTTTTTAAGTTGAAACATTATTATGAAAACTGAATAACTTTGAAATGAGTAATCAGCCGTAAAACCCATTATAATATACATAACATCCCATCAATGTCATTTAGCTTAAGATTTAAACAAATCTTTTTTATAAAGAAGTTAAAATAAGCACTTATCTTCAAATAAAATAATTTATCGAAATATTTAGCAATAGTTTGAACATTTTATGTAGAAAATCATTGCTTTTTCTGAAACAAATGCATTGGAGGAAAACGAAAAATTTGTTGAAATTATTTTTTATACACAATTCAGATAAATATTCGATTAAATTACTAAAATTATACCATACTACCCCAAGTACTAAGAGCCATTATTATTATTAATATTTAAATGCTGCAGTTGGACGACTGTCCGGTGGCAACAATATTGTCCATTGTCCTACATATTTACGGCTTCCAATTATCTATGAGGTGCCGTGGGATTGTTGACTCTTAACTTATCTCTTAAAGTAACTAGACTCATATTCTAAAGTAATATTCTCCTTAGCAACAGAAATTGAATCAATGTAGAACATAACCAAGTGTTGATTCAAAAGCTAAAGAGTTATCAGCGAAAGAACATCACAGCGGTACTGAAGATGGAAGAAAGAAACAATATGCTAGGAATACAATGGAGAAGTGTGAAATAGAGTGACAGACAATGTTTATATGACTCGAATCTCGGTACAGTTCATGAGACAAAGAACTTCAGTTTGGCGGTAAACACAAAGGATATGACTTCAAATAAATTTTGAAAATTTACATTTCTAAGCTGCGGAGGTCGCACGGACATTAGAATTAATCAAATGGAAATAGGACAAAGTCTACTGTCGGTCATACATTCGTGCTACCAGTTTATTTGCACAGTCATATCCTTTCAGCTTTTTCTAATAATGACTCTTTTGTGTAAAAACTACACTTCAGGACATTATGTGCACTAGTACACTGCATTGTGACTCATCATGTGGTGTTTATTTATAAAGAAGTGTATTAAATTATTTGTGTAAGTTACAACACTCCGAATTTAATTAGTAATACATACAAAGAAGTAATACTTTTATATTTACGTTTGAAAACATAAGTAGTTTATCTGAATAAAGTAGTAGCTACTAATGTAAAATTCGTGAAAATTAGGAAATAATAATTATCGAACTTCATGGAAAGAATCAGTAAATTTTTATTTTCTTTTATAAATTAGTAAATGTTAATGAATCATAATAATAATATAATAATTTCAGTATTAACTAATATAACTAATTAACTAATATAATTTCAGTATTTTACATTATTCTTTATAACCATATGGTACACTCACACCTTTCATCCTACAACGTTTTTAAATGATACCAACAAACTTCGAAAGGAATTTATATTTTAATTTTAAATATTAGAACCTAATGTTTGCTAGAACGTACTGTCATTGAAATTAGAGAAATTTAGTAAAAATAAGCTTAGAGAACGAGTATAGTTGTATGTATCATTCATCCTCCTCTTCTTTCACATTAAAACAGTAGGAAGTAGTATAATTTACCGTAAAATTGGAAATATGTACACGAAGCCCAATACAATAACTTCTAATTATATCTAGAGGAACGTATTTATAATTATAGATATGAAACATAATCAGCATATACCTCTATTTCTATAAGCACACGAAGTCCACTGAAGCCTCATAACTCCATTCAATCGTCTTCTTTTAGATTCCGAATCCTCTTCGTGTAATCCTCTTCATTCATATCGAATGCTCCCATTCCCCCTCTTGTTACCTCTCAAAGGACTTCCTCCAACGCCGTTCTCCTTCTTTCCCTATTTAGTCTACCGTCAAAGATTGAGTGCCTAGCTCACTACCAAAGGAAATGCGAGAAATCACGTCTCAATTCAAATCCATAGAAAGCCCTTCCCTCTCTGAAATGCTCCCTTAATTACGTCTCAAATAGAAAACGGAGGCTTTTTGGAATTCCTTCGCATCTGTGTGACTATCAATCGAGGTAATTATTGCATAAATCTCGTGTGAAAATCCGCTGTACGCTTAAAGGCAGATGGAACGGTTTTTTGCACCACAATTCAAATCATTCTTTTGCCCCTTGGGGTTAAAAAAAAGCTTATAAAGTGTGATCGGAAATTTTAGGGGCTTCTCAATTGAAAGTCTCCCAGTGTTAGTAATTTTATGTTTTACTCTTATATGAAGGAATATCTTTTGTTATATAATGCTATTTTTGCTTAATTATTTTAATTTTGGATTACATTGTTTCACTTAAGAAGAGTTAATAACACGTCAACGAAATAATGTTTTTCATTTCACATGAAATAGTTATAAATTATTCGATAACATCTCGTATTCACAGACTAGCATACAATCTTAATTTTTGATACCCAATACAATACGGTGGCTTTATTATGAGGTATACTAATTTCTTTACTTTAAATCTTTGATATAAATCTTTTAATACTAAAATCAAATACGGAGCATTGAAGGAAGTAATCAAACGTTACAGAACCTTCTCTTAGTGGCCAATACAGGCGTTGAAGTCTCCAAAACGTACCAAAATTATCTTTGCAAACGTAAGATTCTAATTTTATTCATCAGGCCGCTTAACCAATTTATTTATCAATAAATAAATACACTTTATGTGGTAAGGTTTAGGTAATCATATCACATAAACATGAAGTTAATGCGAATTGTTTATCTGGAATGGTTTTAGTACTTTCCCTGTCATTCCTGTAAACTTCCTTCCGGTTATTGCAGGAGAATATATTGGATCGCTTTTCTACAAAAGGGTATCCGATGGAAATTTAATTTCTAAGGACAGACAGTGGATACGACACATCTTCAAACCCATCAAATATTTAATTCATCGCCCTTTCCTTTCCGATTTACCGATCTCATCGATACACAACAAAATGTTCGCTATTCAACAATGCGTTGTCTTCATCCATGTCTGGATGACCTTTTTTATTGCTATCTAAGGGTACTTTTGAGTCCAGACTAATAATAAAACGAAGCGAGTCCGGTGTCAAGCCTTTAGCACAAAGGCGGTTGCCTCCCTCTTGCGGAACGAACGAGTTTTTGCTCATCATGCGACAGACATATTTCACTTGTTGTCATATATGAAGACAGTGACACGGAGAGCGGTGATCTTTAAAAGCCGAGAGACGGAGCCAACTCTTTTGTATGCTCCACCACTATCTCTACTAGTTTATTCCCCAGACGTTCTTCTGATCCTAATGCATTGTCTAAAATTAAAGAGATGAGTTGACAATACGTAAGTGTACTATTTCAGGTCTTTACGTTCAGATGATTCACATACTGATGATGGTTCACGTGAGTGATTAAAATTTTACCTATTTATAAGTTATTATTGAAAATGTTTGTAAAGTATTATTGATTTTTAACTTTCATTTAATGAAATATTAGAAAGATATTCCAAAGGAAATGTTTTAGAAACAGTTATAAAAGAATGCTTTTCGCAAAGTCTTATGAATAAATGAAAGAGACGTGAAAATAATTCGCAGGTATTCATACGAAAAATTTCGTGATTAATAGCTAAAAAATGAATATCAAATTCTATTAAAAAACTAATATTTGTTCAAAATAGTTTGGAAAATCTGATATAATTTTGCAACTAGTATTGCAGTGGATTATAAATCATATTTCACTATTAAAAAAGGCAAATTATACTCTCTTCGAGCGCTTAGCCTTTGATAGTTAATCCATTTCAATTGTATTAATAGAAAAGTTGGCCGAGAGGTTATAAGTATCGAGGTATGGTATTCATAAATGTTTGTTTATTTTATCAATTCAATTTTGATACGAATCGTCTCTTTCTTACATAGAAAATAATATTTAGAGGCTGGTCGACAATATTCTAAAATACTTCCTCGTATCCTTAAGTTCGTAATCGATTTCTCATGAATTGGCATCCCTGTCCCCGACCGATCGCAACCCTTTTTAAATGCATCGAGAGCTGTTTCTCGGAGAGTGAGCTATCAAAGGGAAATCCATCTCAACGAATTGCAGTTAGCGGAGGCAGCGGCGTGTGACGGCGCCGATTTCGTCCTCGAGTGATGATCGACCAAAGAAAAGTCCCCGATTACGAGTCTCGGGGTTTGTTTTTACCAACTGTTTTGTACCGCATCCATTCGATTGAGAGCCGGATCGTAAGAAGTTCTCTCATTTATCGAAAGAGGGCGTTTTTATGGAAGCGCTGGGTGTGGTCGTTCGGGAGAAAGCCTTTCTTCGAAGAAGTGGTTTATGTGGTCATAATAACTCGACCGATATCGATCTCCGCATAAGGCGGAATTAAGGGAAACCTCTCCGAACTCAAATTGATAGTTATAACTATCATTAATCCCTCCCGAAGTTCATGGTTGGTATGAGAGGCATGCCAAATTCAGACCTTGAATGTACACAATGCACGAGCAAGAATTTGTGTGGGTGCAACTATAGTAATTGGTTTGAAGAACGAGTTTGGTCTCAAGGTTCGACATTGGAGGAATTTTCGTAGCCTTCGAAGTATCTCTCAAAAATGTTTGCAGATTATAATCTTCATTCGCAATGCTTTTGCTGATTTCAAACCGAAACACAATCAGTAGGATGTATACACATATAATTATATTCGGTGACCTAAAATCTTGGAAAGAAATACTGATTCGATGTGGATGTATATGTTCAGGTTTTATCGTAGAGCGAATGTGAGATTTTACTTATTTCATAACTGAAATAAATTAAAAATTATGATTTTAACTTTATACGAATGCGTAATTGGAAACTTGAACATAGAGATATTTTTACTTGATCAGCTACACCTCGTAATTTAAAAAACTAGTTGAAATATGTCAGACTAAAAATATATTTTATTCATAAAAGCGGTTAAAGTTCGTGAACTGAAACTAAGCGGAAGAAAATAAATTTATTTTTATATACATTGCTTCCAGCTCTGTTTTACTTACATCGTGAAAGACGACCATTGAGAATACAATACGAAAAATATTAGTTTATACAAACAAGAATCAAAGTTTAACCGAAAATAAGTGGCTACCATTTTGATAAATATACACTGTCTTATAAATTTATTTGCCTTAAATTTTAATTTGTCGATCCAAAAGGAAGATTTAGGTCATTAAACCCTCCTATTTAAAATATCGATCGTGTAAAAAGAACTGATTGGGTTCATCCAATCAGAGAAAACATAACTACATTCGTTCCTTCGCAGATATCCTTTCCAATTTCGACCAATTTCCGTTTCGCGTTTGGAACTCCAATTCCAAAGGGATTTACAAGAAAACCGTGATCGCTACGGGAGACAAACGAGGAACGGACTTGGTACGACTTTCTCCGAAATTTCCTCCGCTGTTACCCTTTTAATGAGGGGGAAGTGCATCACGAATTGGGAAGCATGACCTCCTTCCAAGTAGGGGACTCTGATTCGATTCCCGCGCAATCATTGTTTCCCATATGACTGTCATTTTGCATCGATAATGCGAAAGAATAGGTCTCTTTGAGTAATTTTAAGGGTCACGATGGTGCCAATTTCCTCTATCCAAACATCTATCCATTTTTTTTACTCTTTCGGTGATCTACTTCGTGCCTTTACTATATTTCGTCATGGAAAACTCGCTTCGGTAAGGGTTTCTCTCCATTTGTTCATGTCTAGGTTTTTAACACGGCTTCTATTTCCTCAAATTTCCTAAAACGATGTGGATTTATTTCTGAAAGAACTCTATTGGACTTTCAAATTCCGTGCGTCTCAAATTCTCGGGAAGAATTTGCCGCTAATAGCCACTAAATATTACTAATCTTTTTAAGGTTTTGAACCACTACTTTGAGGGATGTGTTCCATGATTGATTCATTTTGCTTATATGTAACTCTATACCTCTATTTACTAGGACTATATTTCCAGTAATATATATTAACTATTTGGCAATGTTAAAATTTAAGCAAACGCATAGGTCATTACAGATATTCCTGTAGTATCATTGTATGTACTTATAATCTTCTCATTTTAAACGATTTATTTATCGATTAACTTGGATGTAAGTTTGAACCCCTGCACGGAATGGATGTAGAGTTTCAGTTCTAACTTAAATATATAATTGAAATAACTCATTTAGTTTGCTTTTAATATTGAAGATCAATAAGAAAATGGGTTAAAAATTATCTGTAGAATTACCATTCGTAAATTTTCAGATTTTTACCTCAGTCATGTCACTTGAGTTCCTTGAGAATTGAAGTAATTTCTTAATTTACCCAAAAACGTGTATGACTTGAGTCGTTCCTCAGAAATTATTGGATAAATAGCTTGATAATTTCAATGTAAAAAAGAGGATAAGTATTTATCATCTAAAATTGTAATAAAAGATTCTTCCATATAATATCAAGTAATTCCATTGCTGTGGTGCTGTTGTAATCAAGATAAAATATACTGTAAAAATGAATTTTTATTGTATAGAATTTCAACAACTGAAACTCAAAAACCCCTATGATAGTCAATTAATGTCTTGGAAGAGAGTTCACTTTCTTTTCCCTTGAAAACCACTAAATGACATACGCGAGAAGAGAGTAATATGCCTTATTCAAAAGATGGGAGTGTCACGATGGAGGTGGACTGCACGAGCGAAGAAGTACCATAACGTGAGCAACGAGTAGATTATTATATATCGTTCCAGTGAGTTGACCCTTCCCTTGAAAAAAATCGCAGTGTTTACCATTTACCGAACAAAGGGCGTGTGTGCAGGTGTAATTCATTCTTGCTTTCATGGTTTCCTTTAGCGCATCGTCCCTCACGGCTTTCCCATCATTCACGTTCGCTGTTTCCGTGTCTTAACCCGTGTCATCTTGCGAGCACTCTAACTTATGCCCTTTCATCTTGTCCATCCTCCTGCGTGCACTCCTAGGCCATCCATCGGAAACCAACGATCAATACAACTGCCGCTCATATTTGCATAGACAATGCTCGAAGCCTTTTGTTCATTGTTCCCAGCGCTAGAGTTCCTCGTGAATAAAACAAAATATTAAATTTAAGAGTGCGCTCCATTGTTAATAAAATGCGGAAGGAAAACAATGTTGTGTGTGAGTCATCCAGATCTGCTCGAGTTATTGGCTGCGATATTTTTAAAAATAGAAAGAATGGTTTTCTGCAGATGTATACACCTTGCAGCTAACCATATTTATGTTGTGGAATTCTTAAGTAGATAATTACAACATTAATTTCTTTATCGATTAAGGGAAATAAGAATAATACAACTATTAATAACTTTTTTCAACATTCTTAAGGATAGCTTACGCACTGTAAGAACTGTAAGAAAACTATAGCATTACAGCCATAAGATTTTAGTCACTAATTATAAATTAATTATAAGCTATCAATTTTTGGATTTAATATTTTTCTGTTGCTTTAGCACACTCTACTAACTCGGCTTTGGATTCGTGGTAGTTCTCCATAATGAAGTATGGTTTAAGTTACTGATTGTTCCCCCTATTGTTTTAAACCTATAAATAAATTTTTTAATTATAAAAATCATAGATTATTCTTTCCTATTCTTACAAAAGCTGGCTTAAAATTACATTAGCCTTGTAAGAAATTTCCTAATTGATCTAATGCAAGATTACCTCTTAAATATTTAATCATTGAAACCATATGTATTGCTGACTCTATGAAATATTTCCCATTTACTGAAAATTATTTTGGTTCGAAGTTGAGATAAATATAATTAATTTCGCAGCTTCATATTTTTCAGCAATTCTCAAAGGTATTTCTTACACTTAATATTTCCACGTCATGTGTTCTTTACCTTTGTTACAAAAATCTCTTGCATACCTGAGATAGAAGATGTTTCTGTAATCTTTAAACGCAATAATGGAACTTGTAATGTCAGAAACGTGCGCCCTTTATCTCGTCTCCTTTGGAATTTCAATGTCTGGTTCTGCGCTCAACTTATCAAAATATGCTGAACTGAAACACGTAATAGTGAATAAATCGCTCTCTTCCTTAAAAGATGCATTTTAACAACACTGGCTCTTTGTTCATCACCATGAATGATTCCTTTAGCACTACTTGATGAAATATTTCTCGTAATATTACATAGAATCATTAAATACACGTATTTTCCTATTTTTGATGTTTTTTGCTGAGTTATTCTATTGAAACGTATTTGTTTCGTCTGTTGAGAATAAAAGCTGAGTATTGTGCCAAAGAAAAGTTAATAATGTATTCTTCACACTTTAACTATTTACAAGATTGATATTTCTCGAAATGCAATGTAAATTTATTTCCATATTTTATCACTTTTGTGCATACAAATAGGTCAATACTGTACCGATTAAACATGAGTTGATATAGCATGGAAATAATTGGATATCATTCCGTTATAACATGAAGCCATCTAGGTCGTCTTAAGATAGATCTATATAGTGAATAATTTGTCGGAAAATTTAGTTCTGCCTGACCGTAATTTCCTTTGTGAAAAAGCCGTCTAATTCTCTTCTCGCAATTTTTCGTAGATCGCAAAAAAGATGTGAAAATAAGCGTTTTAAGAGGCCTTAATTATCCATCCCGCCGACGTATTACAGCTTCCCGTTCGGCTCCATAAAATGTCATTATCGGCCATAATCTTTTGAAGATCTCGCTTTCATTTCCGACTCATCGTCGATCGGTAAACATCCAATTTAACCGAGACTTGGCGTTCTTATCTCAGTGGCGACGCCCGCGGCGGAAATGCGAAACTACAAAGCCTAGCGACAGTCGTCTAGGCGGCAACTCTCGCTTTCATTTATTTATTCCCTATCTCAGCTTGTTATAAAGGGTCGGACCTCCTTACCGCTATCAAAGTGCACCGAACCCAACAACTGAAATAATGAATGGGCTACAAAAAAGGAGCGTTAAGAGACGTCGCCAATTGTGTGGTCGTGCTTTTCTTTTTAATTCCAAACGCTGTCTCAGCTGTTGTGCCTCCATTGAGCCCTTTTCCATATTCGCCATTCATTGCGTATCCATGGCAACCCGTTTTGAGGAAAAAACTACGTCGCCGTCTCGAAGGTTTCGCTCAAGACGTGACTCGGCTGGCGGCACTCAAGTCACGGAATATCCGCGAGCGCCGTGCGCGGAGAGCCAATCAAACAGGATACGTAATTGAGCGAAGGAAGAAGTGATACCACGCCTTCGAATTATTCCCCCAAAGCGATTCGTCCGTAAATGTAGTAATGGCCGTGAAAATGATTTCCATCTTAAGAACAAATGGAAATGGAGAAAAGCGAAACTTTTAAGGGGCTTCGTTGCGAAGAAATATTTCCGCGATTGAATTGAAGGATGGAAATTAAATGGAAGACCTAGCTAAATTCCATACGTAAATTTTTATTTATCAGATGAAATTCAATATCCTTAAACATGGCGCTGTAATTGGTGACGGACTCAGAAAGTTTGCTTACATTTCTATAAACATCGTATGAACCTTTATTTATTGATATCACAATTAGTTTATCATAAGGATGAATGCACTGCAAGTTTTCACCCAGATGAAAACAATTGGATGTAAGATTATTAGAATTCTATTTAATAGACTAATTTGGATTACTGTTGACCTTATCGAGGATGTGAAGTTTTAACGAATCTCTATTATGATATATTGATGTGGAATCGTAAATGTTTTAAGTAGTTCTGATTTTTTATAGTTTTGTTCGATTGCGTATTTCAGGGTGAAAATGTCAAGTTGGTAATTGAAGTATAAAAGTTACCCGTAAAATATTAATAAATTATTACGCATATCTCTTTTTATAATTGGAAGATTTGAAAATTCAATGATATGTAGGAGTATCAAACCGGTATTAAAAATGAAATAATTTTCCTTTTTTAAAAAGAGTGTAGATCAGGAGAGACACCTATCATGAGCTATTTGTATTGCATAGGAATTTGGTTCGGTTTTTCCTCATCTGTATATATTTGATAGTTCGGCGATTATCGAAATACTTCATAGAGTTTTTATTTTCAAATATCATTCGTGACAAAATGTTTTTAAAAATCAATTTTAATAAGTTACCTGCTTTATAGATAATGTCTAATAAGTATTACAGAATATTTTAGACAATTGGAGCACGAAAATATTCAAACCAGGAAGTTGTCCTTAACCTCATAATAATTGTTAATTCATTCCATTCCATTCATTCTCGATTCTCCTAGTGCGTATAGTTTCTTTAAAAATTCAGCAATTCATATAGAGAGCCATTTTTAGATTACATTTTTCCCCTTATTGTAATCATTCGTAAAAGTAGAACTTACGAATAAAGAAAGTAAAGAAATTATTGTCACGCATTTAAACCAAAGGAGACTAAGTAAAAACATAATTTAAAGCCTATAAATTTATATTTAATTCTTACATGTAACAGATGAATGAAATAATTGTTTTGCAATAGGGTGAAGTAATTGTGAATTACCACTATCTATTGTATTTAAACTCATTTCCTTGAGTAATTAAGCGCAAGGGGAAAGATCAAATTGAAACCAAATATAATCTAAAACCAAAGAAATGATAAAAATTATTCAATCATTAGGATTATTCACCAATTCCTCAAATATCCTCACAACGTTTTTTTCTCTGTGTCAACACTCGGCACAGGACAAACTTTCCTTTATCGAAGTCTCACAAGGTAAAGCACTCTTTGCTGGAGAGTTAATCACCCAACTGAAGTTAATACTTAGATGTAGAGATGCAGGACACACGAGCAATTACTGGAATTGGCAGAGTAGCAGTTGAAAAACGTTAGTTTTGCTACCGATTAAATTGACAATCACATGAGAAAATAGATCATTGAGAGTAGAGTGACAGATAAGACTGCACCTGTACACAAAGTGAACTTCTGCTTCCATTAAAATGTAGTAAGTATCATTAAAAACGACTTAAACATTCCGCACGTATCTATTGGTACAATTTTAATGTTTTATCTTTTAAATTCATTCATAGTTTAGATTAATAAGTAAAGAATTACGAGAATAATACTCATGTGCAGGTTCACAAATGAAGTAATTTGTTATCAATGAATAATTAATCTTTGATTTAAAAAAATTATTCGTTTATTGAGATCAAAATCAAATATGAAGAAACAGTAATAGTTTCAAATAGGATAAAATTGGTTTTAAATTTTGGTTTATAACAGATCTTGTTGATAATATAAGTTGACGGACTTGAACGGACTTCGGTGAGTAAAATGCCGTCCACGTTGTATAATAACTTCGAACATAAAGATGTAAATTAAAGATTCACACGCAGGTTAACAGAGTCCTCAAAAGAACACTAAAAAAGTGTAAGTATTTCGTAGTGAGAGTCCATAATTCTTGCGGCAGGAAGGAAAGTGCATAAAATCATTCCGACCACCCGCGGTTATCTTAAATTCAAATTTCGCATCGTGTTTGAGCGAAAATTGAATTTGTCAGAAAAAAAAATCGGCGTGTTCCTTCGAGGCAGGGTGTTGCGTTAATTTTTTCACGCGAAGTGACTGGATCAACTCATTTTTATAATTCGCTGCAGGAGTCGAGAAAAGTTGGTTATCTTCGAGAATTTTATTTTAAAAATCGGTCGGATGACAGGAACAAGATGAATTTGAGAGCAGAAGTATTAAAGTCGGATTTTCTTGGGCACCCCGCCCTTTTGAGTGAGGTTGTTGAACCATCTGCTCTCCATTTCGATAAAGACTGGGATCTGGTTTACGCTCATGCGTGAGTGAATGGCGGGTTTCCTCGATCGGAGCTTTAAAATGGCTAATCCTTTTGAAAAGCGCTTTGGAATAGTGGAAATCGTGGAGACGGAAAAAGCATGAAATGTGGCCGTTACTGACAGATCCTGCTAATTTCCACCTTTTAACTTATCCTTCAAGCAGCGATCGAGGCTATATTTCAAGAGTAATTGGAGTGGATACGAATCGAACGCTATTAACGCACTGTGGATGGAACAGGAGTCGTTAGTGGCTTGAGCTAAAGAGCTGAACCAAATGCAAATATAAATAACTATATTTATATGATACAACTCCAGTTGCCTCTTGAATATTTTACGTCTTTTAATTTCTATTATAAGGATCTAATTTATTCTGTTTTAGAATTTTTACCTTCGAGTATTTCTTCGGCAAATAAAGATATTTTAGCTTAAAAGCACATTCATTTTTTTCGTAGATTTTTCTGTTAAAGGAAAAATAATTAATAAGAATATAAATTACGTATTTTACAATTCCTCTCAAACAAATATTAAAACGAAAATACCAACCATTTCCTAAACCTCTAAATCTTCGATCTTAACTTAAATTTTATTCCAATTTACAGTTTAAGACAGTATTTTGATTTAATTGCTTAATTGATTGCCAATGACGCAAATATCGTAATTCAGCACGAAAAAAAATATTTTTTCCGTAATATTTATTTATATAATTGAAATGACTCTTCATTAGATAATGTAACTCTCGGAAAATTGTCCCAAAGTATCATTCTAAGATATCATTTATCAGGTACTAAGATAATTTGACGAAGCTCTGCGTATTCTATTGGAGAAACTGAAAAAGTAAGAATTTAATCTTTCGTAAATGACTGTATTTTTTGTATCCCTCACCAAGTCCAACTCCTATTGATTTAAATGATGGCCTTCAATGCGATTATCTTCTGAATCTAAGTAGTGCCGTGATCCACGCACTGAATCCGCAAACGGACCATATAATCGAGATTGCGTGATCTAGGAGTGCATGATAGTGCGTGATTTATGTATCCTATCATCGATTCAAAAACTGCGAATGGTGTGGCAATGCAACTTGGCACTGTAAATCTAACCTTTCTTCACACCGAAGTAAAAATTTACTGCAATAAGTATGCCGCTGAAGACAAGAAATATTCCATCATTTTACTTTATCTCTCGAACAATATGGGGCTTTCATCGCAGAAATATCTCAGTTACGATAATAATTTTAAAATTGATCAAAATATTTCATTTAGCTTTTGCCAGGATATACCTTTAAAAATTACATATATTTTTCAAACATAAAAATAAATATACAGATTTTTCTTTAGAGGTAGCATTGAGGTTATGATTTTCAATCAAATAAGAATATTTTTAAACGCCTTTTGATTATAAATACACAACCTAAGTTAGACATGCATCATAATAAATATTTATGCACTTTTACACAAATGAATTCAGCGTTCAGGTTTGAATTTCGTTGTTAAATTATTTCTTCTTTTGATACTTGTATTAATTTGAAATTAGAATAGAAAACATATCTCCAGCTTTCAAAAACTGTATCTTTATTGATGAGAGGTAAGACAAGAAAGAGAGCAAACGTTTTTGTACTCTTCTTACGCGATATAAATCAATATAAACAATCTTGCGTGAATATAAGCAACATGTATTGATGAGGGATACCACTCCTGTATTTTTTATTAATCATATTTATGAAATGACATTGGGAGACGTATGTCTCGTTCAGTTTATTCCATAGACTTCACATCGCCGTAGATTTCCTTCCGAGATATCCCAATCTTATCCTCGTGAGCTGTTTATCCTCACTTTTCCATCACGAATCAACCTGATTCAAAACATTGGAAAGCTGTGCCCGAGGTGATCAAATGCACTGTGCATATCACAATCCATCTGGCACGATATCTCATCATAGCACTATATGCGAGTTCCTATGCCCCGACTTATTTACGATCGACTTTGATTTGTATTCTTAAAACGCAGCCTTCCCTCATGTCTTCGAGGACGCATTAATGTCCACTTAACTACTTTAAGACTCCTCCGCTCGTATAAATCTATAATTCCCGTCTCGGCCCTCTTCTTTTTTACTCCATTCTTTCCTCACTTTTCCACATCTCGTTCCGTACTTTTTCCGAATCGTTATTCGCCAACCGTTTTTGATGTTTTCTGCGCTCGACGGAGAATTTTCGCCGATCGGCGCCTCTAATTGTCGTTTCCGTTTCCGATTAAGGAATGCGCAACACGCGTTTCAAATCGATCACGTTCGATGCGAAGCTCGATCACGCCACTTTTTGCCCTCTACCGGTGGAAGTCGAAAGTGAGACAGATGCACGGTAATGTTTAGATACTTCGTGGTCAGCTTTCAGTTTTAAACTACACGTTGATATTTATACGAACTGTTCTCACAAAAACGATTGGGAGGGATAAAGGTATTATAAATAAAACGAGAATTCCAAGAGGTATTCTTCGTTGATTTAAGAAAAAGTAATGCCTTGGGAAGGTTTATTTTTGTTTGAAGTTAAATGGCTATTACCCCTATTTATTGAATTCCATTCAATATCATTGATTTTTAATGTCGTAATATACAATTTTAAGTTGACTATTATCGATAGAGCATATGCTATATTATATTATCATATAAAAGAGTTTTCTGAAACTTTCCTAAGCCAAAACTAACCATGTATCTAAGTTGTAACTACTCTTTTTGAGTAAGTTTTTTGAAGGCACATTATTATGGCATATTATTACAATACGAGTTATATTTGACTGAAATGTAAATTGAAATCTCTTAAATCAATGATAGATTAATTGATCCTAATTTTAATACCATCAGATTTCCTATTGTTCTTTTAATTAGATATTTATCGACGCACGGAAACTTCTACGTAATAATAGAATATATCCAAGTACATCCATAATCCTTCCGAAGAATTAAGTCACATAAGAAACTTATGAGAGTATATTCTAGCTTAAAATATAAGTTTCTAATCCAAGTAAATGCTGCTGCTTAAGAATATTAAAAGGAGCGAATAAGTGTTTTGGTTACATAAAATATATATACATCCCTTAGGAATACTCAACAAAATCTATTTGCTAGCACTCAGAATTATAAAATTAAGTGCACAATTTTCTCCAATATATTATGTACCGGTATACTATATGCAAACAGAACTTATATTTTTGTAATTTAAGATATTAAATCTTCTTCCGCAGTCCCAAAAAAATTCGAAGAATCAATTCTTTCCAGTCTTTTTAGGAATTTAATAAGAAGCAATCAGGAAGACAGCATGTTACCACTAGAAACCGTTCCTATTCAACGTCTTATTTCGGTAAACATACGATTTAGGCAAGAGAGACAAATGTGATTAGAATGAGGTTAAGAGTTCCATCGACCCCTGTGATAAAGGAGCTGTAATCGCCCCAACTAAGACTCCAAATTCGCAGGACATCGTTACCGTCGATTCCACGCCCTTTGCAACGCCTTAACAAATGGTGGACCATCTGTTACCGTTACCATCTTACGCACCCTAATAGGGAACACCGCGAATGCGTGGGCCGAGAGCACGCTATCGCAAATCACCCGCGTGCGCTTGAAATAAGCGTCGCCTATTACCGAGGAATACGTATCTGGTCAGAATGGATCCGCTTCCCCAATAAATAAGGCTTTCCCTTCGATGTAATCCGTGACCGTCTCTTTCCCAATCTGCTAATCCCTTTATATTTCCAACCACTCCTATCTGCAAACTGCTCCTTTACTCTTAAACATGGCTAATAATCTTGCCCCAGTTCCTAACCTCTTATTCACTATTCCTTTGGAAGGTAATTCATGCGTATGCGAGACTCATTTATGCAAACTGTTTCACGTGTTTCGCTGACCTAAAATATAACTTTATCTTGTGATAATTTTACAGAAGGGTAATGAGTGTAAGTCGTTGGGTAGGTCTAAGGAATATAGGCACATTGTCGCGTTCGATGCACAAGCGAGCATGGAGAGCTGTCTCGTTTGATTTAAGGAGCTGATTATAAAACGTGTGTATGGTAAAATAGACCGCTTATATGCTAATTTAATTTTTTGGCACACGGAAAAGCGCGTAGAAAGTTTTCACTTTTGATTTTATATATAGAGTTGAATATTTTTACCGAGGTTCTGGGTGTATAGAATTATTATGTTTTTGATATAGTTTTTCATCGAGTCCTATGAGGTCTGATATAATTATAAATAGGAAACAGAGATGTTCTAATGACGTTAGATACTACTCATCCTTGTCGAGTACCATTCCATCGTATCGTTAATTTAATTATAATACACGTATGTCATGTAACAGGACACAACTTATTCCATACCCTCATTAATGCGATAGTTTCTAAATATTTTCTGACTATATTACATGATATTATAAAGTTAAGTTACAATTTTCAATTAGAGCAAATAATTCCTGTATAGTGAGTGTATGTTTATATGCAAAACGATTTACTTGAGGAAATAAAAATTCCTTTCAGTTTGTTCATACCTAACGTTACTTTTACAAAGGGGTTAGGGAGTAAACATCGAAAATTTGCATTTCCTATTGAAGGAGATGAAAAACCTAATGAACCAAAAAAATAACTTATGAATGCAGTGAATCCGGAACACTTTTCACGGATTTCCAGATAAGGAGCAAAGTTATAATCCAAGAGTCTAAGCCAAAGTGCGAATAATCTTATTAGATTCAGTTTTCAATTAATCCAATACAAATACCTCAATAATGGAGGGATTAGTCAAACATCAATAAATACGAAAGTTAATATGTTAAAATGTCAACCTTTATATTTATCTAACCCAGATTTATTTTTCTAGAACAGTCCTTCTAAAAGAAGGTAAAATACTTGACTGAAGCCTAAAATGTCTTGAAACGTTAAGCTATGAGATGTTCCCCATCCGCCTCTTCTATCTCCACAAATTCACCAATAAAAATTTTGAATAGCATCAATTCTAATGATTACCATTCCTCGAGACAACTCAATCTAAATTGGCCGTAAAATGAAAATACATCAAACGAGAAACGACTCTCTAAACTTTGGATTGAGAAAGTGCTTCCTTATTTTTTTAACTAAACAACAGCAGTGAGAAAGCTCAATTGTTAACCTCATTTCTCTTCCACTCCACTTTATGAAGTAATACAAAGATCTTTATTCTGTTTGGATTTTTCTTTCTTAAAATGAAAAGCTTTTGAGTGAACATGAATAGCTCAATCAGAAACAGCAGGCACTCCGAAAGTGGAATATCCTGATCCAAGTCGAGGTCCTGTTAACTTTTTTTTAGAGTCCATAATTTCGTGAGCAAACTACAGCCATAATGCTATTCCAACTCTGCGAAGAACTCGTAATTATTTTTATCGAAACAGCGGAGAGATATCTTTTATTTGAGTAAGGTTACCTTCCCGGAAGGATGAAGTATACGGATGCAAGGATGGTGGTACCAAAAGCGTACCTTGAGGGACAAAGATATTTATGAGCAGGTCTTGATAAATAAACCGAAAAGATAAAGTATCAAGAGAGGGTATTTTAGAAGTTATGAAGGCAGCAAGAAAAGTTGCATTAAGATATTGATGTAATCTATGATTGCTAGGAAAGGTAAGCAGTTTAAGTTAAATAAGAATAGATAAGAATATGAGAACAGTACTTACCGTGGTGGGAGATTCCATGAAATAAGTATATATACATAGCCGTTCTCGGTCATTTAAACTCAGTTAAAGTGGAACAACTCTTGAGTGTTCACAAATCAAAAACGTTTATTTCAATACGACTTTTTAGTTGCTAAAATTCTTTACACAAGTTTTTAATTAAGAATTTTTGCAGTAAGCGATGCTGAATTTATTTTCTCTAAGAATTTTCTATTACAATAATTTGCGGCTAAGATTGAGTTGAAACTTTCAAGGATCATTACTTTTAGTATTTAGGATTGAATGTGACAGATTTTGGTATGAGTTATATTTATTTATTTTGTTTATATTATATCTATGTATTTATATTATTTTATATTTTATAAAATACCAATTTTTTTAATGATGTTCATATTTGTGTATAATGAATTCATTCAAAGCGCAGATCCACTGAAAATTTATCATCGCGATTTGAAATATCCATTATCGCCAACCACCCATCGTAAACAAGAAATGCACTCAGTATGGCAAAAAACATTAGCTATTTGAACGCCTCAGTTTGAATGCACTCCAAAAACAGTTTACGATAACTTTCTCACTTGATATCTCACACAAAAGAAATTAAAATTTGAAGCGTTGACGTTAAGAGCCGCATTCCAATTTTGGCATGAGCGTACTTGTTATAGTTTGGGAGTGGGCGTGCGTCCTTTCAAGAGGAAACAGGTTCCCTTAGAGATCACCCTTAAATACAGGACGAATTTTACGAACCAGTTGAACCCATTTGCGCGTGGCAGGTCACCCCACTGCAGAGGGCATCAACTTTTATGACCGGGAACCTCTTCCAGAAAACCCTCTGGCACCTACGGAAGAATAACATTTTTTTCTTCACCCATTACATGAAGGACGCCGCCGTGGGCTAAGCGTCATAAGAGCCCAGGATTCCTTAATTGGGAGGTGTCCGCGTGTTCACAAGAAGATTTCGGGAACCCATCTTCGCTAACATTCTACTTTTTATGAGAATCATCTTCTTGAAGTTACGATCATAGCTCAAAGTTTGATGCAAATATAAATTATGAGTTTATTGCTGAATAAAAATAACTTGATTATGATGAAGTAGTACATCTATGCAGGTACACTTCTCGTTCAGGTTTCAATAAAGTATCTTTACGATATGTAATATTTTTTGTTCATAAATAGGTCATTTTTTTCCTTTCATCTTACGTCAAATTTTCTTTCATCAACAGTCTTCATGCTTTCGAATGTTCTTTCTTGCGGAAAATTAATTCCAGATCAAATAAGTTGGATTTAGAAGTTAATATTGGTTTAAATTGTACAGAATGAATTAATTTCATAAAAGTACTCCTAAATACATGCATTCTTTACAATTAGAATATAATTATTTCGAGATTATTGCATTTTAATTCATTGGATATATTGGATACATTTTAGAGAATTTTCCTTGTTAATCTTATTCGAATTTACAATTCCATATTTTTGTATTTGTATTATTTTTTTAAATATTTCAAACAGATAAAATAATATTACCCTCATCTCATGGTATCTGGTATAGTGTTAATTTTTCACGATATTCGTGAATATTGTTTACTAAGGGTGTAATAAAATTACCATCTGAAGCTGATATATTGTACATTCAACAACCAGTAATGAATTGATATAAATATCTTCAAAGATTTACACAGAAATACTACGGGTTGATCTAGTCGTAAGATATTCGTGGGCTGCTGCAACTAGAATACACTCACCACACAGGAGCAGCAATGAACAACTACATACCCTTTCCATGTTTTGGTAATAAACCAACCTTACACATAAACAACGCGCTGAATTGACCAAAATTTATCTCCCTTAACATTCATACGTTAAAAGTCGCAAATTTTCCTGCCGGCATCGTTGATTTTAACACCCAATCGGCAGCTAATGCGGCGATAAATAAGCCTAGCCTCCAATTCTCCGAGAGATTTCCAACAGTAGATGTCGACGAGGGCATTTGATGTATTCGATTAGGAAACAATCGCGTACGGATCATGAAATCCCTAATTTTACGATTCTTAAAAGTGGCGTTCGCACGTTTCGGCCGCTACACGTGTGCGTGCAGAATTTCGCGGTCGAGAGCGAAATGGTGGATGTGAATTTTGGGTGGTAACGCCTTAAAAATAGAAGAATTAAAGGAGTCCTTTTTAATTTCTTTTGGGTGAAAGAGTAATTTCGTGAGGACCTCCCTCTTTAAAAGGAACCTGTTCCATTCTTTTTGAGGGTTTCGAATAAGGCGGCTTTTAGGATGAGGAACGACGGAAGTGGTCCTCTGAAACAGTTGTGGGATTTAGTGCGGATGTCGGAGTTGAAATGTTGACCAACGAGTCGCACCGGATACGCGATTGTATGTTTCCTTCATTCCTTAGAAAGCTGTATAATCAGCTTCTGTAAAAAAATTAGGAGAAAATCATAATTTTTCCGATATTCTATAATTAAAACACGGAAAATTAACTCGAAGATTTTATATCCGCGATTTAGCAATAGTTTTCAGCTTTGGTAATCATTTGGTTATCATTAGCATTGGTTATTCTATTTGTTAAAGTTCATATTCCTTCACCAATATATGGTTAAGATGCTCAAATTCAAATTTGTCCAATAAAATGATGAGGATAGATATTGATCCCTCGATATATCAATTTTCAGGATATTCTTTTGCTATGTCCATGTTCTTATGTTTTGATTTGGTTTATTTATTATAAACTCTATAGCTCATTGCATGTAATTTCATTAGACTGTTTTCACTAAATGAGCACTATATATCATATTACCTCGTGAATGTCATTGCTTTGAAAAAGTGAAATTCCAGTCTAAAGAAAGAAAGATCTCTTAAATATACTATTGGACACTATAGATTTAAAATATTTTTCGTATCTCAATTATGATGGATGAAAGAATGAAAATTATCATTAATAAAAATGTCCTTTAAAGATAATTTGTAAGAATATTTATCATAAAAACTACTTAAATTTAGTGAATAACATACTATGTCATATTCATTCTTTTTTCTGTCCTTACTGGTTGCAGATTGTCAGCAGCTTTAATTCACCACCCAAATGATAAGTCTTCTGATTCCTTCCATTAAGAAGAGAGGGTAAGTGACACTTCCTGTTTCCTCTTAATTTGATTTCAGTTCTTCTTCTTTTTATTCCTTAAAAAGTTTTATACTCTATTTGGTCCATATTTCCAATTCGGTGTATTACCAAATTCCTTACTATCTGATGATTTTTACTTATGACTCCTATGTTATTTTAATTAAGTTGGAGTTTAATGTGTTAACTTCTATTTGGATACTAGTTAGTTAATTTTCTCCGTAAATAACGATAAAATTCGGTAAGAGTCAATGACTTTCAAAGTCCATTCCTCGCATGTTTTTAGTAGGTGATTGCACCATAGGAAGAATATCGGTCGATTTCTCATTAAGATACTTTGCAACTTCGGAATTACTCCAATAATTATCGGTTATCACGCCAGGTTTCCAAATATGGATTGCATTCTCCTGGCTGAACATCGATATCAATAAAACGCACGTAACCGGCAGTTACGGTATATTTAGATTCACAATTATATTTTTTTTCCCTTCTTCATATCGTTCAGTCGACATTTAGCTGGGTTTGGTTACACATTAGAACAAAGTTATAGATATGCATATTTTTACTATCCAAAATAGCAGTCAATTATTCTTCAAACGAAAGATTTTGTGAAACATTTTTGTGAACTTTGCAATTGTAAAGAATTTTTAACTGAATTTATAAAATATAGATGACATGTCAGACAATATGGATATCGATTATGACTTATTATAATGATATATGAGCGAAAGTTTTCATTTTAGTTAAATCATATGACGTTTAAAAGACCAGTTAGAATGGAATCACGTAATTTTAATTATTTTTAGGCCATACCGATTGTATTACAAAGAAGTATTTTAGCCTTTCTTTTTACCTATAAGTTACGGAAATAATGTTACTTCACAAATATTTGGATATATCCCTACTATAATAATGGCCAATTATAGTTAAATCAAAAAGATTCCTTTTTTCAGTGCTTATCGAAGTTCTCTAAACCTTTGATAACGTGACAAATATATTGACAATTTTAATTGATCATCCAAAATATACTATTGTATTAAAATTTGCAAACACTTTTTAAATTTAAGAGTAAGAGCCTTAGCCTTATCCCAACCCGTTCACCTGTTTATAGCGAATTCATCCCATTTTATTCGCAAATTAATTGGGCAGTTTGACCGACAAACACGATGACGACAACCTCGCGTGATGGAAAGTTGCCTCTCTTTTTTAAGATTCGTGCCTCACGGCAGTCCGTGATTTTTTTGTTACGCTCCATTGTATATGATTGGAAGTCAGGAGTACCGAGGGAAATTTTAACCATCGCCGTAATGAAAGGCTGCAAATTATAGTTCATGACCACGAATTCGCGATTCGGTTTCGCTGTTCGCACTTGAACTGGTCTTTCTGGAAAAAGTCGAAATCATTTGAGTTAAAACTCTTTGTGCTATAGCATGTGAAGTTAGGAGTTATGTAACATGAAAAAGTGTGTTGTTTTGTTGTTGAACAGAAAGTTTACGCGCGAATAAAAATATCCTATTCGAAGAAGAAGTAGAAGGGTATATAATCGTAGAGAATTCCCTATGAAATGTTTCTTCCAGCCCTTGGTCATAGTGATTCCGTTAAGAAATACTTGAAAATGAGAAACAGAAGTCTATACCACTAAAAATTTCATTTAATATTATTATAAACAGGTCATGATTGTACTATTTGTCCGGTGGCAATCATTTTAGATATATAATGCAATATAACTACCCCAACGCAATATTACGACAGCTATGAAACCATTCCATATTATGATACATATATAAACATATTATAAATATGTACCCACATAACAATAATACTACTAATAATACTCGACTCATAAAATATTGCAATTCTATTCTACTATTGTAATGCAAGTTCCTCTCAGGGTTCTCAGTAGGCCTTCACGGCTACCGTAGCTCTCCCAGGGCTCCCCACCCTTCCTCACCCTGCTCTCCAATCCACTTCTCCACCTGTTACCGCGAACGGCAAACTCGTCCTTTATATTTCTCCTTCGTCCTTTATTTTAAGGCTATCATGATTTTGATTCATATCGGGTTGAATAATATTATACTCAAGTAAATAAACTACATGAAGTCATCAAAAAAGTGAACCAGTCGTCTTTCAATAAATATTGATTACAATATACTCTACAATATAAAAATAATAAATACAAATGCTAACGTATTATCGACTCGTTAGCTCGTCATTTGTTATTTTATTCATAATGATTAAACCCCAAAACAGTTTATTCAATTCGCAAGGCATTTTATCCCACATCCGTTTATCCGTTCGCTGGTTTGTATGATCTAACTATCCAAGATATGAACAAAATGTCTTGAAGTTCGAACAGCCATTCATCCTCTTCGTCACCACATCCGGGAAAGTTATATAAATATAAATTTGATTCACTTTCTTTTCCGTAATATGTTTGCAATGAAAATTAAATCATAGTTCTTGGGAGAAACATTAGTTTAGTCCAGCCATGCCTGATGGAAAATAACAAAAGAATTCCTCTAATTTTAGAAGAATTAAGGAAGTAAGGTAGTAGATAATTTTACACTTGTAAATTAACTGAATCGGAGAAAACTAACTTAAAAGACAATTAAAAATATTAGAAAACTGATTTTAAAGGTATTTCATAACAGTAACATTCGCCCCATCACTTACGTGTGATACAGCGAAATATATTTCATAATTTAAATTGAGAAAGAGTTATTGTGGGGGCCGTTTTTATTTTGCTCCGGGGAAGCTGTACCACCAAAAATCAGCCCTGGGTGAGATGTGGGCGTGAACAGCTATCACGTTTTGGGTGTGGAAAATACTTTGGAAAAATTAATATGTCTCGTCATTCTATTCAAACACATCACTTGGTGTTCCAGTTTCACTCATTCGATTTAGAAATGGTGAGAATGAGGCTCTTAGGCTATTATTTCAAATTATATCTTTTGATGTTTGTTTTGTGTAAATTTAAATTCAAGTGCTGAGGATAAAAGCAACTTTTTCTCACCTCTTTTAATGTACTTGTTAACTCAAATGAATCTTTGCGGACTTCCCTAACTTCGACTTTCCATCGGAGTATGCCTTTCCTTTTATTTATGATCCCATTCGAAAGTTCTTTTGATTTATATTTTGAGCAGCATCGTGCATTCTTCGAGAAATTTTTGTATATGTAGAAGTCTCAATAACTCTTTCGAGGAGGTCAGAATGTGCGATTTGTCTTCCCTTTCTCCGGAGATTACTTTTCTTATTCCTTTACACCATTCTTTTGAAAGAACTGGAAAGAACATGTATCGTTTCTTTAGGATAATTCTTATGATCCATTGTTAAGCAATACTCTTTCTTGCAAACGATGGAAAATCGAATCGTTCATAACCTAATTCATTTTTTACGATAACTGTACAGTGAGTATCCATGATTAACACTTCTGTATACAAGTATTTTTTGCACAACTCATTGAATGAGAAGGCATGGCTTTCTTGAATTAAACTTCTGTAACTCCTGTTCACAAGCAATTTAATTTCTATATTTTGTAAAATTATAATCCCTATATTTTGTAAAATTTTAAACTACGTTCTGACAAAGAAATGAGATCATAAAAGATTAAAATATCATTTCATTAGAGCATATGTAAAACTGAAATTCGAGAAATCAAAACAACCTGAAAGTGTCTGCTACCCATATTGTAGAAGGCATTGATGTACCTAAAACGGGGTATGCACTCATGATTCTTGCTTCGAGATGTATTTCTCAGCAAGTTACCAAAAATAATTTACGCACATACATTTTATATCACTCTTATTAATTAGTATTAATTGTGAGTAATAAACGTTTCTTTTTTACTAACTCAAAAAGAGTTCAACTATACTTTCGATTATTGACTCACGCTATATCACGTTCGCACTTTCAATTTTTTTACTCTTCTCTCAAAACTACTTATTTTCTTTCAATAACATCATCACTCTTTTATTATCCAAGATATTTCTTAACTACAATCTCATTCCTATATTCTACTCTGCTTTCGATGTATCTTTTTCTCTATTGCGTATTTTAATAGTCACCTTCTTTCCGTGAATTTTAAACAAATTCTTACCTTGATTTCTATTGCGAGAACTCAATTATTCACGCCTCTATATTTTCGAGATAACAAAATCAAACGAGGTCGGTTGAAATTCGATATGCAAGAGCAAGGATGGATATCTAATACGCCGATATAAAATCTCTGAAAGTATAGCAAGTTTTTAATAAATTAAGAGTAAGGACGAAAGAGAAAGCTTACAAAATAATTGAAAAAATATACAAAGCTGTAAAATCAGTCGTTGCATAGCAACGCTTCCACTTTTTTCCACAATTCAAGTATTTAGTCACGGACGCAAGGCCGTATCCACCCTCGTATTAAATTTCCAGAAAATTCACACCACCTGTAAAAAGCCAATTCCTACTGAAGCGTTCGATCAATTTATCATCAAATTGATCCATTATTCAGTGCTCCTGAAATGAGGCTATGGCGTGCCAAGGCTAATCTAGTTAGGAAAATCCAATATTGCAATAATTTAACTCAATTGTCCTCCTAAATCATTGTTTTTAATGGGGATTTTTGTTGAATCATCGCGAAATTGCAAGTCATCTCCTTTTTTAAAAAAATATTCTGTTGATGATTAGTTTGTTTCATGGAAAATCTATTTTTTTAACGCTGAAATAAACATATTTACCTCTAATTTCATTAATCATACACTTTCCTCAATTATTTGTACTTACAGATTTTTCATCTCTGACGGAATGTTTGCGAAACAAATTACCAATCAGCATGGTAGTTTATCTTCATTTCATTCACATTCTTGGGTTCATATAATATTATTCAATGCATGAAGAATGCATAAGCCTTATAAAATTTTAACTGAGTTGGAACTTTTTCTGAAAATTTTTAGATATTTGTATTTAACTCTGAGGTTGGTTCCGCGTAATAAAATCAAGATTTATAAAATCTCCAATAATTAGAGAAGATAAACATACACTGGGGTCAGAGATTACCTCTAATATTAGTCCACCATATTTTTATTTAACCCTCCAAAAACCTTAGCAGCTAATGACTTTCAAAATGTTTGGAAAAATATCGCGATCTTTATTTCCTTTTTATAGGACCTTAAAATTCTTTTTCACGAGTATTTAAAAAATGTACGATGTTTTTCTATTATAAATTCTATGCTCTATATTTCTCCTTTGCATAATATTTTTTATTTCGTTGGAATTTTTCAAGTTCGAGAGATAGAAAAAGGTACACTAAGCAGATGAAAAGTTCATGAATTGATCAACTTAGAAATCAATATTTATTTTTAACTATAACGTTCTAGTTGCACTTTTGTATTGTAGCATCTTCACACTAGTATCTTTCATTCTTAAATTAACTCTCTGAGGATGTGCCTGTAAAGGGCGTGATAGGAATGTCTCTTGGAAATTAAGATTCTGAATAATGCAAATATATGTATATCCGATTGATATCTCATAATCAATGCTTAACTTCGAACGCCTTCATGTTGTCACACATCCATGTGACATGCTTATTCCCGCCTTAAATTGTTTTTTCTGTCTCCGATGGTCTATCTAAACCATTCAAATAGCTAAGTCACTTTTGCATAATTCAACACTTAATTGAAAAATAATCTGAGATAAAAGTATGTCACTTTCAATTAATCAAAAAACCTTCACAAGCACTTCATTGACTTATCCATCAATCAATCGTTATCTAAAGTCATTTCATCAGTTTCATTTATTTGTCTTTAAATTTAAACACAACTTAGTTAGAATTTAATTTTCAATTCAGTTACCATTGCAGTTCTATGTATCATATAAAAATTTCATAAGCAATATAATCTTAAGCACATATATTTTCCGTCTGCAAAATTTTTTAAAAGTTTTTCTTTTAGTAAGGTATTGATTCTTTAAAATTAATGTGATCTAGCATAACTTTGTGGAATGACGTGTTCTTATTGATTCTTTGTTTGACACATTCTCATTTATGGTGAAATCTAATCATGATATGAAAAACCATCACATCCTGAGCAAATGTATGCACTATTTAATTGTACTGACACTTCAGAACCCATCAGGAAGGAGTGCAAGTGGAATAAATCTACAAATAGACATTCGCATAACGCTTTTGAAAAATAAATCCAAAAGATGCGTCACGCTGCCTTCTCTAAACCGGAAAAACCACTCTTTCGAAATCCTCCTGAAATGCCTTGAAATACCACCTTCTTGGGACAACAATCTTCATATATCAACTTTTATGGGAAAAATAATAAATAAAATAAAAGATAACGGAGTTCTTACTCATCATTAGTGGAAGTATCAACAATGATTATACCTTTTCTTGAAGAGAATATTAGAAATTTCAATTACGTATAAGGAATTGTTGACTTTGAATTTAAATATAAAATATTCTCTCTTAGAGTGTTGGCAAGAAATATGAATTTATAAACCAAGTCCGTATTTGGTAAACATTTATAGGAGTAGTTAGATGAAATGAAGTGTAATGGCAGCTCGCCCAAAGTAAGATTTAAGCTCTTTAATAAAAAATATTAATGAAATAAAATTTGATCTGCTTTAAAGGAAGAGTATACAAGAGGTAACAGATGCATGGAATGTTCGAGAGGTAATGGAAGCATAAAACAATTATAGAATTTACAAAAAGAGTCACTTCGTACGATTGGTGACAGATTATCTGGATAAATGAATCATAAAGATATTCGGACGACATAAATTTTATTTGAAATGGAAAGAAAATTAATCCATCGCTTGGAATTATAACATTCCTTCGTGAAAAGACGTTGAATTTTTCTTAGACAACGCTCGATTATGAACAAATAATTTCGAAATTAATATTAATTTAATTATACACATGTAAATATGATAACTACTTTAATTATTTAATAAATATTTGTTATAATTATTTTATTTTAGAATTCTCGTTGACGACAGTAATCCTGCGTTGTTTGAAAAATCATTTTAAATAGCATTCAAAATGTATTTCGTAAGACTATGTGATTATAAGTATTTAACATACAAGGTTTCAAATACCGAATTTTGTGAATATTTTAATAGTTGTATAAAAACTATTTCTCATGGAATTGGAATTTATAAATATACTCAAAGTTTCTTTGTATATTAAATTCAAGTTTGAAAGTAATCGCTAAATATGAGAGCCATAACAAAATAATATACAGAACCAGTAATCCATCCAATTCGAGAATCCCAATGAAGTCCTCCATCACATATATTACTGCCATTTATCGAAGAGCATTTCGTTAAACGTCCAATTAAGGAAGCCTCTGGATTGAAATTCTAAACAGATTAACGTTAAATTAAATGATTTTCGTGCTCTCTGCTCCTTTTTAAGTCCTTTGACCATTGAGGAATAAATCGAATAGATTGGATGTCCACCTGCCACCAGTGACATCCAGGCTCTCCACCGAAGTCCCATTGTGTACCCCGAATCAGAAGAAGGGAGATAAAAAGCGATGCCATATAAATGCGAACAAACGAGTCGTAAGGAAAAGAAAAGAATATCGACCCCTCATTAAAAGCCATGGCCTCCGGCGATAGGGGTCCACGGAGCCGCAATAAAATCTGAGAGCGAATCAATCCGCTGCAGAAGATCGCTGAAAGAGAGATAAATTATTTCGGAGTTGTGCCTTTTTTGCGTCTTTCTCCTCAAAAATAAAAGGAGACATTTGATGCTCATGTTACTCTCTCCTTCACTGAATTGTATTTCACGAAACCTCTATTTCGCGTAATTACACGCTTTAAACCGATATACATGTACTGGGGTACTTACTTATTTGAAATGCGCTGCAAAAAATAAATAAGCATTATACGTTCGATGTTATGTGCACAAATATCAAATCTATATCTTATATTATGTATGGGTTATTTATAATCTAAGTATTGTACACATTTGATATTGTATTTATACAGCTTTGACGTTCAAAGTGATCAATGATTCAAAAGAATCCGGTCTTAGAATAAATACTAATTTGAATTTTACGTGCTACTGAATGAAAAGGCTGTATAAGATCAATCATATTAAAGATAATGGAGAAAAGATTTTTTAGCTTTGATTACACGTATATGTTTCGAATTTGGGAAAAAAATTGGGGCTTGCGATTTCGTAATATAAAATTATTTTCATTATACTATTGTGTTCCACGAAGTTACTCCTGCTCATATTCATTTCATTATTTTTATTTAAATAAAATCTGTTTTTCTAAATTCAGTGACACTGAATGGAGATCAACTTATTGGACGTTTATTAATTAAATATTTACAATAAAAGAAACACCTTAACACTTTATTACATCACAACATGTTTTTCTCTTCCCTCCCATCTTGAAGAAAACAATATTACATGCACTTACTTATAAATAGAACCAAAAGGCTAGCAATTTATTGAATATTTTTCCATTAATTTTAACAGTGTTAATTAAATCGTCACGTATAACGAAGCAATTTAGCTGCGTCTGTGCTCTTTTTGACGTGTTACTCTCCGATTGGAAAGGTGATGTCGAATAATTAGAGAATGTTTCCAATTATGCGGTAAACTCAAGGTCTGTTGAGGATTAAGGTCTTTTCTGTGATATATTCCAATAAATCGAGATTTTTTTAGGCCATGGCATGAGTTGGCGATATTTTCAATTATTTTCCAGGAAAGTAAAATTTAAGAAAAAAAACACAAGAAATATTCCTTAGCATTGGTATACTGACTAATTTCAAGAATCAGTTTCTGATGGGTAGAAACTTGAAGATCGAACATTTTATAGACAACTAATGGTAGAATAAGAGAAATCATGGCCACAGGAGCAAATTCATTACAAATACTTAGTTAAATTATCATTTCTCACGCAATGAACTTGGATCGATATACATGTACATCGATATACATGTACAAAGAATTTGAACCGATGCTAATATAAAGATAGAAGATAACGAAAGAAATAGATTTTTTTATATATTCACTAGGTTAAATTATACGTTTTTATTTAACTCAAAAAGTTATATTTCTAATATACGAATCTCATGAATTAAAAACATTTAACCAGATCAGAATTGTTTTAAAAACTATTTAAATAAGTGATAAAATTGTCTTTTCTATATTAAGACTCATTAAAATCGCTACCATAAAATTGTAGATAAAGCAAAGGATTAGAAATAAATCTTCGAATATCTCTGAACGAGCCTTCCTTACTCTTTGAAGATTTAGTGGACGTAATTTATAATGAAAGTGGATTCATTGGTTGAAGAAAGTTCTAGCATAAAGCATTCTGCGTAAGACGCTCTCGGTAGAGGAAAATTCCTCGTTTCCCGTTGGGTTCCGTAATTTAGCGAGTACAGTACGTGTATCTCCCGCTATTTTTCAGCCCTAAATCGCCATAGGGGCCTTGACGTAAAACCACTGTGACATGGAACAATAAAAATGCAGAAAACAAAATTGACTGCAATTCGATTCCATGTGTTGCTTTCATCGATTTTTCTCTTTTTTCCTGCGCATTTAACTCGTGAGTTCTGTGGTTCCCTACATCATCTATTATAATTATTTAAATCCTCTGATTCAAAACCGGTTCAATACAAGGCCCTCCGATTTCAGTGCTCGTAATTTTCATCAATTCCACTGCACCGCCATGTTCCCATTTTGTTATTCTTTCCGATGCACTTTTTTCAGTAATTTATCAGCGAAATTTTTCCTTCTCAGTAACTTTAGAGTCTCCGTGAGCGTTAATCAATTCATCACCACGAATGCAAGCTTGTTACTCAAAATTTATGGGTGTTTATGCAGATTTAATTCAATTAAAGTAAAGTATCGATAAATAGGGGACGCTTAATCCTTTAACATTTTAATCGAGGTGACATGTAAATTGGCATAAAGCGATATATCACTTTTCGAAATAAAATAATACAAATTGAATAAAAATAGTTGCAATCGTAAGCAATGTATATATATAAAATAAGCCTATGTTTAATTTAAATGCACTTCACTTTCCAATGAAAAATACCTTGCTTGTTTTAATTTTATATTGCTTTCACTGATCGAGTAATTTTCGATGGTTTTCAGATATCGTTCTTTACCAGAAGTTGATTGTGAGTAGATTATGAGAGAGATTTCTTTTGATGAGATAAAAAATTGAATGGAAGTTAATAAATGATTTTGCATGTTTAAAATTTTGAAATGGGCTTTTCCCATAAACTATTTGGTTATTAAAAAACTCAATCCGAACTCCTTAAAAGAAACAGGGGTTCATAATCTTTAATGTCGTTGATTCAATAAATTGTGCAGATGTTCTGCGCCGTATTATCTAGGGGAGGTGCTGTCCTTTTTGAATCATAGTAAATTTTTTCGGATCTACGATCAAGAATTTGGTTGAATTCTCACTTTCTATGGAATTCAATGTGAAAAGTTAAGAAGTTGAATGGCAAAAATTCCTATTGTTCATATATGAGGAGGATGGTAAAGTTTAAGTTGCTGCTTTGTCGTAACGTAATTATGAAGATGTCTTAAAAGTTGTATTCATAGGTAAATTTAATGCCAGGAAGATACACAAAATATACCTAAGTAAATATGTTCAAAAAGATACATACTTTAGTATTATTATATATAAATTGTGCATTAGATAAGAGGAACTATTTTAATTCATTTTATTATTCTTCAGCATGCAATTTTTATTTATGATAGATCGAACTATAACGCTGAAGCAATTTATATCATTACACCATTTCGAAAAGGAACGAATATCCTTCTAATCTAAAGAAACTCATGAGGTGTTTTTCAATAGGATTCCTCACCTCAGATAGGATAGGACTGCCTTATAACCAATCGAACTTTTAAGGACTGTGTTCATTTTTTATAATTTTAGTATGTATATAATTGCGATCGTAAATTCTGTCTCAAATTAATAACAATTAATTACGAAAACTTTAGTTGCGCAAAATTGAGCCTCGCCTTACATCCATTTATGGGGTCAATTAAGAATTTTAGAGGCAAATAATTTGATAATAAATACGCCTGGTCTATAAACAGCACGTGCATGGCTGCTGGAGAAGGGAAGGTTCCTCATTGTTAGAGTTTTTTGCAATTGATATTTTTGTTATTGCTAGAGTTTTTTAATAGATATATAACGATACGGTTATCTTGTGGGAATGGAATATTCTATGATAGATCAATATTTACTATAATAATTATACTTTATTTAGGGAATAGTCTTTTGATTTTATGAATATTCTTCAAGACCTGGATTCTTTATTCAGAATAAGGTCGATCTATATTTAATATTTTATTGATAGGGTTATAATTATACTCTCGATTGGTCGTATGAGCAAGATCGTGACCCATGAAGGTGTATCTACTCTTTTCCGCGTACATGACGTGATACTCTGCACTGCATTCCAAATATCTGACCGATTTATGACGAGAAATCGAAAAAATGAAATATCCGAATTCCGAAACGTAAAGAAATACGTCCGCCATAGAAATCGTTTCGATTCCAAGGTTGAAAATAATTCACGGAAATTCTGTTCAATGACTTTGATTATGGTGATCGGGCCTTTGAATTTCCCTTGAGAAAAATACAAATGAGGATTAAAGAGTAGCTCGTAGAAAATGATACATGAATCGCTTGAATTAAAAACTTGACCTGAATATTCTTGAATTGTAACGGGATTTAAAATTCGATCTGCAAAATTTCTTATAGATATTTTTATCTATTTGAAAAGTATACAATATATAGAAATTTAAAATATATTGCTTATTTGAAAGTTCATCTGAACTCCATCGTTATTTCAGAACATAATCTCTAAAGTTTGGAATAATTTGAAAATTTTCGGATGAATCCCTAAATGTAAATATAACATAAATATGACCTTAAGAAATGCATGCATCTTGTTGAATAATCATATGAAATGGTAATTGAACTCGTTGTAGATTTTAATAAAGATGAGTACATAAGAAGTCATCGTTCAGCACTCTCGCTGAAACTTACGCTCTAGAACTAAACCTTAGGAATTTTAACCATTGGATAGAAACTATATCATATTATGTTCCCTCCTTCGGAGGAACAGTAAAAAGTTTATAATTTCTATGTATGAAAACAATCATGCGTGATTAGTTTCATGTACCCATGAAGGTTCCTATGAAAAGTTATGGTTGCTGTACTGTTGTTGATGAAGTAAGTAAATATGTTGACAAGTAGTGCTTGATGTACACCGGTACGCAATTATTCAATTGGATTCGGGCCAATTTTATCAATTCATATATTATTAATAAAGTTTTGAAAGATCTAATCTGTGTACCCATAACTTTACAAAAATGTGTTTCAATCAGAAATAGAATTATATTATTTATAATGAATTGAACCACTAAAAATGTATGACCTGAGCGTAAAAATATTTTATTTTTTCGGAAACCCATAATTCTGAAGAAGATAAGGTCTCCTCATCCTGCTGCTATTTTAACTAATTTAAGTCTAATGTTTCAATATTTATCGTCTCAATATTATTTCTCAATAGACAAATATTTTGGAAATATGCCGTTATCTTCATCGTTCACTAAATGAAAGTGTTTGAGGATAGTAATGTAATTGCTAAATTAAATTTGAGTAGTTTATTATTGGTGTACTTAAACAATGAAGCAGTTGAATGATTAAATTTTCGATGTGAGCAATTATATATAAATTATAGATTCCCCACAAGGAAATGTATCAATATTTAAACAATCTGTTGCATCATAGCACATTTTTTCATAATGCAACTCCTATTGGTTTTGTCATCAGTTCCCGCCATATAATTTTCCTAACCATGATCAATTTATAATCTTTTATGATGTTCCTATGAAGATATGCTCAAATATGGTAGCATTACATCTCTACTTTTTAATTGTTTCGAAGAAATTTAATCCTCCTAATTTAAATGACTTTGTGAAATTAGGAAACTTGTTTCTGCGGCTAATTTAACCATACTGTTTCAAGGATCGTTTAAATTCTGTAGGTTTTTTTAAGGTCGAGAAATGAGGGCAAAGATGCTTAAATTCACTCCACTGAAATGCATAGAGCCTTATCGAGTATATCGTCTGGTGCAGTGCTCAAAATTCCGTCTCGATTACATGCTCCGGAGCGCTGCGTTTGGGAGGCGAAGCGTGTCTCTGAAATAATCGTCGTGTTTAGGTGCTTTTCCGCCCACAGCACAAATTGGTCTCTTTTTGCGTATGCAACCTTGGATTCATCAGCATTGCCTGGCACGGACCACTTGATCAATTTTCTTTATAAAGGTATCTTTATGGAGGGTGCCAAAATGAAAGCGGATTGTGCCCATTTTGTTCTTTTTTCTCGATGCAAGTATACGTCAATCGTCGGAATTCAATTTCATAATCTAGTTATTAAAAAAAGCCATTTGGAATCTACATATCTCGTCCATTAATGAAAAATACTGAAACAGTAATGAGGAATTAGTTGAAATACATTCATCAAGTGGCAACAAAACTTTAAATAAAAAAAATTAATAATTGATAGATAACACTATGTAAATATACCTTGATTTATCCGTAAAGTATACCATTTATATTCTATTTTCATAGAAAATCCTGATCTTTGCCTATCTTTCTAAACAACATAACATAAAGTGCAGAATATCTACCGAAAGAGGATAAAATAAGTAATCAAAAGCTGCTATAATGTTCTTATATTCTTATAATATTAGCATTTTTCAAAGTAACTATAGTAAAATTATCGTGCGCATATTCTTTTCGACCTAAAAAGAAGAATAACTCATAAAAATAAGAATAGGATTTACGTTGAATACTCCAAATAGTTATATGACGGAAATATTTTTTCTTATCGATAGAATCCCAATCTGCCGCATGAAATCAAACTCCGGAGACTGTGTCTTACCGTTCTTACTGGTCGTTTTGAAAATGTATAATTTGGAGTTATAATTCGAATTATGTTATAGTGATAAAATGATACTAATGATAAGATGCGGATAAATATTTTGGAAATTATAAAATTAAAATCATTGATATTCATTTATTTATTTAACGTAGACCGCACAAACATTCACATTCTGGACAATTGCAGCATGCTACTTAACTCAACAATGGACGAAAACACACTCTTAATTTTCTATTCCTTCATTGAAAGCATTCTATGAAAACGAATCAAAATTTTGTTGCACATTTAATTCAATATATAGCAACCCGAACGCTTCTTAGTGTAAACCTTGACCCAAGTGGTAGCAAATCACCGAATGTGGCTCACCTCACTGCAAGTTTCTGATCATTTAAAGGAGAGACATTTCTCAATGCATTTCGTTGGAGGACGGACGCATATGCACCAGATTGTCCTTCGCACAACCGATTAAGAATGCAGTCTCAGACGATTTCGGTGATATAAGGTAGACTCCCTCCCAATTACCCATGGTGTGTTCGCACATGTGCAACCTGAGTGGATACGCCCCCTGCAACCACACCCTGATTCATCGTTTTTTGCCGATAATAATTCATTACCTTGTCCAAGGCTGCGCTCAATAGTGGCTTCAATGGGTTTCTGTGTACTGAAATAGGTATTTTTATCTAAGCCTTCGGTTTGTAGAGCATTATTTCAAATCCATTATTTGAACTGGAACTTTATTCTATTTTTGTAAATAGTATCATTTTCATTTATAGGCCTTTCAAATATTCATATCATAAGCTGTTTAAACAGAGAAAATTTCAATAATGTACATGATCATGATACTAAGAAAGATAGTACATTCATATCAATTGTATTTCATGTCGCTTTAAGATAATGAAGCGTGTTTGACAAAGCTTTGCTTCATTTATTTCATTCCATTTTAACTCTTGCACTTTTTATAATTATCTTCAACCCTAAGTTATTGATGTTATTAAATAGCTAAAGTTTGCTACTACTTTCATATTGAAATTAACTGAATTAGTCCTCAATGTAGCTCAAATTTTATTATAAGTCAATTAATATAATAATAGTCTCCTTTAAAAATAAAAACACTTTTTAATATAATACAGATAGAATTTTATTGTTATACTGTTGAATATGGCTAATGTTAATAATTCTTTATTTATATGTTTATTCATTCAAAAAATTTACCTTGTCTGCATTTATAATTACATCAATCAGAATAATCTGCCTGAAAATATATTAGAACTCTACAATGGTGTTATCTATAAATCATTTTTTTGTTACTCAATCACCTAGGCAAACTAATTCATCCCTCAGCAACCTATAATGGCATGGCAAAAATGAACTTCCATGTATTTACATATCTCTATCCTAAGTAAATTTTGCTGGTATCAATTTTAATTTTTCAAAATTCTTATGAAGGTTTAATTTAATTCATCTTTTTGTAAAAAAACCATATCGGATGTGGTATGTTTAATTGTTACTCTATATTAGACAATATTCACCTCAAATGGTGAGTAGTGATGAAGGAATTTGAGGTTTCAACCAAACAAGGAGGTATACCATTACAGAATCATTATGGGCAATTTTAACACTCATGAATGCAATGAGTTGAATGAGAAATCGTTGGAAAATAAGGCCTTGAAGAAAAAAATTATCCTGTTCGTAAAGTTTGCAGAACGTACCATTTTATACATCTGTAATGCAATTTTTATGAATAACTCGAATGATAATGAACATTGATTATTGTAAAATGAAATACGTTGAGAGTATTTGTTGAGAGATTTGTTTATTTTTTGACAACAAGAATGAGATGAAAATACCATCTCTATGTTCTGTGTATGAGTAAGTAATGGTTGCACAAATTTTACCCACAATTTTCTGATGATAATTATCATTGCCACCTGGTCAGAAAACTAGTTGAAAAAGAATTTTCAATATATAAATAATGATGGTTATGCACAAACACACACACCCATGCACACTTTATCCTGCTCGCTTGTACTTTTTATCTCTACAGATTAAAATAGATTTATGAAATATATCCTTTTGGATATTTATTTCTCTCCACTAATTTACGTATTCTTCATATTTTGAAATAAGTATTTCTGTAATATTTTTATATATAAACATTTTATTATACAAATTTTAAGTCAATAAGATTATAAGAATCTCTCAATAGCTTTCATTCTACATTTATTTTCAATTTTTGCCATCAGCATATTTCTTTAATTAATACTGAACTATATTTAAAGAGGATCTGTTGAAAATATATTTATAAAATGCTTAAATTAGGAATATCTTTTAATTAAATTGAACAATTAAGTTCACTTGTAGATTTAACCAATAAACCTACTTCTTGTTTTTGAATATCAAATTAAGACATCTTTACATACAGTTTTTGATCTGCTATTATATTGTAATAGATTCCATAACTTTAAATCAAATATATTTCCGAAAAAAAAACAATGATACTACATATAGGAAATCATGCTAAGTTTTTTATTTTAATATTTTAATTGAATCCTATGATTTGTTCATGAGCTTAAATTGCTGGTATATAAAATCAAGAATCAATGATTGCAACTGCTCTACTCCAAAATAGAAATAATCTCAATACAGGGTGACCTGAGTTTTTCTTTTATTCAACAAATAATATTATAAATATTTTATTGTAAAGGATTGTTATTGATTTAATATCAGGAAAATGTCTTTAAAATTAACTGTGTTCAATTAATATTACATCAGATATTGATTAGACAAGGCACCATACACATTTAATGATAATGAATATTTTAATGATCATATAGGATATATACAACATATCAGAGTGACAATGAGAGAAAGGATGTACTCTAAAAATTAAAGAACAGAGCTATTATGCAAGTAGTCTTCTTAATTTTGAATGATTCTCTCTTCTAATAAGCACATAACTCTATTATATATATTGCTAAAGTTCACTTTTAGAGCACCAGATAATCCATTGCTAAGAAAAGCATTTTCTTATCTAATTTTCATGTTTTATACATAGATTATATGATTAATTCCCCTTTAAATGCTGTCCATTATTGATACCCTTTTAAGTTGAAATTTTCTGTATTCTTCTTAGTAAAGAAATAAGGGGTTTCTTTGGTTGGACATTTATATTCATTAACCATATAGTTATCCATGTCATCAGTTTTGTTGCCTACTGGCTCCAACATGTTATTCCATAGATGTATTGCAGCTGAAAAATAATTAAATTGATATATTACTTATCATTGCTTTATCATCAAGTAAACTGAATACATAAATGATGACTTTATAAATTTATGATTATATTCTCAAACAAAAATACTCATTCCTAATTTACTTCTAAATTTTCTTTCACATTTTTCTATAAATTAGCACTTGTAAATAGTCAGTATAGTTTTTAAACTATACTCATAAAATCTTACTATTGATATCTAAACAGTTTTATAGCAAAATGCATAAAAAATAGGTAATAATATGCTCCATTCCTCATTAATGTTGATTCAATTTATACTTGGGATATTGCAACAACAATGGTCTCATACAGAATAAGAGTAACAACTTTTAATGACAGAAAAGTATAATCTCACCAATAGCTAATCCTCTTTGGTTGAAATGGAAACATTCTGGAGTCCAGATTGGTGTCTCTGATGAAAATATTTTGGAGAGCCTGTCTTCCTCAGAATCCCCATAATTTTTTGGTGTATTCATCACATGGAAAAATGGTTGCCATTCAACAGTGAAGTCTTCTCTGCCGTCATAACGCCCACTAAATACCTGAGTTATATTAATATTGTAATATAGGAGATAAAAATTCATTGTTAACATTCTACTTTAATTCAGTATTTTTATGAACCTTCCTCACAGAGTTAATTTTAAATATGAAACCTATACTTCCTCTCTACAAAGATAAATTTATGAAAGTGAGCACAGTACTGAAGATTTTTAGTATACATTTTCATCTTTTTTATCATCTTAATATAAATTTATTTATATTTCTTAAGAAATATTTTTACTCTTACAATTTACATTTTGAGAGTGATTAACTTTTCGTAAATTATCATGACTACCTTTCAATAAAGCAAATTTACGTAAATGGCATTAAATGCCTTTTTCTTGATGGAGAAGGAGCCCATATTACAATAGAAGATATGGTTCACATCCATAAATGTCTTGTGTAAACTAATGATAGCTATTTTCTGAATTGCTAAAAATTTGAGTACAACAGAAATTGTAATAATAATTGTAATAATAATTGTAATAATAATTGTAATAATAATTGTAATAATAATTGTAATAATAATTGTAATAATAATTGTAATAATAATTGTAATAATAATTGTAATAATAATTGTAATAATAATTGTAATAATAATTGTAATAATAATTGTAATAATAATTGTAATAATAATTGTAATAACAATTGTAATAACAATTGTAATAATAATTGTAATAACAATTGTAATAATTAATAAGTATTTAAAAAACAAAACTCATCCTCACCAGTTCTTTTTCAGCCATTTGATATTTACGTGCTTCTGATGAAACATGAATTACTCCCTCTTTCAATGATGAAAATTTATAGAGGCAAGAACAGGCAACTCTTCTGAAGATGTCACAAAAAATTCCAGAAGGAATACGTGCAGATATGGATGGATCTATAATCATACATAGAAGTTTCATCAAGCATTATCGTAGAAACATTTCAAGCTAGGCTTAAGAAAAGCAATTATACTATGATATAATAACTATGATATAATAACTATGATATAATAAATATGATATAATAACTATGATATAATAACTATGATATAATTACTATAATATAATATTTTTCTGTCTTGAAATTCAAGCTTAAATTGAGTTTTTATGATCTTTCATCCTTTTATAATTATTAAAGAATAAATATTTCCTTACCAACAACAGATATTATGTTGATAAATATTCTTGGTACATATTTATATAAATAGTCCAAAGATTTCTGTAGATGTTTTTTATGAGCTTCAGCAGAATACCTTCTAGGATCATAGCATTGTTTAGAGCATAAATCATTTTGTCCAATCATGATTGACAAAAGCTGTGGGAAGACAAGACACATTCTTTACTATTCTTAACTTCAGTAGTATAATGAAAAATAATCTGATATTTAAATCAGTATTCTTAAAAATTAGCATTTCTTTATAAATATAATAATTATAATACTTAAAATACTTCAGAAAATTATAATTACACAATTATTACAATACCTTCCAATCATTTTTGAAATTTATATTTTTATTTTGATGAATTTTCTTCATAAATAACTTTACTTGATTGAATAAATCTTCATCATTTGCAGCTGCAATAGCAACATTCAACTGAGCATTATGCGAGTAAAAATCTCCTCTTCCAATTGCATATCCTGTTAAATTAGGGTTAAACATCTTTATTATATTTGGTAATGTTGTATATTCATGCCATGATCCAGCACCACCTATATAAAAATGAAAATAGGGTTTTATTAATACCTATGTACTTAGAGAGAAAATTATGAGTTAATTTATATCATTATATCATTTTCAGTCTCAACTAATAAAAAAATTTAATTGGTTAGTCAGAACTTTTTATAACTCTTTATTATGTGTAATCAAATCTCCTAGGGTTGTATTATAAAAATATTGGATGATCAATCGAGAGTTTTTCTACATTAATAATTTTTGACCAACTGCAATGTTTTAGTTCATAAGTATGTATATGAAATATTTTATGATTTCTCTTACATAATATAAACTTGAACTAAATTTGTTAAAATGTTAGGCATCTAAATTACTGGAAATGTACTGCAATGTAAAAATGTACCCATGAAGAATGTACTAGAAACTGAGAATTCTTCTTCTTCATATAATAATAATTTAACTATTTGGAAAATTTGATGGGATGATTACAAGATGGCTTAGAAAAATAGTAAAAGAACTGGTGAATTAAAAAAGGCCAAAAAGTGTTATAAATTGAACTGCCCTTACATTTCAATCTTACACTTACTTATATAGTATTGAAAGTTCGATGGATGGAAGCTCCTAGGTGAGTTGATTGAAGTTAGGCTGGATATTGTGATGATAATGATTGACATAGATAAAAGAGTGCATATCAATTTAAATATATATGAATAAGCTAAGTAAATGATTTTTCTTGAGTTTGATGAATAATATATAAAAATGGCAGATTATACTTCAGAGGAAGATATGCAAAAGTAAGATGGAAATAGAACACAAAAAGAACATACCTTTCAAGAGGCTATTACAAAATTTCTTCTTGGATTATTATATTTTTTGCATTTATACTGACTTTTATCGTATTAAATGGATTACGCTTACCACTGATTGTTAGAAATTCGCTCACCTCCAGAGAATGAAACTCCTCTATCCTGAATTAAAAGTCCTAATGGACTAAATTCCCTTGCTACATTAGCTGCTGTAAGAGAATCACCCATGGCACCAATAACATCAATGTCCCCAGGACGAAGTTTATGGACACTTGTTGGTCGTCTTTCTGATCTCCATTTCGGTTTATTAAGTACATTATCACATGGAAATGGAAGAAATTTAGGTTTCCGTGCCTGCACAATTTTGTGGTAATCATCTGGTGGATAAGTAAAACTATTCACTTCCTGAAATATGTGCCAAAAATTACAATTTCAGATGAATAATTTAAGTTATTAAAAATATAAAATGGAAAAACCTTTAGGTCATTCATGTATATGACAAGATTTATTTATTACTCTAATAATCTTTTTGAGGCATAAAAACTGGTATATAGATTTATAAAAGATTAAAAGCATACAAATCATAATTATTATTTTATGTTTGAGTTTTTAATCAAAAGTAGTCCATATATTAATATTTGAAAATAATTTAAATTTATTGTGACTGCGGATTGTCAATTCTATTGTTGAATAATGGTTAGGTTTGAATCAGTTTTAATATGTAAGTTAAGATTCATTTAGATATAATTAAGCTAACTTAACTAAATGTTAATCATAAAATTATCACAACCATAACCATCAAGTATACCCCATGTAATAAATTGAAGTTGATTGAATATACAGAAATTATTGTTTAATAATCTCGAGTAATAATCTCAGCTTAATTGATGAGGAGGAAATTTTAATGAACAGATTTCATCAAGCCACATCCTGGGAAAACATTATCCTACATCTACAACAACTTTTCAAAAGTCCGAGAGAATAATAATTTTCTTTATTAAACATTGAATCCTTGATTTTTATCTCTCTCTCTATGTATTAATAGGTAATTAAACTCTCTCATCTCGAAGGTTGTGTTATAAAAGCAACAATAACTCTTTGGCGTTACTTCAATTTTTAAAATATTTGAAGAACTTTGATCTCCCTTGAATTTTAATACCAGTCTCCTTGACTAGCATGTTGAGTTTTAGAAAAACAGTTCAAAATATTCTAACACCACAAATACACACATAAAAAGTGAGTTTTAGATTAATTGCATTTCAAAGTATGTAATAATTAAGTGATTTTTATCACTAAATTATAAATCCAGATTTTAATGAGAATACTACATCCAGATCAAAATTAATGGAAGATGAGAGAAAATAGAACGTTAGAAAAATGAATAATTAAAGGAGATAACATACCTCCACGATGGAGTCTATACTCTCGGTTGTGAGGAGCCAGTTTGAAATATTCGAGGACGATTGATTTATCTTTCGGCGAAGGCTCTCTGATCCCACTTTGGCAAAGAGCAACGTCCAAAGAAACACTCTCACCGCCAAACCAACCTTCTTCGGTTTAAGCAGTTCCTGATGATGCCGTGCGAGCTTCTCCATGGCTATTGAGGAAATACTGACACAGGAATGCTTTACAGAAGACTCACAAGGCTTATATACCCAGCCTCAAAGATCGAAATTTTAGCGCGGTAACTTTTTGGTCCCCGTATCTAAGCTTAAAAAGTGAAGGCCGCCAATCTGTAGAATGGATATTATACTTCATAATTGTTATTTCTTTCTGTTAATTGCGAACTTGAGATACATATTTCAAAGCATTAATTTTTTACATTTTTTAGAGCTTCATTTCCTGACAAATTATTTAACAGAATCATTTGCTATTACCCATCTCATTTTTAAAATGGCTAAAACGAATAAAATACTTACCTTGTGATATTTCGTAAAATTAGCATTTATTGATAAAATCTTCGGTAAATTGCAATGAAAAACTGAAGGCCCGAAACATTTCGGCTACCACTGGATTCCATCACAGAATTTCGTCATCGGAGAAACTTAGTTATATATAAAATGAATACATATTCGCGTTAAGGGCGTATTATCGTTTGGCTATACTAATACTTGTATACCTATATGGCTATGCACACAGAATTGGGATTCGATATTAATTAATTATTAACACGTGGATTGAGCTGAGAGCATGATCGCAGGATCAAAAATTATTTCCTACCTATTTATTTTAGTAAAATTATTTTCAATTTTTAACTATCTTTTATAAATTGTCTAAGGAATTTTAAAAATGAGAAACTTTGTAGCGAAAAAGGATTATCTATGAATATTTGGCACCATTTTATCATAGGTCTAAACATTATTTTCCGGAAAATGCTTTTTTATTTAATGAATAATATTTATTATAGAATCTTTCTCTCTTTTCGCTACAGATTTGTAAATTATTATTCATAAGTATTCATACGGGTTATAGATATCTTTCTTGCGGCAAAACTTGAAAAGACTAATTACATGATGGATAATCAGAAACCATATAATAACTATCCTTAATTTAGGCATGTTATTTTATCATGAAATTGATGCCTAAATTATAAAATTTGAATAAGGAATATATAAAATCCAATATACTTTTTAAGAGGAAATATCAGATGAGCCGAAAGCCAAGGGCGCGCTAACCACGAATAAGGACTGGTCTAACTAGTTTTTGAAGAGCTTAGACGTTATCATTTGATTTACGGGAAAGTGATAGGTTAGGCTTATTAGAACAAGGTTTTTCTTGAATTTATCTCATCATTTTTGGCAGGAAAAGATTAATAATTCCTCATTAAAGATAGGAAGCACACTATGTACTTAACTGAATGACTGCCCTTAACGTTCTTAGAATTAATACATAAATATTGCTTCTTTTTTCACTTGGGAGAAGTGGCTTTTATTTAAATACTGCAATGCTCACTAAGTAAAAAGTGAGATTCAAGATAGTTGTTTTATTAAGTCCGTAGCGAGTATTTGACGGCAATATTAATAGGATTTGATATAAAATATATAAATCGTAATTTTAACATAGGAGCGCTGAAATAACTAAAGTAGAGCTTCATAGCCAAATTATGACCTTCTATCAAGCAAACTCTTTTTATACGTGTTTCGTCTTGTTGAGAGATCAATATTTGAATTCATTTTCGGTGACGGAATGTAGATAATTTGCTCGTAAATTTATTTGATAGATAAAAACTTGCCGATTCAAATAGAATGCTGTTCATAATTAGCGCTAACTTAACTATTGTTGGTGAAATGTGATAACTTAATGTAAATGTTCCAAAAAAGATACAATCTGCATGAACAGTATGCAATAGAACGCATGAATTATAGTTCAAGAAAAGATATTAGCTCTTCCTCTTTTATTTGTATATAAATGAGTGTTTATTTTCGATTATAAAAACTCCTTACCTTCCTTGCAGTATTCTTTATATCCAGAATAATTACTGATGTGATCTATATATGAATATGTAGTAACAATTCTTATATGTTCTTATAATATGTTTATTATCATAGAGTTCGTTTTAAAAACTACGATTAACCAAATCAAGCATAGATTTTGATCGAAAACTTAATTTTCTAAATATTTTTCTAGCGTTCTTTTGCGACCATTTTGAATATAGAATTATTCCGAACGTCTTGGGTTGCGAGAGTAATAGAGGGGAGAGACTTATACAAATGATTCCAATTTCTTATGCCTAACCTAACAGCGGTTCCTAACAATACAATATACCTCAGTATTTTTCTCTTGAACACCACGAAAAGAAAACACTCTTCCATCGGATATTGCCGTAATGCTTATATAAGCGCATCCACGTTTTACGGAAGAACATCTCATTGATTAGGTGAAAATCGAAGTCGATATCCATTCAAATTCAGATCCTCTTTAGCGGTGATACGGTTGGAAACAGTTCGTAGCGGAAACTAGTCTTATGGATGTATTGGATACCTTGGACCATGCTATGACAGCTTAAGTGGAATGCCATTTTTTAAATGGGAAACACGTTAGCCAAAGACCAAGAGTGACCTTTACCGTGAGGTCGAAGGACATCTGTTACATCATGACCAGCGACCAGACATAGTACACCTTCAAAAAATAAAACCTTTGTTAATGAAGAAGTCGTTGTTCTGTTCTTGTACGAAGTATATGTGTGTGTACATAAGAAGGATATCTAAAGTAACTTTTATTCGCGGAATTGATTACATCTAGTGAATTCCCGAGAGGATTTTTTTTTAGTTTTGATAAACCGCCAAGAGACAGATTTTTTTCTCTCGCCTCGATTAACAAACAGCGGATGTCTGCATTGAATGTCAACGTAAAGGTCCCTCACCTTCAACTGATGGAATTCCTAAGTCGTTATAAAGTTAACCCTAACGAAATGTAATGAAATGAAATCCAGCAATTCCTCAGCTTGAGTAGTTTCTGTTTTGAATCATTACGAGTATTAGAAGCAAGAAATTTTCTTTTTAGTCTGCAAGACTAAGCTCTCATACGAAATTTGGAATAGTTTGAAACTAACAAAGAACTCCAAAGATTAAAGCAATGTTTAAGGGTCAAACAACGCGCGAGAAAGCGTCAAATGATCATCAAAACCCAGGTTTGATTTATTATTTTGTAAATCATTTGATCTTTTCGTATTTTTAGAATCATTTCAAACATTTCTTAGAAAAGTTATCATCTTTGAAAATTAATAATGTACCTTAGTTTTTCAAAAGTTGAAAAGATCCAAGGACAGTTATTACCCACGGCAATAAAAATTATGAAAAATAAAAACTTAAATATTTAAAAAAGTATTAAAATTTTTATAATATTATATCTATTGAGTTTTAAAATAAGTAAAGACACGGATTTTAAATATTCTTTTGAGGTTACATCTACTACTGAAAAACGCTTTTAGTGATCGAAAAAAATTGAATAAAGAGATTCGATCTGAATACTTTTGCAGGCCATCATTACAAATCTGTTTTACGTAAATAAACTATTTATTCAAATGAGATTACTTGATCATGTATATCAAAAGAAGTCCATCTTTCTTTAACAGATGACAGTGCTACCTCATAACATATCACAAGCAAAACTGCTTAATTATCCCATAAAATCCCTCCCTAATATTCTCCTTCGAATCCATTTATAGTGATGCTCATGCAATCTTCAGCTATTTCGGAACTCGGAGCTTCTCCAGAGCTATCACCGTTAACCTTGATCTAATACGGAAATGATGAAACTGCACGCACGATCAAAAACTTAATTGGGACTTCGATGAATACCGGTGCGCGAAAAAATTACCTTGAAGAAGAAATTCTTTCATCATATCAAGCATAGGTTCATTAGATTTCTGGCTAAAATTTCCTCTTCCGAAAAATTGTTAATATGACCCGTTGTCCTTGAATGAGTCAGGTCAGGTAGAGATTGACCCCAAAAGAAGGAAAACCGATCTTCCGGCTTTCTTCAGAAAGGAAATATCCCTCTCGTTTAATTCCATTTACTTTAGTATAGCTAAACTTATTTATGACAAACGTAAATTACATGATTATACGTCCCTAAATCTTGTAAGAATTGCCGAGGACGTAGTTATAAAACTTGATTGATTAATCTGGTAATACTATTTTATTTCGAAGTTGATACTTAGATACTGAGTAATTGAATTTACTCGCTGTTTAAAAAATTCACTTATTACATTAAAAATTTATAAAATGAAATTCCATATGCGGAGTATTTACAACTCATGTTGATTGAATTTAAATACCTAGTTTTACTTCAATTCATGCACTTTTCCAATGGTATCACAAATTACTAATGTTTATTATTAGTGACTTCAAAATTATAACTTGTTAATACTCTATTAGTATTATTCCATCCACTACAGACTTAAAATTACATTAAAATGGTTGTTGGATAAATCATTCTTTTATGAATAGATGAAAAACAGTTAATATTATAACATTTTCCAGCCAGATATAGTATAAATAACAATTTCATTGTGTCAATATTCATTGCAATTTGTATAGAATACTAATTATTTCAGGAAAGAATTTATTCTCACTTTATACATGGAAGCTCATAGCAAATTGACTAAGTTTATTGTCAATATCAGTAATATTTTTCACAAAGATTTTGCACTACAGAAGTTCTTGATTTTAATTACACATAGGAGGAACAAATACCAGCAAAAAATTGACAGAATTCATACAAAATTATTAGGGCCTATGAAACACTTAGAAAATTTACAGCTATAATGATGTAATGAAGACTGAGAATATAATATTTTATCTTTCCAAAAGTATTAACATATTATCCACACGAAAATATACAAAGGTAAATATGCCTTAATATACCTTATTTAGATGATAAAGCATAATACAGGAGGATAAGTTTAATAAACACACAATTTTTTATCATGCCTTGTACTACGAATTATCTCCCATAATATCATTAAATAGATAACATGGAATGTTTTTACATAAGTTACTTTTTACTACTTTAAAGATAGAAAATAGTACCATTCATTAATACTGTTACCAATACTGAAGCAACAACGTAACTGAGAATAAGACATAATTTAGCTTAACTAGAAGTTAGTATTAAAACAAACAGAATGACAAACCACTGAATATCAGGAATATGTATATAATTATTCCCTTGACCAACATTGTGACATTTTTCATTTTGGACAAATGAAAGTCTATCAAAACCAAAAAGAAATTTTAAGTTTACCATCTACAAACAATATTTCATAGAATATGTTCTAAGGAAATATAGAATTCAAAGTTCCCATTAAAGTAGGATGGTTTCCGCTAAAATGAAATAGTAAAAGGAGTTGCTCCATTATTTTCATTGAACTCGAGAATTTTTTCGAGTGATAAACATAAGATTTAAAGTAATTGAAGTACTACATAATTATGTAATGCTAATTCTTTCATAACCAATAAGATATTGAAGCAGAAACTAATAAATGCAAGGGAAATAAATCATAACAATGAATAAAACATAAACAAAAATAACAACTGTACAATTCTTTAAATAACAAATTTGACTTACAGGTTTTAAGTATTTGGTCCAAAATCTGAGATCAAATGTAACTTAAACTCATTTGGAGTTCCTCAGATTATTATTAATAATTATTGCACTCAGTATATTATTAACCTAGAACAGTAAATAATTATTGATTCACTAGATTCAATTTCCCGTCAAGAAAAATTACACAAGAAACTGATAATGCAGAAGAATTTTCACAACATTAGAAAGTGAGACCTTGTAAAGATCTTAAAGAGTACCCAATATACAAAAATACCCTTATGCTTTTGAATAAATCATTACTTCAATATATAAATATCTATATATCTTGCAAATTAAAGGAGATATTGAAAATTAAAGAGCATAGGATTAATTTAAATTTGCCATGTTAGTTGTATATGATTTTATTAGAACAAAATTATCAGTGAAATCCACTAACAAAGGATATAATTTACCTTTTTCATTAAATAAATCACCATTTTATAGAAAACTCATACATTCTAATTGCACAGTGCTGAGGTGCTTCCTCTTTTTGATGAGAAGAGAATTTTGGATATGTTTCAGGAATAGTGCAGGGTATACACATTTTTCTAAACAGATATGAATAGTTCACATATGTTCTTAAATTTAAGCATAAATGATTCATAACTGAACATCGATAAAGAAAATTACTATAATAAGCCCATACTCATCTCCATGAGACAAAGGCTTTCTTGCTCCTTAGCTATAACAATTAGGTGAAACATTAATAAATTAGCATTTTTGTTACTACTTGATTAGCACTAATTTTTCACTTGTTTCCACAAATGAAAATATACTTTAAATTATAGGCCCAGAATATGAATATAATAAATTATATCAGTGCCAAGACACCATTTTAAAGTTCATTTAAAGAAAACATACATTTAAAGGAAAATAAATTTCCCTTTGGATATGTTTACATACATGTTCTCATTTTTAACCTTATTCAGCAACAATTTATATTACAACATGGTCATGAACCATTCCTACTGATGTGTAAAAGGGATAAATACATAAATTTAAAATTGTTTGACACTATCCATAATGCATTCCAAAATAGTAATAAATATTCTCAAATTAATCTGACTAAAAATTTTGTTTACATATCAAATGTTATTTATCAAATTTGCAATAAAACTTGTCTATAAGAAATTTAAGTATTGTTTGAGAGTAAAAATTACTTCAATGCCTTCAAAATATATCAAGTTGCCATTAATCCATATAAAAAATAATTTTTACAGGAATTGTGCATAAGTAGCAAATAAAAAATTCCAACATGATTTATATATAATATACTCATTCATAATAATTATGATCTTATGATTGCATGTTTTAAAGATAAGTACAATGATGGTATCAAATATTGGAACCCTAGTGAAGCTTTACAAAGCATCAGAGGAAAATTGACTATACTGGTTAAGTTTTAAAATATAACAAGGTTAAGTTAACCTTTATCACAAACTTAAAACACATAAATAACTGAAATTATTTATGAATTGATTGATTTCATAATTCACAGCAAATAAACTTTATCACGCATTTTTTTCCATGTTGTAATACATATGTCTTTATATTCCAATTTATAAACTTTTTTGGTGAGAAATGACGGAGAAAACATTTGAAAAAGAGATTCAAAATTTTTGGTTTTTTATCCAATGAGGGAAAGGAATGACACTGCTCAGATTTAAATGCATTAGTATACTTTTTGTTATATTTTTAAATACTTCTTCTAACTTTAAGAAGGTTAATATATATATAAAAGAGGTCATTTCAAGCTAACTAATAAATTTTTGAATTGATTTAGTTCCATGCCCTACTTGAAAACTGATTCAATATGTAGATCAACAATTAGGATTTAAGACCTCAGCTGAAGTAATTAATGTCAATTAACATGATCCAATTTATTAAACATCTTCAGGAAAAAGAATAATTTGCAAATTTAAAGTTTAAAAACACTTTTAGTCAATCTACTGTTCAGGGATAGCATAAATACAAAAATTGAAAAGTTGACCTTATGCAAATTAAACTCTAGCACTTATGCTTCTTTCTGAGTAACATCTTTGCCAAAAAAATTTCCATTGGAATGCTTTCTTATGATAAATCAGTAACCTTTTTAGAATAGTAGTAGTGGTAAACAAGGAATTAGTAAATACATGGCAAACCATAAAGTATTTGAGTAATGAAAAAATGAAATGCAGTCATCATAGATTTTCAGCCAACAAAAATAAGATATTCTCAATTGGTAATTTTTCTGCTCAAGAGAAACCTATCATTCATTATTTTAAGACATTACTAAGAAATTACTAAGTATTACAAGGAATAGATACTTATACGTTAGCTTTATAGGAATTTAATTACCAATTATTATAACAATACCTTAATTTTAACAAAAATTTTCAATACTTTAGTAAACATACAAGCATTATGACTAATTTTGGGTAACCCTGCTAGAAGTATATCCCTATATATAAGTATATTCGATCATCTCTATAAAAGCAGGAAAAGTATAAAGGTAGTAAAATGGTTCATCGTGAATCACATTTAAGCGTAAGGCTGAATATGACTACAGGAGAGATCCTCCACTATTAGTCTATAATAGCAGTCATTTAGGATACAAAGGAAATTATTGACTTTTCAGGTAGGATTATTTTCCTATGAATATGTTATTATGAGTTAGATATGCCTTCTATTGACTTTTACTTATTGTCATGCACATATATAATGAGCAGAATCAACCCCTAACAATTTATTGAGATAAGAATCTCCATTATTAAGCTTAGAAAATATTTCAATAAATGAAGCACACTACAAGAGGATTCGAAAATAAGTTGCACCTGCATTTGATTATTATTGTTTGGCTTGTTTTCAACTTAAGCATTATTGAAGGATGAAATATCATTCAATCAAAATCAAATTGAGACTTTCCTTGAATTCCTTAGCCTTCAGGATTTTCATCATCAATATTCCCACTTGTTTCTCTCCAGTTCAGAAGGCCATCCATTACAGCTTCCATGAATGGGTTGCTACCCAAGCGAGCTATCTCTTCCCTAGCTTCTGTATCAAGCTCTTCCAACACTTTGCGGGTATAAGCAAATGAACCATAGCGCTCCATAAGTGAAACGCAATATTTTTTAACCTCAACATCTCTAGTTCGTTGTCTTAGGATATCTTTTGGAAAATTTAAGGAATTCAACTAGAGAAGGAAATTTTTAGCTTTAAATAAATTTAAAAGCAAAAAATGCTGTGAAAAGCAACTATCCTGAATATCCAAATGAGGTTAAACATTAAAATCATTGAACTCACTTAAATATTCACACACAATTCTCAAAAGCAAAGAATGAAGAAATATGATTTAGCACACATAACTTTGAAAATGATAAATATCAGAGAAGTTGGTGTATATTGTTAGAAAAGTCTTGAGCAGGTACTGCAATTTCATTTATCTTGTAGGGAACAAACAATTCACTGATATAAAGGCTTAAGAAATTATACAATGATAAGAATACTCAGTGAAATAACAATTTTGATAGACTGAAGTATTAACAATTGCCTTAGAAGAATTACATGATTGAAACATAAGTGGTCCTGCATAATTTAGTTGATCTGCTTTTAATGAAATCTTGTTTAAGTTTGATTTCTAGGCTAATTCAATGAATATGAACTGGATAAAACTATTTTAATTTAATAATAATACAATTAATATCTATTAATGATTCTTTAAAAATTGAATGAACATTTCAAAAGTAAGAAAATTATATATATGGCCAGTTTAAGGAAATTAAATGGTTCTAGTTTGCATGTGAAATACTCACATAATTAATCACCAAGAAAAATGAAAAAATAAAAGTATTAAAAAAGTCGTTTTAGGAAAATAATATAAAGAAAAAGAAATTAGAGATATTATTGTGCATAAATTTTATAACATATTACTTTCAAATGTTGGAATGACCCAAATTTGAGTTTTTTAGATATTAAGACATTTAAAATACACAATTAAAACACTAATAAATCCACCATTTTATAACTTTACCATAATTATATGACATAAAAAGGATACGCATGATCTGATTATCTTCAGGCCTGCTTTGAATTGCATGAATTATAGGAAAACTGAACTTCCCTTCAGTAAGATCTTCACAAAAACTTTTGTTATCTCGATACTGGAATGAATTAAAAAGCAATTAATTTCAAAGTATTGTGAAATAATAGAAATAATATAATTTTCAATGAAAGAAAAATTATTATGTGCTTCAAAAATCTGAACTACAATTGAGGTAAACATAAAATGTTAATATTTGAAGTCTATATACTTAATACAAAATTCATAGAAATAAAGATTGAAATAACTCACCTCTTGCATACATAGATTGCATAAATCATCTCTGACTTGAAAATATAGGCCAAGAATGCTGCTTAGCTTAGTGTAATCATCCTTATTATCACTAAATAACTGCATGAGTCTGATTGCAAGCATGAAAAGGCCTCCAGTTTCTGAGGAAAACAGAAATTTAGTTGTTTAAGCATCTTTCAGATATTTTGAAATTAGATTGTATTATTTTAATGCATTCCAGGTTTTTAACAGTCATGAACAAAGTCTGACAAGACCTGTTAGTCTTTCTTCTATGTATGCTTAAGACCTGGGATTATTATAAACGCTGGGCTATCCATGTAACATTATCTTTCACCTTACTAACTAGGTTAAAAAGCCAAAAAAGCACTCAATTTAGGAGGAATCAACATGATAAGATATAATAGCTAAGCCTTAATATCTAAAAATTCTACTTAAATATTCTATAAATTGTTTTACAGCTATTATAGTATGCAATAAAACATTAAGAAAATAATTCATAATTAGAATAGTAGAATTAAGAATATACCCTGGCTGAATTCTTAGAAATTTCTTCTAAAATTAAAATAATTCAGGTTCTTTTATAAATTTTTATTAGAGTATATGCTTGTTTATTGAAAAGAATTCAAGAAATCTTACTCATGATGGTCATTTTCTTGTATTCTTCCTCAGATGGACATGTAAAGCTATCTCTCCAATAAATTTCCATTCCCTGTCCTCGATGAAGCTCAAGTAGTTGCTCTGTATAAACCTTGGTAGCCTTGAATGAACAACATGAAAAAAAATATTAAAGGGCTGTAAATTGCATCCTAAATAAATATAAATTGTGAACTTCAACTAAAATAAATTTTAGAGTGAATCCAGCTGCAAGGCTAATAAAATGGTAAATCCTTGATTAATCACAATTTTCTTATAAAATTTCTAAAGAGAATATCAAAAAGCTATGTAAAAAATGGAGTTGATAATTTATGAAATATGAAAAAGATGCATGATGAATGACATTTATTCACTGTACTGTACATATGATTCATAATTATTTTTAAGGAAAATTCTTATGAGAAATAGGATACAGGATAACATCCAGGGTAAAAAAGAACAAAAGATTGTGTAAGTCATAGTTCAATTAATGAAATTTAACATCCACTGTAATGCGCACTTTACAAAAAAATCCATCCGACATAAGCAATAATTTAAAAAAAAAAACAGATATATACTCACCTCAGGATGATTGAGATTCAAAACTTTCTCAAGGGCAATAAATATAACGTAATTAGCGGCATTAATTGTACTAGCGACGCCATATATTGAATGAGCAACTGGTACTCCTCTACGAAGTACAGCATTATCTTGTATATCGTCGATTCTGCGATAGAATAGACACAAGTTAAAAGTAAGCAGAAATACACTTTCTATGTAAGAAAGGTCCAAAGAATGACGAACTTACAATAGACTAGCATTGTGTAGCATCTGTACTATTTCTTGAATCATAATCATCTTATCCTCGGGTATTTTAAGCCAGTAATTGAAGGCATGGGCTAACTTTGTTCTAATATTCTTTCCAGGGACTCTTGCTATATAAGAGAATGGTTGAAGTAATTTCTGTAAAGTAAGGATAGGATCTTAACATTCTGGATTAATAATTTTTTAGTTTATAATGTAAATATATGTCTTGCTGTACCTCATCTTGATCTCTATCACCACTTCCGCTGTACGGTATTCCATTAACCGCAGATTGACTATCCATTCTTAAAAAGTTACTGGAAAAGAGAGAATCATGGAGATTAAATATTGGACAATTAACTATTGTTCTTCCTGACTAAATGGTAAGAAATTTTATTAATGAAAGAAAGGTTAAAGCCAAGGTTTCTTCATATACGACCTGGATTACTGAAGTAAGAAGTACCGCATTACCGGCAATATATTAATTTAAGTTTAACATAGATTAATGATTGGCAAATAATTGTACACTTAGAAAATTTTAATCTAAAACAACTACATTAAAAGTAAAATAGAATTAAAAAAGGCTTTTTTGTTTACCCCCTTGAGAGTACTTCAAGTAGAAGAAACCAGCAACTTTGCAGGTGAAAGAACAATTGAAGCACAGGACGCTTATGACAGATAGCAGAACGAGGATAATTTAACACATTAAGAACGAAATGTCATCTTTGCAAAAAAAGAAACGATAAAAAATTTCATCCGACAAGATCCCATTTCAGTAGCTTCAATTTACAGCGGAATTTTTATTGGTGAGGAAATAATTTTTTGCTTTCAAGCAGACAGCTCAGAAACAAAAAGAAAGCGTAAAATGCTACTGTCACTCGAGAGATATACATGCTTGAAACATACTGTAACGATCATAGATATATTTAGAAGTATTTTAGGAAAACTTGACGTTAGTGAACTATTTTAATTTGCGACTTACTCATTTTATATGAATGAAAATCAAGTTGATAGCTCTTTCTTTCGAATTTAACATTTTAATTAATCAAATGGTAGACTCAGCGAGTCAAATTTTAGCAGTGAAGTCATTATTTCAATATAAGGTAAAATTTCACTGTATCGTATCCTTGTACTATATGCTGTTCTATGTAGTTTATACTCACATTAGCGCTTCCCTTAAACCGCTTCGAAGTATCTCCATCTTTGTAGGATTATGTTTACTTCGAATCCAGTAGTTTCGGGCAATGAGGAGTGTTCCTGCGAGAAAAGCTCAAAAAAATTACCCCCTAAATTGAAGTTCGAGCAATCAGTCTCTCATATTGATGTGAACACTTTTGGTCCAAATAATGTATCGGTCACTCCGTTAAAAAACTGGAAAGGTCTCTCAAAACCACGTTCTGTTCCAAATCTTCTTAAGGCGAATTTAATCTCTAACTCTATTTCTCCAATAAATTCCTCCTCAATACTCCCCAGCCCTTACTCACTTCATGCCGCTTCAATAAACGAGGCTATCGATCAACTTCAGAATTATCTTTGTGGTGAGTACAAGGTGACTTTTTGATTCTATCACTATTCGGTTTCTATTACGTTGGTCTTGTCTGAGTTTGGTGTAAAACTTGCCTCTTTATATTTAGCGTAGATAATTTTAGACGTTCTTTGGAAAGCCACGCCTCTCTTCCTTTTGGGTACTTGACTTCTCTTTGAAAATAATGAATTTTTATGCTTTAACATGTTTATGTTTTTTCGTACTGATTTTGGTACAGAAGCTTCTATCATAATAACTTATTATGTGACTAAAAGATTATCCTATTATTGTAGCACTCTTGATTATGATACGTGGTATTAAATATGTTTATCTTACACATTTTTTGTTAGGGAAGAAGTAGATTATAAGGCTAACAAAATTCGAATTCAGAGTTGTACTCATTATTTACACAGTTTTGTTTACTATAAATCACTTCAATCAAAGCTTCCTCCGCTGAAGAGAACATATCTGCCATCTGCCGCAGGATTTGAAAACAATGTAGGGCGCGAAGGGTGTTGGTCATGAAAAGTTATGTTGTGCATTTTATAGTCGTAAAATATGATCTATCGCCTGTCTCAAAATTTCAGTAATTAGAGTATATGACATTGTCCTCCGCCTTTCATTTTCACACCATTATGCTGTATAGCATAAGGGTGATGATGAAAACTTGCTCTCCCGTTTCGTCAGTTACATCCCTACCTTCCCAAAGTTCTAATCTGTTTATCAAACAGCTTCAGGTTTTGTTATTATTGAAATTTATAATATTATAATGAATGCATTCCAGGTGTTGGACACCAATATATAGAATACAAAGATAAATTTGGACGAACACCTCTAATGTACGCATGCCTTGGAGATCGTCCGAAAAGTGTGGCTATTCTTCTTAATGCAGGAGCATCCCTGGTATCAACTGACAATTTTGGAAGAACTGCATTCCATTGGGCTGCTGCAAAGGTCTTAATCTCAGAATTCTCATATAATATTCCATTTGAGGAATTTTAATCTTGGAAATTATATTAAGAAGATTGTATATCTGAGAGAAGAGATGCTTAAGATAGGATTGGTTTATTAATAGTCAATATATCATTGGCTTTATATGATAAAGATATTTGATGGATTGGAATGTGGATTGTTATTGCTTACAAACAAAAAGTAGTTAGAAAATTTACCTTGGAAATAGCACTACGAAACATCTCTATTAATATTAAATTTTTATTTTAAATCCTGTAATTTGAGTTTAAGGTGAGATGTTTGCTATCGTGAATTGAAAAGTAAACTCTTAGATAAAGCATTTACTCATAGATCATAATGAATTTACTTATAAAGTAAGAAGTCATGAATGATAGATAACTCATTTTAATTAATATATATTCATAATTATGAATAAATGTTTGGCCCTCATTATATCATCATGGCATATTATTATATGATACTTAAGTTTGGTAAGGTGATTACTATATGCTTACAAACAGATACTTGTTTCTTAATATCTTATTATTTAGAATGAATATGTTTAATTTGAAATCCACTTACAAGGTTTATAAAATTGGTATAATAATGAATTGTATTAAATTCTTGCAGGGCCTTTATGAATGCTACAAAATTATGTTCAAATATAAAACAAAAATTTTTAATCAGCATAATGATAGTGATTCAGCTTTTTGTGAAATGTGGAGAATGAAGGACAATAGTGGAGTTATTCCTCTTCATCTGTCTACTCAGTCATCCAGAACAAAATGTCTTTCCTATATCCTCAAATATGCCTCTGAAGAGGATATCAATTGCCTAGATTCCATGAAGGTATGGTTAACCCATTAATCTAAATCATGGAAAATAATTTATGCTTGAACTACGCATGATTTTTCACTAAAATAGGCTCAAGCTATACTATTACAGAACAGAGAGTGATTTAAAGGATGATGTAACTCTTAAAGAGTATATGTCAGTCAGAAAGTGAGATCTTCATGAGAGCGTTTGCCTTCCATCATATGTTTTAAAATTAATTTGCTCCATCCATTGGATTCTTAAGGTTGAAATAAATTTAATTGTTCTGTATTAATTTTCATGAATAATAACATCACTTGCATTTATTTTCCGCCATTTAATATGTAGAGTTCTGGGTATAGTTTAAATTAAAATAATATGATTTATAGAGTCAAAAGTTTAAATTTTAAATAACTGTTGTGTATGAAAATCAAAATCACCAATAAGTGAATGATTAGGTAAGTATAACTGAGAAACATGGTGCCCAAAATAATCTTGAGCTGCAGGCAAGTGAAGATGAGATAGCTCAGACTGTGGCGATGTTGGAAGGAATGGTACTCCATCCTCCAGATTAATTTTAATCCCATGATCCCTAGGTTTTATATTTATGTATGGGAATGCACAGTGATTCAAAGAAAGAAACCATATTCTTAGTGATGTTGTACTGACAAAGTTTTCTTTCTGTTTAATGGCAACTATTGCAAACAGACCCAAGGTTTATTTATGGGTTTGCCATGGTCTGCACTTCTGAACGAGAATTTTTGCAGTTCATTGGTGGATTTTTTAAAAATATGTTAAATTTTGGTTTAGATATCTGGAAGATTTCTATTACATCTGGAGTGGCACTTTATGACAATTTGTATTCAAATACATTCATTGTGTTTCTCACCCACTACATCACTCTCCATTGTGCAATAAACTTCATAATAAAAATGAGAAGTGGTCAGTCTCTAAATTATTTAGACCTAAAAATATCTACTTACTATTGAAAAGCCTTATTTAGTATATTCTGGACACCATATACAGACCATGCAATCCTATTCAATTCCAAACACCTCCATAAGCTGGCAGCCATCTATTTACTAACTTATTAACTATCCCCATGCGAACTTATGACTTATGGACATGGAGACTTATGATCAAAATTCCAACACATGGAAAGCAAAGGCTCTCGCCTAAATTTCCATATAGAACTATAAATTGTTTCATACTATAATTTCCAAAAATAAAAAATCCTAAATGAGCATTAATAATAATACTAATTAGAGCAAATGATTATTACTTCATTAAAAATCAGGTACCAATTTTTGTCTGTAGTGAAATTGGAATTTGATGATCTCTTTATTTCAGAGAACTCCCTTACATTGGGCTGCATCTGCAGGAAACTATGAAGCTGTTCGATTATTATTAAAATCAAAGGCTATTGATAATATTTTAGACAGAAATGGAAAGCCACCCTTGTTCCATGCTGTCAGTTCACTCGGAAGAAAATCTTTAGCATGTATTAAACTTCTCTTGGTAATATATTTTCTTTTTCCCATTTCAAGTCTTTAGAAAAAATGAGGATCATAGCATCAGATATTGACTTTAATTCATTATTTTAATTATATTTAAAATCCTACTCCAGTATAGCTTATTTTTAGTTCAAACATATTCAATAATGTATCTCATTAATGAATGAAATCATAAAAATATAAAATAAACACTCTTTAAATAAAATATTTTGTTTGCATCCTTATAAAATAACCAATAAAATTTTATGATTATATTATTGATAGGAAAAATGTCCAGATTCTCTCAATCAGCAAGATTTTCAAGGAAGATATCCTTTTCATCTGGCAGTGGCAGATCAAGAGTTCCATTCAGAAGTGGTGGACTATCTTACAGAACAGTGTAAATATTTATTGACAAAAATTAGACCTGTTATTCATTATTCTATCTAATTTTTGATAAGTGAGAGTCAAGTCTTTGTTTCAGCAAGATGCATCAGTAAGCGGTATCTGTTTCAAAAATCTAGTTCTAAAAAGTTGTGTGGCAAGGGAACCCATAATCATTTGATATTCTTTTATTTTTCTGTACCTATTGAATTTATAATCTAAACACTTTATTTGAATTGCTAGAATTTGAGGATGGATCTTTTGTACATCATAATTATTGATATTTAGTATCCATTTTCAGAATTCTTGTGATATCAGCTTATGATGCACTAATTTTGATTTTGCAGTAAAGTTATTCTGCATATTTTGAAAATAGTTATTTATATCATTGTTTTATTTTTCTTTAATTATAATGTATTTTCCAATATGTTTGAGTCAAGAATTACTGTAACTACAATCTTCATGAATAATGAAATTGATGTATATTTTGACCTTGTGTGATTAGATTTCTCTTAAATGTCATCATTTCTACCATGACTCCATTAAGTTGATGTGTATATTTTGCAAACAACAGGTAAAGATTGGAAAGAGATGAAAGATAATAATGGATTAACCCCTTTACATTGGGCTGCAATGCTGGGTAGGGCAAGTGCTACTAGAACATTGTTGGCTTGTGATTCTGCAAATTCAACTTTCCTTCAGGATTCTGCAACACCACTCCATTTTGCTGCTGCCTTTAACCATGTTGTAGGTATTTTAGTTTTCTCCAAAAGTGTGCTGTAAGCTGTTCTGTTCTTCTTCAGTAATCTAATTGTCCTCCCAAATTCATTCATTATGAAGAGAAAAATAAATTTTCAAAGTTCATTTTGATTTTCCTTATGAGAGTAACCAAATTTTCTTTTATATTTCAGGAAATCATAGAGCTCATTATTGCTAAGAATGAGAAGTTTTTAGATTTGTTTGACTCAGAAGGACGGACTGCTCTTATTTGGGCTGCAAATAACGGTTCTTGTGAATCCATTCAAACATTAGCAAAATTTGGAGCAAAAATTGAGCACAGTGATGTACATGGATTTTCAGGTTAATGTATATTCATTATCTCGTCTCTTGATACATTTTGTGATTCAGAATGGTGATCTTCAGTTTTCTACAATTTTCTTTTCAAATCCAATCTCTTCTCTAGAGTTCAAATATTTGAAAATCCTTGGTATAAAAATATTTTGTAATCAAAAAGTTAAACAAAATTTGGTTTGTTTAAACTTTTTGATTACAAACCACCTATATTTTTATTACAAACCTCCTATATGTCACTGGTCTATAAGGAAATTCAGCAGGATCCAAAACAGCATCTGAAGAGTACACATTCCAAGCTAAAGGTTAGCTCTATGCTCTCAAAACCTGAAAACAATCTGGGACTCAGATCCTCAGGAGTATACCAAGGCCCTTGCAAATGCAGCCATAGCTACATAGGTGGAACATGCAGTACTGTAAAGACCCTAGTAAAGGAATATTCCTTATCCATATGCCTTAAGAAACCTTCAAAATTGGCCATTGCAAAGCTTTGCCTTGGGGAGAATCACTTGGCAGAGTATGCCCCCAAAATGTCAACCCTTTGGTATGAGATAACCTGGTTGGAGACCCAGGAATTCTTCATACAGATTAAATATCATTTCTACCTAGAGCTTTTTAAGTGCTCGCAAAGTATTTTCTTGTATTTCTCATTCTCCTCTATTACAACACAATATACTTACAAAAACTCTTGCTGATGTTATTGATTATTAGATTTGTAAGAAATTTAATTTTGCCTCTCTTCTAATTATGGAGCTTTTTATCTAGGTCTCTTAATCTATGTGTTAAATTATCAAGGACTTGTTTTAATTTCTTTCTTGGTACATCTATATTCATTTGTTCTGCTTAACCCTTTCGAGACGAATGCTGGAAAAACCCGGCGGGAATTTTCCAGGCTCAGAATACGAATGCCGGATTTTTCTGGCGGTAGTACATATCGTGCAAGGGTGCTGATGCAAAGGATTATGGTTTATAGTTTAACCTTTCCGACCTTTTTCCTTAGGGGAAACCTTGCCTCAGAGGTAATTAAGCCCTTTTCCCAGCATGGTGCTGCTGCAAATTAATTTTTATTGTAATAGTTTTGCTAAATATTTAGATTTAGGAATAATTGTTTATATTGCTTTGGAAAAGTAATTTGATGACTTTGTACAATTTTTAAACTAAATTTTATCGCAAATAATAAGGTAGTTAATGAGTAACTCAATTTCATCATTATCATTTAGGTTTCACGCTATAGAGCTTAAAATTGGCGTTAGAATTTTGTTTCAAATTTCTGCATAGTCAGCGAAATGCAAAATTTTAATATTCATTGCAATATTTGCAAGTAGTCCTACAAAAGCTATATGGAAATACTACTGTATTAATAATGGTCAATATTCAAAGCAATGCTGTAAAAGAGAAAGTGGATTACCCACGGACAATGTTCGATAATTGGCGTTGCTGAGGATAGCTCAGGACACCCCGCTGAGAAAAGGGTACGCTCTATACCTGACAAATTCAGAGTGGCGAAAACGCTCCGTATCACAGGGAAGATTTTCAGAAGATGTCTCCATCTTGAAAGGGTTAAAGTTAACCTTCTTTTCCTTAGTTTGACCCCTTACTAGCCCATTCCTCAAACTCATCTCATAGCGACAACAGAAAGCATCAGTATTAGCTCAATTAAAACTATATACTATTTTATTTTAGTTTAGTAACTACTCTAAGTTCCTACTCCATCACGGCTATGTATACTGCTTCGTGGTCACAGTATAATCTCACAATCTTTGATAAATCCTGGTATTTTAATGAGAAAAATATCCAGTATATTATTTATTTTAGTAGGATTATTTACAATGTGAATATGAAACTATCCTCTCTCTCCCTCTAAAGTGTTTTTAGATATTTACCTACTATTGTTTTATATGTGATTATGTATCAGCAAACATAAATTCAATCTTCCCAAACATTTAATGATATCCATTATCCACAACAGCTTTTCATACAGCTGCAGCAAAAGGATTCAAAAAAGCTGTTAAGATTTTATTGCAACTTGGTGCAGCTATAAATAGTAAAGACAAAGTTGGTAATACAGCTCTAATTTCTGCATGCAAATTCCAGAAAGTAAATATAGTTGAAGTGAGTATGTAATCTTTTCCTTTGGTTAAGAGATTTGTGTAAATTTAATGAATTGGTACTTAATTTGTAATTACTGTAACTTATTTTTTCAAAGTATTATACAATATTAATATTTTTATGCAATGATTTTTATTGATAAAACAAGCTCCTGAAAGATCTTGGAGCAGATATTGAGGCTTTTAATATGTACATGAGGAGAGCTATTCATGTTGCCGCTGGTTCTGGATTTACTGAAATTCTTTATATTTTGGTAAGTTAATGAAACATTCAGATTCTAAATTTTTTTCATTTGAGTTTAGCGGGGGATTTTTGTCTCTCACTGCAAATCATATTAAAGAAAATTATTTGCAGTTCTAGATGTTGTAATGTTATCTAATCATGTATCTACTTACAACTGGTGCAATTTTTTAAAGGTTTTATATTGTATAGACTAATTGTGTTTTGTGAAAAAGAAAGTTTGTTATCAGAACTACAGTACTTTGATTCCCATCTGCCAACTTTTATTTATTTTTTCAAGGATACTTTTGTTATAAATTTAAATTTGTAATTTATAAAATTTTAATCTAATTCAATCTTTATTCTTTGACTCAGACAAACAATATAGTATTATATCCTAGACATAGAAAAACGATTCTATCATCCACTTTCCACTCCACTTTCGATAATTTTTGGCTTCTGCTACCGTGTATATCGTGCTTTATGTTTATTGATGGTTATCTATTTCTAAGTCTCTAAAACTTCATTTCCTATATTTAATTATTAGTTTTCTTTTATTTTCATGATTTACTATCTGATAACCAAAGATCAAATCGGGGGCTGATCTTAATTGCAAGGATATAATAGGGTTAACACCTCTTCATTTGGCCTGCCAGCAAGGTTCTATTGACTGTGCATCTCTACTATTAGCTAGAGGGGCAGAGTGTGATTTACAGGTAAAGTGAATAAATATTTATCAAATTTAAAGTCTGTCATGTCAAGTTTGCATCATCATTTAAATATTATCCCTTAATAGTTTTATTAGCTCTTTATTCAGAATTTGTTTGATGATGTGGTTGATTTTATTCTCGTTTAATTTTCCACACTCAAATGATGAATATCTAATTATCTTTTGACAAAATTTTGTATGTGATGCTTGTCCTGTTTTCAATTTACTATTTTGCATGCTGAAATTTAATAAAATATTTAAAATATAAATTCAGTGATAGCTTCAAGACAGACCACCTATGTTTATCATTGAAAATGTCATTAATATGAAAGTGATTCTCAAAGGATGAAGATGGTCGCACTGCTTTGCATTATGCAGTTGCCAAAGGTGATGAGGAAATTGTACACCTATTATTGGATCGATCAGCAGATGTAAACGTACTGAGTTTTAATGGGTAAGACTTTGAAACAATTGTAGTATTATAAGAAAATATTTATGAAAATTATGGCTTATATACTATCATCATTAACAGCTTTCTATTTTAGTTAGGTTTAATAATAATTATTATATGCAATTTTTAGTATCTTTGACTTATTTTGCTATCATCAAAACATGAACCTCCCTTAGTTGTAAATGCTGGATTTTTATGAGGAAGGTTTAATTGTTCCTTGTAAACAGGAGGGAATATTCTGATATTTATGTTTAAATTGAAATGATATTTTATCATTTTCATGTTGGTATATTAATGTATTAATGATGTGTCTATGAGTTTGTCTCTTTTATCCTAGGGAAACTGCTTTAGACATTTGTAATGAGATAGGCAATCATAATCTCAAAGACATTCTCTCTAAAAATGGTGCTATATCAAGCAATGATATGTCTATTACTGCAACAATCACACCAAAAATGTATGAAAAGTTCTCAGCTTAGCAAAGTTTTTCATTTCATTGTGATAAATTTTCATTGGAAAACCAGTTTTAAATGGATAATCATTCCTAATTTGGTTGTTCAAATTGATTAATTTTAATGAAATGAATTTTAATTATACTGACCTCTTGAAATAATATTAATGAAATCTAATTTATTTAAGATATACAACTGTGATCAGAAAGTTATTTTAATCTATATTATTGTATTCTTATATTGTATTATATATCTTCGAATATAAAAGTATTTATATGTATGCAATTATTTTATAATTATATGGATATGAAGTTTTACTCATGTAAACTATTAATATTAAATAAGGAATTTTGGTTGAATTGTATAATAAAATTAATCATTTGATGACCATGTAAATAGTTGATCTTGTGAGATTATCCTCAATTAAATCATAGCGCAATTCATACATATTATTATTAGCTATTTGCAATTTAAAACTGGATTTAGGCCTCCCCAAGCTCTTTCCAGTTCTTTTGATTCTGTACTTCCCTTTGCTAAGTTTCTCCTAAGCACTCAATTACGTCATAGTTCTATCTATCCTTTGCTTTTCTCTTAGATCTCTCTATATTTCTTGGTAATGGCATTCTTAATGGAGAATGACCCATCTTAATTTGAGAATGTGCGTGTTCTTTCCAAAATATCTACTAGCTTGATTCTTCTATTTACTTCATCCAGCTTTTGGTAATAGTTGTCTGCACACATATTGGGATATGTTTTATTGAGATTAGCTGTTTTTTTACTGCAATAGAATCATACATTTTATTTGTTTTTATTCACAGTTTTATCTCTTGTCCCTTTGTGTTTGGTTCTTGAGGTCTTGATATTAGGTCTTTTACATTTGTTGTGAAGAGAACAATTTTATAAGCAGATGACTGGTATATTAATCCTTTATTTTATCCATTCATTAATAATACATTTTTTCTCAGTTGAGAGACTTGAATACCTCTTCCAAGACTAGTGAATAGGATGGGTGAAAGGCAGTCACCTTTTTGAACTCTCATTTCTATATGCTGAATTTGTGTGTTTCCTTATTTATTATTACATATTATGTTGTATTCCAGTAGATATTGTGCAATACTCTGATCACCTTTTCTGCTCCTTCAGTATTTTTCTTAGAGTCACTGTTTTCTTAAATGACATTATACTTACCAGTTGTTGCACTTGATTATCAAGCAAATGAATTTGGTGATATGTATTCAAGGTTACTCAATAGTTCTATGTGTAAAAGAAAAAGGTAATGGAAAAGACTGTCTATGATTGCATACAAAATTTTCTGAGATAATCTGAAACCTAACCTCTTTTCCTTGAGTAATCCTTTGTATTTATTATTTACAAGGCAATTAATAACTAGAAATAGTTTTGATAATAAACTGATATCTATGTATTTTAGAATGTGGCACAGTATGTAAAGTTTAAGTTAAAACAATATTCAGATTGCCTGCACTTCTTTTTTATAATATTTTATTGCTTCTTGATTGCTGATGATTTGAGAGTAAAATAGCATTTAAGAGTTTCATAAAGCTTTTGTATTGACAACTTAATTTATATATTTTAAAAACTATAAAATTAAATTTACTTTCTCGATAACAAATTGACATGTTTAAGTCTGACATATTTGGTACTAAAACCAAGATCAAATGTCAAGACTTTTCCTCTCATGTCGAATGTCAAATGTTTTCTCTCTGGATGATTGAGTGAGGCAAACAACTGGATATTGAGAGATCTGAATTCAAATTACAGTTACGTTAGATATTTTTGCCTCTTTTTCTTAAGGATATTTCTCAGCCAGGAAAATAAAATTATTACTAATCCAATGCATTTCAACCAAAAAAATTGTCTGATTTAAATTTATTAGAATGATTCTATATTATTCAAATATGTATGTCAGATAGACTGATAGACACTTACCTTTCAAGCTATTTATTCTTTGATGAGGTTCCTCAGTCTCTTGGCTTTTGTTTGTTGAATAAACTATAATAGTCAATATTTCTGCAAGGTGTTTCAGTGAAAGAATTTCCAGTTCCAGGTACTTCTTGCTAAGCCTTCTTTCTGAAATGGCTAATGCAAATATACAATTTTAATTAGTTAAGGAATAATTATTAAAACTTGCTCTTTCAGAAATCAAATTAGTACATTCAACTGATATTGATCACTAAATTTGGACTGAATCATTATTTAGACTCTGAATTATTTATAAACTCTAATGAATGGTATTAAACTCCATAAATAAACTTCATAAATTTAACCATTTTCAATAATTTATTGAGTATAAGTACCCCCTAATTTGTTGTGTTCAGTTAAGGAAAATATTTTATTTATGAAATGAGGTTGTAGCTACAAAACTCATCACTCATAGCATTTTATTGTGCTTATAATTTGTTTGGTGCTTCACTTATAAATATTTGTTTTATTAAAGTTTTGATGATAAATTAATACCTGTTTTTAGAAAACAGTACATTATTTCATGCCATTTTCAAGCATCTAATTTATATCTTCCCTGTTTAAGGACCCCCCTACTTTTTGAGGATCGAAATTTTGGAAACAAAGGGTGCTTGTATACAATAATTATTATATTATTGTTATTATATGGTATAAAGTATGGTAATATAAAGACCAAAAAATGTTCATTGGAATACTGCTAGTGGATAGGCTCTTAATGGTTATAAATTCTATCCCAGTTTTTGATGCAGATGAATTGAATCCAATTGCTGTCTATTGAATATATTTACCCTGTTTGTATAATCACTCCTATTGCGAAGAAAACTTTTGAGACTGTGAGTTATCTCTGTTTTATTAATTTACATAATTTATGAAAGGATGATTTTTGAATAATTACTATGTATTAATTTTATGAGTTAATTGAATGATTGGCTGATTAGATTAGAAGAGATTAATTATTTCTTACATATAATTAAAGTTAATTATTATTTTGGTTTAATAAAATACTTTGGGAGAATACCATTCAACAAAGGAACCTGTGGTTCACAAACAACTCTCTTGTGGTGTATTATCAATTTGCATAATATAATATGTTAGATATCTTAGGTTTTGTTGGTATAGATATTGGTGCAATGGCATTCTTTTACTAAGAAAATGACTTTAGAAGAATGAATTATCAAAGGTTCTGAGAAATTAGTGAAATGGAAGTAAAGTAAAAGGAAGACATTAAGTAAGAGTTGATCAGCTAATTATATGAAGAAATTTTATAGGAAATTCTTTATATATCATATTGGCATGTATAGATTTTTTTGAAATATTTGGATGCACAACCAAGATATTAGTAAATTTCATTGTATGGTGCATTTTATACTACAATATTGAGTGTGAATTTTGAAAGAAATAGAACATTGTAAGTGAGAGGTGACATTTAAGGTTTAGTTTCATGTTATTTATTAGTTATTACTTAGAGCTACAGCCAACTTATTTACAGTCTTTGCAAAGGTCCTTAAATAGAAATATTTATAAATTCAAAAATTTTATATTTAATAATATAAATAAGAGATATAAATAAATATTAATAATAAATATTAGTAATATATGATAAGTATAAACAAAATATGTCATGCATAATGATTTTTTCAAAAGTATTTACTATTACTGAGTGGATGTGACACAATACAATTTTGGAAAAGGTTACTTTTCTTTATAGTGGATGTAATTAATCGAATATCTTTCGCATTTTAGGCTTCATCATTTAATTTAGACTTAAGCGTAATTTATAAGTATTGTGTATAATGAGAATTTCGACGTAGAAATGAAAGTTTTCTTTTCATATTGTTGAATATATCATTGATTTATCTAACCTATATTAATTTATACCGTATACGGCTGTAATTTACAGCCGAAAATCCTCTCCAAGAATTCAGTTTCACTGCGTTATTCATCGCGTGAAAATATATAACGTATGTGTTAAAAGTGTTCTCTATTAATGCTAATATCTGCCTTCATAAATGGCAAGTGCACTATAGATATTTCAAGTGTTTAGTAGTGAGTAATGTTCTATGAACATGAATACTCCATTATGCGTATTTAATCGAGTTATTGGTATGATTTACACTATACGAATTTATGGATACTCGTATATTGGCTTTAAACTACCTATGACCAGTGTATGGTAAAATGTAAATTATTAATATTAGCTTCTAATTATATTAAATATAGTGAAGTACAAGATAATAAGGTCGTGTCCACGTATTGAAAGATTGTAAGAATCGATTTTCGATTAAAAATGGAATTTCCGTACATAATACTTTGATCCGATTAAAAAATAGCTCCCTTCTATTCAAGCTTCTCTTGCATAAGATGATTAATCAAGAAATTTTAATGTCTAAAAAATGTCCTAACGTTCGTAAATCTAAAAATTACAATACATTTATAAATTTGGTGCGTTACTTATATACGTATATTGATTCAAAATTTATGAACGTGTATATAATTTCCTTTCCTTCTAAAAAATGAAATTTTAGTTTGATTATACATCGCTATTCAATCTTTGACTCAACTGATTATTATTATTATTATATAATATCAATGCTTTAGGAATGGATATAGTTTACATATCTAAAGGAAAGTGTGATATACTATAAATTGAGCAAATACCTTGGAACAGTAAAGATGAGAAACTTCGTTGTAGCTAATGTTTGAAATGAAGCTCGTTCACAGAATGGATGCATCAATGCAATTTTCTGTCGATGAATGAATAGAAGAGGACTGGGAATTTCTGTTCGGTTTTAACTCCGAGCCGTAATAACTGTATGACTAAGTATTTGATATCAGTTGACGCAATTTGTTGTTGGTAACTATGAGAGGAGGATGACCGGAAATTGTGGTGTCACTGAGATAAGCGCTCTATTTTAGTTATTATCGCGGAGCTAAGTGATTAATTTTTCACAGTAAAAGTTTTTTGTAAATGCAATTGTACCATCTAATGCCTTATGTTAATATTTATGATTAAGTTCAAATTTTATCGTACAATTTGAGAAGTGGAAGTAGATATATTTATCTCTGGAAGATCCAAACTTAAATCGAAGAAATTAAATACTCGTAATTGGTTAATCCTCAATAAGAGATTTAATGGAAAGACTGATTTTTATGGGTGGGTTGAAATCTAGAGAAAAGAATAAATTGAGCACTTTCGGGTTGAAATCTTGCACATTTTTGTAGAATCGCACCGTAACGTAACCTCGCAATCATGTTTTTACGCAATTCATAAGTAGGAACTAAATTGATTCATTGAGTTAATTTCTCTTTCATTTTGTGGGATAACCCTTTCTAACTCGTTCTATTCACTCTTTATAACTTAAATTAGAATATTAAAAACCTTTTTCCCTGCTGACGGCCTTCTTCTTTTTCATCCTTCAGGTTCTTTTTTCAAATTATCATTCATCACAAATTTGGCAAGGCTCGCCTTTCATTCACATTTCAAAGGCAGCAGTGGTTACGTAGTATTGGAAAACACTTGTTTATCGAATGGAAAATACACTTCGTCTTTTTTCTTCCCTCTGACAGTGTCCCTATTTTTCACTTGTGGTCAAAATCTTAATGGATGACGAACGCGTTTCCCATTCAATGAAAATATGTCAAGGGCAAGCCGATAATGTACCAAATTGGATGAATGCGTTTGTGGATGTCAAAAGGAAAACTTCCCGAGCAAAATAAATGAAAAAGTAATGCATTCTAATGAAAGGGTATTTACATAATCACGCAGTATAGAGAACGTAGCTCTTGGATGCCATCTTAATTTTCAGATATCCGTCTAGATAATTGGTATTGATTGGATGATTGCGAATTAAAACCAATTTCTATCTGAGATCAACGTTTCTCTTGTAAGTCAATGTAATTTTCTTTTCATGTAGATGCTTAGATAATAATATTTAACAAACCAATGTGTAGAGACCCTGTAATTGTAATTACTCTCAATTAGCTGTAATTTTAGGTGTTATTTTAACTATGTACCGTGCTTATCCTCTTGATTGTTTTAATTCCAAGCACATTCAGACGCTTTTTATGTGATTCGAAAGACCTAAAAATATCTTTTAGTGAATATTTATTGAAAAATATCATATAAGCAGTTATTCATCTCTAAATTTTTTGATTCATCGTAAAATTTTGAATCGTATGAGTACCACTTTTTGTTCTGCGCGAACAATACTGGAAATTCGATAATTCAGATCAATCTAATATCTTTTCTCGTTAACTGTGAAAGAGAAACGAAGTAAGGTATCGTACCTCGTAGTAGGTAATACGAGGTAAGTTACGAAGAGAAAAATAAACTTATTGTAATAGGATGTTACTTTCATATAAAAATCATCTATCTTAGAAACACGAAAATCATCATTTGTTATTCGGTTACTAACCCCTTAACGTTCAAAGAGAGACAATGTAGAAGATCGTTATGACGATGATGCAGTCGCCCTTTTGTGCCTTCCGTGTGGTGAATACAACCTCGTTTAAACATCGACCGATCCTTTTGTGCACGTATACGATGTGGGTACCCTGTGAGACATTTATGATCCCTTCTTCTTGAGGCTTCCTTCTTGTATATCCATCCCAACAGATTAACTTTCGAGTGTCAACTATTCGTTCGATCGCATAATCTAGTTATATTTCGAAATAAATTAGTGTTAAATTGAATTTTGTCGATAACCATTAAAAAACACTGGAACTTAAATGTTAATTCACTATAAGTTTTATCTGATTATACTATTGAGAGGAAGTTTAAAAATAATAAACTGCTGTTGTCGTTGCTGTGATGAGAAGGAAAAGCATATCAGATATTTTATTAATTTGATGATTTCAACAATGATATTAATTAGATGATAATTGAATGATATTTGCTAATGAACTAGTGAAAGAGGAAATATATAAATGCAAATCTATGACTTAAAGACGTTTATCATTTATTCTCACGTAGTTTTTGCCCAAGATTTTCGATCTTGAAGCTGATTATATACAACGTTTTTTGAAAGCTAGAAATTGAACAGCAATTGAAAAATAAATTATAAATAACCACTTGTTATAGAGATGTTGGCTTATTAATTAGATGCAGAGGAAAAATTTTGATATGAATAACCATATCTTTGCTATGATTTGCATAACCAGTTGTTAAGATCCATGCTGAAAATTGTGAGATATATTGAATCTATTTAATTTACCATATCATATTTCAGTTTCTCACGTCGTAACGTATACTCATTTTTTTATGGATTCAAACTACGAGAGTGGATTTCAGAATGTATTTGATATTCTTATCATCTTCAACAACTGGGGCGAAGCTTGAAAATTATGCGGGATTATGTAAATAAGTTTATTAATTTTCAGCTCATTTTTAAAAGCGGATTCATATTTTACCCCAGTTACGAATAAGCATTATTTAACTTCAAATGACTGGAGATGTACTTCAGAAGGGAAATAAAGTGTGTGATCGCTTTTTATGGAGAATAACAAATGTTGCCATTTTCAGCTCAAAATCACTACTATTAACCAATTGAAAATATACTTGTTTTATTGAGATTGAAAATTGGAATTCAAGTGTAGGTCACATTTGAACCAATGGATGAAATTTATATTTCTATTCATCTACATTAAATTAATTAATACATTATTTAATTTTCTCGAAATACGTGAAAATGTTTCGGATACAAGAGGAATGCCATTTTGATAATTAATAGAGATTATATGATGACGAAACGCCATGAACAATATAATTCGAACTGTGGTCCATATTGTGATGAGAGTTCGAGCATTTTTAATTTACATTAGATAACCCAAATAGTTTCGTTTGGATGTGGTTCACTAAAAAATGTTAATCACTTTAAGAGATACAGTTACATGAAACTGTCTTTCGTTAGAAGATGTTCAGGTAATGATGTTCTTTCAGTTCGCCAATGATCTTAAAGGTAGATGTTTGAAACAATAAGACGTTATTCTTTGTAAAATCTAGAAAAAAATAATGCAAAATGCGTATTAACTAATAATAATAATAATAAACTATAAAAAGAAGATGTAATAGGAGGATTTTTAATATTTTTTGAATCTCTTTCACGTCAACTTAAAAATTTATTTTGAAACGGTTCGACACGCATTGGTAATTAGATGATTTAGAAGAGATTGATTAACATATACTTTTATTTATGCTCTCCTTTTAATATCATTTCGTAATTCACGCTTCTAGAAATGGTTATACCTCAATCTACGATAAGCTTTCGTCAAAGAAGCATCTTTCTCCAGCTGCTAGGTTTTAATCTTCCTTCATTTCATTCCTTTATCCATTCACAGTTACTGTAATGATTGAGTTTCTTATAAATTGTTCCTCCTAGCTCAATCGCGCATGTAATTTTACTACCTTTTCTATTATTTTATTTATTCCTCGCACAATTTTCAAAAACACTCAAATTACCTCAGCAATCTCGAAATACTACGCTCCTTTGCAAAATTGACGAAAAATCGACCGCTAAACAAAAGAAGTACATATGTTTGGCATCTAATCGAATTTCTTTCGATTCTTTATAATCCTTGACCTTCACATCTTTAAAAATCTATACCCTCTTCCAGAACCTTTCTTTCGGAAGGCATTCAACATGCATTTGAATGCTCGGCCTTTTATACTCTTTCGTTTCCTCGCAATTGAGCGGCTCTTCTCCCTCGGCTTTTCCAGAAAGTGCCTCGAAGGAAACCTCTTTCTCTAAAGACTTCGCCACACAAAAACCTAAACAATCGGCGGACTAATTGGGCCCAGAAGACATCCGGCGATGGCGACCCAATTCCCCCTCAGCCTTTGTAATGCATTCAAACAGTTTGTGATCGTTTTCCTCGTGCATTGTGACGCTGCCTCCTTAAGACGAATGGAGGCTGTTTAATGAACATTTTCTCTCATCTCGTGTGTCCCCTTTCTTGCGTTATTTTTCATTGCCGCAGTTCGATATCTTGAGCCAATCGATTCTCGTAGTTGGGGTGTGAGTTATGTAGAGGGCACTGAATTAATAATACCATAGGAGACGACAAACGGGCGATGTCCAAGTACCGCCGGAGGGTGGGGGGCGTTGGTCATCGTATCTGGGCGTGTCTTAATTCCGAGGAATAAAGTGCCGAAGGGTCCGTGGGATTGGTTGAGGAGGCCTTCACGGCGGTTGTTTTCGGTGTGGGGTTTTCGCTTTTTTATTCAGACGTGTCCTCCACCACAAACGGTATAGACGCTGCTCTAAGTGCTCCGTCCTAACTTCGTGCTTTCCACATGTCACGTCTCTTTTCGGCAAGTATACTTTTCTCTAAGCAAATAGTGTCTTTTTCTTTTAATCTTATGGAGAAGTTTGGTCACAAATGTTTGTAACGCATTTTATTATGAATCTTCGAACAGGTGTTCAGTAGAATCGTCGTTAAGGGTTTGTTGATAAATGAAATTTTTTAATTGACAAGTCAGCTTCAAAAGGCTTATATAAATTATAAACTGAAATAAGTCATTATCTTTGGATATAAAGCCAATTTTCTAAAATGTTTAAGTGAATTTATCACTGAGTACGCATATTGTTGATGCGATGGATAGCTTAGGAAAACGCTTTGCATTTCAATAATTGTTTAATTCACTAATTATTAAGTTAATTATGCTTATTCAAATTCAACCATATCTTTCTTCCCGACAAAATTTGCAAAAGTAATAGTTTAATTGAATGACATTCCATAATAAAATTTTCTATTTAGGAGGAATAATTGATAAAATGTATCAATACGTACGTATAAATGCGTAATTATTTCATAGTTGAAATAGAACCGCGATTTTAAAATAGAATTTATGAGAATATATACAATAATTTATATTAAGAAGGATTCTTTATATATAAGTTCTTTTCATTCTTGGTATTGTTTCTTTGATTTACATGGACTATACGGTGTTTCAAATTTCTCACATTGCATGTTTCTTCCTTGTTTTTAATCGTTGCAAATGGCCGTTGACAAAGAATGTTTCAATCATAAAATCAGCAATGAACGAAGAACGTAAATGTCGATTTCATATCGCGATGAATCATCCTCTCCAATGGAAACGCGCACTTGAATTTATTGACCGACTCAAAGAAAAAGGAAGACTTTTAGTATTTGATCGATATGAGAAAGAGTTTCAATTTGAAGAGTGATATTTGAGCCACGATGACTCTTTGAATTGTCTCTCGTTTCGTTGCAATTATATCAATGGGAATACCTATTAATGCATTGAACCTATACTCAATGAACGCTACGTTATAGTCAGAATCATTAGTATCCAATGTTGCTTGCGGATGAACCTTTAACATGCATTTTCCCAGAATGTGTCTTTTAATTGCGTCAAAGGAAACGTTATATTGGCAAATATTTGAGCGTGGCTGTGTTTACCATTCGCACCCCATTTGGCGCGAACGAGGTGTGTGTTCTGGTAAATATCAGGAAAATTACTTCTCCCAACGTTTATTTAAATTAATTACGGTCCCTCTTATTCGATAAATAACTAAGCGAAAGTGGATTGTTAATTTAATTTGGAACTTTCACATAAAATAGGTAGGGCGAGAATCTTTGCTTTAGAAAATGGTTCCGTCTGAGCTCTGTCTTATCGAAACACTTTTAGTAGTGATAAATGAGCAAAATTTAGTAAAAATTTTGTATGTGCGCAATTTATGTTGAACACACTCAGTTTATAGACTTTTTCAGTATATTCGAATATCTATTCTTTTTAAATTTTTCTCAAATTTAACTAGATAATGTACGAGTAGATATCGAAAATTATTTTTGTACATGGTAAAATTGTTTATTTTTTATGCTTAAATTTACAATATATACGAGATTATTTATAAATATTTGTATTTTTTTGGTATCGTATTTGATTTATTTGATATGTCATAGAAAAGATTTAAGCAAGAAAGACATCGGTATAAATTAAATATGTAAAGTAGCATATTTCTGTTTCAAATATATATTTTCTGAATTCTTACGTTACAGAATAAAGTAATAAGTTAGATATTTTGATGTGTGATTATAAAATTAAACATTTAAATTATTTAATATTAAATATAAGAATAATGATGTATTTAGATCTTGGAGATATGCAAATCTTCAAAGTTAAAGTTAGAATTGAGAAATAATCATTTCAAAATAGTCTATTAAAATTAAAGGAATGTGTTGAAATAAATCATTGCTGCTGCTTGGAAAATAAGGCTGTAAAGTCATTGATTCATATTTTATGTAAAGATAATACGCGGGTAAGTGAATAAGCATCCAAAAACTCTATATATTTTATAATGAGGAAGTATTATTCCATCATATTTTGAGAGGATGATTCAAAATTTTGATTAAAAGAAATTTTAATAATTTTTAAATTTTTTTCGTTAGTTTAAATTTTTATTGTCTCTCACGTTTTTATTTCGGTCTCCTCTCTCAAGTGGAATCTTTGGATTCTATATCTTCTCATAGTAGTCATTATCGTTAAAAATTAAAACGGTGAGAAACGTTACTCTGGATAACATTTTACGGAAGAAAGTTAAAAATAATTTTCGAATCTCGTAATTGATGAGTTATTCAAAGCATGCGTGTCACAAATAGCGTGAAAGCGTTCTTCCATTTACAGTCCAAGTATACTCAATAATAACGAATGACGATATGGACATTATCAAATCTGGAAGGATATGACTTTGAATGAATAGGAATTTATCACTCTGAAACAGTGTTGGTCGTCATCGTCTTTGTAGTCCTTTTATATCTACAGGGGTTGTAAACGATTAACAATTCTGACTTTAATACTCTAATAAATAATTTGTTTGTTATAAAAATTACAAAAGAAGAAAATAGTGCATTGCAATATTCTTGTACAGATTTTTTTCTGGTGTTTAAATGGCTTTTGAAATGTGTATCATTGGTAACGTACCGCATTTTTATCTAAGGGATAAATATCAAGAGAATGATATCGTAAGCTAGTATTTAAAAGAGATTAATTATAAAATTTCACGAATTTTTATATTTATGAATTTAATTTATAGATTTTTATGAAATGATATGAAATATGAATTTATAAATGAAATCCATATTATAGATTTAATTTATATTTTCAATTATGGAATGAGTTTTAGTTGAGCACTAGTCAAGACATGAAGTCTAAACTCCAGCCGCAAACACATTTAGTATCACCATTAACTAATTATTGTATATTTGCTCCATTTAATTTTTGCAATAGAGAAATTAAAAACACTAACCGTATTAGGGTGTCATCTTCTTATAATACCTCGAGGTAGTTTTCTGACATAATAATTCCATTCCTTGTTGCATCTCAGTAAAATGCAAATGAATTACAGCTGGAGAAGAATGCTCGTTGGGTCTTTTTCACATGAGTGACACGTGAATTTGACAAAAGGGTAAAATACCTCATACGTACGGTTAAGTCCAACGTTTACCAGTAATTTCAGAGTGAGAATGGATGTTTACTTTGTCACGCAGCTTTACACTGGCCCGTGTCATTTATTCTCTCAGAAATTCAAGTGACAAATTGTGCGTTAGCCTTGACCGGTGTTGAATCAATTTCGAAAGTATCCAAGAGTGTAAGCAAATAGAAGGTAGATATCCAAGGTCAGCAAAAAAGTAAATTGCTGGTTTCTCGAATTTAAGTTTTTGTATATTTAGATTCAAAGAAGCAGGGCTTTTATGAAGTTTCTATGGTTCATTTTCAATCCAATTCTGCGTATTCTTTCGGTTAATTTTCAGTAATGTATTCGGGGATAATTGTGAACGGCACATCTTCAATGCAAGCCTTAAAGCGTAATTTGGTGATATTAACTTTTGAGTCGTAAGCTTAGAGTGCTATATTTCGAACTGTACAATTATAAACATCACTCGACAGGTAGATGATGACTCTTTTATAAGAACCATGTTTGTTTCAGCTGAACATTCCGAATCTTGCAAATACTAATCAATTGTAATAAAATAATCTTTTATTTATTTTTTTATAATTTTTAGAATCATTTAATCAAATATTTAATAAATTGAGACCACTTTTTGTTTTCCTTTTAATGCATCGAAAAATAGAATTTAAGCTGATTATTCAATTAATAAAATGAACAAGGTTTCGATAATGAAGTATCAGCTAAAATGTATGAAGAATCTTAAACGAAAAATAATGTAAATCTTATTTAAAATTAGAATCGCTATTGGTTTTAGATTATTTGGATGGCTAAAAATAGATTGAAAACATTTTACACCGAGTAATTAATTCACTTAATTTAACGTACTTCACATTCCGGACAAAACGAACGTGAATATATCCTATAGATTATGCAACCAGCGCGACATAAATGCATTGTAGTAAGCCTACATTTCAGGCGCTCGTGTGATGTTTTCCTATTTGAATGTGACTCCATATCTAATATGCAATTTTCGTCAGTGATGGTTCATTGAAGCAATATGAATCTGTCATCAGTAGTTTCATGTCATCCACTTTACGTTCAACGCTTCTCAAAGTAATTCATTGAGAAGTTGAATGGAAGCGTAAAGAAGTGTTCTATTGTAACTCAGCCTATGGTGGTCCACGCATAATATAGAGAGATACTGACAAGACAATTTCGTTCTCCACTGATTCGTTTCTCTCACATTTGGAATTCGGATGTTACTGTTGAGTACCTCAATATTCTCTTAAATCTTGATATACGTTCTACCTCATCACCTACTGCTGTCGGTTGGTTTCAGAAACATCAGTTTTTTATTTCGTAGGATGACTATTGCATTGCTTTTAGGAGTTTTCAAACCAAAGTGCATTGGCATATATTTTTATATTAACTTTTTTCCGTACGTTTAAAAAGTTTCAAATGAAAAAATGCTCTATAAAAATATCAGGCTTATAAAAAGGTTATAGAATGGATTACTGTAATTAATTCCGGGAAAAGATAAAATGGTTTACTGAGATGATAGAGCTGTATATTTTAGATCGTTTGCAAAAATTTTAATGGAATTGATGCAATAACTTGATTAGTTAACATTACAAATATTTGAACAGATGTTATTAGAACAAAATTGAAATATTTGATAGATCATCACTAGACATTTTACTCTTTCTTCTCTATTCTTTTTTTCTCTTTCACCATCAGTATGACGTATAATAATCTAAGTCTGTATTTTATATGATATATAATCTTAGTTTTACATGTAAGAGAGGAGCAAAACCATCATTCGAAGCTCTAATGATTCTCTATAACAATCCATTTGCAGACGTGCTTCGGCGGTTGGGAGGATCAATCTCCCGAGAGAAGAAGACGGAGGAGGCACCATGACAGCGAAACGGAGAGCTCTCTGGACTCCGAGGAGGAGAGTGACTCGGAAGACGAGAGTGACAGATTCAACCGCTTGGAAAGGGGAGAAGGGCGCTTCCGCAAAGAGGAGGACATCCGCCTCGAGGAAGTGTTGAGTGTCGACGATGAAATCAACCGCATGGAAAAGTACCGAGGGAGAATCAGTGTGGTTGACGACCGACCGCCGCCCGCTCCACCGGTCGTGTCCCGTTTCGTGGAGCACGTGTTGAAGGAGAGCCAACGGGGATACCAGGAGAGGCGAACGGAGGATGCCTCCGCGGATGTCCTCCCGCAGGTTTCCCTGTTGCACGAGGCGAGTAAGTTGTTGCCCGAGAACTCCCCCGCGTACTTCCTGGCGGCGGCGAAGGACAGGAACAAGGAGAGGCTGAGCAGTGGTGGAAGCATCAGCAGTAGTGGGAGCAGTGCTGGGGAAAGCGGTAGGAGCAGTTCCAGTAGCGGAATAGGGGATAGCTTTACCAGTGGAAATGATACTGGAGGCAGTGGGGTTGCGGGAGATAAGAACAAAGGAAATCCGTTAAAGACTGGTAGGTGAAATACCTAATCTATTCTATCATGGTTGTAAATATCCCTCTTTTTATGAGCATGTTCTATGGTGGTGGAGAAAATCAGCGAAAAAGATGTAAATATAGGTTGCTTTTGGATAACTTTTCCTATTGGGGAATATAGATTGGATTAAATTTAGGGTATAGGGAGGTTTATATCTAATTATGGTTAATTAATCAACTAATTTGGTATACTGGATGTAATCTGGCTCTATTATGATCCTTCTAAGAATCATAGAGAATATGAACAGATGAATATGATACATGTAGGTTTGAACTCAATGTTGAATCATAAGATATAATATGACATATCTTATTCATATTATATGAGATTGCCTTTTGCTACAACATATAGCTTTAATTTTATTGAAGATTTTTTCATAGCTTTTATGTTTTATTTATTTATTTTAGAGATACTACACGCTGCCATTATTTTAGAAAAATACAATAATATAATTGTATAATATTCCTGGAATAGAAATAAATCAGGAATTTATTGAATTCGAATATAGTACTCCAATAAAATAATAGGTATTCAGGTATAAACGCTTATAGTCTTTCTTTTAGGGATCATACAATACCTTTTAACATATTTTTTTCTCGTAGAGGAAAATATCTGCACAATAGAGTCAAACATGACTGGGTTTTGTCGAGTGTGATCATTACTACGGATTCTATTTTTAGTTTCTAATGTATGTTTTATACATCTTTTAAAGTGGCTTACGCAAGATTACATGCATTATAGGCGTACTCGAGTTTGCATATAAGGGCACCTAATTTAAAATATATTATACGGCTTTCCTAATTTCATGTAAAAACTTTAAAAGAATAAGGTTCATAGCTATTTTCATTATTTCTAGAAATCTATGAGCTGAGCTTTAATTTGAAGAACTTGTAAAGTTTTCTAGAAAGTACATATTTAGTTTTTAAGATCTTTTAAAAATAATGCTTAGATTTTTCGGTCTCTCGTATCCATTGTGATAATCGATGATAAACAATAAAATAATATATTTATATTAGTCGGAGTTAGATGGGCATGTACAAATTACTTTTTATTTCACATCCTTTAACATGAATATATACTTTCTAAATAAAATCGAGCTTTCAGATTGCTTTCTTTGAGGAAGAATTCTTCTCAGGGCACAATTATTATATTCCTTTTTTAAACATTGAAATTATTGTCTTTTTGTTTATGGTGTATCTCATTCATATTTTTAATCCTTTATCATAAATAAGAGTCTTCTATATAAAGATTAAATTCTAAATTTTATGAAGTAACAATTGAAATGCCCGAAACAGGATTCGCTATCAAAATACTAGTGGTTGAAAATTTTATTGTTGAAATATTTTAGCATTATTTTATTCCAAAATGAAAAAATAGATGTAATATTCCTTTGTACAGATAGCGCGTGAGTTTATCGATGAAATTGATAATTCGAACGAGGAAATCTTTGCAGAAACACATCAATTATTATTCGGATCATATCCCTTCTGCACGAGAAGGACTGTTCCACGTAATTGGTACCTAAATCACATCCGAACGTTATGACACGAGTTCAGAAATGAGAAATAAGACCCAACATTTTTTGCTCAAAAATGATGCTGACATTTGGAAGCAATCAAATGCAAACTTTCGAAACGTCGGGAGAATATTATGAAGGTTTTATTTTCTAAAACATTTAAAGAAGCCTTCCATTTAATTTTGAAAAAGGAAACTATCATATCATTTTCAATATCGAATAAATATTTGTTTACTTACCATGCGTATACAAATCCACAATTTAAAATATAATTTATCTCATATGATCTCCGAATAAATATCTTATCGATCAGAGTATTGATAAACGTATTATTTATCTACTAGGCGTTTGTATTGATCGCAAGTATTATACATAAAATTGATATCAATATAGGATAAAATATGCATGTAAAAAGAGAATTTTCATCAGTAGAGACAACCACTGAAAACTAGATGTAAGGGATAATTCGACATACTAGAATCGACGTAATAGAACACTTATTTATTATATATTCTTCTTATTAGTCGTCGTTAAATAAAGTGAACGATTGACTAAAAATTTTTGATTTAGAGAGTTAAGTTAGCCTCTTCTGCAATTGGTGGATACATACATGTATATATATATATCCTAAAAGAAATGTAATTCTAAGATCCTTTGACGTAAAATTAGTCTTACTCATTGTTTCTAATATTATTTTCAGTTACCTTAAATAATAGTAATGGGTAGAAAATAAATCCTAGGAAGTTCTTAATATTCGTGAAATAAATTAATGATATAAGAAATTTTTCCAATAATGAATTAATACTCTAATTAAAGTCAGAGTTCCTATTATTTCCTTATGTTTCTGGAAGAATCCGTATTCATATCCTGGTATGAATTGACGATTTCATATTTTTATTGGTTCGAAAGGTTAAATGCATCTTTATAAGGTTACGTGCAAAATGAAATGAGTCTACTGACAAAGAAAGGTCAATTTAGATATTTCACTTTTAAGATTGAATCACAAGTATAATAGAAGCCGAGGAAATTAATTGTGTTTCAAGTATCAAGTGGAAATATCGGCATGAAGTGTCAATTAAAAGTTCTATAATCAAAGAATGAACTTGAAAAGATTCTTCATCTGAATTTCTCTGCTAGGACATTTCGTTAATGAAAATTAAGAGAGTCAGGATGTTCATTTTTTACATAATGTAGTATGGTTTTTTGGTAAATTCATTCATATATCTAGGAAATCTAATATTTAAATGTATTAATATCTTAGTGATGTAAACAAATATTTTATTTAATATTTACAAATATTTTATTTATTTATAAACACTCTTGAATAATCAAAATACCGTATACGATGAAAATCTTTGGAATATTCAAATAAAATTTTTCAATCCGTTTTAATTTTGTTGTATTTGATATGTTTATCTTCCTGAAATGATAACGTATTTTTGGGAGAGAATTCTAAGAAAATGTCATCTGGCGGATGAGAAGCAAATTTATAAAATATATTCCTCCATATTGAAAATATCTCTCCATAAGAATGCTTTACTTTAATACCGCAAATATTAGGAATTCTCTGTGAAAAAAACTTTGATACTTGATAAATAATTAAAATTAAATAATTGGTACTCTTAGAGTTTGAATGGGAATGGAATTTAAATTTAATTCGAAGAGTTTTGCTACTTGCTGAACATTTAAATAACAACATGAATAAAAATGTTGGTTATTTTAAGCAATTTTGTTTTGTGGAATCAGATATATAATTCTATTTTATCTGTATTGATTTAAAAAAATGACTGATCGGAAATTTTCTAAAAGAAATATTTAAATTTAATGTAATAAGTTTTGTAGAAGAACCTAAAATTTTGAAAAAAATTATCTCAAAAGCTCAGAAAAGATTATAGATATATCTTCTTTACAAGATTTAATTTTTTTAAATTTTTACTGTTTTTACCAAAAATATTTGATAAAATTACGGATTTAATGATGGTAGATATTTAGTGCTTTAAAATTACTGTAAAATGGTCATCTTTAATTTTCCCTTACTCAAATAATTTATTGGCTCTCTATTCGCTGTCAACCATTAAATCCAATGTATTTTATTTTAGAAATTAGATTAGAATAATAGATTATTTTTATTCAAGCTTTTTCTATATTTGTTTTAATACACCTTTAAGAAATTTTGTTATAGTATTAGATGTTTTGTAAGACCTTACCTTGAAAAGGAGAACCGACTCTCTATTCCCGTGAAAAAGGCTCATAAATAGTTACGTCACCTTCTAAATTGAATCGCATAAAATATTCTGACAGTCTTCGTGTATTCTCGATTAAAATAAAGGTCAAGTACAATGCAATTGTAAATATGTGAGTAAACACGATTTTCAAGACCATGCGAGACGTCGACCATTCTGGAATACACTCGAAAAATCGATCCAAATAGTTTCTCTATAATTTAGAGGAGCTGCAATTTGTGGCCTACGTTTGCTTCTCTCGGAATAGAGCCTCAGATGTGCTCTCGTGTATAACTAGCGAAGAGAAAAGATTCTATTCTCCTGTTTAGTTTTATGTTTGCTGTTTGAGTATCAATTATATAATCAGTTCTTTTTAAATAAATCCAGTCCTCTTTTAGAATGGTATACCGTAAATAATAATGTATGAAATCAAATTATTTTTTACACATCTTTTCCTTAAAAGCTTGTTATTTAAAAGCACTTATTTTTTGTAGGTTTATAATCAAAAGATTGATATTATATGCCAAAAGCAAATAGCACAACTTCCATCATATCTTTTAAGAAATAATTAAACTGTAATACATTCCGCATTCTAATGAGTTTCTTTCTTTGAGGGAAATTTTGATAAATTTTATAATTCTAAAAAATTACTGTCTGAGCTAACCAAAAAGTAATTGCAATATCATTACTAATAATGAAATTAACGAAAAGTGGATGGAATCAAAGTCGTGCTTCTCTATGGAAGGCAGAGATAACATATAAAATACATATTTACGAGATCATTTTATGTAAGGCTAAATATTTTACGTCATTGAGAGCTGTTTTTAACCGTACAGTCGATTTCTCCTTAGAAACTCAATCGATCATGGGTGAAGTTACCTTTAGAATTTTTACTGTAGTTTACGTAATTAGTATTTTTTGTGAGTGGCTCTTAGTTGATAAGGATAAATGTTCAAACGGAAGCTGTCATTGCTTTGGGGGTCCAAATATTAATTTTCCACTTGCTCATTTAAAGGATGACTGCATTGAAATTTGTCTTCACTCCAAAATGAGTTTATGCATCCCCTGACAGGTTTCATCGCTCGGGTCTTCGATATTGATTTGGGTGATCGCCGGTTTATTGCGTTGTGAAAAGTTAATGAGGCCTTCAAGGCAACACTTTTATTTTCAATGCTATTGAGCCTCTACATCCTTGAGGACTTATCCCAGATATTGACTCATGACATTGCTCGCTTTTGTCCTTCGTTTTGGCAAAGATTGCTTTGAAATATACACCGAAGGAAATTCTATCAAATTATCAACGAAAAAAATTTTTCTCGTAATCTTCAGTTTACCTTTAGGTGAAACATGTTATTTATGTGATAAGGTTTCTTTTAATTCATTGAAAAAGTAACAGATTAAAGGCGAAAATAAGTCTTCTATATTATAACATTGTGCCCCGTATTGTAGGCGAAAGCTGTTATTTCTCCCTCGTCTGTATTTTGCTTCTGATGCAATTAATTATGCTAAGAGGCTAGGTTAGTTAGAACATTCCGAGGTTATTTACGTGCATCCAATTTACATAAATCACCTTTATTGATAAATGAACTAATGTTTCAATGAAATGTTTGAATTTATGTAGTTTGATTTTAAGTCATTATTTATTACTATAAAGCATTTATCGTTAAAATGAAACAACCTTACTTGATTGAGCGCCGTAGTGTAGTAAAATACTGAGGTAATGTTAAATATTTTATGGAACAAGATAATTGCGTATTATAAATATTATTACAATTCAGAATTAAGAGGGGATTTAAATAAACAAAGACAGGATGTATTTAAAAAATTAATTTATCTAACGAATGAAAGCCATATTTTAACATTCAAATTTTTACTGACATTTTAAGTATTCCACGATAAAGATGTACCGTAGCACCATTTAGGTTACTCAAATTCTAATAACTGTAATGTTATTTGACGTTTAATCATTCCTATTTAAAATAACTTTAAGTTAATTTAAGGTACTGTGGCTCATTAATATGGGTGGTATAAGTATTCATTTCAGTAGTTTGATATGAATACTGAATAGGTATCTACAGGTTTTCTCATGGAGAACGACTCATGACTCAAGCCCATCACGTTTCTTTATTCATAGGTGAACTTGGCAGAGCAAAGGCGAAGAGTAGGTGGTCTCAAGTGCTCGAGGACGTGGTGGTCGAGGAAAATGAACTAACTAATGGTTTGGCGCACATGAGTCACTTAGTCGGCGGCAGAAGAGGCGCTGAGAGGGGTTCCATTACCACCGTCGAAGGCGTGCACTTCCCGATTCCTCCGAAAGAGTGGGGCGCTGCCCGAATGCCCGACCCATCGGTCGCGTCCAGGGTCGTCAAAGCATTCAATAAGTAAACACTGATTTACATGTTTACATGAAGCGTTTGCGGTTTTAAAGAGGTTCAAATAATAATATATTACGAGATAATTAATATGATTATTTGCAAAAGTAAAAACACGATTCGGGGTGTTCCTAATGTTAATTTGCATATTCATCTCCATAATATAGATATTTAAGCATTCAGTAGTAGCGGAAATAATGTATTTTTTATCACATTTCGCTTTTACCTCAATAATATACATAGAATAAAATACATATCATTATTTTAAAGTTAAATAATGTCCCTATCTTACAAGAAAAATCCAGCAAATTTCTATGAGAATTTTTATCTTGTTAATTTTATGATAGGTGAATTAAAATCTTTCAAATAAAATTAATTCATCTTACATTTTTTATCCTTTTTAGGAATCGCATAGGACATCATCCGAGTACAATCAAAGTTGAAGATCCTTTGAAAACGAGAGGCAAGTACCTTTAAATAATTATTTTAATGTTTAGAATGAATGAAAATTCATCGTATCTCTATGGTTTTTACAGATAGAATTTTGTCTTTGATCATACTCCAAAATAGTGAAAAGTAGAATTGTGGTCTTTAATTTGTTAATGAATGTTACCAAGGTTCATTCTTTTCAGTTGGATACCGAGTGAAAATAGATCACTAAAACTAATCCGTTGTATTTTAAGATGAAGTTTAGCAATCGATGCAAATCATATATAGCCCAATATGTAGCCCAATGAAAATCACTGGATATCACTCTAATTCCATTTTTCAAATTTTATTGTAATGTTATGAATAAATGAATTCAGATGATATTAAATACAATGTATTAAAAAATTGATACAAATTGTTCTGCATTAGAGACTATTGTCATGTTTAAGAGAAATGCTGAATTGGGAATTTGAATCTAAAAAAAATAATATTTTATGAAAAAGATTATTTTTTAATGTTATAAAATAATTAATTTTAATATACATGCTCAAGATATTTTCAAAATATAGTTCTCTAGTTCACTTTGGTTATATTCTTATGAAAATAACTATCTATATTCATTATAATAAAATTATAATTGATTGTTATAATCACTCTATTTAAGAAACATCAGCAATTCAGATATTCAATTTTATTTTACAGTTTTAGAAAAATTCGAGACTATTACATTTAATTATTTGTCTATTTAATACAAAAATTATTACTGTGTAACTTTTCTTATATACAATCGAATAGCTTATCTCATGACCGTACTATTCCTTTTCAGGATCAGTGATAAACTTTCAGCATAGCAGCAATCTTGCCCAAGGAACTCAGAATTCTTATTTTTCTGGTCTCCCTAGAAATACGTCTGTATCAAGGCAAGGAGTTTTAAGGTTTTAAAGATAAGGTTTTAAGATATTGTCTGACCTGGGGGAACGATAATTATATCTTCTTTCAATTTTAGAAGTATGTAAATATTTTGGATAACTCTAAATTAAATGATGAAAGTTTTTCTAAAACTCGGTGATTACTACTTTTGAAATTAAAGATAGACAAGAAAAATTAAGATTTAATCAATATGAGCATACAATGTACTTCTAAAAGTATATGTTATAGAATCTAAAGTAAATATTTTTACTATATGACAATATAATTAAAATTTGTAACCCCACTTTTAATGGCATATCATTTATTATTTTGAATCACTCAGTTAGGAAGTTGAAAATCAAAAAAGTGAGGCATCAGAATTATGGAATTATAATATTTACCATATTTAATGATATTTTCAAAAAAATTATTCACTTCTATAATTTCTATTATATTACCAACTTAAATAACAAAATTGAATTTATCATATTTCATGGAAGATATTAATCATGAATTTGTGGTTTTGGACTATTGGAAAAAATCCAAAACTCCAATCTTTCCATAAAATTATTCAACTTTTGCTACAAGTGGAACTATGTAGATAAAGTTTTAATGATTTTGGAGGTGTGTGAATTCATCAATTCTTGGATTTAATAATGCCAATTTTGAGACATTAAAACCAAGATGATGGGCTGCGTAAGTAAGTTACCCAAGTAAAGCTTCCTGTGATGACTATCTAATGTATCCTTTCTAATGCAAGAAATGTTTTGATTTTTAATGTTTCATGTTTATGGAATATTGACCATTGTTTATTCTTGTGACTTAATAAATATATTTTGTGAAGTAAACAACTGTGAGTTAAAAACTTCTGATTGTTAACTTATGAATGATTTCTTTATTGTCTCCTTAATGTCATAGTGATTTTGGTTATTGGTTTGTAACCAAAGAGATATTTAAGAGAGTTCACTATTTGGCTGTTTGATTTATGTTTATATTGTTTGTTTATATCATTGTTAGATAAACTAAGAACTGATTTTCCATAAAGATTAAATTTTTACCACATTTAGAGTTTACCTAGTTTTATGCCCATTAACTTTTCTTAATATTCCATGTTATCATTTCCATTAGCATTTTTTTTACTATTTTTGAAGTTTAAAATATTCTTTTTTTGCCATGATGATCACAAACTTTTTTTAGCACTACTTTCCATTATATTAAATTAATTTTTAACTATCTATTCCTTCTATTTATTTTAAAATTATTTATAATTAATGAAATAGTATCATTATTTTGATTTTTAGTATTTATATTATATTTTATATTATTATCTGCACAGTATTATTTATTAAACATACTTTACTTCCTAAAGGTTAAAGATAAAAAATTAAAGCATATACCACTTCCTTTTCAGTATTATTATAGTCAAGAATTAAGCTTTGAAATTCAAATTCATTTACAAATTGATAATTATTCAAATTATTATACATATTCTTGGCCTGCAGTGTTGCTGTAAGGTATTTAATGATATAATAATAAATGAATAGATTTATCTTTTATCAAAAAGATATCTGAGGTTATTCAAAATACTTTAAATTTGAAAATACAGTTGCACACTTATTGTAAGTTAGTGTTGAAGCTTCCAGTTTTTAAATCAGTCCTTTTGTTTAACATCAAAAAATAAAGTAGAATTTTTATGCATCCTGATATGCAATTAAAAATGGCTCACATAATCAAAAACTATGATATATAGAGAGGTCAACTGAATTAAAAAATAAGAGTAAGAGGATAGGTTTTTACAATAGGGAGGTTGTGTTGAGTTAGCAGTAGGAAAATTTTTTGGGATTTTCTGAAAAATTTGATTGCCAGTACCATAAATATTAGCCAATAAATTTTATGTAGAATTGAAACAGGAATGATTGCAAGTAAAAAATTGATCAGGAGTAAAAGATAATTTCTTTTGTGTTGAACCAACAAAAAACAGGAAAACAGTCTATAAGCTGCTACGAAAGAGCTTAAATTATTCATGAAAACATGAGGCAAATTCGATTTCTAATACCAAAAGGGATAAAAAATAAATATTAATATTAATAATATAATTATTATATTATAAATATTAATAATAAATAAATAATATTTTATAGAATTTAAAATAAATGGAAAAAATGTTGTAAATAATTTCTTTAAGAGTCTTGGCTAAAAAAAATCTAGGAAAGAGTATCTTAAGAGAATTAAGATTCTTAAAGGGAATATATAACAAGTTTACTCCCTGGGTTACTAGGCACTTTTGGAAAATTCCATTCAGTTTCTCTTATTTTTGAAACGAAATTATTTAATCATCTTACCTTTACATGTCTAATGATTTTCTTCTATTTGATTCCATTCATAGAAAAAACAATTATAAATTACTCCTCTATGAAATATTGTATTTTTTGTGTTGTTTGGATTATTTAATATTTTCAAGTTCTTTCAAAAATAAAGTGAAATTCATTTTTATAAATTAAGTTTGGATTTTTAATTATTTTCAAGATATCTTTTCGTGCTAGCTATAATTAAGTGCTTCAAATACCTTAATTGAACTTCGTTTACCTATCTCTCTATTAGAATAGTTTTTATTCTACATCATTTTATTTGAGCGCTCATTTTGACCTCATCTTTATTACTTCATACGAAACTGATATTCTTAATCTGCCTTTCATAGAGAACGGAAATCAAAAGATCTTAATTTAGGGACGGGATGTATAAGGAGATGAAATTGAAACCCATAAAAGAGAGCAAGTTTACATTTCAAAATTGCCACGATGGAGGAATTTCGGGAAAGAGTTTTTTATGTTCGCTGATACTCTCGCCGACCAATCGCAGATGAATGCATCTTAAAAGAGATTGCGGACCTGCAGTTTCGTAGGAAATAGAGTAAATGGGAGCATAATCATGAGATAAGTAGCCTCTGTGGGATATAAGTAATTAGAAAACAACGGGAACGGGAAATTTATTTACTCGCAAAATAAAAAAAATATTATCTTAAGAGCCGTAACATCATCTCTTCTATTTTAATGAATGGGTTCCATATCACTTGAGGTTCTTTTTTGTTTTACGTAGTCGTTTCTTTGCGTTGCTATGGCTACATTCAATAAACTTAAAATCGTCCTCAATAAGGTATGCATATTACATTCAATATCGATTGAATTAATTTGAAAAGAGTCGTTAGTAACGATTTTTGGTGCAGAAAAAGAAACTGAATGTACTAAAAATAGCACCCCAAAAGAATAGGATATAATCAAATAAAATATTTCAAAATTTTAATTAAATAAGAAATGAAATATGATTTGTGCGAATTATTTCTCGGACATCTAACAAAATTCAATGCTGCGAAGAAGTAAGTTCCCGCACGTTCAAGTCAACATCTCATTTAAAGAAATAATTCAGAAACACTTTGAAAGGAAAGTGACAGAAACGAGATGAGTTCGAGAATTAACCTGCGTGTATATAGTTCGAGATCCCACCTGCGAGATGGCAGCAGCTCTCTCCCTTCAGGGGGTTTTGTTCTGCCCACTCTCATTAGTTTTCAGCTGCCTTTTGTGCTCCCCATATATATACGAATATTCCAACCCCATCTTTGCAATTTGTCAAGGTTAACTGAATATTTTATTAAGAACACGTATATAAGGCATTAAATCATCCACCCTTTATCATCCAGAAGATGGTATTTTACGCTTTAATGCATCTATCTTGTACATATATGATTTATAAGATGAAGTGTATTATACTTGAGGTGTTCCATGTTTTCCCTCAAGTTTATACCTTGTTTATTTAGAAACTTTCCTATCGGAACTATCTACTATCGGAACGTAGCTGTAAAAAAGGTTATTTTCATCTCTATATATAGATCAAGTACTAAGTCAACTCAATCATTGCTTTTAATTAGAAATTGCCTCTTAATTTAGAGGTGCTAGACACTTAATCCTCTCATCTCAATCTGTATTCTTGGTGTGCGTGATCCTCTCCGGAGAGTCCGTCCTGTGCCGTGGGAAGCATTCCTTTCATGCAGCCCGTATACCATTTCGCGTGAATTCCACGAAATACAAACAAGGAAGGCCCGCAGACTTCCACGTTTATTCTCAACGGAGGTCCTTCAAACCACGCGTTTTATAAACGGGATCTGAATTAACGATCCTTTGAGATGCACCAAAGGTTTGCGATTCCGCGGAAGAGCAGCTTTCATTGGATGCCTTTGAAAGAAGCTCATAATTAACACTCGGAACTCGTCTCTGCAATAGAAAAGAATGGCCAACGCTTTTCCTTATTCGCGGAACTGTTGGCCAACGTTTTGAGAGAGACATTGAAATTCGCGGTGGGAAAAATTGCTCATTTCAAGGGAAAGAATGAACTTCATAGTCCAAGTTCAAGTTTAAGTGAATTACTCAATGTTATCTCTCGGAGAAAACGATTTCCATCTCTAGGTTTATTGACGTAATAAATTTTGATTATTTATACAGAACGTTTAAAAATGGGCCTCATTTTGTTTTCGAAATACCTGTTTCAATATAATGACCAAATTTTTCAATTACGAAGAATAATTTGTTTCGAAATAATTAAGGTTTAATCGGGTAGACATCCAATTACTATTTAAATTTTTAATGAAATTAGGTAATATTGATTATAATATGGGCCAAATGCAATTCAATTTCGTACGATTATAAATTCGGTGCGATTTCTCATTTTCTCTTAAAAGAAAATTTTAAAGGAACACCTGAATATTAAACTCTATTTTGTTGCAATTGAAAATTTTGAGTCTGAATTTATACCGCTAATTAGTTTTCAAAATAAAATACATAAAAGAATTATAAAATATTTTACTATTCATCCCTTATCGAAATTTGGAAGGACTGTAAATTTAAGCTCTTAGAATCTTAATAAAATATGGATATGATTCATACCTTTATTAATCCTTTTCTTATTAATATATACGTCGGATTCGAACCTTTTACCATATAATATTTGTAATACTTTTTTGGAATGAAAGGTCACGTTTTAGAGATGGGATATTCTCGGAAAGAACGTGGAACCACATAGATGAATGCATTGTAGGCTTAGATACCATGGAAACACAAACGAACTCCGTTGTATAAAGAGTGAATCCGCCTCCGTACGAATCCCCTTTGATCTCTAAGCGCAGTATTTGCTTCGACTTTTATGCAGTCCACTGAATGTTGGGAGAGTGATACGGTTTTTTCCGTTGAAATCCTCATTTCACTCCACAGAGGACAAATTAAAGTTCTTTGTATTTGATCAAATATAGTACATAGAGGGGGATGAAATTTTATTGTTTGAATAAAAAAAATCATTCTGCTTCATAGTATCCTTAAATATCTCCTTGATATGCCCAATTTTTAATTTACGTTAGCATTCAATAGTTATCTTACCAAAATATGTATGTAATATTGTATTAAATATACGATTATTTTTTGATATGGCACTCTGATACTAAATTTATATTCATTTATTTTACTAATTGTATTAACTATGACGAAAAAATGTTCTCTTCGAAAAAGGTTCGGAGATGACTATAGTTGATTGAGAACCATCATCGAATTTTATTCGTGTCATAATTCAGGAAGTTACGTTATAATGAATAGCGTATGGTTAAAATTTGGAATAATATTTTTCTGGGAAATGAATAATGACAAGCATAGGCTATGGAATTAATTACAACCAATTGTCTCTATGTCTTTCCCTGTCACACTTTGTCCAACTGTGAGTTATTTATGAAGATATGATAAAAACACGTGTCCCATGAAATGCCAGGAATTGGCATTATGGCAAATCACCTGATGTCCGAATCCATTGACAGATGAATGGGGCAATATACTACGTGCCAACATTCGGATAACAGTGGATGGATGGATTTCATTTGATTGATGTCCGACGTCATTTTATGAAGACGAGATTCCAGCCGATGAACCGGGATAGAAACTGGATATCTTGTCGAATTAAAAAAAGGCATACAGAATTAGCATAGAGTGTATTTAAGGGCTATGTAATGTTTTTTAATTTATTGGCTAAGGTGTACTGATATCAGTAGTACGTATCAATCCAATGAAAGAAAAGCGATGTTGAATGAATCATAGATTTAAATATACTAATTGGTTGGAGTATTCTGATTCCTCTAAACCCTATTTAAAATATAACAAACGTTTGTATTTAGTTTCTGAATTGTTGAAATGTAGCCATACGCACGTGAAGAAGATTTAGGAAGTCTTTTAAACAATTATTCTTGGATATTACAATATTGCGAAGTATAAATATTTTTATTGCAATACCGATGAAACGTTACTGAGAAATATTGTGCGATTATGGTAGTTTTGGCATTCATTCTCAGAAATCATAAGCAGTAACATTCATATGATTTCGACGACTAAAAGTTTTTCTGCAGAATATCTGAAGAATTGAAAGTTTTGTGAAAATTGAGTGAAAGAGGGAGAGAAAGTGAAAGGCAAATGGTAAATAAAGCGGTTAATGATGTTTGGGATCTTACACGATTAACTTGGTCATCGTTTAATTGAATGCACAAACGAAGCGGAACGAAAATATATTAATAAACTAAATAAGGATTAAGAGAAATGTAAATTATTTATACATATTATTACGGATAAATTATTTAGGTTTGGTGATGTTTGTTTTAGTTGAATGCACAAAAAGCATAATTTTGGTCTTAAATAAATTTGAACTAAATATGATTATAATAATAACTGAGTAATATAACACACATAAAAGATGACAGGTGGAATTGAACATTTTAAAGATCTTGTGCACCTGTCACATTTCAGATAGAACATAAACAGAAATTATGTAGAGTACTTGGCTCAAAGCACCACTTGTCCACGGAAACGAAGGAAGACTTTTCTATTCTTTCCATCAATGAAATCTAGGATCTCAGCCAAGATTTGCATACGAAAATCCTGGCACAGACAGGGCATATTGATTATGCGTCGTTGAGGAAAAATGCGCTCAAAATTAGTCATCAGTAACTCATTTCCGAAGACAGTGATCGTACTCAATCTGACGGTTAGAAAATCCAATTATTACAGATATCTGGTAGACATAGCGAACTGATTATTTTCCTTTACTTTTACAAGATGCGCTCTGTAACGCTTAACAAACAGTTTCTGAGCTTATAATTGTTTTATTTCCTGGATTATTGAAGGATATAGTGAACAGCAACAATAAAATTATCTGCAAAGATATTCATTTAAAGATAAATTGTCGTAGAAACTTGAGAATCTCGGGTTATATTTGACTTTGGATAGATTGAGAAACATCTGGGCATGTTTTTTGTAAAAAAATTAAAGTGAGTGTATTTAAAAGTATATAGCATTAAGACCTATTGAATAATAGGTCTAATTATACGAAAATATATAAAGAAATCCAGTCCATCAAAGAATCTTTAAGAATACTAAATTTAACGTCCGATGATTTTCATTAAATATTGAATCAAATTTTGATAAAACAATAAATTTAAAAAATAACTATATTGTATGAAGAATTTGCTATTTTAATAGATTGGATAGTGATTGATTAAAGCTGATGTAATCGCTGGTTTATATTTATTTAAGATTTTCAGAAGCGGAAATATAAACGGGAATAACCAATATTTGATGGGAGGAGAAAATATTCTGATATCCAGCAATCGTTCCCATATTAGCGATGAAATATTTCAATTGTGTACACAAGAGATTAATCGAGTCTTTTCTAAATAAAAAGAAGATGTATAATTATCAATGGAGACCGGAAACCTTGAGAATACTAAATTTGTAGAAAGTTTCGTAAAATATTTATAGAAGGAAAAGGAAATTTAATATTGCTCACATTAAGTTAGGGTGGACTTCAGAAAAGAGCTCATATCTAGAGCAATGTTATTATATAATGTCATTGACCTGCATTTTCACTTTCGTGCGAAACGTATTTCTCTACGCAAAGGGATGACAGATAAGAGTATCTGTCTATCTCTTAGGGCTTTCGGAAAATTCAGGTTGACTGCTTCGACTGAATAATATGCGCCTCACATTTCGAACCACCTTTCTTTGTTGGAGCATGAGTCAGGGAATGTCGAACTGTGACATTGAAAACCTCCCGAAGGCTTGCAGTGAAGTCCCTTGGCTACATCATTTCGGCAAAGTAACTGTAGTGGATAGGTCGTGAGTGAACTTTCGGTTTCTTGAGAAGTGAGAGTTGAGAATTGAGGAGAATTGATTAAGTATTCGGTGTGAATGAGTAGAGGTACAATGCAAAATTGACTGTGGAACGTTAATAAGAGTGAATTGCATATTTAACTGCGAATGGATATATTACTCCGTGCATTAAGAAGCTCCGTGATTCATGTCTGATTATGGAGATGGTGGTGTCAGGAGCTTCATTATCATAAGCAGCTCGTGTTCAATGATTGAGACTGTCATCTCAGGCTGGATTGAACATCTATCAAATGTGAGTGAAGGCTTCCAATCTAGGATATGAATATGTACCATCGTAATTTCTACTTGTTGAGGAAATGTTTAAAAACACTAAGATATCTTAGCCGTCAAAAATATCGAGTGAATTGATGCATGGATTTTAATCGTAAGATAATAATTTCTCGCAAAAAACTGCTTAACAGAAGAAAATTGGTACTTGGTCAATTTGAAGTGGATTTAACATTTTCTTTATTTTATCGAAGAGAGCCATGCTTACATAATTGTTTTCTAATATTTCGGGAGTATTATTTTCTGAAATCGTATCGATTTTTCCTCATTCAATGGTTTTATTATTAAATTAAAATACGGTCGAGTAATTTAGCCGTAACTGTTGATTTTTAATATTTTCATTGATTTTTCCTCTCCAATGACTTTCGAATTAATTCCTTTGAATAACTATGAAGTATCGTAATTGGAAGTTCTCGGAATTCTACTGTCTATGGATACAGGTGTGACGTAACACGTGAGGTTTATTCTGCAACCATGGTTCCGACGCGTCCCGTCATTAGACAAAGTACACAGTCAAATATTTTCAGTGCACACAGTCAATGAGGGTTAGAGGGAGTTGTTAGAGACAAACGAGGGAATACGTAACGGAGGAAAATATTGGGGGGTGAAGCGGTTATGGATAGTTATCAGTTCGGTGCGGAAGAAGTGTTGGTTGGTGTAGGAAAGAACAGCGGGGAGTCTTCCGCAAAAGCCGTCTGGGGGCTTCCCAAAATGGCATGATACCTCTTAGAAACCGGCCACCACTACAAATGGGAAATTTCAATTTTTTAGAGCAAAGCTGTTTTATTTCAGAGGAGTGTTAGAAATCGTCAAAGCGATCCGCAGTCTTCCCTTTAAAATCGTCAATAACTATCTTGAACCATTTACCTCCCCGCTCCTTGCCTCAGTTGAGTACATTTTCCTCTATCTATAACTTCCCATAACCACCCCTACTTTTTGCAGACATTGTAACAGTATATTGTTCCTGATTATGACGCGGCGTTTTAAAACCGCGGTCACTTATTCAATTATGATACGGTAATTAAGTTATGATACGGCAACTTAATTATAATACGGTAGATCTTGTTATATCCATTCTACCATTAATATTCAATTGAATTAAATTATTAGATTGAACAATGCGGGTTTGTATTTGCCTTACGGAAACTTCTTTGTGAACTATTTGATTTCAAATTAAATTTTCATTTATATAAGAAGTAAATTACAAACCATTCCTCTTCTTTCGTATAAATAGTTTATATTTATTTAGGGCACAGATAATTACAGATGAATCAAACAGACACAGAGAGAATATGAGCACAGTTTTACCCTGAAATTGTATATGTAAAAATTTCAAAATCAACAAGCTGCAAAATCATGAAGATTCAATTTTTTGCATTCATTCTAATCTCATTAGGATGTAAAATCACATTTTCATATCGTAGCAACGTTACAAGGTTGGCATGATTGCAGTTGCTACGCTCTCTTACACGAGGAAAACAGCTGGAATAATACGAGTGTCATAGATACAATAGCGAAAGGCTTGAGGCAGATTCCGGATACAGTATTCTGAATTTAATACACCGAAGAACCATAAATTTATTTATGGTAAATAATAAATAATACTATTCAATAAATTAAAGTTAACCATCAGTAGTTTTTTAAGTATCAATACCGGGCACTGAATTATCATTTTGTAAGAAATACGTAAAATTTTTCTCAGATGTTCCATAAAATGATACGTCTTATAATTGTTTTTTTTTAGGAACTCAAGAAATACGTAACGTAAAATATAATGAATCACTAATGGGCTGAAATGTTAATAGGGTTGAATTTGTAATATTTTATTCTAATTTTCGTAATTGTAATACTTTTAATGATAAAACTAAAGAATCATTTAATTATATACTGTAAATAGTTATAAAATCCAAGGATAAGAAAAACACTCAATTTTTCAATTCGCGACGTTAAATCAAGTGTCATTCATATAACAGTTGAAATTGCAGTTAGAAAATTAGAGTGATAGAATGTATGAGGAAGATAAAAGAAAGTTAAGCTATATCTCAATTATTAGGAGAATAATATTCTTTAGCCATCAAATTGATATATTTTGATAGCTCGCACAGCAATGGGTCTAATGTTTCATTAGAGGACAGTAAAATTAATTTTGTATAGCTATATAATTTCATTGTTTTGATTATCGAGTGTGCTCCGATCTATTATTGAATAATCAAATCTACTTTAAGAATTTTTAATTAGTTAACATTGAACGGTTCGATGTGTGAAACAGTTCATTTCAACAATGAACAAAGAATTACGTATTTTTGAAAAAGAAAAATAGTGAACTAACAACGTCTCTGTAAAAAATTGGTGTATAAAAACTACTATACTTTTCAATCGGTAGCTTCTTTTAAAGAAAATATATTGCGAACAATATTGTACAAAAAGGAATTTATACTTTATGACATCTTTCTGTGACTGATCTATTGATAATGCCAGTTGTTTGTTTCTCATTTTATCGGTTGTAATTTATCTATAGATATTCTCTGACAATTGATATCAGTTTCTGGAAAAAATCAGAATTACTTTCGTCAAAAACTACATCCTGTTACATACTTTCTCCTCTCATTGTACCATTTAAATATTACGGTGCCTCAAAAGATAAACAACTTCCTTGGGGTTAGCTTCCTAAAGTATATTGCACGGCGTTTAATCTATGTGTTCTCATATTGCATATATACGCAACGAAGAACCATTTCAAGATATTGCAGCCTGCTTTCGCACAGTATCCGTTCATTCAAAAGTAAACTCTTATATTTCATGCCAATCAAGTACGCCACTCAACTTGTTTACAAACAATGGAAACGTGCAATCACAATTACATCGTTAAATAATATCATTTTCCGGCAAGGAAAGGTTTATCCATAAAAATAAATATTTTTGCCATCGCTACAACAAACTTCACTCACGCGCTATTTACATCACAAAGGTTTAACTTCAGTATGGAATGCGATGCAATATACATTTCTTCAGGCGCACGAATCTACAATTCACGTGTTGAGCATAGAATTCGGTTTAATCCTTAGCCACTTCACTTATTCGACAGACTTCCCAATAAAACTTGATGCTAACTGTTCATTGGAAAGTTTGATGGATTATATCACTTTTCTGCTAAAATAATTCGATGATGGCCTATCGAAGAACTGCTACCATTCCTCAGTTACGTATTATTCCACTAATAGGGCGAAATGAGTTCTCATACGTGCAAATCATTCTCATTTTGGGTATACTGTCCTAGAGGCCTAGAAGACACTAAAAAGTTCCGTAAACTGCTTTAAATCAATTCTAAACATTGAATGGATACAATTAACCGAAATATTTGTATTACTGAAATACCCCATCAGATTGATTTCTGTAATCTAAATTATCATACACTTTGTTTTCCCTTTCAATATCCTTTAGGAGCATACACTGATCACAGCACTGTCAACGAAGTCAAAAAATAAGGTAAACACTTTATTCAACGTCTTATAAACCTTAGCAGCCCTTTTCAAAAGCGAAGCAAATCCATCGAAGGATGTTCTCCCTTGGGATACCACGAGGGAATTCCCTCGGCCACACTCTCTTTACTCATAAAAATACCAATTCCACCAAACATGTCCTCTGGAGTACCACAGTTGTCGTTTCGAAGCGAAGCTCTACACTTTGGTCGACGTCGTAGTTTCAGCACCCCTCGTCAGAGGGCTCTGTTCCGTGCGTCCGGCATCCGACGCCGCAGAGTCGACGATCGGTTCGTCCATCGAAAGGGCAAACACGTTCCTCCGCTTCGCCTTGTTCCCCGTCGCCGCATTCGACAAACACGAGACGGCTTGTTTAGTTTCGGCTCCGCAGCAAGAGGCGCTGGTGTCGGAGCCCCACTCGATCTCCGCCCTGGGGATGGCCTCCCTGTCTTCCGGAATTTGGCCGCCTTTTTGTTGAGGTTGCATGTAGTCTTTTTTGGATTTGCTGAGGAGGAACCGGCGGCGGTGATGATGGTGGTGGTGATGCTTTTCCCTTGGCGTCTTGTGCTGGTTCGAGGCTATCTGAACGGTTTTACTGGAGGTCCCCACGAGGCGCACTATCTCTGCACCGTTTACCTCGATTGGGGAGGGGATCTGAAATCAAGTTGTCATTTGATTAGAGTTCATGCAAGTGGGGGAGATTCGGTACTATTTCTAATGGGAACTTACGAGGGATGATTAACGAACCTCTAAAATAGATTGGTGTCATTCAAAAAACATCTAATGTAATGTGAACTACAGATTGCGGCGTAAAGTCTTTATTTTCGTTTACCGTTAGTTAAACTCACGTGTATAATGTATGAAAATACTTAGGAATATTTAGGAATAAGTTTTATTATGCATGAAAAACGATAAACGTCTATTTATGATATTTTTAAAAAATATTTGAACTACGAACATAAATAGATAAGAGTTAAATATGTAATGATGAGGTTAATTGATAATCCATTAGCGAAAACTTATTTGCATCTTTCTCAACTCCCAATATTCAATAACACAGAGGGCTGATTCGGAAAAGATGAAAATAAATTAGTACGATGTGTTCGTGAAACTTGGAAATAAAGGTAACTTTACTAACCTTAAGCTAACGTTTATTGTTAGTCCCAGCGGGTGTTTGTATTCCACAAAATCGACCATAATTCTTCCACCGAACCAGTATATATACCCTCTTTTTACTGTAATTTATTTCACGAATGAAAATCTGAACCACTTGAAACAGTTATCCGGTATCTAAATGCATTATTCTGATTCAGTAAAGATCTTTATTTCTTACTTCAAAGAGACAAAAACACAATTACGCATTCCAAAGTAGTAGTACGGAGCTTTGAGGGTTTACAAGTAAACCACCTGATAGAGACAGAAGAAGGGTTGAAGCTTTGAAATATCGCGTCGATAAATATTTATCTTTTAGCATATCAGTTCCGTGCAAACCAGTTTCATCCGCTCAAAGCAAAAAATTAATGAAAATTCATGAGGGAAGATTGATTTTTGGAAGAGAGTTTGTTCCTATACAACACTCCTTCATCAAGAATTATACCCAGAATATGTATTTTATTCATATCAAAGATGTAAAGCAATTTAAGAATGTAAATAAATTACACGCGAATATAAATGTAGCAATGAAATATTGACTTTAAATCAATTCAACCTATTTAGTTCGAGCTTCTAAGATGCTATGAAAATTATGTACTAACGTAGTTATCCCATTTTAACTATTATTACTTTAATAATAGTTAATATAAGTTTTTAGTTTCATATCGATGAATATCTATAAATACATTTTCGAAATTTTTGTTCATAAATTCCTCAAGACTGGTCTAGTAAAACTCATTTAAAGTTCAGCGTTGCATTAGAAATATACTCATTAAAATATCGTAAAAAGCAGCACATCTGAAAATGATTTAAAGAAAAATGACTAAAATTAAAATTTCCGAGTAAAATTGGTTATAGGATTGATTTCCGCATATTTTAATCATCTTCTCAAGTGGATATAAAAGGATTGTTTCGTAAAATTTATAAAAGAACACGCAAAAACTTAAAGAGAATGATCTTGAGTAGAGATTCATACAAGCGATTTCACTGCTATCATTTCCCAGAGTTCTTTAAAAGCAAAGGAAAAACAAAAGGACTCCGAAAGATTTGTTTTGGAAAACTTCGTAGATCCTGATTGACTATTGCTATGCCAGAGCAACATTCCGTAAAAATGTACGCTTTTATTTTCAACCGCACACGTGGATGAGTAGGGCGATTATAAAAACTTTGACCTGGATTTTGGGAGAGCAATTAAGGTCGGGAAAACGTCCGATGTGCAAATGCGATCAAGTTTTGCGCTTATTAAGGTTTCAATCAGATCCATAGATGTATTCAAAACACTCCAAAATCGTTCCCGAATTAATTATACATTCCAAATCTTTCGGATTAAGGAATTCACTCAACAATTTTTCCATTCACCGAAAGGGAAAAATTTTAATGACGGATGATCCAGAATGCATCCATCAAACTGCGTAAAGAAATAAACGATTGTATTTAAAATCGTGGGAATCCGGAGCGTTTCGCTTTAAAGCCGATATCCCATCTCTTTAATTGGAGATGGTTTATCGTGGGATACTTCGCTTATCTCGAAAATTCCGAATATAAAGCTCGATTTCACTGATTGAGATTCTGCTCTTGTTTGGGTTCGCATCATGGGTGCGAGGCAAAGATTGATTTAATCGTCTCCTGCTTGATTGGAAGAAGCCTAATTTACCAATATGTCCTATATTGAATTATTAAATCAATCTTCCGGATTTTTATTTTTAAATTCCTCCGCGGAATTGGCCATTATTTGGGGATTCGAATGTGTAATCGTGTTTGAAATGCGCAAAACAAACGAAGAATGAAATATATGTTAGCGGTCGTTTATTTCAGTTTATATTTGTAAGGCAAACAGTTCACGATTTTTAAATCGGAAAAACGATCAATTTAGGTCTCTTAAATTTTGGTATTCCCAGAAACGATTTTTTCAATCAAAACTTTTTATTGGTTTCCAAATGAACTCAAATTTCACGAGATATTCAGAAAAATCGTATTGAATGTTTTCAATAACATTCATGGGATATCTTTCTTCTTGAAAAGCCAATAAATCATTTACTGTTGCATAGATAAGAGTGAATTTTAATGGAATAAATTATACAAATATTGACTGCCATTCAGTTTCACTGTCTATCAGCTTCCATCTTTAGTTTACGTGTAGAAAAAGAGATTTATAGCTGATTGGTTGCTGAAAACTTAACCTATATTTAGAACTATTTTAAGGAATATCAATTAAAGTTCAGAGCTGTTACAAATAAGTATTTCTTAGTGTTTAATTTTAACTATAGAAAGAAAAGAATTTGCTTTTCTCAAATGTAAAACAACTGATAGATGACATCAGAGTGTATCGTGTTGGTATGCTCTGCATTTCCACTTGATAAAAGTCTCGTTCCCATATAAATCAGTGTCTCATTTAAAGCCTTAAATTCCATAGCATTTTAAATCCTAGCAAGATTCTTACCGCGTTTTGATGAGGTGGTACGTGTGGTCTTCCAGAGTTCATGATTGGTCCTTGAGCGTTCGCTTTCAGCATCTTCTGCCTGTCCCTACAGCATTCGCAGTTGTTGGTCTGCACCGCCTTAATCCCTGGTCCCAGAATTTTCAGAGGTGTCTCTCCGTGGTTGCCTCTGTCCCCCCCGCGGCCGTACCTTACACAGTCGTCGGCGGTCCCTGAAAACATAAAATAGCGATTCGAGAAATCCTAATGGTGCAGATATATTATTCTAGAATCTAGCTAATCAACACTCTAAAATGTGCCATCCAAATTAGATGTACTATTAATATGTATATATTTATTAATAGCGAAAGGGGTTTTTAGACTATGAAGTTTATTAGTGTTTGGAGGGATTTATTTTGATTTTAAAATCAGGGGACATCCTGCAATAAATTATTTAAAAATCTTAAATAGTATGATTTTAATCTCATTCTCTTGAATATTCATAACTATGTATAAATCTAGGTATTTGAAATAAATATAACGTATTTTTATTGAACGAAATTTATTACGATTAGATAGAGAAGTCTGTCCGTAGCAATAGGCCTTGCATATAAGTTTATAGTGAAGAGTTAATATATCAGTATTAAATTGCTCATAATACAGGAATAATTGATCTTAACATTCTTACCGATAACAATTCACTAAATAGTCAGAAAATTAGTAATATTATTATAGTAATATATTCATATTAAATTCGTGCAATTGATACTTTCCCACAATCAGTAGATTTTTCATCGATATAGTTTCTAAAGCACATAAACTAACCAGTGATTTCTAAATCTCAGCCGATAAAAATGCATTAAAAAGTTAGAAATTCATTCATAACATTCCATTTTCAATCTTAGGAATTTAATGAGCTTACATAACATTCCATAATCAGTTTTAAGTATTAGATAAGAACTGAGTGAGCTTATGGTTTGTGCTAACTATCAGAGGATGCTTTCAATTTAAGATTAAAATATTGATTGAGAGATTCAAACCTTCATGAGAAAAGTTAGTCTTGAGTCAGTCTCTTTTCTTCTTCTGTTTCTCGATCTGACTGCATCGTTTATATGCAGAAAAGAAACAATTATTCTTTAGTAATAGGGGCTTTAGATACTATCAATAGCTAAAAGATTGACGAAATATCGAAAGAGATATTTCGATAGATGATTTAATGATATCTAAGATTTATTTTCCTGCTAAGTATCGCTATTTTATCGCTTATTCTTTTTTATAGCGAATTAGCAAATTCAATATACTTACCTGATCTAGATCTCGAGTAAGATTGACTGTTGTTGTATCTTCTCATCATTGGCGGAGTCTCAACGCAGTCATGTCGACTCGGTTTTCGAAAATGACAATGCCATTCGCATACCACGTTCTTGAAGTACTGCCGGAATCTATAACAATTGGAAAACGAAGCATAAAATCAGTAAATAAATGACGTGAAATGCTTAGGAGTTGATAATAATTATGTTGTTAATAAATGACTATGAACTATGTATGGTATTAGTTATTCAACGAAGTACTAAGTTCTCCAAGAAGTTAAGGGTTAGATATAGATGTCAGGGGAGGCTTCATTGTCCCAATATCGCCCATATTATAGTCGAGTTGTATTATTATAATTTAATATTTAATAATTAATATGAAATTTGATTACAATTTTCTAACTGTGCACATTTATTTATTCATTTTTTTATCCCTCACAAACTCAGAATTAAAAATTATGAAATAGGAAGGAAAATATAGTTTATGCAGTCAATATTTTCAGTATAAAAACCTTACTCCCAAGCAACAAATCCCAAGTATATTATTATGAAAAAGCTTTCAGTTAATACTGATTGATTTAGATTTAATTAGACGATGTAGACTGGAAAGCATTTTCATGAATATGCATAGATTTTAATATTCGATTAACGAGTCAATCCGCAACTATCGTAATTGGGAACACAGCCTCTTGTTTGGATAACATTTTTGGGAGTGACTCGTAAAGCAGTTCGCTCACTATCGTATTTTAGCTTTTATCTTGAAATATGCGAACCTTTCGCTAAGTAAACTAGCGCAGGTACCCTCATACGTAAGGTTAATTAAAGGAAGGTAAGCTACGGATAGATTCAACTAGCAATTACTTCTAAAGATCCCCTCGTAAACTATTTCTAGGTTTCTAGATTGCAAAATTCAATTAAGAAGACGTTTACGATGAAAATCTGATTCCAGGAATGAGAATATTGACTTTCTAGAAACCTCATCCACCACACCCTCTGCCATAGAGGCCATCCGCAAAGTCTACTTCGTAAAATAGCGTTACTCCGCATCATGAAAATGAAAGATAAAATCGGGATGTTTTAGAAAAGAAATAGAATGGAGAATTTAAACTTTTGCTATATAACCATGGAATTAACGAGCCTAATTAGTAGATAAAATCATTTTGCACGATCTAAATCCTTGCGTTATTTGTAAATGATAAATACATTTGCTCTTGTTTTTTAGTTTTGTAAAATTTTGCCTATTATCCGCATCCTCGTGCAGAAGCACGTATTCCGGCAAAATTGCACCCGAGTATGGGATAATAACTTGATTGCGGATTCCGTCGCGTCTTCATTGATTGCCCATTCCTTTTGAGACTTCGACCTTTGGATACCCTTTCGAGGTCATCGACCGCTATATGCTTACCATTTATTATCGTATGCGAAAACATTTACGTATAATAAAAATATGATGGAACGAATACACCGCTAGGAAACAGTATTAAAAAGTTAAAAAATAAAAAAATTGTTAAACAATTATTCATTGGATTAATTTATACATAAAGTAAAGTAGATTTGAAATAGTCTTCAAAGCTACGAGTTGCATTCATATACATTGATTTTCGTACTTAATTCAACGAATTTTATCATAAAAGAAATTAAAAAAGGAGCTTACTTTTAAATTTACGAAGGAAAATAATTTCTTTTATATGTAATTAATTCATATATATTATTATATCTTATATCAAACAGCGTATGAAATAATATAGATCTTTTTCAATGTAGAAGTGATGGTTTATCTATATGGAAATAGAAAATTCGAGATCTTTCCATTTTTTCATCCATAAAAAGAGCATATCAAATTCGATCTTATTTATTTAGGTTCTGGTGCACTATTTTCCTGTAGCTTTAGGGACTGAATATAAGCTTTATTTCCGAACACGATACTTTAAAGAAAAGGAAGAAATCCAATCGAGAAAATTTGCAAAAGAGCGGTGTTTTCGTCCTAAAACAGAATCCGATGCTTTCTCTTTCAATTTGAGAGAAATATGGCTTTTAAATTTCATCCACAAAGAGGAAGTCGAACCATAAGGAAATCCAATTTAGGGAATCCGAAATTATTGGGATATAAGTTAGGCATGAAAAATTGAGTTCGGTCACTTCATTAATTCCGCTCTAAAGATTTGGGAATCTCGGGATTTATTTTTTTTTCTCTCGTATCAAATGCTTAGGAACGATATCTGCGAAGATCATTAATATCAATTCAACCAATTTATTCCGAACATTCGATATGGCTTAAATATTTGAAATCCATCTCGAAAATATACGATATTTCAAAGGATTTAACTTAATTATTAAGTCGTCACTGGAGGGAGAAATATTTTGGTTTCGTACCTTTCACTGATTTTTGGAATAATCAACATTTTGGGAGATTCAGTCTAATGAGCTCACATTTCTTGCTAAACTAGAAGGTGGATCAATAAAAATGTATTTGGATGAGAGTAAGCAACTAATTAGTAGAAAAACCTTTCTCCTTTTGAAAGGTGGTGGTATAGAATAATAAAAGAGTGGGTGGGTAAGAAGTAAATTACATACGAATTTAAAATGAAGGAGATATAAATATTTTTTTTTGGCTGAAACGATTGATGGATGAAAATAGATCTCTGTATCTACTAATTATATTCGAGAATCTATTTTCATTAGCAGATTACTTATAATAGCAGAGATAATGTGCGAAATTTCAAGAGTCGATGAAGATATTTGAAAATCATTGAGATTTTTTACACTTATTTTGTAGTATTAGCATTGGTAAAATAACTCGGAAACCTTAACGAGTACTACTAAAATTAAAATGATTTAATAATTAAAGTTATTAAATAAGTGAAAGTTAATGACCGATTAAATTATGCAGCCCAGTTGTAGAAACATTCTTTAACAGTGGAATGTGGAAAAGGCGATCTGTTCTGAGAAGGATCGGAAGAAAATATTTTAACAGTGGTTTGAATGCTCAAGGGAATTTGAAATGAATATCTTCAGTGGAAAAGAAATGTAATCTTAGATTGACGAATTGATAAATTAGGAGGAAGTAGGTGTTTTGAAAGGGCGCGGGCGAACTTTTTTATCCAAACGGAGATAGATAATTGAAAAAATGTCGATCGAACGAAATGATTTGGAAATTTGTTTTCGATGAAAAGTTAAGTGAAGAATTTCATTTCATGGGACTCCCAATAGTGGACCAATTCACTAAATTTACTGACTCACTACCAATTCACTTCCCACTAAATTCAATTCATGTACATATGCGAGAAAATATTTCACGTAACTTTCAGAGCTGTCTTTATTTATTTTATAAGTAAATAGATAGCTTTCTGTCTTGGAAAAATAATGAACACGTTGAAAATAATAAATTGTATTTGTATATTTTTTCTATAAATTGCATCGTTTTATATCCTACCTTCATTCCCAATTTTTTAAATTAAGTAATTAAAGTTTATATCGAAGAAATATATCGCATTATGAAGGGTTTAGTTTACAACAAGGAAAATTTTGGTGGTTCCGAAATCAAAGTAACCATAAAGCAGGAAGTAGTAACCCCTTTGAAACTACTTTGAGAGTTATCCGTTGCCACGGTGACTGCCACGTCCTCATTCTGTATTCCCGGATCATTGTCCCGCATATCCTTCTGATATTAGCAAGAGAATTCACCAGTGCTTTTTACTATACTTTTTTACATACTTTTGGTCCTACGTTAGGGAGGTTCAAGGCAAAGTGGAAACGGTAGGTTCCTTAAAAAGTAACAACGGAAAAGTAGTTAACGATGCTAAGGGCAAAGCCAATATTTTAAATGAATTTTTCCATAGTGTATTTACGCCCAATTGTTCATCGCGTACCATGCAAAATTTAGACGCGCCTGAAAAAATGTCTAAAATCACCTTCAGTGAAGACGGCATCAGTAAGCTTCTGCGCAACATTAAGTCCGATAAATCTCCTGGTCCTGAAGATATACCAGCCCGGATATTAAAAGAAGTTGCGGTAAGCGTCGCTCCTTTTCTTAAAATAGTATTTGAGAAATCTCTTAGTGAAGGTAGGGTCCCAAATGATTGGAAAATCGCGAACGTCACTCCAATATTTAAAAGCGGAGAAAAGGATGACCCATCGAATTACAGACCAATATCACTAACGTCACTAAACGGTAAGGTAATGGAGCATATAATCGTTAGTTCTTTAATGGGATTCCTTGAAACTTCTAAATTCATTTTTAGGAACCAACACGGTTTTCGTAAGACGCGATCTTGTGAGACTCAGCTTGCATTATTGGTCCACGACATTTTAACATCAGCCGAAAAGAATAAGCAAGTGGATGCGATATTTTTAGATTTTCGAAAAGCGTTTGACAAGGTCCCTCATCAGAAGTTGCTATACAAATTAAAAGTTGCTGGAATAAATGTCGAAGTAATAAACTGGATAAAAAATTTTCTCTCCGACAGAGAACAGCGAGTAGTGATAGATGGGGTCAGCTCTAACCCCGTTAAAGTGACATCGGGAGTACCACAGGGTAGCGTAATAGGGCCCTTACTCTTTTTAGTTTACATTAACGATCTTGGTAGTCTCATTAACAGTAACGTTAGACTATTTGCAGACGATACGGTTATTTACAGAAAAATAGAAAGTAGAGAGTACAGGTTAGCTCTATCGAATGATTTAGATATCATCGGGAAATGGTGCGATGACTGGGAATTAGAGCTCAATATTCATAAATGCTCAGTAGTTAACTTCTTTAAGAAAAAGTCCACTACCGAAGACTTTCTATATAGCATTCAAGGGAAAAATATAGCAATAGGGGAATCTGTAAAATATCTGGGAGTAACGCTGACGAATAACTTAAATTGGAGTGCCCACATCCGTAACATATGTGGTCGAGCACTAAGAAAACTCGGTTTCGTCAAAAGAATAGTCGGTAGGAGCGATGAAAAGGTTCGCGAACGATGTTACTTCACGTTAGTTAGGCCTCACCTCGAGTACGCGTGCAGCATATGGGACCCTGCAAATAAAGACTGCATTCGGGAATTAGAAAAGGTCCAGCGTAAGGCGATACGCTTTGTAAAAAATTCATATGATAAAACAGCGAGCGTAACGCAAATGCTAAAGGACGCTGGGTGGGAATTACTAGAAGAGAGAAGGTCGAGCCAAAGAATTAAATTATTAGATAAATTCAGGGAGAGCTCTTTTATAGAAGACGTGGAAAGTATAATGCGTCCACCTTGTTATATAGGCCGATCGGATAATGCGAGAAAGATCAGAGAAATAGATGCGCGAACGGAGCGTTTTAAAAATTCATTTTTTCCGCGGACTATTCGCGAAAATAATCGCAAAGTGAAATAGAGTCATGGTGCATGCACCCCCTGCCAAACGCCGAAAGGCGGCTCGCAGGGTAAATATGTAGATGTAGATGTAGATGTAGATGTGCTTTACTGTTGCTCAGATTTTGGAGAAGAAGCTCTTCCCTTAACCCTCTTACCCCAAGGTGTTCATCCTTTTTGGAACTGCCTTAAACTTTTTATTCCAGCATGGAACCAAACATTTTTGAGAGATTTATAGTGTCTTTTAGGTGCATTTTCGTAACTCTGTTTAAAAACTCATTCTTTACATTTAATGTAGCTAAATGTGAGCTATAATTTTCCTGACTTTTAATCATGGAGGTGATTATTTTACATTTTAAAAAATAATGGATGCATCTTTTACTGTCTATATTGTATAATGATACTTTCATAATATTAATAGCACACATAATTCACAGTTAATTCTATTCTTAATGCTTATCCTTCTTCATTACAAAAATTACGTCTCGCCTGTAACTTTTAGATCATAATCTACTTCTATTATAAACAGTTTCTTGAAACTCTTAACATAAATAAACTCATCCAAGGAGTCTTCCAAAACTTCCATTATTTCTCATTTGGGTTTTTCTGTTTCTACTGTACCTTATAAAATTTCCACAGATGCCTCTAGGCCCCCATTTGGAGAGAGGTTTCCAATTCTTCCTTATCTATGATCAAGTCACGTGTATTACAAACGATACTATACAACGAAGAAATTATGCGAAATTTTTCATTTCCTGTTTCGGCTGAAAGCTGAGTAATACAAAAACTTACGGATCCGTAAATTCATGGTTCCTTCGTTTCCTTCAATCACGAGCTTCCTCATTTAATGGGCGGATTCGAGGGATCATATATTTTCAAAATGGCTCGACGTATTTCCAGAGGCGTGTGCTTTTGGATGCTTTCTCAATATTTACATCCCGCGCCCCAGTTCCTTCTCTTTTTGAGATTTCAGCTTGTTAGTTTGATTCTACGCGTCGAAGGTTTAACATCAAAAAGCTCCCGAAATTTATCTCTCTCGAGTACAGAGGAACTTCTTTATTCTCTTCGGAAGATCTCAAGATGCCAACTAACGCCCTCTTTACATTTTTTTTTTCGCGAGATGAATATTTATCGATGTTTTCCGTATCCCTCACTTTAAGCTCCCTTCTTCTGCGTTGATGGTCAATAATAAATGTGTCACTCCCATCGATACCGAAGCCATCTTGATTACCGAAAATGATTTATCATCGGTGGAATTTTCTCCTCTGTCAATGGCCCGACTTTGGAACTTAGAGTTCGCGGGTTTGGAGTGCCGATGCGTCCCATCGATCCTAAGCCGTATCGGAGTCATCAATTTTTTTTTCCGAACGCGCGACGCTTCACTCGCGTCAGATGTAATTGGATTTTTAATTTCCCTTCGGGTCACTTGACCTGACCTTAGTGCGAATGTGGCGTTGAAAAAAATAGGGCAGAACATATCTTGTTAACTATATGTTCTAACAACTAGCACTGATATAGAGTACTCTGATAGTGCGTGTTGTAAAAAGAACGCTTGTCACATACTTTCATTAGCAGATTGTCGTGAGATGTTGACGCAAAACGATTAAATTTTTTCATGGTTTTATTAGATAGGAGTTGATAAAAAAGTACGTAAGCTGTCAGAGAATTTGTAAAAGGGACAAAAACTTTGAAACTGTAAAATCTTCAAAGGCAAGCCTCCATAATAGATATTTATTCTTTAATGATTTTTAATTTCCTGCTTTATGAGAATTATCCATTGAATGCAGTGAACATTAAAAAGCAACATGAGGAGCCCAAGTTCACTTACTTTTAGATATTACATAATCATACGTAAATTTCATTTCCCATTTTAATTTAATTTGAATAAAAAGAATCTATTTAAAATTCTATCTGTATTCTTTTATGGAAGTAATTACAAAAAATACTGTTCTATTAAAAGATTATTGTGCTTATTCTAATGTTTCTATATTTAACGATTTATTTTCGCTAGGAAAAGAAAAGTCGGGGCATTGATTAAAATTAAGCTTCCATACAAAAGAAAAAAAAACAGTAATTTTATAAATGCTTAGAATTACCTCGAATTTGCAACGAATTGGAGCAATTTTTAATGAAATTTGATACGTATAAGTATTTTAAAATACTAACTACAATGTAATACTAACCTTGCATTCATCCAGTAGTATATAAGAGGGTTGACCATAGAGTTGCACATGGCTAACCAGTAAAACGCTAAGTATAAGTGCTGCACGTATTTAGTGTAGGCCACAGATCTGTGATGGTGAGTGTAGATGAAGTAGGCGTGGTACGGGAGCCAGCATATTGCGAAGATGGCCACGATGATTATAAACATTCTCACCACCTGCAAAACAAACGAATCATATTAAAAGTGGAGTGTTAACAACATAAAAGGTAGATGTTGTTTGGCAAATCATTCTCGCTCCAATGAATCTTAATATTATTTGAATAAATATGTTATCTCTTCGAATCAGAGTAAAATATGCGCTTGTTAAACTTCCGTAATAACATAAATTTAATAGTTATTTCATAATTAAATAATTGCATGAAGTCTTAAGTTTACGGTGATATACGGTTTTGTATAATAATAATAATAATATGATGAATTTGGAGTTTAATTTATGCCATCCACATATATCTCAAGATTAATTAAAAAATTACAGAATTTATTTTTGTGGAAAGCTAAAGAGTTATTTTACATCATTTATGTCTTCAAAAGAGTAATAAGAATACAAAAGATTATCAGTGAAGTTATGTATATAGTAAAAGCTTTTATATTAAAATAACTAATGAAGGATTAATTGAAAATTTTTTTGGACTGTTGGTTATATGAAAGAAGGAAGAATAGATAGTTAAATGACGCTAAATTGTAAACTTATCTGGGCTTAATTCTATGCAATCCAAGAAAAAGAAGGGAATAAATTATTCATATAATATATCATGGTACAAGTTTAGTCTAATCAGCCATTTTTCTTAGGATTACTGATCTATTTCCGAGTATCTTACCTATCATGAAAGATTTATCAATGAAAGTCTACTTGTGGAATCACATTGAGAATTTAGCATTCATTCATAGGTTCCATGACCGTAGTTATGGAGAAGGGTTCCGAAAATTTTCAGTTTGAATTTCAAGTATGAATAATGTGAAAGAGGAATTTTCATTCATTATGGAAGTGCATAATCCGGATGTTATTGTAAGGGATATTTTCGTACGCTTTTAAAGTTTTAAGTGGAGATTAAAGGAGATGGATCGTCATAAAGAAGTCGCGAAGGGAGACATTGAACCAACAGAGTTTCCCTTCTACGATTCAAATTATGCTGCTCTTTATGGAGCAGTACTGGAATAAGATATCAAGTTATGAATTCATTTCTGCCGCTAATGCTACTTTTGGATTCCATTACGGAATCCATCCGTATAATGTATTAGAAATGTAACAATGCCGGTAGATTATGAAGCAAGATTGAAGAACAGAATATACTCCATTCAAGTTTTGATATTTTTCGGAATTGTCTTATTGCTTATTATTTTTCAATTAAAATATTCTTAGGCAAGTTTGTGTTTTCGTTTTTCTCATCCCAAGTAAAACTTCATGAATCCGATACAGAAGCATCTGAACGCTAATTTCTCTTCTCAGAGTTTCCAAACCAAACTCGCTTGGCTGTTAAGCTGGATTGTGAAGTTTATCTATTCACTTCTTCGCATAAATTTTGCGGGATACGCTGTTTCCGTTAAATTATTAAGTTTTTGTTTCAATTTGTTAATTATTTAATTATCATCTCTGAATGAAGATGATTCCCTTTTATTTTAGATGGGGATAAAATATTTTCTTAGCATGTTAAACTTACGAAATTCAGAACTTAATAAGTATCATACCACTTAATGGTGAATTTTTGGACTGATTCTGCTGAGAAATGAGTAATTTTGCATTAAAATTTTATCGTTAAATCTTTTCTTATTCGCGTAATTTGTAATTATGATCACTCCTATTTTTCAGTACATGTGATAGCCATTAAATCTTATGCCCTCAAACTGTACATTAATGTCAACGGTAATACTACTAAGACAAGATCTCTTAAAATCAATTACAACAGGATCAAGGCATTCATCAAACCAAATATCAGAGACTCGACACTAAAGATTGCATTAACCCCAGACCATTAAATTTACTTCCAACAGAGAAACCAAGACAAGCTCAATATGTTCATTCGTCATGAACTCGAATTAATTCAATTATTGTCTCTTACTTTGGTCTTTAACCCATCGTTTATGAGTGAAATTATCCTTCATTGGCCCGTCTAGAAGCTGTAGATAATCAATGGATTATTCACGACAGATTTGAGCTCAAATTGGCTTGATATCAACTCAACGGTTCCCTTTAAATGGAATAGAAAGTAGGCATTCACTAGACATAGTTTATCCTCTCAGAATGGTTTGATTTTGAAGGTATCTTGTTTTTCGAGCCCTTACTAATGAACCAAACAAACAATTTGGATGTTTACTGTTCGCAATTGGACATTCTGGACAAATCCATCATCCAGCAATGGCTAGAGCTCATTAATCACGAAGAAGTAGTGTTTCGCCATGACAACGCAAGTCCGCACACGTTTGGTATCGCGTCAAAAATTGGAAGGGAACGTGTTGCTACATCCATTACTTTCACCTGTACATGCACTAGAACACATTGCCTTGTTCTGCGCTGTTCCAAGACTCCTTAACTTAAAACCTTTATGATCCCATAAATCAGAAAGTTGTTCAGTTCGAGTATAAAATACAAAGTTCTATACGAACGCAAAATTAAGCATCAGATTTTTACGTAACATAAGCAAACATTATTTGTAATTGCTATTCGATGAATTTTCGTATTTTATTGCTATCAGATTAATATAAGTAAAAATATATTTATTATTGAATTAATATCGTTACTAGATTAACATTGCTGAAAAACAGCATTATAAAAAGTATTCTTCTATATTATCTAATAAATCTTCTACGTCGGTCTACATTTACTTTGAAATTAGAATCACCAACATTAGCCGAGAACTATTTATTTAAAACATCCAACATTATAAAACCTAAAAATACGTTGTGCATCGTAAACGTTTTTTAATCCAATTTGGTTGTCGCCTTTGCTGTTTATGTATCCTTCCTTGGGGAGGAATAGAAATTTATTGTGACGCTATAAAAAAGGTACTCTGCATTCTGAATCCATTCTGACCTAATTAATTTCGCAGGCATAATTTCCTCTCCGGAGCACGCTTTTTATCCGAGAACTCCTAATCCTTCCATTTGCACGGGTAATAGTCCAATGCACGCTCCTTCATTATGCGTAAGCTTCTTGTGAAGGATTGTCACGGGGATTCACGTCTCCGCGCCTCACGATCGGTGGGGGGGGGGGGGGTATTTCCCAATTTAGATCATTCTCTCGTGGTTATCGTTATCCACACAAAGTAGAGCTTTTCGTGGAAATAAGATGTATTGCTAATAAAATGTGTTATGTCAAATACAGTGACTGATTTCTGATTCAATCATATTATCTAATAGAAATGAAACACAGTCATTGTCATTTTCTTCTGATTATGTTATAAGTAATACATTATTTATTTTTATTTGTGGTGATCGAAAATTTAATACTTATGAGTTCTTTAATATATTTATAATGCTAATAGAGTGAATTTTCAATATAATTTTTTTCCTTCTATAGAATATTTTATAGAATTTCTTGCTACTTTCTTGATGTATAATGTATAGTTTAGTTTCATAATATTTAAGCCCTTTTACAATGTGCACTAAAGTGTAGTATTGCAGCGGTTTTTATTTTTGTTCCATTATTTGCTCGATTTAATTTTTTTATGAAGAAGTACTAAACAACTGGTTTTTTTAATCCGTAGCCAGGAGGATTTTTCTCAACCTAAAGGTTCTAAACAATACAAGGAATTATTCTCCTCAAAACATATGGAAACAAAATGTTTCCGCCTCCTTTCTCAGTATTCTTCCTTGGTATTAGGAATCATTTATTCTAAAACATACACAGCCATAATTTTTATAAGAGAATATTTCCTGTAAAAGATGAATTGTTTTTAATCGTTGGTATTACTTTTTTGGCTAATTTTTCTTGTGCGAAAATAAATTATAAATATATTTGTTATAACTCCTGTAATCCTTTTTCTACCTTCATACTTATTGATTATGAATCTTGCATCCTTCATTGGTCGAATAATTCTAAGGAAACACAATTACGTCTTTTTCTACTAAAGACCATTATGATATATTTCAGCCGTCTCGTAACATTAGTATAAAAATCTATCACGTCTTCCTTTATTAGTGCTTGAGTGTTACGTATTGCCTATAAAAACTTTTATAGCGTGTTCTAAAATTTTATTGATAGTAGAAAAGTTTCTCTAGCACAAGACCGTATGTCCACCGTTTAAAAGCCCTTAGAATTTCTTTCTGTCGGAATATGGCTATGGAGTTTGTTCGCTTCACATCGGTGAAGATCTCTTGAATCTATTCAGATGATATTCTGCGAGAAATTTCTGCAAATTTACCATTATCATATTCGGTTTGGCAATTGTGAGAACTTTAAGTAAGTTTTCCGCAATTTCAAAACGAATATACCATTTTATTTTAGATCTTTTTCATTTGGGATGCTTAACTTTAAGTTTTGATAATAATTTTTCAAGGATTACGCGATTGTACTATGTTAAATTCATACGTAATTTCCAAGCGGATTTCAATTTCTTAGAAGCCGGGTTATTGTTGCTTCGCACGAACGTTGTTTCGGGCTGCTTGTTTTTATCGTGGAAACGATATAAGTTTTTACTGTTGATAGTTAATTCCAAGGTAAAGTAAATAGCCTGCCTGCGCCTCATATTGCTATATTATAAACTTATCTATCCTCCATTGGTTTAAAAATTAAGTTCCTATCAAGTTGTTGTGTCTAAAGTGTGCATAGAGAGTTCTATCTAATACCGTTGCCCAGAAAAAAGCTTTTCCACCGAATGGTGCTGTTGCATAGTGGAGTAACTAGAATGTTTTTAGAGAGAATAAGTATATCATCCTAATGCAGCTGTTGATATATATATCACGTACGCGGTATCTAAATCACAACTCATCCATCCCTTCGTGTTATGAAAGAGTTTCATGATATATTTCCTCATACATTATTTCTCCTTCCATCCTGTTTTGCTGTATTCCAAAGGAGTGCCTTCAATATTGGCTGTTCCGCTTTCATTTCTCCTCAAAGATTTGTATTCTTCACGGTTTTTCGGAAGTCTGCAACTCTATACCTCATTGTTCGGAATTCTGCCCACGTTTATCGACATGGCATTTTACAGCTCCTCATTGTGTTTGCTGCTCTTACTTCAATTTATTGCGCATGAATTGGTCATATTACAATCACAAGATATTATAACGTATATATGAGAGAAATATAAAATTTTTCTTAAAAAATCGGACAGTTTATTGAGAAGTACGTGAAATAAACAAAGTCGCGAAGAAATGAAGTATAAATTCGAACTTCTTAGCAATTAATTAATATACAAAAGATATAAAATACAAAAATGAAATCTACCTATTGTTTGGCCAAATAAATTAGAATTTGATGAATAGCGTTAGTTAAATAACTTTTCTTATAGATAATCGTTGTTTTAAATGTTTAATTGAGCCGAAAAGATGATTATAAAGAAATAAAAATAGTTTACCATTGTTTAACTTTCTTCCATAATTTTGATAAATTAAAAGTAAATATATTGTTTCAAAAATATTATGAATTTCTTGCGAATAAATAATAAATTTGGATAGTATGTTGCTATTATTTCGCAAAACTAAGATATGGCGAATACATTGGTGGAGTTTCATAAATGCAAGTCCGTACGAAACAAGTCACATATTGTACATCCATTCCAAAACTCTCCCTCACTTTGAATGCACGGTTAAGGTAAGACTTGTGCGTCACAGTCTGTTTTCAGTGGGACATTTCTTTTGAATAAAAAGGACTGCTTGCGTCATTGCAGGCACATTACCGAACGAAACTCGCCTTACTGCGGGCGCATTGTTCCAAATGTCATCGAATTTCAGCCTTCCTATCCCACCGCATTTGTGCTATTTTCCATGCACGTCCGCCTCAAACGCGTTCTGATTGATTCCAAAAGAACGAGGAAAGCGAAAAATCGTGAGCGTAAAATTTAATGGGATCGTGGGCGTACCCCCTCCGCCGGCTTCCACATTTTATTCCGGAATTCGGATTACTTGATTACGCCATTTCCGGTCTGTGTGCGCGGATTAGCTTGTCCGAGCACTTTCGGAGCGGTTGCAATCCGTTGGTAGTCGAGGCCTGTCGAATAGAGCAAACGAAGCGACACCGAGCGAGTAAATTTGAGGAAAAAGACCAAACATTAGCTCTGCCGAAGGTTACCACTCTGCGTCACTGCAACGCGACTTCCTTGTCAACCGATTTTATTTATTTTTCGAGAGACACCGGTTCTCTATAAAGGGAGGATACAAAAGGTTAAAAAAAAGGGTGAAAGGAGCTCATTAAGAGGAAGAATCTCCATCGTGGGCGATGCTTCCAAAATAACATTCGCTGAGGAATACAGCTTCATTTACTGCTCGGGTCGAATTACACGTCGCATGACCTCAAAACATGTCGCGGAGAAATGATGTCACACGCAGACTTTCTTTTCGCTTCAAAGCGGTGTTTTCTGATTGATAAAGAAGTTATTTCATTTCCGCTAAGGATCTTGAGTCCATTTCGTCGGAAATGAAAAGTTAAAGAAAGAGATTCTTCAGGAAAAATGTATATTCACAGATCGCTGTGGCAGTGTTTATGAAATGCATCGGTGAAACTTGGAATTAGAATTGTTAAAAATTTAAACCGAAATTATTTTCATAAAGTACGATATAATTGAGTTCTAATTTCGTGAAACGGCCTTAGAGGAAATGTTGACGGTTTTCAACTTTTTGTTGGTGAATAAAATAATCTCGATGTATAAGCTAATTATATTTTTTAAGCAAAAGATTAAATCGGAATTTTTTTAAGAAATGGACATAAATATTAAAAATTTTACATTCATAAATGATAATTTCATTCTTGTTTTATGAAGCTTTCATATTCTACTAAAAATATGGGCGAAAACTTGGTAAAGTTTCCACTGTAATGTTTTATTTCACACAGTACTGTATATAGTTAGTGGAATAATGTGGGGTAAGGAAATGAGAAGTGGTTTTGAAGGTGTATTCGTTGACGAGATATTCTCCGAAAGAGATTTCAATAATATTTCTTAAAATTTCACTAACTATATATAGTGCTGCATTTTTGTGTACTCTCTATCTAATGATGTCCCATGAGCCGAAAATCAGAAATAAAATATCACTGTGGACATTTTACTAACATTTTTCTCCCTTAATTTAAGTAAAATAACTTACCACAAAATATACGTGAAACGATTGATTATTGGTATTCATATTGCAAGCATCATGCTACTCAAATATTATATAATTTTAAAGCTGTATAGATCCGGTTTTCGAGGAGTTCGTTGATAGAGTTGCTTTAGAGATTTTGCTGCATTAATCCGGTTCATCCAAAAGCACCTGAGCATCTGAAGGACGTTTTTAATGAGATTTTGGGATGAGGCGTATATGAATTTAACCAAAAAAAATGTTATGCCACACTCCAAATATTTTCTTAAGCAATTCGACTCTCTACTATTTGGTCCTCACTGCTCTCCATACATTATATAATGAACACCCCATTGTACTTTTAGTGGATTTTCACCATGAATGGACGCAGTTTCTAGAAAGCCTATAACAACAGCGAAATATTCTATCATGATTTCAAAATTCCTCACGTACTCTCTTTCTGTGATAGGAAAAAGTAAAACTCGATTTCATTGGCATATGGTAAAGCATAATATATATTGAAGGCGTATAAATATTTGTATTGATTTGGTTGTTATTAAGACTAAAATTTTACAAATGATTTCGAAATATCAGCTAAGCGTAGGTTTTATATGTCGTTTTGGTAAAAATCTTAACACGTACCGAAGTATAGCCCTCTAATCATGAACCCTTCGCAGAAACCGTATCCTTAATCATTCAAGAGCCCCAGAATAGCGTGGACTGGAAGAGAGGAGAGATTTACAGCAGCTCAGAGGAAATAAGTCGATTTAAATGATTGCACCGAAGGGATATTTATAGTGCTGTCTCGTAAAACTAATCCGGGTCCATGGCTTATAACCTCATACAGTCCTTCCGTATTTCCGGAATCAAAAATCACAAAAACTACCGGAAAAGCTTAAATATTAGAAAAAACAGCTGATAAAGCATAGTTGCAGATATATAAATAGCAAAGGATTAAATATTTCAGCTGAAATTTGTATAAAGGATGGTGAAATAATGAGGAATAATGGAAATGGATTGTTTTGGTTGAGAAGTGATTCTCTGGTGGGCAAACTCCACCCCAAGTTATCAATAACGAAAAAGGAAGGGATGAAAGAACCCGTTAATCCTGATTCGGCTTACGTTAAAGGTATCTATTTTGCAACGTTTTTCCGGACCCTCCCCCTTTAAGTGGAAACCAAGGGTTTCTTTCCGGAGGGAGAGGAAGGGGGTTGTCCTTGTACTACCTACTATACAGAGCGAGCGAACACTGCTCGTTTCGCGACAGATTCTCGCGTTCTATAAGTACTAAGTGTCACAAAGGAATTGGGAGGCGTGAAACGTCACCAGGTGCGGAAAGAGTCACCGTTGCTAGGATGCAGAATTGGCAGCCCTCACCTTTCTTTTTGATCTGATAGAGTCGATCTGCCTCTGCGTCATCTCGCCGATTGAGCGGCTGCCCCACAGTTCTCGTCCCATAGACGTATAGCACACCGCCATCGCACAAATGGGCAGCATGTACGTCACTACAAAGAGCACGATGTTGTACCTATGGAGGGAAAAAGGAGATATATTATTTTAATAGGACGATCAAAGGACGCGAATGATTGCGAAGACAAACTATAGATTCATACAATATAGGAATAAAGACAAGTTATCTGTTTTACACCCAAGTTATTCGTTTTTTACTTTCTAGAGAAAAAGTTCATCATAGTGTAAAAGTTTATTTAATTTTCCTTTTATTCACTTCTCTTCTTTATTCCTCTATTTGTGAGGATATCTATATCAATGTGACAAGTGAAGCAGCGAAGGAACTTTTTTAATAGTTTTCTAAAATTAGGTTCCAAGGAAAATATCTACGGTAGATAATAAATACGTAATATTAATTAGCTAATTACAGCCAAAGCAGGCAATCAAATTCCTTTAAAATTAAAGCTATTTTTATTACGAACCAGTTATGAATATTTAAATAAAAAGCTTATTTTAATAATTTCATAAGGCTCTCTGCATTTTTCATGATAAAGGTTTTGTTTGAAAGTTCTTTTTCCTGAGAATTGTTTTCAAACTGAAAGCATTCTTCTTTACTTTGTTATCTATTTGAGAACACAAGAGACCTAAGTTGGATATCCGTGAAATATTATGCATTAAAAACATCTACTAAAAAGAATGTTTCCCTTGAGAATATAGATAAGGAAGAAAAAATGGAGGTAGATAATTTTTAAAATGTTTTCGAAAAATCTCAATAAAAGAAGAAATTAAATAAAAAGTAAAATTATTCATTTGAATATTAAATGATTATGGATGCATAAATTTGTTTAATATCAGGCACAATCTATTGATTTTGAATTCTTTTTGAAATCTTTGAGAGAAATAATAAATCAGATCCTATATTATGAGTGGTAGCTATTTGATATGATAGACTCTAATAAACTTACCGTACACTTAACGTTTCATAGCGAAATGATTTGCTTGCTTTTTTGCTGGTATTAATATTTGAAGGAATACTTATAGAGAAACCTCTATTATTATCTTGAGATATTTACGAAATATGACTAAAAGAAAAAAGTTCGCGTAGATGATTATCACTTCATTTTTATAGAAGTAGCTGTTTGAAGAAGATTATGCTGCCTTTGTTAAAATATCTATCAACCTCAATTCCATTTAAGGAACTTTTTCAATTTAATTGGGATTCGGAAAATCTTGATTTCATATCGGTTAGTTACAATAGAACGGATTCTTCGCTTATAAATGAACTCAAAATATTCAACCGCAATGTATTTATCTAACTTTTAATAATTTTTCTATTACTCATTCCCAAGTTTCATACTACTTTTTGATAATTTTATTTTTTGATTTATTGATACTAAACTTCAAATTTATGTTTTAGTAAAATTATGCATGGATTATTTTCCCAGATTTTTCTAATTGCATTCGGACAAAATTATTGTGAGCCGTTTATAACAGCAAAGACTTCTTCCACGTTTGTCATTTAAAATTTAGTTCATTATTTACATAATTTTTTTAAGTACCCTCAACCTTTGTAGAATAGATATGAAAGCACTTTATATTTTAATTAAATTAAATATACCGTAGATATGTACGTATATGGAATGAATACTGGACCAAAGAATGCTATAGAGAGAGGATTTCCCCTTTAGTTCTAGATTCTATTTGCTCGGGGCAGGACTTTTATCTCAGAATTTCCCGTTCTTGCTTTCAATTTCCGTAACTTTAGAGTAGCGTCCTGATGACATTGTTTCTGATGCGTGAAAAGCTTCCATTTATATCGCCGACAAAGCTCCCCGGAATAAAAAAAATCCCTGTGGTTTCCACGAGATACCTCGATAGTCAACGAATCCGCGGTTTGAATCCTGGTTTCAAAAACTTCTATCCGGGCTTCCATTTTATCTCTAGGGTTTATTCTAAGCCGAGGATTATGTAGGGAAACTTCAATATTTATTCTTTTTCTCCAAAGCTTTTCTACTGTACAATTTCGTACCGCGCGATATTTGTAATTGAATCCGATAAATCAGAATTATAATTTTCATTTTACTAAGCTTCTTAGATTCGGTATGGGTCATGCGGCAGATTTGGGAGTCTTTCCCGTAAAAAACGGTCAAGTCTCACGAATTCGCTTTACTTTTTTTCTCTCGTCGTTGTTATGGTAACGATAAACGAGGCACCGAGGTAGGAATTCATAGCGGAAAATATAATAAAATTTCAACATCGGTTTTTTCACGGGGGACTTGACTCTCTCCGTGGAATATTCTCCTGTCTTCCGTGTTATGGTTTCCTTTGGGATAAGGAAATGAAAGCTTTGGCGTAAAATATAAAATAAGACCTGAAAAGATAGCTCGTGTAGCTCTTCGGTGTTCTTTTTATAACGTTTTATTCGTGCATATACTTATAAATGGCGTTTTTAAAGGATCTATGCGATTGAAAGATTTGTTTTCACATCGTGGACAAAAAAACCCAAAGCAAACATCGGCGTAAGTTACATTTGCTTTTCGGTGAAAGTTATTCGCGCTGAAAAAAGTGGTTTTTTGAATATTGAACGAATAGGATTTAATTAAATATGAGTAACGAAAATATTTATCGTGTGGAGCATGCAGATGCATAAATTTGATTACCTGATTTAATGGCCAGAATGTCACTCTCATGATTGAATCAAAATTTACAATTGAAACAGGGAATTTAACGAAATTATTGAATAAAAAGAATAGAGGCGTTGAAATTTTTTAACGAACAACATTTTTCTCTTTGATTTGATAAAGAATTAAACCATGAATAGTGTATAGTATTAATTTTATGGACCGAAGTTTTGTATTACAAAATGACGTTGAATGTTATCAGAAACGTATGTTAAATAAGGGTGTTCACTCATTGAACACGATCATCATCATTGTTTTTATTAATATCATATGACATGTATTCGCATACACTTTAAATTGTTATGAACTCATTATCTGACAGTTAAATAAGTCATGCTTTTGTTTCATAATTTGTGAATGAATGCTGGTTTCTCATTGATGATTCAGCAGTTTAATTTTACTCTTTCATTCATTACGTGCCCTCGTTTAAAAACAGTTGTGATGTGAAAATTTGAGTTGAAAGTCATGTCTATATGTTTGGTTTAATTTTATAATTACCTATAGATACATAAAGAGGTTAAGTTTTATTATAGAAATTATAATATTCAGTTATTAAAACTGTTATAAGATTAGAGAACTATAATTTTCAGTTGTTGTTGTAGAAATCTGCTTTTGTACAAGGTTTATCAAGTGCATATTTTTACTTTTATTGGTAAAATAATTTGAACTCTCTAAGTAGTTCGTAACATTTAGCCTTATGTAAATTAAACGTGATTAAACATTGCAAATCGGTGAATGGACTGCACGAGCACAGAATACGTGAGATACAGCGCATACTTCAGGTTATCCGAAGATGGTCTACGTGATATCGTCGCCCATAAATCAATGATGTCTTAGTCAGCTCGGAATTCGGAGCACAAGAGCACTTCCTGCTCATTCTATCATCCAGTAATTGAAATACTAAACCGCGTTTATCACTCCGCTTCAGTCTTCCACTCTTACTCAACCGTCCCTTATTCATTTACCTTATAAAAGCACGCTTTAGAGATCAAGTCCTTTACTTTACTCATTCTCCATATTATATATATCGCTTAGTATCATCAAGGAATGATTTTAGTCCGATATATCATCCTATAATTATTTTAAAATGCAGATTATAGAAAGATTTTTAGGGAAAGTTTATTGAGATATTAAATTCTCACAATGTAATTATCATAAAATTTAATAATTTATTTCTCATTTATATTGAAGCACAAACATTCAAATCTCTGTTAATGAAACTAAATCTTTACATTTTCTTAGATATTAGAACATTATTTATAATCTTATATGAATTTTTCCACATTAACCATTCTTAATATCTTTTTGCCTTCATCAGTTCTGTATTCTACTAAAGTATACAATGCTTAGAGTAGTCAAATGCTTCTTCAGATAAAAATTTCACAAAATTTTCAACTTTTTTGAACAATTCTCTTCTTATTCAATAGTTCTTCAAATTTCATTTGCCCGGACTGATAATCGATTGAATTTTTATGATCAAATGACATGCCATTCAAGGAAATTTGCTCCAAATACTCAATGAATTTTTTTATGATAAAATGTTTGCCTTCTTTCACTTTGTGTTAAATATTTCCTATCACGTTCTTCAGAAAGCATTCGGTAAAAAGCTTTTCTCCCGATGAGAATTTAAAGGACCACTCTACTCCATCAAATATTTCACTACCACATCATTCTCAAACTTGGGGACGAATTTTCAGTTTTTAGTTCTTTTTTTTTTCTTTCCAAAGTTCCGAGAAATTTTGGCAGTTTCTTTGAACATTGAAAACATATTTTTTCTTTAATTGACCGATGAAGATAGTAAAGCAGCTTATTGACATAAGAGTCGCACATACATATAAATATCAGAAATTATCTCGAGAACAAAACTATTCAACCATCTTTCTGCTCAGAAACCTTTCAGAGAAACTTGAAAATCAAACGAGAGAAATTTCAACATTGGAATGAACACGTGGAACTTATATGAAGAATTTTCCATAAATTAAAATATTCGGTTTTGTTGAAAAAATTCTTAATAACAATAGAAAAATTTAATAATAAAACAAAACTTAAAGTCATGCTAAATGATACCTCAAAGAGGCTATTTTTTCTAGTTAACGTTTCTGAATTACATATTGCAGAAGTTAAAAGTTGTATAAGTATATAGCTTGTAATTTTTACTTTTAATTAGTACAGGAGGCAAATTAACATCTTTAAATGATGGAGGGATTTAGCATTACATTTAAAACAAATGATTGTAATAACCAAGAATTAAATTACACTTCGTAAATTTATATCGCATAAAAACAAGGTAGAATAACAGTACTAACATGTTAAGTCTAGCAGACATAAAATAGTCGAACGTGAACGAACTCTATTAAATAGGAATACATAAAAATCTTAGTAGTTTCACACTCTTTACCCTTAAATTACTCATTTCATTTTAGGAAACATTTATGCTTATTCTTTTTCTAGGGGGTAGTATAGAAGTATACAAAAAGTATGCATCGTATAAATATAATAAAAATATATATCCCTCAACTACGTAATGGAGTTATTGTACAAGGAATTGTGTTTAGTCTCTATAAACTGTACACTCTAGGGAGAATTTCTCTGGATTGAGAACAGAGAAATTCATTATTATAAAAATCAACCGATTAATATTTAACTTTTTATCTTTTCCTTTTTAACTACTCTGCATCTGATTTTAAACGAGGAAATAAGACCCATTTTTTTCTCAAGCTGCAAGGAAGTTTTATTTAAGGGAATTTCCATCTTATTAATTATTAATTTCTAACTCCTACGTATCCTTGTGTGGGAAGTTTACATTGCGATGTTTTATGACAAGGAAGTAAATTAGATATTCAAAAAAATAAAGTTTGAACTCAAAGGTTCCTTTTGGAATGTCAAGATACGGGAACAGCTTCAATAATCACATCTACGTATTACGTCATGGAAAAGCTTTAACTTACTTGGAATTCTGTTCTAATGTATCCACAATCGAAGTGTCAAATGTGGAATTCATTTAATAAACGACGTGTTTGGAATCAGGAAAGCCGTTGAAATTCCCTTGAATAGTCATAGGATGAAAATTCAGAGGTAAACAGCTAAAATTAATATGATTAGACTTTGATCTCAAGATAGCAACTGTATAGTAACATGACGTAACATCATTCGGCGTAGAATATTCGTGACAAAAACTCTTTATATTCCCTCAAATATATTAAAGTTTGCTTCTTTCGACAAAAATTTGTATATTTCGAATAATTGCCTCTCGCAGGTGTTCATTTACACGAACCACAAGCATCGGCGAACGTAAATCTTTCGGAATCTGGCATATCTGTGCGTAAATTCCGCGACCGAACAAAATAAAGGTTTTGGATTAATCTAATTTGGGATAGTAAAAGGGATGACAAGAAAATGAAACTGAGTGAACGGCTTTTTAACATTAGCCATATTATGTCACCATATACCTTGTAGCCTGTTGAATATTTTTTTCTACACTTCGTCGTCTAGAAATTTTTTTTCTTTAACAGAAAATAACTAATATAAATTCTATAACTTATGCCTAATGAGTTAATTATCCAACGAACACGTAAAAAATGTATTACTCGTCGGCGTTAATACCTCTTCACCCAAAGGTGATTGGAATTTTCGTTTATTGAAAACTTCTGTCAAAAACAGGGGAGGGTGACCAAAATTCGTAACCTTCGGGGGTAGTGTTGGCGGCAAGCCAGCGCTCGTAAAATCTTTCTCAAAGGTGTGTAATTGCATAATTTAAATGGAGTGAGGGAGTTACTACATTGCTGTTATCTTGAGCAAGTTTTGTATCTAAACTCTATAATATTTGCAGTAATTATATTATGCTGATTTTAATGAAATTTTGTCCAAAATAGAGTAGTTTTTAGATCATTGTACGTGCTTTCTTTATGTCTATTTTAGTCCTTAACTCAATCTCTAAAACTGCAAGAGCAGAGGCCATTAAGTAATTTAAATTTATTTCCTTAGAGTCAAAGATAATACTTGATATAGGAAACCATTGAGACTGTATTTGAGTGCCAGTTTTTAAATATCTACCGGCTGTCCAAATTGATTAGGCTATTGATATTTAATTTCAGTATCAGTAATACATATTGGGAACGAATTACCGATATACTTATTCTCTGCCTCACGCTAAATGGTGGTTTTCGGGGATCTTAATGTATTTATGGATGTATTTATGAATGTATTTATGGTTATTCGAAACAAAAAATTCCCTAAAGCCCTCTACACCGCTTCTTATTCGATTTGAATTAATCGAGGTGTATACAAAGGTCATAGGAAAGCACAACAAACTTTGGGCTAAACTTCCTTAAGACTTGCGGTGTTCCACTCCATCATCCGACGCATTTGAAGAGAAAGGTACTTCCGGATGCCGAAAGGCGGTTTATATTGAGCGACTTAATAGATAAATTCTCCTCTGCGATGTAGCTTTATGAATTTCGTGATTTATTTCCTTTCTCCGAAACTTTAAATTCAAGAGGGAAAGTCTTATGAAGGACAAATTTAGCACCAACAAAGGAGCCTAATTTTCCTATCTAAAATTCATTTGGTTCTAGTTAGATTGCATTATGTATAATTGAATCGACTACCGGTTATTTGGTAACAGTATTTACAAATTAATGGGATATTTGCGTCAAATGAACAATCTATACCAAGCATGAAATATTTGTATTATTTTGAAGCATATATTCCAGCAATTATAGGAAATGAGTGTAAAAATGGTACATTGGCTATATTTCTCCACAAAAGAGACCCGTTGGAAATATTCCCTTAACATTAGGTCTCAAAAATTTTTAATGAATAAGAGAGGAGCAATTAGTAACTTCCAAAGATACTTAAATTTAACGAAGAGTATACTTTTGTCGATAAATCGATATCAATAGGCGCGTATGTAACGCAGGTGCTGTTAGTTTATTTCGTATGGCTCACATTCATAAAGTTGAGTTTGATCACCTCAAATTTATAAAGCATAGGTTTTTTAAGATAATATACAAATGCTTTATTGTGGAAGACATTCTTATAATTTTATAAAGCTTAAATGCCTATGTAGAGGAGAAATTTGTGAATATGACGATAATTAAGTTTCTGTGTAATTTATCCAATGTCTCTTTTTAATCACGTAGATTTTCTTACTAAATTGCCTTTACCATTATCTTCTCACTTAGAAATATTTCCTTCACTTCACCCAAATAATACATTAACCGTTTTATAGACGTAACTGTATGTGCAGTGGATTAATTCCAAATTCCTCCGCTTTTGTTCAGCTCGGTTCTCAATTGCAACTCGGCGCAAATCTCAGCTTAAGGAATTCGTTACCTCTTAAAATGCCTCATAGATCTTGTTATTAATTCACAAACTTGAGTACTTGAGTACTTCTGTTTTCCTAAGTCAAATGTAAGCTATCCACGATAAGAGACGGAAAATTAAACAATTAGCAAAAATTGAGAAAATGAAAAACCAATCCAGATAAAGGATCTCTATTCATAAGGTTTCCTTTCGTTGCTCCGAGCGCGGGAATACGTCGATATTCCGTTTCTCCGCTATGATTGCGACTAAACTTCTTTATCTGGAACCAACTTACCGTGAATTGCAACCTTCAAATTATACGACTTGCCTCGTTAAGAAAAAAATCCTTTTTGTGTTCCTCCGTTAATGTCTTTGATTCCGGAAGCAGTGGAACAAGGAAACCATCAAAGTGCGGATTAATATCCCGGCGTTTTATCAGAATCTTCCGGTACAAAGCTTCGATCCCGTGCTTGTGCGGAAGTCCTCGCACCATTAAATTCCATAAGAGCGGACCCAACGAAAAAGCTTCTATCGTCTCATCTAAACGGGAAATTCTCCTTTAATTCAGTCAGAAAGTTGCGACACTCTTTTCTCTTCCGTTTAATGGGCGAGAAATAAAATGGGCCCGAAGAAAAAGGAGGAGGAAAGATGGGAGCGGAACTGATGGAACATTGTCTTAATTTCTTTTCTCGGATCCTTAATCTCAGGTGTACCGTCTTAAACGCTTTCTCGAGATTTTATAGAATGCGTTGGGACTTGGCGTGAAAGTAGTATTGTTCTCTTCGCTCGCGTAATTCTTTTTATACCATAAAATTGCTTATTTCTTTGTCTGCTTAAAATGAACTTCTGGAAATTTTATGGTTTATAAATCTTTGGTTTGAATAACACTATGAGTGTATATTGTCCGGATATTAATTTAAGAGATTTGACGAACATTGATGGTAAAATATAATGCGTTTAATCTTCGGTAAGATATAACTCTATTGTACTAATAATACTTGTATATACAGTATAGTAGAATATTTACTTCTATTTGACCCATTTCCAATTTGTTCACGTACGAAATTCCCTGCAATACATCCGCTAAAAATTGTGTCGCTCGTTTTCTAGTATTTAAGTTTTTAGTAGCATATCAAGAGCCTTACTTACAACACCGATTGTGAGTACCTGCTTCTATATCCTGCAGCAGGGAAACACTTTCTATTAGCAGAGCCCATTGTCAAACTGTCTGTAGAAAAAGAGTCGTGAGCGTTTCCCATTCGAATCCAAGCATAACTTCCCCCCCTTCACCTGCAACGACATGAATGCTTTATAACCTTAAGGGAGCTGGAGTGTATTTTCCACTCGGGAATCTTTTTTCACTGATACGCCATTTGAAGACTTCCAACGCACGACGTGTTCGCATCTTTAGATTTCCTGTGTGTGGAGAAGGTAGTCGTCGATATTTTTGGAAACTCATGTGGGCTTGTCTCATGAATAAATGGCAGCGTCGTGGCATCTCCCGCTCCCTTTAAATTAATCAAACTTTGCGCGACACCTACGAGATACCGATTCCCACGTTTTCGACCTCTTTCCTTAACTCAAACCGTAGTAATCCATGCCTATTTTATCTCAACTTCGCTGCTGACACATCTTTCGCGAGTGCTTCTCCAGAGACATTTAAAAATTTAAGTTCGCATCTTCTAATGCAATACACACGCCGCGGTTAACTCACACGCCTAGAAAGGTTCGCCTATTGAATACGTAAATACCACTTTTGTGGTTTAAGAAACCATGACAATTTCACAAATCAAGTCTCTCTTATTCTTCCAACAGAGGTCTCCGCTAAACCTGAAATTTGTAATCTCCGCCCATTCTTGGCAACAAAACTTCTATAAACTTCCGGAATCTAGAATTCGAGAGACGGAAACTTAATGAGCAGCTCCTTCTAGATTTAAGGGAGGAGACGAACGGACTGTAATTCTCGGGAGAATTTCGGTTGCCAAGGAGTCTGTGCTGGAGCTAATGCAAGGTGTTCAGAGAACGAATGCTTGAACATTACTTCAAAGCGAGTTTACCGATTCAGCAATCCGCTCTTATGAATGTTCGAGGGGTTGAAGACCTGCACTTTAACCATTAACCCGATTAGGGGTGGTCTGAGTTGAGGTCAAATTAAACTGGGTCACTTCACGCCGTCTTCAGACATCAGGCTGTGATATTATGTCTAATCCGTTATTCCCTAAAACGTCATAAAATTGGTTTGCAAAGATATTTACTCTCCATCCTCATGAGTTAAGATTCTCGTAACAATTTATTTTATTTGAAGCGCTCAAACATATGGAATCTATTCGTGAGAAATATTCTTAATAGTTATAAAATCTATAGTTCATTCGAAGAGCTATGGATATACAAGTGGTTCATTCCGTTTTCTAAAACTACGTGTTCTCTCTGCCGACTTGCATACATGCAGAAGTAGATCCAAATCTGTCTCCATCAATATTTCTTTTCTCAAGGAAAATACGTATCTCTCTGTTCAGTTAGATCTATGAGTGGTCTTTATCAGATTGAAGACAAGCTTTCCTGTGCCATAAAATTCAAATATTTATCCTAAATCTTTCGCTAAAGTTCATTGTAGAATTTTATCCTTTATCAACCTAAAAGTTTGAAGTTTGCTGTCAAATATTTACTCACGGAGGCGTTATTTTCAGTTTAGAAGATTTACGTCAACTTTTCCTCAATTTCCCTTTTCAAAGATTCTAATCACCTCTACGATCGGAATTTATATTCATTATGTGATCACGTTAGGGGTTATGAGGAAAATATCAATAGACGTATGAAAATTGAGAGATGATAGTATATTAAAAATACCGCCAAAATTATTAAAGTGAGAAAAAAAACTCAGTCTTATACTTAAAGAGAAGAAATTGTACGATAATTAATCTACTAAAATCTAATTGATAGTAAAATGTTCAATTAACTCACGAAACTAACGAAAAAAAGTTTAAGAAATTGTGTTACTAAGATCAATTATTTTCTTGACAATAGATTGAAATATCTAAATGTTTATATTAATAGTACAATTTCTCACAAACCTTTGTAAGGTACAGTTTCTCTAAAAGAATCTTTCGTTCCATTCAGTTCCTTAAATGTCAATGAAATCAATACCGAATGGATATTCAACCCAATTATTCTCAGCATTGAGCATGAAAAAGCTCTCTCGAGTTCTCTTCCATACTATCAAAGGTCAATGAAAATGTTCTACATTTCGTGAGAAAGTTTATTATCAAGTTTGGGAAGAATTTTATAGCACAAATTAACCTTGAATCGTACTCTCTTTTCTATGTTCTGCTTGACATATTTATTCAAAAATAAAGGTTAAATCCATTTATATGGTTAAAATTTTTCTCCCGAGCTACGGTCGGATATGAAATGTACTTGAGCATTTCATAAACTTAAAAAATAAAATTAGTTGAAATGAATGGCAATTAATAAGCATACGATCGTACAAACGCGCAATACTTCCACTTTCATACAATATTTTAATAGTAATTCAATCGCTTTTCTCATATTGTTCGGTTTATTAAATCATATGATAGAAATCATTATTTTACTCATATTTCGATGATGTTGAATAAATGTAAATTATTTCGTGTAAAATGGAAATTAAAAGATGAAATATACATATCGTGATTTTATGAAAGTTTAATCTTACATTTTGGAACAGTTTTTCAGGTTTCGATAGAGGCAACCTTAGCAATGAAAGGATGAAAGGCGTATATGTTCTCCCATAATTTTATGTCTTCAGTGAAAGAACTTCCGGGTTCATTACCCGAGAGAGGCTATTGCATTTAAAATTAACACATCTACAGAAGAACTTCTAAAATTCAACTGAGAGAGACTATTGTAATAAATTCCAATATAACTTGCAAAAAATAGCTTTAGTATCTCAGGTAGAATAAATGAGGAAAGAATTTAGAAACCGTATTTCGTGAGAATGTATGCTAAGGATTCAGTTCGTGCAAACACTTTCTCTCATATTTTATTAATCGCAAAGTTTCTTGATCGGATATTTATGAGGGTTCACTGATTATTTCGTCGGCCTTTGGAGGTCCTTCACAGACCAAAGTTCTAGGATCCAGATAGGCCCTTTCTTTAAGTCAACGGAAAACAAAACAACCCACTGAATTAAACAATGCAATTCTCGTGCGAATGTATGTTATTCTCTATCCAGTAAAGAATGCATTCTATTTGAGAATATTTAAACTTACCTTGCGTCAAAATAAAGATAAGTATTTGTATATATACACAAATATACTGGGTTTAACCTGAAATTACTTCTCCGAGGAAAGTGACTCGTATCCCTTAAACCCTACCCCTTTTTGATCTTTTTCTTTATACATTGTATCTGTTTCCACTTCGTATTCTCAGGACCAAGAAAATTCTTATGTTTCTTATTATGATCTTTCTGTTTCCATCAACCCTTCTTGTGAATGCACTCCCGCTGTTGAATTATTTTTCTTACTTATTTTAAATTTAAATCAAAATTCTATTTATGATTCTAACATTTTTATTTCTCTTTTATATTCTGAACATAACTCTATCATATCCATATATTTTAAATATGTATGCTAGATATTAAACTTTATTAGTATTATTATTACTTCAAGCCAATCGAAACAAAATTTTTTTATGTTAGTTTTTATAACGTTCATTTTCTTGATTTTATGTATAAACGTGTAGTGCAAAGGATGGCAAAAGTTGAGTGATCAATGTTGGCAATCATTTATTTTCTGTTCTCTCAGACGTTGATAAATATTCCCTTCTTTATGTTGGGTCAATACAAGAATGCCCCTGAATGAATGCGTCCATTTGAGTGTCCCAATTAAGGACATCCACAGACAAACAAGGTCGTGTATCAAATCGAACATGTGAATCAGGTTTAGGTAATCCTCCAGAAATATTTAAAGAGGGGGATTTTCATTAAACAGCGCGTCATCCTGTGAGAGTAAAATCGTGTGGAACTCTGAGAGGAAATTAAACCTGTTAGAACCCGCTGATAAAACATCCCCCGATGCAAAGACTGAAAGTGAATAAGAAAAGGGTTTAAATTATGGACCAAGATAAGACTTACGGTGAATAGCAGTGGGAAACATAAAAGGTGGGTGATGCGATAAAGCGATTGTAGAGGCCGTGAAAGGAATCTCATCGGAGCAGAGAAGACTTCAACCCCATTCATATTAAAATGAAAATAGCAGTCTGCGCCCTTACGTATTTATGCAAATAATCGTTTGAGGACTGTCAAGAACAAGTTATTTTCTTACCGAGAGAAGGCGATTCAGAGGTTTGCTGTAACCATTGTTGGCGTACAGTTAGAATCGTGGTGGTGACTCAACCGGAGAACCTAGACTCTGTCTCGAGCAATAACCTTAATAAAAAGGAAAGGCTTTGAGTTGAATGAGCCTTATGAGTGAAAGTAAGGTGGCGCTGTTATCACCAACTTCTGGAGTGAAATGGGGAATAAGCAGAAGTAACGAACCGTGAAGTAAACAAGCAAAAATGTAAACAAACCATTCATGGAGGACAGATAAGAAAATACGTACTGATAACATGCGCATGAAACGTAAAGACAACAAAACTCTATCTCTCGCGTATTTAGAATAGTAGGTATGAAGTTAACAGTCTCGTTTAACTCGTCTTATAACTACTGTTAATAGCGTCCCTTAAAAAGGATTAGTGAACGATCGAAAAAAAAATTGATATTGAATTAAGAAAATCTATTAATTACATGAATTTTAACTAATTAATTCAAGTTATATATTTTTCAATTCCAAATTTAAAAGTTTTAAATGTAAATTGGAAATTTTAATTAATAAAGTTCCATATTTCTAGTGAGATTTGTTTTATAACTGTTGTTAATATTCGTGATTACATAAATTAATAATCGTAACTTATGAGAGTATGAGATAAATAGTTCAAACTAACGATATATCTTTCATAATAATGTAGATCTTATAGCATTTATACTCGACATTAAAAAATTTTCACGATGAATCCTATCCTTCTAGAATTCTTTCAATATGTTACCATTTTGATTTTATCAATAGATATAGGATATCAATTCAAAATTGTGACAATGATTCAAATACGTATTTATAAAAACTATGTTATTCTAAGGTATGGAAAGGAATAGGAGTTTTCGTGTCCATCGAATAAAAATTCAAAGAAAAGAGCTTGGCCAAATACGATCTCGGTTGTTCCCTCGGATTCAAAGAGAAAACTTTTCAAAAGTGAGCGGTGGTCTCCCATAGAAATGCTAAGAACACGATATCGTTCGAAATGCTGACGTCACTTTTTTCAACTCCGATTGCGTGAAAATCGTAGGTTTTATAGAGCTCATGCATTGAAGGAAAGGCACTTCGAGGCAATAAAGCAATCTTTTTAAAATTTATGAAAGGCTTAAGGTACATGAGGGTTTTCGGCTTTCTTTAAAATTTTTCGAGTTTATAGGGAAAAAGGATTCGAGGTTAACTTTGCTCGGAAAATTTTCAAGATAATATATAATTCCGTCCAACTTTTTCTCTCGCCGTTTTTTTTCCGAACTATTTTTTAATAAATTCACCATAGTAACAGACAAATAATAATATCTATCTCTCATCTACTCGTAAGTATTACTGACACATGAAATGAACTGATAAAAAAATTGGTTACTTAATACAGTTCGAGTAAGTAGTTTACGTATCATTTCTGTTCCCTTTAAATCTTGGATTCCTTGAAGTAATTCACTAATACTCAACAAAGAGTTGGGGCAAATGAAGTCCATACTTCCTTTTTATACGTTCACACGTAACTTATGAACCGTAAAAAGTTTCATCGTAAGAAACTAAATTAGATTTTTCAACACTTTCTCATTATTTAATTTAATAGGTGGTCATTAACGTGAAAGTATAGTAGGATAGGTCTTTTATTAACAAAAGGTTGGACTGTGTAGTGCTAATAATAGACCATCTTGTTGGAGGTGGAATTAAACTCTCCTTTACGCCTATGGCTGAAGCTTTTATTAGATGTCTGAGGAGCTTAACCTCTGTGTACTCATTCCGGAAATATAGCCAGTTTCCCATTTATACTTCAGATAATCCCGTTGCTTTTGGAATAGCTCTTTAAGTAGAACCAATTTCGCTTGCTTATAGTTTTCACAAACGGTTATAATTTTAGAGGAGGTAATAAATTGAAATTAAGAGTTTGAGTAGATTTTCAGAATCTTCGAATCTATTTTTCGAATCTATCAGTTAATTTACTTTTAAGTTTATGCATTATCTTGGAGGAATTCAAGACATTTAAAATAAATTAATTTATGTTTAATATTAATCCATATTTTCGAAAATAATTCAAAGAATAACTTCTTTAAAACTTCTTTGGTTTGAAACATCGACTCTCAAATATTCACTCTTTCAACAAAGTAAGTTTTCATTACCTTTAAACTGATTATTTTTACGTAACATCATCAAAAGTTACGAGTTGTATATTTTATGAATTGTTCGGTTATTATTTTCCTTCTGGAAGATTATTAAATGGAAAAGATAATTAATGTTTTTCTTGTGGTAGAACAAATGAGGAGTAACAATTCTAGAGCAACGAATTTCTTTCGATTGGAACTATAGCATCAGATATCCAATGTAAGATGCATCCAATGGTTACGCATTATCTATCCAATCTTAGGGAGGTATATGTTTTAGATGGAAAGAAGGGAGAATTATATGCAATGAGATGAAAGGATGAAGGATTAGGGATCGAAAAGAAGATGCTTAGTAAATGAAACAATTTTTACGAATCTTTCCGTAACCCTCACCCAACCTACACTCTGAAAAATCTTCCTTTACCTCCTTCGCCCTTAAATTAAGGCTCCCTCATCTCTGTCAGCTGCAGAGATAAGCAGTGAAATAACGTGATGGGAAATTATACGCAGCATCTTATTCGATTCCTTCAAAATAGAACATGGTTTTTCGCGAAATAATATTCGGATATGTCCACGATGGTAGCGATAGCAAAGCAGAGATCGTTGTCTTACCCATGATAGTTAGAAAACTCTATCAAAATTACCAAACAATATACCTTGATATTAATTAGTTTGTTATATTTCAATTGAATTTGAATCTACCAATATTAAATATGGAATAGAACGATGGAGATTGACAACCATAATTTTATATAGTTTTTGCGCATGTTTATCACAATTAGGGGAAGGAAGAACAGGAATTTCTTCCAACTTCCGGAGTGCAATCACTTGTTATGACAGTTGCTTTTAATACATCAATTACATTGGTAATAAGTTTCTCTTACTCGCAATTAGTACAGAATATTAAGTCCGTGTTAGGTAATTCTTTAGAAGGGGAAACTGTTAGTGTTATATGTAATTGACAAGTGGTATTCATTGCATATGCCTTGCTCGATGGCTAGTTATAATAAAATGACAAATAGGAAAAACTATCACAGAGTGTTATACACATATGGCATTCATTTTCCTGTCGTTACAGATTACCCAGAAGACATGAAAATATCTTAAAGCTTAGGAAAATTAAATTGTCTAGTTTACTTCAAATTTCAACAGTCACTTGTAATGTTGACTACGTTTAATCAGGCAGTCTAAGAAAATAAGAGGTATAACCTAGTAAATCACTGTTTCTCATTCCATAGAAACCTCAAATACAAGCCGATGGAGTGTATTAATAAACTAGGCAAATCTCTTGGATCCATAGCGATATCTCATCCCGGCATTGGCTCTAGGTTCGAGTATTTGGTGATAGTGAAAGCTTTGGCCTCAAAGCCCTCAGGCAGTGAGGTTAATTGGTATCTTGTAGTGATTACATTGGATTAATCTTCAATATTCGAGAGACGCGGATTCTGTTGCTAAATTATCCACGTAGCTTAACTTTGCGTTATCTTGCGCGACACTTTCACGCGGCCCTAGGCAACCATTTAAGACGTTTTCGCACCAAAAATAGAATTTTCCCACAAGGAAATATTAGGCGCGAATTCTTGAGTTAAGGAATATGCACGCTGAAAGGAAAGTGTATGTTCATCAACAGTTTATGGGAAGTAAAGCCATTTGTATCAAACGGGTGGAAAATTGTTTTATTAGAAATTAAGTTGAACATGGATAAACAAGTACAGTTTTGCATTTTTTAGTTCGTAAATGATTTCTATCGTAATAAAAATGTGTTCAAAATGATGCTGATGTAAGACAACATATAATTTTTCACCAATTTTGTTTGGGTGTGTATGCTTTTCTGTGAAAATGTGCTAACTGTGAAAATGTTAAATATTGAAAGAATGACTTAAGTTATCGATATTACATTCGTCATAAAAATATTTTGAATTCCATATCTCGAAGACGGTATTCTGTCTTTGAACAATAGATTTGAATACATTATACATAAATAGAAGGATAAGAAATAACGAATTAGTTTTTTCTTGAGATTGATTCGTTTATCTTTCATCGGTGTTTATTTACAGATGAATGTTAGAGCTGTAACGTGAGATTCCCTTATTCAATGAGAATTGCAATAACGCACGCGCATTCGTTTTCACGGTCTCCTTATCTCATGAACATTTTACTGCCCTCAATACTGATCATTCTCACCGTCTATTTCAGCGCCTATTAAAATTTAATCCCCACTTTATGAGAGATCTCTTTCACTTCCATTTTTGCCTCATTCGGGGATTAACTCAAGGAGCTATGAATCAAGTCTTTTTGCTCAGAAGAACGGTTGTCAAGACTAATAACCTAGAGATAAAGCATGCCAGACTTTGTCTTGCACAAATATGTCATTTCTCCTTAATGCATGAATTCCTCCAAGTAAACTTACGAAGGCAATCTTGGTTTAATTTCAACACCGAAAGTTAAGCGTCAGTTATGAGAAAATTGTTATTTTTATAATTCAAACATAAATCGAAAGAAAATAATGGATTTTTGCGGTAAAATATAATATTTAAAATAAGAATTACCATATATATCTCTCAGTCTTTCTATCTAATAAAATAAATTTTCTATGGAGCTTAAATATGAAGTTTAGAAAATTTAAATTTATGAAAACGAATTCAAAGCATCTATATACAAAATTAAATTTTGAAAATTAGAAAATGAACGATGCTATAAATAATGATCCTATTATCTTTCTTAATATATTATTACTCTTTTTCATATTGATTCCCTTACACTTAAAAATAATCTATATATACTCATATCATCAATCTTTTAATTTGCTTTTTCTTCTTTTAAAACAGGAAGATCATATATAGACGCTGTTCAAATGACGTATCAGATATTAAAAACCTAATCGATCGTAAGCTCAGTGAACTCAAAAAAGCGGCAATGAATCAATGCGGCATTGACTATTTGATTAAATTGTCTATTTGCTTTAATGATGAACCTTTCAGTTAACTGTATAGGTAAGGTTTTGGGAAAAATATTTCAAAAACTAAATGTCAAACTAGCTTATGGAAAAAGAAAAATCCTAGATTTATTGACCTAGAAGTAACCAGCAACGTTCACCCTCAGTAAGGAATTATGCTGTATACAGTTAACGATAAAAAATCCAGTTCCTCTTTAAATCAAGGATATCATTTATACCGTATTCATTGTTTAGAGAGTCACCGAAAGTTTATGGAAACCAAGAGTGAAGAACGACCCAGGCGTGCGAAGTTTGGACTCGGCTTGAAATACGTGTCTCAGAGTATCTCTAACAGCATGACGCTCCTTTTCTTAACGCAGTTAAAAATCCTCAGTTGAAAGCGTGAGGGCCTTGTGAAGAGGGAGAAGAAAATATATTGAGCGTAGTAAAACAGAAACAATGGCTGTGGGTTAATTCGCTTACGGAGAAAGGGTTAAGCAACCGAGATGGTGCTATTGAGAAAATGCGTTCAATCTAACTTGATAATAAGACGCGGTGAGATTACCTCTCAAAGCAATCCTTTTAGTTTGCATGGCTCGGGGCCATAACATGAATATTCCCGCCATAGAGGCCATAAGAAGCATCTCCTTCAGCAGATAAGCTTTAACAGCGCTCCATCGAAACCTTTCTCATCGATCTACTTCTCTGAAGACATTTTCCGTTGTCCAGGTGACACATCCCATTTCCTTCCAAACGGAAGCGGGTGACGACAGCTCTGTATTATTCGTCTCCAATCAACGACAGCACCACGTGATACAATCCATTATTAGACTCCCTTTGGACGAGTGTCACATATAGAATTCGCTATGACAAGGTCCGGTTCTCGCGGATTTGGGGTCTTTTAGGTCCAATTAATAGTTCGAACGACTCAATTATTGAAGGGATTTGAGGAATTGGGTCAATGGCATTCACGCGTTCACGAAGCGTCCTTGAACCAAATTTCCCTTCGTCACATGCTCTCTCGCCGTTAATCATGAATGGTTCTGCTTCTGAATGATTCAAAAGGAAATTTTGCTTTTGGTGTAATTGATGCAGGATATGGCGATTTCTCGTTGATATCAAAAAGTGGAACTGTGGAATAAATCGATATTGTGCGTTTCTTAGTCCTGTTTTTGCGCATTGGATGAGTATAAAATAAGGTAACGGTATGATGAGACAATTTTAAAATAAATATAATTATCATCACTTATTTTTGCGAACTGCTAGCAATTATAATGAGTCAATCATACACTAAAATGCAGCTCTTCCTTTATATATAAAGCAGAATCTTAAGTGAACTAGGTTTCCTATCTTTTACGTTAATAATATTGTCAAATGTTTTATGAAAAATTTAGTCGTAACTTGTAAATTTGCCTTACGTTTTAATCAAATATTTTAATATTATTTTTTAATATTTCTATTTCTTGTCATGCGGAATCATATAAATGCAATAACAAGAAAATAAAAAGTTTCAATTGGATATTCCTAAAAAATTACCTTCTAGAAAAATTATTATTCTTGGTGTTCATCATTTCGCACGCATTCGAGAACAAAGCAATAAAGTACGATAAAGTCTTTAAAGATTAACATTCTTTGAACCATGTGGCATCTTATCCACTCAACCGTCAGCTTCTAACAGCGAGAATGAAGATTATTGAGCAAATTATGGAGTGATGTAATTTGTGCTTTCTTGAGCCGGAATAATATTAGCGTATTAACTCCATGATAATGAAACATAACGACACAGTGAAACACTTTCTGTAGCATTTTACAAAGAGAAACCTCATTAAATGTCGTAATGTCACTCAAACCGCAAAAGCTTTTATAACTGTATCAAACCCAATTTCAAAGTAAATAAAAGATACAAAATATTATGTTATTATAACAGGGTTAAAAGTAGTGCTCCATCCATTTTTTCCTCTGCCTAATGAAGTTAAAGTTTTTTATGCTACAATTTGAGTTTGCGTGTATTTAATCTAAGGTATATTTAGTATTTTCAAGTCCTATATACATGTACATTATCTCTACAACCAGGTATCATTTTCATCATTTATCATTATCATTGATGTAAATTGATGAATGACAACCGTATATTTAAGGATATTTGTAACAGTAATAGATGAGTAGAAATAAAAATAAAGTGTATTTTCCTTATAGTATATCAATTTGATCGCTCAGGATGTCGTAGGATATTTTATGGGGAATGTTTCCTCGTAAACTAATTCAAGCGAATCTCTTACGAAATTCAGTCACAGTAAAGAAAGGGAGTTTTGTAGATCCAATTATTTTCATCTCTTGGTATTAAAAGGAAGACTACCGGGGATATTTTTTCGTAAAGATTAATGCCTTAGGAATCTGCAATCGTTGAGTGAATAGTGAGCTTTTGGAAGGTCGTGCCCTCAAAATCCTTCCTTGTTTAGTGCTTCTCCGTAGGCAACGTATTCGCATTCTCAGAGGCACTTTTCTGCAGATGTGAGAGGATTCCAAGAAAGGACGAACCGTTTCGTTGTCACTTTCATTTGCTTATTTGAATACACACGATCTTCATCAGTTAAGTAGGGTTGAAACGACAATGCCTATGCTATAATTTAGGATTTCCGTGGTTTCAGAAACAATTCAAATTTCTGTTTCTTTATTTTGTAATATTTTTTACTCACAAGAAATTTGGTTGAATTCTAGTGTAAATACGATGTATACGATAAAGAACATTTTAAGAAACCTTTTGACTTCATCGTAAATAATTAAACACGAAGTGTACTCTAAATTAAAAGGCTAAAAATTTGAAGAACTTACGCATAATCCATAGTTGATACCATAGGGGGTCCATCCGGCCATTTCAAAATGCATGCCGTTCTCACTTGTCCCCCGTGTCTGAAAGAGAAGGAAATATTCAAATTAAATAAGTTTTTTAATTTTTAATGTATATATGTTGAATATATGTTCTGAATTTACCTTCATCAATTAATTTGCTTTTATAGTAGTTATGGATAGATACGAATGAATATCTCCATGTAATCTATCGTTTAAGAAAATTCAAGTAAAATTCTAATGTTATTTGAACTTGTGATATAAGTCTAATACTTGTGATATAAGAATCTTTCTAAGGGAGATGCATGCTGGGATATATTGTTAGGAATATATATCCATGAGATATTTTATTGGTGTAATTAATTAGCTATTATGTCAGTAATTCCATGTGTGTTAAAAAACGCTTGTCACTTACTTCATGGATTATTTAAATTTTATGAACGTCATATGAAAAAATTAAAGGTATTTAAAAGTATTTAATCTTCTATACCAAACGCTCTGTTCTAAATTGGCTGAACTTTATAGCGTATCCCTACGTATGGGCTTTAATAAGCCAGTTTGTTTCAGCGTCACATTATGGTGTATTTGTTCGCATGGAAGCATTCAACAGGAGGTTGGCAAACTTTCTAAAGCCGCTTTTAGCAACATTTTCACGGAAATTGTTTGCTTAGAACGTCATTTAAAGGGAAAATATTCCGCAAAAAAGCTCGCTTACTATTTGGGGGCATTATATCCACTGCGCGAACTTAATAACTAATGAGCAGACTCCATTAATGGCTTAATTTTAAACATAATGATAAACAAATATTTAAAAACCTGAATAAATATGAACCTCTAATTTGCATTTAATAATTCCTGTGATATACTCACATTAGACATTGTCCAACATACGGTAAATAAAATTTTCTGCGAAATTGAAAAAAAATTCAAAGAAAGAAAGGTTAATGGATTTAGAATTATCCTAAATTATGAGAGAAATTCAGTAACGTAGCCTTAAAATGTCATGCTTTAATATGATAGGAATTTTTGTATTTAGCGCACATGGTATATGCACGTATATACCTATTAATATACCTTACCTAATTACTTTTATTATTAGCCTTGATAATAGCCTAGCAGGATTAGATTTTATCGAGTACATTTTTTGTATACCAATAATTTCTGTAATATTCAATGTATACTTGCTCTCAGTATTGAATTTCATAGAAATAAGATTTAAACTTTACGGGAAGAAATATGATATTTAAGGAGCAAAATTGAGATGTGCCCATAAATATTATCTAAGCATATCAGTCTAATAGAATTTGCCTTATGTTGAAAATGAGTAGCATTTCCACCAACACTCTATTATATAATTTTCTGCAAGGGCATTTATAAGTTTTAATAAATTTTCTAGAGTTTATTCCAAGTTGTCGCATAAAGCTTTAAAAACTGACACTAGATTTATTACACGCTAGAAATTAAATATTCTGCGTATTCCAGAAGTATTTTATACGGTCGTTTACAGTATAATTTCCTCTCAAAATAAAAGGTTGTCAAATTTCCCATGCCTTATCAAATTAGTTTACATTGTTTCCTCTTTATTTGAACATGCATAATGCTAATGTTCAAATAATGCTTCACCCTGAGCTGCATTTGTGAAGAGTCATTATATTTCGATAAACAGGAATCGTTACTGATACTCTCGTTGGGTTCAGCCCTCCAAAGTTATTCCGTCACTCTCAATATGTAAATGTTATTCAGCAGTGCACTCAAAATTCAAATGATAGGGACGGTATAATACTATCCATTTTCCGTTAAGCAGTTTGCTGTCACCTGCACTTAATAGTCATCGTCGTTTACCTTGAGTGTCTTCAGTTAAACTTATGTGATAAACTTAACATTTAAGAGTGAAAATATCCTTTTTTGTGTAGAATTTGATACTTCAGTCAGGATTCAATTAATTTAAAGTTTCAGTTTTGGCCTACACACCTTCTACATAACATATTTGTGTTATGAATAGTTATTTTTACCATCTAAGAAAATATATTTCTTCTTTAAAATTCCTCACAAATTAGATACATGTTCTCCGATAAATTATCATATACGTCATCTATGACTTTGTTGTAGGACTCCATGAAGTGATGACGGAAAAAGATAGAACAAATTTTGCATAAAAGTATTCATATTCATTAATAAACTAACATTTGAAGGAGATTCCGTTTGTAAAAGCTATTTTTCTGAATGAAATTTGTGTATAATTATAATTTTCACTTTTCTTGATATATTTACGCTTTTTTGCCAATCTACTCTCATGAATAAGGTACTCCCTTTAAAAAAAACTTTAACTACAGCGAATTTTTCTGGTTCAAAGCTTAGAATACTTTCATCAATGTTTGATCTATTAGAACTTTAGTTCTTTGATTTTTTTAAATATTCAGTCGAGCAATTTCAAATTACGAAATCATCCCAACCACGCTAGAAAAAAGAATATGTATATCATTCACCCTCTTTTTCTAATACTTCATTTTAAATCCTTAGTATGCACATAAAACCAATCAATATTTCATCCAATATCTTTCAATATGAAGTTAAGTATAAGGGTACTTACTTAGAGGTGATGGTCGTTGAATATAGTAGACATGGAAATCCGAGTAGCATACTAGCCATCCATATGACAACGATTGTTACTCTGGCACTGAATTTTGACATTCTCGGCTGCAGTGGTCGAACTATCGCCAAATACCTGTAAAAGAGAAAAATACTTTAACATATTTACCTCCAAATAAATGAACTTTAGTGTTCCATTGAGAGAAAAATATTTCTTTAGCTTTAGGTGTGAATCGTACATTTTACTCTTCATTATACACTCCGTTTTATCAGGTGAACATAGAAATTTTACTCTAGGAAGAAGTAGAACTGTACAAACACCTCGAACTTCTAATAAATGAAGTCATAGATTTTTCGGAAGGTTATGTAGATACATTATAGTTATTTAAGAATCTTTACTGCTACTTTTCTTTTCAGTCTTTGCCAAACTAATTTTCATTCTACAATAAAAATCAATTTATACCGTACTTTCATCGGAAAGATCTGCCTCAAACCATCAAAATTTGGGTCGGAGCCCGATAAATTGCACCCTCCGTTGTGAATGAAACGAAAAAATATTAACTTCGCAAAAAAAAATTAATCAAAAAGGCAGCTCATCTCCGAGTCATCTGAAATCAAATTATGGATCGGGAATCTAATTTAGGAGAAAGTTTTATATTTGGAGTTTATACGGAACCGTAACGGAAATATTGCGAAACTTTATCAATCAGTTGATCTCCAATCTGGAGTGATTTGCCCTTCGATTCAGATTGTTTCTTAAACTTCTCCAAGGATTCCTTCTCAGAGTCGATTAGGAAGAGGTGCTGAAGATGTTGAGGAATGAGGTTGTGGCTTAAGATGGTTTCATTTGTCTTGAAGGTTTTAATCAATGGCTTTGATTGGCAGGAGAGGATGTTAACGCTGCTTGATGTTGAAACATCCTCGGTGTTTCTGGTTGTTTGGTGTTGAAACATCCAGATTATGTATTGAAAAACGGTTTTTTTAACAGACCTAATCGATTTTTTAGAAAGAAAGTTACTTCGGAAACTTTTTGCGTGCAAGTATAAATTTAAACGTATATAAACGTAAGATTTAAGATTTTATTTTACAGATAAAAGGCTTACAAATTAAAGTTATTAATAAGTAAATAACTAAAAAGAAATAAGTAAAGTAGAATTAACTTTAATTGTTTAATCATCTTTACCTCAAAAGCATTTTTAAGCACGATATATATCTTCTTTTACTTATTTATTTGTGTATCTTATCCAAGTTGTATCAATCAACATTTTAAACTTTTGCCATTACATTTCGTTTTCATAACCCCATCAATTATGACGTACGTAAAAGCCGATATCTTATTTGCTTTTTTTTCCAAGTATTTGGATTACCTTAGCTTTAATACCTCGTAGAGGATTATTGAATTGCATGTTTCTAGGTCATGGAAGTCTATCAAGTCCATCGTTATCCAGACTCCAGTGGAAGGTCTTAAGCTGTAGCGTCCTAAGGATTAACTAGAATTCAAATATTGGCAGAGTAATGGAGCGTAATCATGAGAAGATTGAATCCCTTTCGGGGATTCGAATTGGTTAAGTGATGCGCAATCTAAGGGATGAAGAATAGAGTTACGTGAAGAAGTAATGAGAAATGCTGTTGAAGGGATGAGCTATATGTTTTTCGTTCTAGAGATGACGTCGATATGTCTTGGGAGTATGATATTTCATCTAGAGCAATTTAAATATTTATTTAGAATTCAATATTATGAATCCAATAGTTCGAAGTCTTATGAATGTCTTTGTTCAATTCAAATCTTCGTTCCATTATTGCAGCTAAACTTGGAAGTTGATCGGTTCATGAAAATTTATGTTCAGGATTTATTTCTCTCTGTACTCTAATGGAAAGTATACTACGATGCTGCATAACCAAGGCATCTTTGAAATCGTTTCGACTTTTTACGATATGTTTCGATGTAAAAATTAGCAAAATACATACTTCAAACTCGTTACTGAATCCTACGTCATTAGTATGTAATTGAATTAAATCCTTTTATTAAATGATGAAATTAACATAAACCGCATCGGTATAAATTATAAAAAACATTTAATGTACTGTAATAGCTAATGTTCTTTCTCTAAAATGGATTAAGGTTAATGAATATTTTTTCTAGGATCAGAAAATTTTACCTCGAATCACCAGAAGTATGAATTCATTTACTGAAATATATCACATTTCGTAATTGAGTATCATTATGTTTTTCGGTCCATAAAAATGCTTCATTTACAGCTTTATCTTTTTTTATTTCTTTCACATCAAAGTTGGGTCAATTTAAATTTTATCTTTGTGCTAAGCATTCAGCAAATATATAATTTGTAATTAATAAAAAAATGCACTTTGAAAAACATTCATTTTTTCAATTAAAAATAAATGAATGAATAGAAAAGATATATAACGTTTTTCGGATTCGAAATCCAAATATACAAATGAAGCTATAAAACTTTTGCAATGTATGGTATCAATAATTTTTCCTCTACAATTCTAAAAAAAGCTTTTCAAAAGCTTTTACATTTCATATTTCACATTCATGTTTATTTTATTTGTGAATGGTCACGTGAATCTCCATAGAAACTAATGTCATTTCTTGTGCTTCTTTCATTAGCCTAGTTTATAAGTATGTAAAAATTTTAGAATCGTCTTCTTCAGTATAATTTTGATGGAGATCTTAATTGGTTAAAATTCTTCCACTTGTAATCAAATCAAATAATGATTATCTTCCATAATCCTTATATCTCAAGATCACGCTAAAGTGTGATGTACGTACCTCAAAGCCTCAACAAACATCACCTGTCAAGTTAAACGAATCGAATTCCACATTCGTTTTAAAAGGACTTGGTCACCACGCAGTTACGGTTGCAGTAATACTGAACATGCGCTATCCATGAAAATCTATTCAGAGATGTCATCTCATGTCTTTGCCATTTGATCTGGCATCTCCAACTCAATAATATCGCAGCATGTTCAGTCATGAGGTTCATTCCGTTTTGGTGTAGCTTTGATTTGAAACACAGCGAAGTGGACAGTTTAGTTAGCACTACGTGTCCACGTAATGAGGGTGCGTTTGGAATTTGATTAGCTATCCAAGTGAAGGTCCTCGTAATATGCATATAATCGTTGTACCGTTTCCATCATCCTGTTGTGTGTGTATTCAATTTTCCGGACTGACCAGAATAACCCACGAGACAGAAAACCCCGACGTGGCTAGCAAGTACTTCGGGAGTTAGATTGCGTGGTCAAATTACGGCTATGAATGAAATTGCCTTATCGTTGAGGGGCATACTTCGCCTTCTACCTTGGACGCCAAGGTACTCAAGCAATCCCTCCATTATCACAAGTGCGCAGCTGTTCAGTTTGATGGGTGTAGGACAGAAGCGTGGGGTTTTCACATTTTTCAAAATACTCAGACTGAAATTTAGCGTTCCGCGAATTGGTATGTAAATGAACCTGCATCTTGTTGCGCTGTCACCGCAGAATTATTTTGTTACGTACATTAAATCGAATACCAAATAGAAAGGATATTTCAGCAATATAAAATATATAACAATAAAATAATGGTTACGTTTCTATGCAAAAAGAAATATTTATCTGAATCCCTCGACGTATTTGGATATAATATCCTATAAGAACTAATTCAGCTAAAACAGCGGGGTTTATCCGTATTATTTTGACGTTGAAGAGTCGATACTTCAAAAATAACCGTTATAAAAAGCTAGCGAACGTTTGAAGAGCATCCTTACAGTCGAGAAAGCCGATTTTGAAGATATTTCGTCTTCTAGTTGTGAAGAGAGCTATTCCTAAGAGAATGTAAGTAGTAAATCCCTAAAGTAAAGAGAAAGTCAGGATTCACGGCTGAAAAACACCGCGTGAATTATGCACGGAGTAGAAAAAAAAAGAAGATATATATAAGTCTATATAAGAATGTGGGAGTTAATATTTATCGAACATGATAAACTCTGTGATAGAAAATGCTGAGGAGGAGATGAAAAATGGAAGTGAAAGGAATCTTCGTAAGGCGAAATTGAAAGATGATCCTCAATGGACCTAGATAAACCATCTCTTTTCCCTCTTACTTTCAGTTTCAGGTGAGATAAAGCTGTTGTATTTCGGGAAATCTTATATTAGTTACGGGGATGAAGAAAGAGTTATAGGACATTACGAAAAGAGATGAAGTAGCTTTTCGTAAAATGAGCATTAATGGTCCAACTCTGATTAGTTGCTTGTTAATAGAATATTTTTCTCCCCTTGTGATGGGCGAAATAACATTTGAATCAACCTTCTGTAATAAATTCTCAAAGTACACTCCCTTTTGTCAAGTTGTGGCTTATCAATCTTGGTAGACGATTGAATTTAAGAAAAGTACGACGCACAACTGAATTATACTAACAATTTAAAGGGAAAATACACGATAGAGCATACTGTAAATATATATATATATATAAACACTTATTCATAAAATACAGCTATAAGGCACTTAATCGATTTTGAACGTATTTTATTTAAAATATCTTAGTATAAAACTGTTGGAGAAATAAAAGTATTTGGAGATTATATCAACATCGATTACATTCGAATTAATTCGATAATAAATGAGTAAACTTTGGAATGATTATAATCGTTATCTTTTCATTGGTAATTGTTTCTTTACTTAATTCGGTCCTGATGGATACTTCCACGAAGCATCAAAGGAACCGGGAGATAACGTACGACGATAGCTGCGGAAGAACGAGTATCCGATGTCAGGCGCTTGTTTTGAAGGATAAAACAAGCAGACATAGTTGGAAAGGGTAGCGGAGCTTAATTAAGAATGGCGTGGGTCAGCATTAAACAGGATTGAAAGGGGAAGAGAACTCGGTGAGAAACATGAGACAAAGAGCGCTACCTAATTGATGAGAAAGATGAAAACGGAGAAGTTCGAAGCAGAACTCCGTTTCGTGTAAACTATTGCGCGCAGTAGTCCAAAGAGACCGTCTTCGCTCAGATATTCCGTCTTCGGAGACTTAATTAGATTGTTGGGGGTCCACCAGAATTTCGATCGAAGTTCTCTCGAAGATCAAGGAATCGTCACCCTTCTGTGGGTGTCCCTTGGTAGTTAATTTCGCGGTCTCCAAGAACACACTCAATAGATCTTCGGAGGATAATTTTCGGCAATTGACGTCATCAGGTTTCCTCTCCGAATGATTCACGTTGCTTGTTTACGGAAACCTCATTGGAATCTGCAGTCGCAGCTGATTGTTATATCTGTTCTTTTTGCTGAGGAATGGATTAGGTATATAATTAAGGAATGAGGTTACAAAGGTGGTTTAACAATCATTTATGGAGGAATTATTGGCCACAAAGAAGGCAGTAATTAGATAATTGAACAATTTAAGAAGGCGGTGATTAAATATTAGATAATTGAAGGTAATTAATATAAATGTGATGATCGGGGGTTAAATAATGATACAATTAAAAGTAGAACTTAATTTATTTCAGAGAATTAGGCTGTAACTGTATATATTCTCTTCCTTTCCTAAATATTTCTGCTTGTTATGAGAATGTTACTAGGTTTCAGATGTTTAATTATATCCCCTGTATTTCATACAATGAAAAAGAGAAGTTAGTTCTAAAATCCCTTTAGCAATCAATTATTTCCACTAAGTTACACAGTTATAAAAGTATTTGAATAAATATTATAGCAAAATATGAAGTGGTATTCGAGAATAAATGAATTGAAATATGCGTTATAGCATCCTGGAACAAAAATGTTCGTTGTATCCAACATAGACACTGATTCGATAGTTAAGTGTACTATTAAAGTCTGTCTTTTTGTATATTTTGAAAGAAATGATGAGGATTCAATTGTATTGTATCTAAAAATGTAGAAAATCATCATAGTACTATTAATGAATTATTATTAAGTATACGTAAGAGTAATCGTACGTGTTTTATTTATCTATATGATACCAATGTGAATTTAGAGAGAGAATTTCTGATTTTAGATAAAATAAAATACAATTGGAAATGTTAATTGCATTCAAAGTGCGACGGATCCATGCGTTGAGTTGAACTCCCAACTAAGATTATTTATATATTTATAAAGTTAAAATAACGAGCTTTTACCAATTTAGGGATATGGAGTAATTGATTGGTGGATCAGATAACGTATTGGTTTCCCTAGAGTGAACTAAAACATCGATGAAAGTGAGGGATATTTTTTACATAACCTTTTATATTAGATGATTGATCACTGTCCATATGAAAACAACAAAGGGAAAACGTTTAGCGATAAAGACATGATCCGTATTTGCTTTGAATATCCCGCACACGCAAACAATCGTATTTATTTGCACCGAAGATTGACAAGTTTCGATTGATGTCGAAGCGAACTCATAGAAATTTATCGCCATTGTAAACGCACACGTGTGAAATGCGGAAAGAGAATTAATTACACACCATGAGATTATTTAATTCCTGCGTTTCAATTTAGCCACCCAGTTCCACAAAGTTAATCTCTTTTTATTGGGCGATGTTCTCAATTGATCAGTGGCTCTTTTAAGCGATAAATATTCATTTACACGTCCTTTTAAGTCATCGGAGTCCCATCATTTTTTTTGGTAAGCGAACCACTTTTAAATCAAGCCAATTTGCAATTAAAAGTTTTACCTTTTAATTAGAATACTTCAATAATTTAAATTTATCGAATTATTTTTGAGTTTAAAAAAATCCTTTAAATTTTTGTACGAATTTCCCGTAGAATAATATAAATTGTATTTATCCAACCGCAAAGGTTAATATTTAAATATTTGTATTTTATCTCAAATATTAAGGTTTATATTTTTAATACGTATCAAATTCGAATGATATGGAATGAATTAAATTGTTACGTATTCGATCTCAAAATGGTATGTAGTCTAACAATTGTTTAAGTTATGATTATAGACAGTTATATTATTACGAACGAAGGATTTTCTTCGAAAAAGTATCCAACGGATATTGAAACTGGGACATATTTACTGAAGTAGGACACAGGGCTAACTATTCACTTCGGATCCATACTTTACTATTGATAACTGTTCGGAGATTGTGGCAAAAATGTAGAACTCGACGTTTATATCAATATCCGTTTTCCTTTGGTTGATGGGAAGCATATGAAATGGAGCGAAGTTACTCTGAAACGTCAGATTCGGAAACTTTGGGTATTGGAAAGAGTTCCCCTTTTGTCGAACTCCTTAAAGTCTCCTAGGATTGTCGTAGGAATGCATAATTTCCTCTCAGGAAATATTCATTCCAATGAAAGTCACATAGCTGCTAAGCTTCGATTAGAATTGAATCTCAATGTAAAGTGAGTACTTGGATGGAGTAATGAGAGGCGCTAATGTGGTTATGAATGAACAATTGAAAAGTTTGCACTCAACCTTTTGTTATAAATTTCATTGCTACTTTTCTCTCATCATCCTGATCTTCTTAAAATATTTTCCGGATCATCCCTTATGATATACTCACGGATTGTAATTAATTATGAGAATTAAAATGCGATGATCTTGAAAGCATATCTGAAATTCCTTTCATGAGGGATGACTGTATATTAAACCTTTGCGATGAGATTATTTTAATGCGAAAGTATCAAACAATATTAATGTTATATTTTGATAATTAAGACAATCCTAGACGGTTGCCGATAATCACGATATTACCATTACTTCAAATAAATATATCGTATAACGTTTATTGAAATACAAATTTCATTTTTTGTATATGAAATAATTACAGAGGAAGGTTTGAAAGGACAAAAAAATAAGTGGAGATTTATATTTATGCATTCTTAGGTATTTATATAATGAATTAGTTTCTCTCAAAAATATAATAATGTCTGCGTAGTGATTCAATGTAGTATTAAATCTCCTTATTAAAGAATTCTGTCGCTTGATTCATATATTTCTGATTACTTGAGCATCTATAATTTAAGGTTCATTTAATATATTGAATTGCGTTGAGAATATCTCAATATATTCTTTAAAGTAAAGAGAAAAACATTTCGATGAGTGTGAAGTGCACTAGATAATTTGGAGTGTTAAAAAAGGAGGTCAATGGCTTTAAGAGTATTCTGCTTTAAAAGTTCTTTTTTAATTTACACATCCATTGTCGGAACTCATTTAGAAATAAAAAGGCAAAAAGAAATGTCTCACTTAACTTGAAAGTACGATTTATTAGTATATAGCTAATTATTCAGCTAAAAGATAATAGTAAATATCTCGTTGCGTTCGTCGTAAAATTGAATGATAGAAATGTATTTTTTTCATAAGAATATATAAAGGAAGGGAAAATGAAAAGATGTGATGTATAAATGAATTGTAAAATATTTTTCTTTTTTAAGAATTTTAAAAAAGATGCTATTATGATTGCTAATATGATTCCTTTTAAGAATTATTTCTTCCCGTGCATGCTATGCGATAATTATATTATAAAAAGATAACTTAAACGACTTGGCACCCCCTGCCACACGCCGAAAGACGGCTTGTAGGGTATTCATGTAAATTTAGAATTACGTTATTTAATTTTTTTAGATAATTGCTACTTGACACATTATTCAATCGATTGTATGAACTGGATATAGATAATTAATTTTCAGAAAGAGTTACAGAACTAAAATTATTTCTGTCTAAAAAAGGTTTTACCCTTTCATTTTTTATGATTTGGCTTAACACAAAATGTTTCTGCGGCCTTAATATTCGAGGGGTATGTAGTCTGATGAATGCATATGTACCGTAAATTAAAGATAACCTACAGATATTTACCCAAATATTTTAAAAATTCATTATTTTAAACTTCTGTTTAACATGGAAAATTAATAATTCATAGCTTTAGATATATAGTTATGAAGCCAGTTTAGCAGAAATTGAATTGGATTGCAAAATAAAATATCCTCCAGTAATTGAAAGTCTCTTAGATAAGCTTGAGGTGCATTTTTATAAGTATAAATGAAATATTCCATAAAATGGCTCAGATATACGCGGGTTGTCAATAAGAGGATAACTTATGGCAAAGATTGCGGAGTCACATCTGCAAAAGTTTTCACCCTCAAGTATTATTTCTTTCACTTAAAATTGGCTTTTCCCTTTCATAAACCTTTAACCACATTTCACGATCTATTGTTTACTTCACGAACTCATATTTTATACATGTTATGAATATAAATTTTGATAAAAGGAAATTTCTGGAGTAAAAATTCATTATACATATGGACTTCGTTAGAATATACGGTATAAAATCGATTGAATTAATATGAATAATTAACAATTAATTTTATATCCTCTACGTTTAGAGAGTGCATTTTTCATTTCACGATTAACCAATCTGATTTGATTTTTCCATAGAAATTCAATCCAGGATCACAATTTTGATCGCAGTTGTTTTAGGTAAGTTCGAACCATTTATAAATCCGCGGCTATAAAAATAGAAAGGAAATATTTAGTAAATACATAGGAATTACTTAATATAACCTATAACTATTAGCATAACTATCCACTAATATCATTTATGCCGGTTTTAGAGTATCTATTCCCAAATAGGTTATTCGATCGAACGAGGAATTCCTGTACTCGGACTGAATAAAAGTGATTGCTTTTGAATGGAATTGAAATGGAATGCGGGCGGAATGGCGGTTATGCGAAGAATAATACGGAGTGGAATTAGAGATATAATAAGCACTTAGTAGTGGAAAGATCGGAGGCAGTGATGAGGGAAGCTGAATAAGCAAAGGACGAGCTTAAAAGTACTCCTTCGAATGAGAGGTTAATCTCATGCGAAGAGAATTAGTTCATTCCAAGATAAATAATATTTCCAGGAGTTGAGAATTTTATTTACGCCCTCGAGTGGCTGAGTAAGAGGATTTCAAAGATTAGCGAAATTACCACGACTACGGAAGACGAATTTTGGCAGTTAATTAATAAATCTTCGAGGATTATAATGAATTATTTTATATGAATTAATTAGAGTTGACGAATGGGGAATATATTTCACTGTAACTAATGGTTAATATGTTAATTATTCGTAACAAATAAACCGTTATAGTAAAACGATTCCACTAATTTGAGGCTTATAATTCTTTCGAGTCTCATAGACGGTGATCAATATTAGCTGTACAAGCATTTCTGCAAACAATGGAAGTTTAAGATATATTTTAGGGATTTCATTGTTTTTACAACTAATCTTAGTCAGTAAATTAAAACCGCTAACAATGAAATATGCATATTTGATACCTTTAATTGCTTATCTGCAATTTTAAAATTTATCCTCATGTATGTTGAATTTTATAAAGATGAAGCTTCAAAATTACATTGATCCACAAAAATTCAATCATCTATATTTATATCAATCATATTTTAATGTGAAATAATTCTTAATATATTATTTCAGTTATATCTTTAAATAAGGAATCGAATTTTTAGATTAAAAATGAATCCATCATTATTCCTTTAACATCTTCATTTTTAAATTACTCTCCTTAATTTATAAATTGACTCTAAGAATAGCATTGAATAGCTAAAGCTTGAAAAATCTCTTATATATTCGATCATATTATTTTATTAAGTAAATATTTATTTTATATACTAAAAGGGTAAAATGGAGTGATTAAATTCAAGCGAGATAACATCCTTTTAATCTTGTAAAATGAGCTCCAATAGTGGGGGTAGATTCTAGTAGCTGTATGTTTTAAAAGAATTTATTTCATCTAAGAGAAAGTATATCATCATTAAAAAGCATTGCACTATATTTCTGTATGTAGTAATTTTTGCTCGATAAAAAATCTTTTAATACAGATTTTCTCATTTCAGTATTTCCTCTGAAGGATTCCTTATTCCATCTTATAATAGCCTTCGCTTTTACGTGGGATTCTATTTTATTCTCAAACGTATACTTAAGGAGGGTAGATCCTTAAATAGATTTTTAAAAGAAGTCTATCTTTTCAAGAATTCTATTCACATTGTATATTTTTCTATATCTTATAATTTTATATCATCTTTATATCCTTTAGCCCCCTTACAAAACTGTCACTTTCCGTAAAAAGTTTTCCATTCAAACTGTTCAACAATAATTGTGAAGAATACTTTTGATTCACTTTCTCATTTAGATTGTGAGACGAATATATTTTATCGATACGTTTTTCCGATTTAGAATGTGCTCTTCCCTCGAGAAAGAGCTTCCTTCCTTTTTGTTTTCAGAGAGATGATAAATTTCATCATAAAAAATTAGCCAAGTTTGGGACGTTTCTTGGATATAAAGGTATTCCCGGACGAGCAAGAATGTCACAACAAAAGTGAGAAATATCGTGAGCGTCAGACAAAAAAAAAGACTATTTTCGTACTTTCCTTGACCTAACCAGATAATGGAACATTTATCGAGAATAGGATTTGTTTCGAGAATAGAATTGAATGTAATAAATACAGGAATGAAAGTTTAAATCAAAATAAAACCTAGTCTACCAAGTAAAAGGGCACAACTGATTTTGCCTCCGTACAAGTGTTGGTGTAGTTGAATTTCTATTAAGTTACAAATAGTATTGAAATGAATGGCCTATCCATACCTGAGTTATTTATAAATTTGAAATAACGTCTTATAAGCATAAAAATTTATCACGATAAGAAGTTTTGAATACAAGCATAAGAAAAGGATAGCTTAAAGTGGAAGCATCTTATGAACCAAGTAACTATCCTGTCTACAAATAATGTTACTGAGAATATTTCTTGAATTAAATTGTTTAAAATTATATACAGAATTATTCATGATATTTTGCTTCATATTCTTGAAATTCATCATATTTTGGAATGAAAATTTTAATCAAAGTATTTATAAACTATGATTCAATTTTAGTTCAGTTCAACTTGTTGATTTATAATCCAACGTATTGCAAATTGGAAAACTTTTGAAGGATGAAATTTAACATATTGAAAACAATAGAGCTTCTTACAGTAAATTCAAAGATCCTGTTAATTAGATTAAAACAGGTTGTTTTACAAATTTATATAAGCGATTTTCCTCTTCATTTTGTATATGCTGGTCACGGAATTCCTTCATCTTTGGAGAATTCTGCTCCCGAGTCCCTGAAATGGAGTCTCCCTGGATACTCATCCCCAAGGTCCTATTCTTGGACCCTTACTCTTTTATCCACTTAATCTTATCTCTCAGCCATTTTCACTCCAGCCTAAGATCCTGTCGAGGTTCACGACTTTCTCTGATTAACAATTCATCATGCACGATGATGCTGCAAATTGAATTAGGAATACTAATTGAATTAATAAGCAAAAAACAATATTTTTCTTTCTTATGGAATTGAATATAGTATATACAAATAAGTGACTACACAAAAAATCATGGTAAAAATCATCTCTCATGAACACTCGCTCCATTTCTACGAGATATTTGGAGTTGAGAAGGTATTATGGATTCGAACATTCCTATTCCAAATAACAATATCCCTGTTGAATGAATTATATGTCGTAATAATAAATCCTGTGATGCTCGTTATACACGAAGTACATGGTTATGGGTGCTTATACTGATCTAATTTCTGTGAACAAAATTTCTCTATGGAAAGTCAATTAATTTATTTAATACGTGTCGCAGTTTGTTGACATGTTCTTAACATACCTGTTGTATGATATAAACGGATTACTACCCTACATATCTCAGATTTCATATCTCTTATACTATTATAATAAGGTTACTTTATGATAAATTAATTTATTGAAGTGATGATGAAAGATTTGAATAACGCAACCCCTTTGTTTGAGTAAATAGATGGGACAAGTATACTACTAAATCATTACCCAATAGAAATATCCAGTGCAATATCAAACCCTAAAAAACCCCATCTTTATTAATATGTCTATCAATGAACCAATAGCGTCTGAATTAGAGTTAGAATAATTAATTTTTGTTGATAATGATGAGACAGAGCTAAAAACGAAAATTGTAAAGTGTAATTATATGAAATATAAAAAGGTACACTCATACTCAACTTGAGATGACTTTCAACTTTTGTAATTAGTATGTACGTAAATTAATATGATTGGTCGTAGTGAGTCTTAGTAATTCGGTAACTTTTATAACAATCCGAACTTCACCATAGAAATCAAAGTGAATATGAAAAACGTTCAAAAATTATCTGTAGGTTGCGTTCCCTGAGGCTAACAATCCTTTGTAGGAATCAAAAAATATAATTGAGTTATTCGTTCGATATGATTTTGAAATTAAGTTCATACAGAAATAGAATTTTATTAATCCTAATGCGTTGTCAGTTGCATTAAATTTATGCGTGTTTAGTTCAATTTATTATCTTATTAACTTATAAGGTTGGATATTTCGATTAAAACACAGTTTACAAAGAAAATAAATTACCAATGCTACCTCTAATACGATATTCGTTCTATTGCATCATTGAAATCGTGTCCAATGTATTGAAGTTAAAAATATCACACTGTTATTATTCAATAAGATTTTCAACGTTTTTTATCTTTCATTAAATAAAAATATTTTTATTATTCATAATTTCGATTAAATAATCAAAAAATACGTATTAAAAATTAAAATTAATGAAATATAACAAAAATATATAAATTTTATTAATTAAAAATACGTATTTCTTTCTATATAAAATTTAAGTTATCTTAGCCGCACATATGGCTGATTCAAAATTTGCGGTTATGAAATGAAATAGTTGTTGACACATAGAAATTTAGAAAATGATCGTTCTTGTACGATCTGCTCAAAAAATAATCTTTTTTAATCTATAGATCTAAGTAAATTGTAGGTTAAATTAGTAAATGTATTAATAATAGCAAAATTAGAAAAAGAATACGTAAGTAAGAGATACGAGAGACAGATTAAATAGAGGTTCATCTTCGGTTACCGGGGCAATTTTATTTACAAAACATTAGAGAAGAGATAACGTTTAAAATCATTAAATAAACAAGAGAGTTTGATGGGAGGTAATTCCATACTCGGTTTTCATTAGTGCAATGAAGGAAAAAAATTAGCTCTATAGATAGGAGCTATGAATAAGAAAATTTATTTATACTTTATAAGCGTTGTTATGTAAAAATTAAGATCGGTAACATCAGCTCAACGCACGAGAACGAGTAGTTAAAGTAATTTAGAAGGGAACAAAGGATGTAGCACTTAAAGACACGGAATGGGTATCGATCCGGCAAATTTATAAGGAGCAAATGGGATCGGCGAATCCAAAGTCTGAGGAGTTGTTAAAAGAAGGGAAGTCGGTTACAATGAAGGAAAGATGGCGCGAAAAAATTCCACGTGGAGTTAAGGAGAGATCTTCTAAGGGTTGGCAAAAGTGATTCAGTGAAGCAATCGTAATTGCTAAAGTCTGAGGAAAGTTATTATAGGCAGTATTTCCTAAGGAGAACGTTTCTTTTTGCCGCAAACGGATAACGTTGCCCAAGGTTCTCAAAGTGTCATAGTTAAGAAAGTTATATGCCATACTTCCGCTATAAAACTTCAAAACGAAAGAGTTTTGGAGTCATTCGGAAAAGAAATTGTTCTTGATTTTCAAAGAATAGAGGAAAGTGAACTAAATCGTATCCCTTAAATTTCCTGCTCTGTTCCGCAGGTATTTTTAGGTATAAACCCCAATTAAAACCTGTTTGTTAGTCCGGGGTAGAAAGAAATAAAGATTGTGTAACATTTCCTTATTTTGTTTTCTCAGAATAATATTCATATAGACAAGGGGATAAAAATCTTCAGAGGTGGTGAATTTTTCCTCCATGATAATTTTATTTTTAACGTATGATAAATTATCCGAATAAATAACTTTCAATGTTGAAAAATATTGGAAGTTTCTTGATTCTTTCTTTAATATTGATATCTTCAAAGAAAACAGAAATGAAATGTTTGATTTAATTGAGATTTATCAGTTCTTACATATTCGATTTAGGTGGAAATCATTTGTTCTATTGATAATATGAATGCTTCTGAGTTGATAGAAAACGTTTGAATTATTAACATTATATTATGCCTAAATAGGAAGAAAAATAATTCGCAGTGCTAAAAAATAGCATAATTACAGTATCTAAAATTACTTGTTCCCTTTTCCGTTATAATTGGTAGGATTTACTCCATCAGCCGATTCGTGGAATAGCAAAATTAATAACTTTTATGCTCCCTATTATGATAAGTAGGGATCAAAAGTTTAATTACATGCTATCAAAAGTAAAACTATGGTTTTTAGAATTAATTAGTATATAGTAAATGCGCTATAATAGAAGTTGTTAATATATTGATGGAAAATTAATAATTTTCAGCTGGAGCACTAAAATTGTCTTACCATTTTCATATTCATTACGAAAGCAGCAATAAATTTTCATGAGAAGTTGATGAAAATTGCAATTAAACTATAAATTGCTTGTTAGAGAGCTATCACTTTGTATTAGCTTTCTGCAGTAATGTAATTGTTGCAATATATGATTCAATACAATACTTTGCTATAGTAGTGCACGTTTAACTTACTATATATACTTTTAGTATACTTTTTTAAAACGTTTGGATTCAATCGGAATATTAAAGTATTCATGAAAAAGAAAGAGGTTCAAAATAGAAACAAGTATAATTTCTCGTAAACTTTTCAGCTCCGCTATTTACAGTATTATGGAATTCTGTTTCTCTAAGTAGTTTTCACGTTAATTGAGAAATCCCGTAATCTTCTTTGAAAATTCCACAAATAGCATTTGGCCAACTTATAATTCGTCACCGCAAGAAATTTTGCGGCACTTATGAAAGTAAACCTCAAATTCTTTAGTTGAGTGTTTATTTTCGATGGATTTTATATATTTACGGACGCTCTTCGGTTAAAGAGCTTTTACGTAGTGCTTTTGCATTATCAAAGGACACAACTTTCTTCTCTTTGCCAGCAACAGGTTTGCTTTTAAGCACCTTTTTGTGGTCTGCGTTATATTTTTAATGAGTTGTGCCTTCAAAATTCTTTCCTTTGATCCCTCGAAAATAAATCGCTGCCCCCAATAATCTTAAACTTTTTATGTTTGTTTTCGTTTTGTAAAAGGCTTCTCGTGTTTTATTCTGTCGTCCTCAAAAGTGTCTATTTTTCATGACTTTTTAATTTATGGGGAAAATCAGTGTTAAACGAGTACAAGGGAAAAATTAATGTTTCTTGTTAGAGAATATAAGAAATAATTGGCGTTTGCTGGAGAGATTAAAATTAAATATGGGCTGTAATTAAAGATTATATTGAGTGTAAAGTGTAAAGCTCTTCGAAGAGAAATACTTAGTAAAGTTCCACGGAGAATTTTTTAAATAATAGTAATAAATAGAATAGTACTTCATTAAGATAATATCATTGCCTACGATATAATGATGCCTTAAATCATTAATTTTCTTTTATTTAAGTAATTTAAGTAACGCTATTCTGTTTGAATTATTTATTAATCAAATAAATATGTAGAATTCTATTTCCTTAGGTAAGCCACCATACGGAATAAAATCGATTCTTATTGTAATTGTTATTTGTGGTAAAAAGGTCTTTTTCCACTGACAATTTTACCTCCTTTATGAATAGCGTATATCGCTCTGCGAAATCGGTATTTAAGGGTAAATATATTTATATCTATTTAATGGATGTAGAATAAAATTTTATATCAACATTGGTAAATGTTACCTTGTGAGTCTTTCCAAGTCTTATAAAGAGATATCACATGAAAACTAGTATCCATTCTTGATCATGAATTTGACATTGAACTCTGTATCTAAATTCTATTTCCAGTGATTTTTCGGAAGCTAACTTTCCTTTTTATCCATATTTCCCTGTGAATACGTTCCCTAATGGTGGAACATCCGATACTATCAATCAGTGTTATGTCATGAAACCCCTGCATCATCTGTACGACCGATAAAAAGGATCTGAGTCACTTGTGTATCCCATTATTTGGGCATTTTCTCTCTTCAAAATTACATCCTCTTTCAGAAGGAGTGCTTCAGGAACGATTTTCGTTCAAGCTAATGAGGCTATTACGCTAAGGTAGTGCCTATATTGGAAAAGGGATATTTAATATTACTGCTTATCTGTGTCTCGATGCACAATGACCCTGGGCGACAGCCATTCAGGACTGATGGACCTAAGTCCTTTCAGTAACAACTAGGTAAGAGTGGAAGAAAATAATTGGTCGATCAATTATAGTTAAAATTACCATGTGTGTTTAAAGCATAGCCATACACTTGCCTTTTACCATAAGGGAATTTTAAAAAATTGACAGATACGATGAAGTTTTCTAATTGTAAGAATTAAAAATTGAAGAGTTTTTTTCTGACGGAACTGGAAACAAGATTGCAAGAAGCTGATCAATCTGATCCATAATGAATTTCCGTTGAAGGTAATTAAAGCGAGTACGCTTTATTTTACGTTCATTATCTGTCTAATTGAAAAGCTTGACTGTCGGAAGTAGATTTAATCAAGTATTTTTGAACATGTTGATTCATTTGTGTTTATTTTACGTAAAGATGAATCTAAAATTCTGGTAGAATAAGACTAAGAAAAATCTTAGGAAAAATCCTCTGCAAAAAAGGAAATTAATAATCCTATAACAGAATAAAATCCAAAGCAACATTTTAGATAACAAAATAGCCATTATTTACTTATACTGAATATTTATATTTATTTATTTTTATCTATCATCTTTAGTAGTCCACTCCTGTTGATCTCATTTGCTGCCAAATCTCTTCCTTCTACTTCTAGGAATCCCTTTCTTCCAATTGGACTCCTCTCTATTTTTATGCTTCCATCAAAAATCTGAACAAGTACTTTATTCTTAAAGAATATCCCTTCTATTTTATTTCTATTTTATTTGATAGTTTCAATAAATGTTAGTTCCTCTTCTCTTCATACTTCATTTCACATTGTAGTTTATTAAGCATTTTTCATTTGAAATACTTTAAATCTTTATTCTATCGTGTTCTAGTTTCTTTAAGAACCATGCTTATGTAGGCTAATTTCCGTTTGCCTCGTTAATTCTCTAAATTTTTTCCATGTTTGAGACAGTTATTGAGTTATTTGTTATAATAACAATAGTTTACTTATCACAAACAGGTATATCTGGTCTTTAAAGCATATTTCATCCATTTCCTAACGGGAAAAACTTTTCTAATAATAAAAAAATGAAGTATTAGTAAAAATAACCCCAAGTCGCTCTTTTGATAATCCATCCCCTGCCAAATATCATAGTTTACCTTGAACTAGAGAATTGAAGGAAAGCATTTATTTGATTGCACACACAACCGATATGAACCATGGACTTTGAGTGTAGCGTGTTATAAAATTGCATCATCCGTAATATATTTTTTAGTATTGCAGCTCACTGGGTAATTTACGCTGAGATAATTATACGCTTATTTTCAAATATTAAATGAGCAATTATGGTTTTCATGATTGAGCAATAAAGAAGAGAATTTACGTATATAATTTGGCTTTATTTGGTGAATAATTACTCAATTATTGCTGCAAGTGTTTTCCGCGAATTTTATTTCATACTCAAGTATCCTCTCGAAACCCATGCAAATGTGGTGCTCGGTAATTTTTTTCTTCGCTTTTTTAAACAGAACACCAATTTACTGCCGAAGAAATTATTAATGGAAATTTTAATCCCACTTTATTTTTTTATTCTTTCCAGAAGTCCACCACTCCAGCCGAGAAGAACTAATGTACTGGAATAGGTGAGTCCTAATGTACTCGTATTATTTTCGATTTTTCTTTTCAGTTCGTAGCTTTAGTTTGTTTTAGCCATTCTTTCGTCTGTCGATATAATTTTTGCATATTTACCTACAAACCGTATGTAAGCAGCTATAATTTTCCTTTTTACGTATCATTATTTCGAATTTCCATTAAAATAAACTTTTAGTTAGAAGTTTTATAAAAAATCATAATTAAAGGAAACGATAAAACAATTATTCTGCTAGACAAGTATTTAAGAGAACGAAATGATATTGAATTTAATAGAATATTGACTTTTAGTCAATTCACTAATTAAACTCAAACTCTCGCCAAGAATCTGCAATAACTTCATCCAACTCAGTCCAAAAATCATATTGATATATTTGCCTCTTTAATTCCAAACCATAATATCTGCAATTTGAGATGATCAATACCCAAAATGCTGTAGAAGGCTACGAATTAAGCATGCGTTCTTTATAATACTAATGGCATTCCTCGTAAAATTTCTTTGGGAACTAACGGTGCTGCAGTGAAAGAGACGAGACCGTCTCTAGGCAAACGTCCTTACAGCGATCAATGATTCCCTTATCGGTTGGATACCGAGGGACTTACCTATCCTTCCCATCACGTGCTCCTTCAGATGGATTCCTTTCATGGGTTTGATGACGCAGCTTTAATCTCCAATCAAACTGTTATCGGAGAAATTCTAAGGGAAGTGTATGACGCATTTGAGCGGAGTTTAACTCTAAATTGAGCTATTCTTAGAGCATTATTGAGTGAATCTTAATAGTAAGAATGAGTGGAGAAGGGGGTTTGATTGGAATTATTTTGAATAGCGTTTGCGGAAAGATTCAATTAATTACAATGTCATTGGTGGTATCTTGTGGAACTGAGAATGTCAAAAACTTGTATATTTTATTCCTCTTTTCTTTTCAAATGCTCGAACGTTGAAATTTCGGAAAGGCATTTTTAAAGGTCTGAGTGTCTGCATTGATTTAATCGGGAGCAATTTGTGGTGACATTTAGGGAGAGTTCCGCAACTCGCAACCTTTTAAAGACTATTTTAAGATTATGCGTGCCGATTCCAATTGGTTATTGATAATTTGATGATAAACGAATGGAGGTTTAAATGTCAAATGAACAATTTATGGCTCTTATTATAAGTTAGGAGAATTAAATTTTAATTGATCATTGAAATTCTTAAAATTATCTTTTTAATGATTATTGCTTTCATTCCGAAGCTAAGGATAATTATTTTTTTATATTTATAAAATTTTATCTCAACAAAGGTAAATTTCATTTCGTTATTTTCTAGAAAAGATGAAGTGTCATCCAAGTTTTTAAGAATAAGGAAAGACCGGATTCGAAGAAAATAATAGACTGAATATTTCCAATTTATTGACGATATAATTGCTCCATTGACTTCTGTTTCTTTGATAATACGTATTACGTAAAAGCACTTCATGAGTTAAATATATTAAAAGCCTTTACTTGCTACGATCATCATTGACAACTTAAATTTAACAACATTAAAGTCGAGTTAAATTCACTGATATCATTTTTAGTTGATTTGGATTCTATGAGCGTAGTTTTTTAATTATCATCTCTATATAGAATATGTCAATGCGATGGAACTTTACCTGCAAAAAATTAAAGTCTAAAAGTGCGTTTATTGTCGCTCCGTGTCTATCCATTTTCAGTGATTAATCAATCTTGTTCAATGCCATAAATTTTCATCAAAATTGGAGAGTAAATCCACGGATCATGTACTGAATATTCACGAATTTATATGTTGTTGATATTTCACACATTTTCCGGGTTTCGTTGGTTGAAAATTGAAAATGAATATCATTCTAAAGTTCCGCTTCTATTATTTTCCGTTCAATTTTTCCGTGTCACTTCTTTCACATGTGGAGAGTCGGCGAACTAATCAAAAAGTCGTTTTATACGGCTGAGTAAAGAGTGCCTCATATCCTCTCTTCTAGCATTTCAGAACATTATGGTTTGCCGAATGAAGATTCCTCCCCGTATGGAAAAATTTGTAAGGTATTTTTAAATTTCTCTGGAGATTACAGTTATTAGACATAGATTATTCGATTATCAAGATTACCTTTCATTCTTCGTTCTACTATTATTATTTTATACAATTCAATCGCGTCTTCTTGAATTAGTTGAAATAGATACAAGTAATGAATCCGTTAAAAAGGGTTCTAACATGTAATGACCTGGAATATCAAAGGCCGTTTTCAATTGAAATTCCTTATAATCTAAGTCAATATAATCACGACGAAATAATATGAAAATATTAACCCAAACCTTTCTGAGAATAAAAGTATAAAGAATATATAAAACAAAGCTACTGACTATATTTCTAACAAATAAAAAATATAGAGTATACAATCTCGAAAAACAACTCATGTAAAATATGAACTCAATTTTAGAACTTCGCAATGAATGCAATATTGTGTGAGATTCTATCTCTGAATAGCTTAATGCGTATATTGATGGATAGCTGAATATGAGCTGTGGATATATTCTTTTATTTTGAAAGACTCATTCATTCTTCTCTTTCGTACATCGTTCGCGAATGTCAAATTGCAGCGCTGCCTCATCCATCAATAAACATCGGAGTATTTTTAGATTTTGCAATATTTCCTTCTTTCATCGAAGATTTTTGGGAAATCTTCCCTGCAGCTTTGTGTTTCATCAAAGGGCAGAAGTTGGGCTGATTCGACCTCTGACTTTTTCACTATAGCGGATGTTCGAGACGCAGCGTGAAATACTGACAGGAAAATTCGCCATGATTTTGACCTGGCTTACGATTTATGACTCTATTTTAGAATTGACGTCAATTTAACTATCTATTAATCTTTATGCAAGTTATGTTTCAGTGTTTACATTTGAATCCAGCATTTAGAAAGAGTTTTTTTCACATCCAATCTAAAAATTCTTTCGTTAGCGTAGTGCAAACAGAATCGACTGGCGTTCATAGTCAATGGGTTCTTGAAATTATTACCTGGCTTATAAAAATTTATCTTTTTGATTTTTATGTTTTAAATAAGCTCCATATTTGTATACCATGGATTTATTCCCTCATTCTTTAAGTTTTCCTCAATATCCGACAACGAATTTGTAGATCTTAATAGGATAAGCAATTATTTCCGCTTGAAGATATAGATAATTAATCTGCACCTTAATGAAATTAAGTTAAGCTACTTAAGCTGAGATTATATTAAAGAGGAGATATTGAGGGACTAGAATGTCATAAAATTATTCATCTTTCGCTTTAGGTATGAATTTGGATATTACTTTTTAAATAAATTGGATGACTAAAGGATTCAGTTTTAATTTCCATATCTAACGGGAGATTAAATGTTTGTGAAACAATAACTTTATTAGCAAGAACGGTTAGAAAGGGAATTTAAAATTAAATTATTGTTCTAAATTTTGAAGATACGCAAGACAACAGTGGTCGATGTGAAAGTTATTGAATAACCAATATTTATGAATAATAATATTAAATCAAGTGGATTGAATATATTTTAATTTTTAATCGGTGAACTTTCCTGTGTTATAACCGAGTGAACACAAACATACAAATCATAGGGTTATCAATCACGCAACAGTTATTTCCTCTCGTCTAGACTAACGGGACTGGAATTTTTAATGGAATATTAATAAAATATAAAGGCTTTAAAATACGTATTTTGTATTCAAGAGCACTGTTCTAAATAATATTTTCTCAAATGTCAGAAAAATATATAATAAATCATACAAAAATATTACTATCATAAATGTTTTTTCTTTAATTATTACATTAGAAACACAATTGTAAAATTAAAATTTTGAAATTTTAAGAAAATAAAGGAGAAATATGCTGATAAATTTATTGAATTTTACATTTTAAGATTGACGCAAATGCTAGTTGGTCTTTATTTATATCTATGGTTCATAATATTTTTTTTGCAGTCAAAGTTTAACTCAAAAGAAATGTATGACAACAGAAGTTTAGAGATGTACGTTTCTTTTTAAGGGATGAATTTCCATCGACACCTCTTCCAAAATTCAATGAATTATCAAATCATAATGTGAGAGCCGTCGTCCAAGCGGATAATTTCTTTTCACCTGCAAAGATGAAGTCAAAGCTTTCACGCCATGCTTAAAAGGTTAAGCGTGTTAGTCTCTTTCATGTTGGCGCATCCGTGGACTCCTTAAATCTTAAGAGCGAAGTACTCCATTAATGATAAAACGCCTCTACACTCTCTAGATTATAAATGTACTACGCTGAAGAAAAAAATAGCGGTTACTTGAGGAAACGAAAGAGGTAGCTAGATCATTAATTTATTTTGCTTTTAAGTTCCAGTCTTCGTAGAAAAAACTACGTACACGAGAAAGGTGGTATGACACCCTACGTGCTAGAAAACATCCTCATTAAAAATCTAGAGTGAAGAAAGTGTGAAGAGTTTTGAAAAATACAAAGGTGTGGAAGTAGTTGTTTTTGTAATCAGTAAAAACACCAAGAGTTATAAAGAATAAGAATAGTCCTTACGTTGAAGATTATGCATTTTTAATGACATCTGTTATATTTATAGAGGTTTAAATTGATAAATAAGCGTGAATTATTGTGTGTTGTTAAGATTCTTTTTAATAACTCTTTGATGGAACGCGGATTTATTTACGACTATCTTCCATTTAAATATATAATTTCAAATACTAAACAAAATCCTCAATTTCCTCGTAAAATCATAAACTAATAATTAACTACCTCTATTAACATCGAAATAAAGCAATAAACGAATAATTTAAATTAAAATTCACGCTATGTAAATTCTCATAACTTAAAATTTGGAGATAAGATTAGATTTTGATAAGAGATCCTATAATTTTTAATTTTTTGTTTTATTGGTATGTGTGAATTTAATTGTTGAATTTTGATATTTATTATATAACTATTTGCATAGACCAACTTGAAAGATATGAGCATTTAATCTATATCTCTGAAAATTGTTTCGAATGAAGAGAGCTAGAAAACAGGTATTTTCTACGAATTGTGATTCCGTTAAATCGGTAGAGGGAGTTCCAGTCGCTAATATCGAATTAGAATTCGGAGTCTGTACTGTTTTTATTTTGCAGCTTGATAGTTCACGTCCAGTGAGGCCTAAAATTGGATTAGTAACTCAGATGAAAGGTCCTTTCCAAATCAATTTTAGTCAACCTCGCGCGAGTAAAGTATTTTTTAACTAATTGCGCACACAGTTAATTTATCCTTTAGGTATCCTCTATCTTAATTTGACTAATTAGTTAAGATGTAACCGTGCGTTTTCATAGCTATCACAAAACTTGCCTCTGACAAACAAAATAATCTTTATCTTAATTTTACTTGAAGAGACAAGTTTTCAAAAATGAAAAATAATTTATCAAAAATAAAAGTTGCAATTCTTTGAAGACAGTTCCGATATTAAATCGATAAAAAGAGGATAAATACTTAATTTAGATCCCATAATGATGGAAGTTTTTACGCTTTACGAAATACTGCCTTCAAAAGACTAGAATAAACTTTACGTCTGTACATGGGGTGACTTTATAGCTATAGCTATCAAAAAAAATTCAAAGTAATTATATATTTCCAATGCTTGATTTTCAAACACGATTATGTAATATCCATAAAATGCAGAATCTCAGCGGGCATATTTATAAAACTTTCACAACAATAATCAGCTATAAATGGGGAATGGCAATTACTGCTTGCGTATTACTTTATCTGCTTAAAAAATAATAGAATCTCGATAGTGAACATTAAATAATCCAAATATAGCAGGAAACAGAATAAATATTTATTCTTTACTGGCATTGACGAAGTTAAATAAATTAAGTCATTTCGAAATTCATGGCGTGTGAAAGGAATATCTATCCAAAAATTCTTCCAACGCCAATTTCTATTACCGCATAATAATTACATTTTAAAGCATAGAGAGTCTAATTATAAAAACATGAAAAGATATTTATTTTGAAAACGAAGTTTAAAAGTCACGAAAATTGGATTACCGATTTCAATATTTTATTAGCTACGGCAGCTGAAATTTTAATTTCAAATTTTTACTGTAACTCATGAATATTTTTTATGATCTTTTATTTTATTGGCCCTTTATTGAAGCTAGTGATTCAGAAATTTTGAATATCTGGTTATATCCAATCGATCAAAAGTAATCAAATGCCAATTAATAAAAAGTTTTTGGAATGTATTGGAGGTGTTCAAACTAGTATTCTCTTTTACTTGTGCCTGTTGCAATATAAATCGCTGTAAAATTTTACTGAAATCGTAGAAAATAATTAGTAAGCTTATTCCAACAGTTTTAAAAAGTAAACTCTATGAAAAGCTGAAAAAATTCCTTTCTTTAAACACAATCTGTACACGAATTTCGTTTATGGATTTCCGCGAAATGAGTTAGTCTACCGAGGATTTATTTTTCAATATCACAGGTTTGAAAGAACTTCGGAGCTTTTTCCCATCCCATTTTTACCTTTTTCATTTCAAGAAGGCACCTCAATTAATCTTCTTCGTGGAATATTTGACCGCAATGTATTCACCGATAGAGCAGCTAGGAAACTTTGTGCCTCTCCACGAACTTACCTTGACGTCAGTGCCCTTACTTTATTATTCCCTTTAAATTCGCCTCCATCTTTGAAGTTCCAACCACTTTTTCCTTCTCTAGCTACCCTTGACGTATATAAACCTCTCTACTTTCTCTCGGTTTATCTCATTTTCTCAAATAATAGGTGGACTACCTCGTGCGTCCTTCGAAACTCTCTGCATTAATGCAGAGGAATAAAAATTCGTGGTACATCCAACGTCAAGACGAAATTCACGTCGCTTAGAGGTGAATTTACTTATTTCTCCGTATGAGGCGCTTCCGTCAAATAATCACGAGGCATACAAATTTAAGTTGGACTAATGTTCTCGAGTATGCACTGATCCGATATTGTTCACGAATATTTTTCACTTATATGGGTTTAGTCTGCATAAAAAGCTGACAAAAATTTTCTAGCATTCTTTTCCCCACGATAAAATTAGATTTATTTTTTCGAAGGAATTAGTCTAAAAATTATTTCCTTCTTACTTAATACATCCAATTGTGGTTGAAAATTAAATTCAAAACTTGCGGCTTTGTTTTAGTATTTCAAGTTTTCAAAATTCTTGAATGAGTTATTATCCGTATTCTTTTCTGATTAATTAAAAATAAGCAACTTCGTCATTGCCGTTTTTATTTTAAGGTGAATGCAACATTGAAGTTTTCTTTTTTGTTCATTCTTACGGAATTATTCTACCATATTGCAGTAGATCATAAAATACAGAAGGAAAACTACTAGGATGATGATCAAGAACTACCAATAATAGGAAAAATACAGTAAATTTCTTTGTAATATATATCTCTAATTATTATATTCCTTCGTATATTTTACATTGTATTGTTATGGTGTTACATGATATCAATATTGAATGATTCTACGCAGTAAGTTCAGAAACAAGGAGATGATAGTATATTTCACAAAATATAGTGGATATAAATAATGATATGTTTGCAATGAGGCATACGAGGATACATAGAAATAGATTACTTAGGAGCCCTTGAAAATAGTATGGTCAATCCATCGAGTTCTCAAAAATGGGTCAATGCTAACGATGATTCATGCAATTCGCATAAAATAAGACCGGTGATGATTCTGAAAGGCAGTTCTTTCCCATTTACATTCAATGCGCGTTTAATGAAGGTAGTATATCTGTATCTATTCAAAATACCATGCAATATTAGAACAAGCCACATTTCTAGGAATATACTGCGCGGGCAATCAATATTCATTGGAGTGATATTGCTGGTAATGAAGTGTTCAAGGTTTTCTGCTGATTTTTTTCACGTGATCTGAAGTAACGATAAGGGAATTCGAAAATGAAGATAAATGTTTGCCTACAGATGATTAAACTCTATTTACACGTGTGTTCTAATACATTGTACGTATTGTAAAAATTTTTCATAACGATTTAAAACAGTAACTACTATTTGCGTAATAAACTTGTAATTACTAGCCATATGAAATACCAGTCAGGTGATAAAAGGAGTAAATTTAGAGGATATTTTTACAAAAGAGAACGTTTCATCACGAAATATTAGAGTAATTTGAAACTTAAGACATGTATGTCGCCAAGTATTAAATTTAAAAAAATAAGAACCATAGTTAAAATACGATAGCTCATGGAAATAAATCGTGATGAAAATTGTTTGATGATTCATTGTGAAACATTTTTTTTTTGTATCTCTTAATTTAAGCCCATCTTATCCTTGGACTTAGGATCGTTCTGGAGTGTTTTCTCTAATTAAAGTTCCCAAATATTTTCATAATTGTATCGAATAACCATATTCAATAAATCTATTCGTAGGATTAGATCGTCCTCATTCGATATACCAGGCCGGACTTATCTCACATATGCGACAAAGAGATTAAATCATTCCTCGAAGACCCTTCCAAGGGAAGGAAGACGTGGCAACTCCCTTAAAGACATCTACGCTGGTTTGGCGTCTAAAGGTTCCGTTCCTTAATGATAATGAGTTTTCTCAAGAGAAGACCTTCATTTTCCTCGAAATATCCCTTTATCGTTGTAGTGGTCAGGATTAAGATATTGTAGCGAAGAAATGCTTCTAAATCCACAGGATTTTACCCCCACTTTCACATGCTTTAATTTTCCCTTCAGCATGTTAACTTTAATGACCTAAACCATCGAGAATCAACAGCTTAACATGTGCCAGGAAATTGAGGGAGGAATTGAATTACGTTAAATGAGATACTCCACTTGAATCAGAATGTGTGATTTTATTTTGTTAATTTCGGACGAATAATAATTGATAATAATAAGTAAAATATTTAAAGAATATTATTAGCAAGTCATCGATTTGAAATGCTAATATTCAATTAGTAGAGTTCTCGCTTTTTGATTAAATTTTAACAAACAAATTTAACATATAGGCATTTATTCATTGTAATTTAAATTTAAAAAAATTAAGTTAGATGAAAATAATCCTCATTTTGTTTTGAGGTATTAATTAGTGTGGTGATTAACAGTAGAGGAAATATATCTATTTAAGGAGGATAAATTCACGTCAATTTTTACATGTCAGTATCGTAAAAATATAAAGTTTGTCGCTGAAAGAAGTTTATTTGCTACGACACATCTAATGACAATGTTCCAGAAAGCTTAATAGCAAATGAAAGGAAGAGAGATAATTACAGAGGTCTGAATTCTAACGACAAGATGAAACGATGCGAGTTAAGGGACGCGCACTTATTCCTCACAAGAACTCAAGGGTCAAAAAGCGAAGGTTGAACGGTGATGACTTCTGCTGCAATAACTCCACCTTGTGGTAAATTCAAATTTCTCGTTTAATTTACGAAAGCTTTTCCTTTTACCGGATATTTTCACTGCCCTTCGACCCAAACCTCTATGAATTTCATCCCTCTCAAATGAGAACGCCGCACATTTCCTCTGCGTTTATTTTGTATGAGGAATACGGTCTTTACTCACTGACGTTTACTCTTGGACACAATCTTCGGCACTTTCTATTTCATATCCTGCTCTAGAAAATGACTTGAAAATTTAGATTTTAATGATAACGTTGTTCGAAGACCTTCATTAGTGTCTTAGTGGGGAATATTACATTCACATTTTTCATTTTACAGTTTACAATCTTGTACAAGCTTATACCGATTCAATAGTAATTTAGCATTAGGATTTTGTTTGATAATTCATTTTGTTTCTATAGTTACATGTAGATTTACGCATTGAAAGCTCTTCGAAAACATTTTATTTTCCGTACCGAAAAGAGAAAAAATTAAATTAAAAAATGATTAGGAAATTATGTAAAATCATTGCTTAGTTTTTCCTCCGCCTATGACTCTTATCCTTATTTATTCTATTTTTAAATCGTCCAAAAACTATTAAATTGCTTATATATTACAATTATGTTGAATACTACTAATTAATAATGATTCTGATGATTACTTAAAACATTAAGTTTAATTAAAATCCTTCAATTTAATTTTATATCAAAGAATACCAATTATTTATTTCATTAAAGGTACTTTAAATTTTTGACTCGTTAAATGTGCATAGTACATTTCATGTGACATAGATATTGAAAGACTTCGTATTCCACAAATACATCTCGTTTATAAAATTAACACAAACACCTACTCCGAATACTAGTTCATTCTTTTTGAAAAATTCTGGACAACAATACATACGTTTGATAAAAATAAACCCTTTTTTATTCCGAAATGTACCCTTTGTCTCATGAAAGATCCTGTCCATTATTCAACCCACTGGGCTCACCTCAAAATAAATATAATCCTTTGGTTGACGCTGATGTTCTCCTATTGTTCCCAACTCACAGCTATTCTTCGAAAGTTTATTCGTTATCTACAAATCAAAAAGGTCTCTCTTGAAGTATTTGTGGATGTATACTTGTATTTTAATAGGTGTGAAACAAATTTATTTTACAGCTCCTCTTTTTTATTCTTCAGCTTTTTGAACAAAGGGTTTAATTTTTCTAGACACATTTTGGTATTAAGTATAAAAATATGTTTCCTATTTCTAATTCTAAATTTAATTGAATCCTTAAAAACAGTTTTTTATTTTTTATATATTTTTTATATGTATATATAAATATATATTTTTTCTTCATCGAAAAATAGTTTATATTGTATACTTGAAAAAATGAATCCTACAAAATTCTTTTCTTCAAATGTTCGCAATTATTAAAAACGTATTCGATTTTTGGTTTGATTTCAATTTTTTCTTGTTTATCTCCGGTAAACAAACTTGATTAAAACGTCTCGTGGAGCAGCTTGGAACCATCTATTCCTATACTTTGCTGCCAAAGTTTCGCGATAAATTAGGTAGCGCACGTAGCATTCACTGCCACATGTTCACTTATTCTTTCCGATATTTGCTTGTATGGGAAGAAGATAATATTAATGAAAGTTGTTGTAGAATATTTCAAGCGTATTTCTCAATTTTTAAATGGAACGTTGTGATAAATTTAATAAAACAATCAAAAAGCTATAATTCGAACTTTTAAGATTAATATTTTGTGTCTTCAATTAAAGATTGCTTCAATGTCGCTGAAATCTCAGTTTTCAACTACAAATAGATTAGGATATTAGAATAACCAATCTGAGTTCAGCTTCAAAATTTTCAATCCTTGAATTTTCATGATCTTATTTTTATTTTCTCCAAAGGGATAAGTTTCAGCCTTTGTGAATGTAATCGTATGAATCACGCTGAGATAATGTGATTCAGTAGGTGTTCCATGCCTTTAAAGTAGAGTAGCCTGGAAAGTTCAGAGGTTATAAATTGAAAACTGAAGAGTTTACCTGAAGTTTTGTATCACTCTACAGTATGACGAGGAATGTGGTGAGATATTGCATTAGGATTTGTCCTTTTCCAGTGCCGTTCACGTAGAATCCAAGCATAGCCAGTGCAGTACTCATATCAAGCTTCAAATCCTAAAAGTATACACTTTAATAGATAAAAACGAGTACAAAGTCTCTCTTATCTTCAATTTCTACACACGGTACTGCATTTACTAAATGGGAACAGGCAACGCAATGCTCGTTATCATTCGGGATACATTACCTCGAAACAGCTTACTGCGTAAAAAGCATGTTCTTCGTTAGCATGAAGAGAGATTCATAGTTCGTATCATTCTACTTGCATTGTATACCCTTTTAGAGTTTTAAATGGAGTAATTTAAATGCTGAAATAGCAGAATGCAGTTGCTGCACTTATCACAGAAACAAGAAAATGTTTAGCTTGTCTACGATACACATTCCCATAGCTATCTGTGCTGATCAGCCATTCCGACAAAAGGTTACAGAATCGTCTCTTATTGTTCCTCTTCTGCGTGGAATTCAGTCGCAGCCTCACATAAAGGCGGCTTCTCGTTGTTCTTGCCACAATCCCTTCAGTTCATACGCTTCTGTAACGTTACTACCTCGGCAGAGACCCAGTGAACTAGTGAGCTTTGAATCAACACATGGAACCGCCATTAGTATCCTCCTCTTTGTTTAAATAAAAGGATGATAGTTAAATCATGATACTCTGAAGGACTTATATCTATAATATCCTACTATCTTGTGATCATTGGACCTGATTATTATCTATTATATGCAGATTTAAAAAATTGAGAACAGAGAGTAGATGCAGATTATTATCTTATTTTAACTTTTCCTTTTTTCTGACGTTGTGTGAAGAAATTATTCTGTCTGTTCTCAGTACCGTTAAAATGATGAAATTGGCTGTTAAGGAAAGCATACGTATAATATATAATTGGAATAGGAAGAATTTCTTTCAAAATATTTTTGCTTTTGTCAAGAAGAGAGATCTAAATGTGGAACTCTATCTCAATGTCTTGCCTTTCGATTTCCGGAGTAAAGAGAACGAAACAGTAAATTGAAGAAGATATAATAAGTGTACACTTCTAGGGGGTAGTTTGAATTAGGTGTCTAGAAAATAAGAAAGAGAAATTAATTACCCATCGTGTGGCAATTCTTTTCTCAATATATTTCAATAAACGATGAATAATGTAGTTAGATCCTCAGGGGATAATTATAGAGTATATTATGTTATACGAAAAGAAAATTGATTTATCGGTACATAAATTTAATAATCTGAGACCTCTTGAATTGAATTTCAAGCACAGTATAAAACTCTTAAAGTCCCCATTAAATATCAAAAGTATTACCATGGAAACTATTATTGGAAAATATGTGAGTAAGCTACGCTTAACTTAAATTCGTTATACTAGTAACACGAAGAAAAAACAAATTAGAAAGAGAGAAAATCTGGAGTGCAGTAAATGAATGTGTGTAATTGGTAATGATTAAGAAAGCCTTTGTATTTTATAAGTTCAGATCTTCAGTCTAAGAAGTACTTGTAATGACCCAGAAGTGCGATGATTCCTTCAATGATGTATCACCTTCCAGACACTTTCAAAATTTAATTTAAAACTTTAAATAAATTCACACCCCAATCTACCTGATGGCAACCGAAGGAAATAAATTGAAAAACTTTTATTTTCTTTTTTCATTGGTTTTGTAAACTAACTCGTTAATTGAGATACATTTTCACCATTACGCTTTTATAATGTAAAAGTATGGAGCTAAGAGTGGTTTTAAAATGAAAATGAGGCAACTATTATACTGCCCAATGACACGTGCCTCTCTAATGAAAAGAAAATGTATCCCATTTAAGAAGTAGCAAGAATAGTTCAGTTTAACGAAATTCTGGCCGTTGTTCATGTGAGACAACAAAGCTGGATTAGGATTCAAATGATTTTTAATGTATCCTCAATGAAAATATGTCGTCAATAAAAAAACAACTGTATACTTTGTAAATATCAATGAAATCTAATTTCCTCTTTCCAAAACTGCAGTGTTTAATATTTGTGTTAGTAAATATTTGTGTGAATTATCTGATTTTATGGAACATTACTCTATTATTTTATATGTTGTGGTTTATTTGTATGATCTGAATAAAATGTAATGTATGGGAAGAATAGGTTTTTTACATCGCACGAAAAATCGTGCGCTTTTCACAGAGATAAATGGAAGTTAAAAATAGTCTAACAGAATATAAAAATAAGTTATTTGCGATTTTTCTGTTAAGCTTTGTTTCAGTACTTTAAATGCTTAGATAATTAATATAGTAGCAAATTAAAGAGAATGAACCATTTAAATTAATAGGAAAATACAAAGCCGTGAGAATATCTATTTAGATAAAGATAGAAAGATAATACTTCAGTGGAATTGTTAATATTTTATCCTTTAACGAATTAAATTAATGATAAATAAAGTATGTTTAATCATTTCTATAAATCGTACACCCAGCTGAATTAGTGCCCGAAGAAGAAAAGTTTTTCTGTGAAAATTTACTAAGTTGTTTTTATTACTATGGCATTCCATGAAGTCCCGCCTTCTCATATTGATTTCTAATATTAATAAAATTCGTCTAAACTTACAGAAGACTTACTCGGAATATCTCTCATTGATATTGTTAAATTCGTAACAATTATTGAACAAAGAGCTACTAGATTATGCCTAGCTGATCCAACAGTATTTTAAATTACAGTCAAAGAGTAGAAAAGGTAATCTCTATGCCGAGATAAGCCTAGGAAATAGGAACCGGAAATAGAGGTAATTACTTTTAATGAAGCTTAAAAAGACACGGTTAACAGAGATAAACATGGCTGCGCTGACCTATTTATATTTTGAACCGAAAAATAGGTTAGGATTCATGAGGAATCGTTTATCTTTCTGCCTTGTGGACAAATTTGATAGCAGAATCTGGATTCGGGAAGTTTGGGATAGTTTGTTTACATTTTTGCAGAAATATCGCAAAGGGCATACAGACAGTGCATCTAAACATTTCACGTGATTTTCAGTAGTTTCATTCACGATGCATATTCCATTTTCCCCTCTTTTGGGCATCTCTTAAATCGATCATTGCACTGCGCCTCCCGTATTCCCTCAGAAGGCCCATAACTCTTCGTTACTTAGTTCCCAAGTGCCACCCTTTGTCAGGTGGATGTTTTTCACAGCTTCCCTCCGCTTTTTTCTAATCAATTCCAGAAAAATTTCTGATCTTTCGTCCAATTTACGACGTAGACGTTGCGGATGACGATAAAATGGACCCATTTGCAGTATCCCTTCTTGCGTTCGTAGAATTAATGCTGTGTCATTACTAGGATTTCAATGATTGAAGCCCGCATAAGCTCTTCGTGTCAGCTAACGTTTTCGAGTAATTTAACTGAACCATTTTTCAGTCCTCTCCGTTACCTACTTTCAGTATGGATTAAATGTGATTCGTCATCTATTCTTGCCTACTTTAAAAAATTTTGTACTATGTATTTCAAAATAACTTCGCTACTTTTTAGATGATAATAAAAACACAATTCTATTCTGCTTATTATTCTCCAGTTTCAATATTAAAAGAATTACGTTTTAAAAAAATACTTAAAAATACTTCATAGTATACATACAAGTATTTTTCAATAATTTTATATATATTTTTATGTATCTTAAAATACCTCACCTTCAAAGCAATATTTAGAAAAAATACTTTGTTAACGTATTTAATTTATTTCTGATAACAATACAACATTTAAAACATTTTTTACTTTATATTTCTTAATGATCTGTTCAAATATTGTGGAATGCTTCATAGGCGTAAAACAATTCAACCACTTGATAATCTCAAATATCATTTTAAATTTCGGTGGAAGACAATTTGAAAAATTTTTCTGGATAAGGAATAATATGTAAGTTGAGGATCATATCAATGTAGGTCATGATCCTGTAAGAGACTAACGTGACATCTGATTAAAACTTATGGCGTATAAATTCCTCTCGACACAAGAAAAATTCTGAAGTAGATAATCCTGAATTTTTAAGCACATAATTCTTCCTCTATGTCAAATAAAAATTATCGTAAAAATAAAATTTTCGAAAGTTTTTGTCGGTCTTTAGCACGCCTGAGGTATGGAGCAAGACATTCCTGGTTATGACAAGCACTGATTTTTATCTTTCTCCCTCGTCACTATTTCGGGGTTTAAAGCAAGGATGATAAAGGTCAGCACAAGAAGATTCCCTATCTCAATAGTCCTCTATGGACAATGGACAACGTAGATTCAGAGACGCATATCATATTAATCCCATTAACTGTTGCAACTCTAACCGTTCGAAACAATTTATCATCACCAAAATCTCTGCTTTGATCAGTTATGTGACGTACAGTGTGATTTATCTCAAGCATTATGTAGTTTTTGGTTTACGTGCATCTTAATGAAAATTTGCATAATTAGGGGAGATTATCAACAACATAATTAGATCCAGTTCAGCTCAAAATTGTGATGCATTAATACCTATGTTGAGGGTGGATAATGTATCATGTGAATGATATTAATCTCGCTAGAAAAAATGTACTATTTACTAATGTGTAAGAAGATTACTTATCTTTTTCTTAAATTTACGATTAAACAGGTTCTTTTGACCTTTAAAATATGATAATATCCAAAGAGGAAAATATACCGCTTCCTTTTAAAAATAATTAAAAGAGAAGGCATTGATTTTATGGAATGAATTGATAATCTTCCTAAAAAGCTGAATTTTCAAAGAACCCGCCCGTATCTCACCCTCATCCACCTGAATGAAGAGTCGATTACAAAGATCGGTCCAATGAAAAGCCTTCCTCATTGTTCTTCTAAAAGACCATTTCGAAGAATCGTAAGGTTATTGGGAAGTTATTAAACGAAGCATCGATTCGGTAGCTATGTAGGCGCTATTGTGTTGTACGATGCAAAGAAGTTAGATACGTAATAGCCTCGAACCATTCTTGGTAAATTGGCCATTGTTATTGAATCCCATCATGTTGTTTAAGTGTTTTTAAGTTTCGTTTTGTGACCAAGGATTATCAGAGATAATAAAGGTAGGATTGAAGTCGAAGAGTTGATTCCAATTTCCAAAGAAAATTGGATATCTTTTAAGCAAAAATTTCACTACTTTGAAGTGGAATGGATGTGTTATAAAATATTTCTATTTCTTAAAATCTTCGAAAAACTTTGAGAACGCATTGAAACCATTTCATCTCAGTCCCTTATTTGGCAAAAAATGCTTAATTGTACCTCGAATTGTGTTTCCTCAGTTTGAGAAAATAAGTGACAGAAAATACACAGAAAAGAATTTTTATTCTTATTGTAAAATACCCGATTTTCGCCTAAATTTATTCTTGCATTATAGAGCTCAGGATCATTCAGTTGGACTTACTTCATAATTTAATTTGAAACGTATCAGTCACGTTCAGATTGATATTTTCATTTCCTTTCCAATATAGCTAATATATATATCTCTTAGCAGGAATACCCGTGGATAAATTATTCAGTGAATTAAATTAATTAGCTATTACGCAGCATTTGCTATCTTGAAATCGTAATCAAGTTCAGTTGTTTATCCAGTAAATCACTTCATTTATATCCTTTCCTTTGTCTCTTAATTAAGTCGTAGAATCTTAAAAAGTATATCCGCAAGGTTTTCCTTAAACCTTCCTCTTATAAATCATCACAACGCTCAATTTAACATATAATCTAGTTGCGTGGGAAACGGCGAAATCAACAAAGACTGGAATTAACAAAAGCGATTCGTAATTATCGTGGTCTCCTTTCCGTTCAACGCAACAGGAAATCCATTATCTGTCCGTTTACGAGGAAATATTTCCAAGGATTTGTTGAGACTTTATTAGATTATCCTTCTTTCTGGACCATTTTCCATCTCAAAAACCGCTTTCTACTATGTTTAATGACCGCATCCACTTCTAGAAATTCTGTGTTCGGACGATAACACTATAACCGACGGCAGAAGGCGTAAATTTCCATTTTTTTCGAATCGACCCATTCTACCTCTCATCCATTTTCTCCAAAAGGACGTTACTAAAAAGGGATTGATGGAATTTTCCCTTTCAGAGAACACACAAGAAAAATAGCAAAAGGAGAGAGGAATATATCTTTAGCATATTTACGCCGCTTGAGAAAGCAATCAAATCGACTATCACCAACCAGACAATTATTTCTACTCATGAAATGTTAATAAAGAATAAAACCGCAATTCATTTACTGTGAGATTGAGATACACAAATATTTATTTCGATAGTTTTATACTTTCCCTCGATTATAATATTCTATAAATCTGTCATTTATTTTTTAGCTTTTAATTTCTCAAAACCCCAATTGCGTTCACAATATCGAGCTATCATTTTTTTCTATCTAAAATATTTCCCCTAGTTGTATCATACATTTGATGTTACACAGTTTTCATAAAAGTCCTTTTTCACTGAAACTATGCTTCCTTGTTTTTGCAAAAACGTTGATGTTAAAACGTAAAACGTTCTGAAATTAGTGACATAGCTTTTGGTCAACAGTTGTGTTGAGGTCTACGTTTCACTCAATTTCTGACCTGTATTAAATTCATTATCATTCTTCCATCTACTCCCGATAGATAACTGTCTTGCTATCATTAGTCTCTGGTGCCACAAGCCAAGTAAAACTCGGACGCTCAGATTTAAAAGAACTGAGAAGGGAGAATGCGAACTACAGTTGAATACTTCGTTCTTTTGTCTAATGGAAATCGTCCTAAACTACGTACCAACAGAGGGAGATATTATTCTCCTCGTGACGGCAATTAGACGTATTTTGGCGGTAACTTATTTGGAAGAAGGTTCTGTTAGTGTGAGGACGTATGTGTACCCCTTTCATAGTATAACGTCAATTATTTTCCACTGTAACGGATATTACGTATTCCCTACTAGGTTAAATTATTTAGACCTGGATGTGTTAAGTGGATATTGTGTATGTGAAAGTTTTTATCAAAGTGGTAGTGTTGGAGATGAAACTAGTGTGCCAATCTCGTATAAATTTCGGTGATGCAGGACATGGGATAGTAACGATAGTAAGTTGAGGGAGAGTTTAAGGTAAGAGAAATTGAAATACTATTCGTACGCTCTTTGACAAAAAGAATTATAAAAAATAAACTCACCTTAACTAGGTCTGGGCATGGTCTGTACACCATGGTCTGGCGCCTAAGTTATTGCAAATCGCGCTCAAAATTAGAACGTTTAATGCTAAAGTATTGTCATCGGTGGGTGACATAAATCGAAAAAAGATTTTTAAAATAGGGAAAGCAGCAATCAAAGGGATATTAACGAAATAAGTATTAATTAATATAGTATTTTTAATGACTATTTCCTACTGCGTAAGTCAACCTTTAGCACTTTGTTGTATTCATAAATTGTCCATTTCTTAAATGGTAGTGAATTAAAGAAAACCATTATGATCAGCAACTATCTAAAACGTATTAAGAAATTTTGAGCATATTCAATTGATCTACTGTTTGAACAATTTATGGACATAACATAACAGCTGCACTGACAGCGGTGGTTTTTCCCTGAGCCAATCAGAAACAAGATATATATTTAGTGGGAACTTTGAATTCTCATTTTTTAATTTCGTAGCTATTTAAATTAGAAAAAGACATAATTAAATTTCAATGACGATTTGGCATCCTAATTAATGCACATTCTTCTTATTAATATCTGTCATTTATTGGAAATGAAAAGTTAGCTGGATAACACATGGTCCATAAGTAGTTTAACTGATCCATCCAAAAAAAAAAATCTCAAAAGGATGAAAGAATACATCGATTGTTATAAAGAAGTAAATTTACTGTTAAAGTTAAAGCGTGTTTCCTTGGGTATTGGTTGTTGGCCTCATAGTGTTCATAACTTTCTTAATTCAATTTCCAGAGGAATTCGTTTCCCGTCGCTGCATTGCCTTCTTCAGTTCCTTGGATGGATAGTAGTAAAGGTGTAGTTCCATGGGATTGGATTATAGGAGATACTTCCAGTGATATAGCTACAGAGATAGGCTTCTTGGAGATATTTTGGATTCCTATGATTGTGGTAGTTGTTCTTTAAGATCGTAGGCTTTGTATAACATATTTTCAATTTGTATTCTAGTATTTGCAGTTATAAGAAAAGAGTAAAAAGTTAATACTGAACCACGAAAGATTTCCAATGAAATTTGCTATGTTAAATGCCTTCAAGTCGCCTAAGTAATTAAAGAGTACATGGATAACGATGAGAACTATAATGGGCTATGTAATGTGCTGTATAATGAGCTATAAGTCCTTCAACTTGAGGAGGTCTCGTTCTTGTATTCAGGCCCTATGATCATGTTCATCATAATTAATACCTCTGATATTTTCGTTATTAAACTCAATTAAGTTATGTTGTTTATATTTAACAGTTGTTAAGATATGTTCAGTGCTGTCTTTAAATTTTTCATCTTTAATTTTCTTTCATTAAAGCTATTCTCTAATGTATTGATTACTTTTTATTGATTATCGCATTGTGGAAATGTATCAAGGCATCTTTGTCTTAATTTTTAATGTCTCAACCAGCCAATTTTGTGTTCATAATCTTTTGCTTTTGCATGATTTGTATTGCAATTAGAACAGACAGTAGAGAGTTTTTTTTTTTATTTTCAAAGTGCCGAAATAAGGAAAGCTTCTTGTAGCATAGCCTTAAAGATTATAGTTAAAGTATCTAAGGGGAAATGTTTTATATTGTGCAAAATATTCTCTTAAATTTATCTTTATATACCCAGTGGTAATTATATTTAAGAAAAGGTGTTTTATTCTTGAGAAGTCTCCCAGATTTTTAGTTATATTACACTTAAAAATTGTAACATTTAATAGTGTATGATTTTGATTTATATACTGAGTAAAATGTTTGTAAATGCACATTTTTGATATTCAATAAATCTGTCAAGGCATGTTTGTATTAATTTGTTAATTTTCGATTGAATTCTAGATCGATGAGAAATATAAATATTGTGACTGTAGATTATTTACCACAAAATACTTAGCAATATTGTTTATAATCCATTAAATTAAATACTGAATTTTGAAGCTGTGATTGATTTTTGATGGTCACTTTCAAAAGTGCTTAACTCTCATCCTTATGACTTATTATTACTTTTATATTTTTAATATTATTATAAAATATTATGTCGAATCTTAATTTAAATATAGAAAGTTAGTAAATGAAGCTGAATTTACACTTCTATATTATTTACATTTAATCATTTTCACTTACCATCAAAAGAAATAATCTTATATGAAGCACTGATCATAAATTGGTAGATGTTCAGTCTATTGCTACTATAACTATTGTGACTCTATGACCTACGCTTTCATCTCCTTGGTGATAAGAGAATTAGGAGTGTAGATCATTAATAGCCTTCCTTTGGCACTATTCTGGGCAAGAGAGCGTCAATAGAAGCCCGGATTGCCACCACAATAGCCATAAACCAGTCATGAGCCAATTAACTCTCGAACCCTATGCTAGTAAATTCTCGGCCCGAATCAACGCAAAGGTATGAGTCATAAACTAATTATCTCTTATTAGATAATCTTGTTGAGTGTGGTGAGGAGTTCCTATTCATAATTTATTCTCTCTGATATCTTATGAGAGAAAGTCTGTGATTCTCTACAGAGGATTTTGGAACCATCCTCAAACAATTTGAATTGAGATCTATGAGCTTAGATGAATCGTTGAAACAAGAGACTACAAATTAAAACTTACTAATTATTAGTTAACTTACTGGTAATCAGGAAGTATTTTATCAAAGTTTAGAATTGGATATTAGTAGAGAGATTTAGGGTAGTGATTAAATCATAGGAAGAGTTGTTACTCTTATTTAGAGTAACTCAATCACAGTTGTGATAAAATAGAGTAAAATGTTGCGTTCTAACTTAATTCACTCTTATCTATCTAATGCAATTATTAACATTTATCGAATTTATCTCTCAACGAAAAAAGGTTGAAAATTTACTAAGTAATAAGAATGACAAAATTTGATGCTAAGGGTAAGATTGTTCCTACTTCTCTAAACACGTAATAAATTTGGATTCAGAGATATTATTTAACTTTAATATCCACGAAATAGATATTACATATTCAACCTGTATGGACACATTATTCAGACCTTTTTAGGAGACATGATTCGTCATGGAAGTCCATTTCCTATGTTAAGTTTCTGACACTTTAATGCTAAACTGTGCTGATTGTTTAGTTGATGTATTTCTTCCATTCGTTTGAAGGCAGACGCTTAATAGTAATCTATACTTCAGTGAAAACCTTTTTATACCTCAAAAATCATGCGTATACTTAAAAATTATTTGCGCCTCAAAATTCTTTATTTTCAAAGTTTGTATTATTCTACCAATAAATCTTGTAACACTTTTAAACAAAGTCGACTCCAATACATCTTTTATTTTAAAGTTTTATCCCTACGTAAGAGTTCACAATTTTTCGTGTGATATTGTCTTATAAATAACTCCAGTGTTCGGTGAAGCTGCTGTATAATGCTGAATATGTATCATAAATTACGACACCAACGTCAGCAAATGGAAAGGGAGATTCAGGGGAAAAAGACTTTTCTTGAGCGATAAATCAAAATTTTCTAAATGAATGATCCGGACACGGAGAGCGTAACCCCCCCGAAAGGTATTCGCTAAGGAGTCGTACGTATCTCTCTCCGGGACCTCCCCTTTAGGCCATTTCTTTTCGCTGATAATCTGTTTACCAACCCTCCGAACATAAGACCGGAGAGAAGTTTCTCCCTGCTTCTGGAGCGACCGCAGAAATTCTTTCCGGACGAGGGTCATCCTCGGCCGTTAATTTATCTCCGTCCCGTGTAGGGGGCGACTGCATCGAGGGCCGTAGAAGTTCGTGGAAGGCTTCGGACTAATCCAAGAGTGGGGACCTCTTGATAAAGCGAAAACGGTCGATTTCTGCGACCGTCGGATTGGTAGTGACGAAGAGTCGGTGAAAGGGAAGATGGACGCACCAGAGAGTAAGAACAAAAGTATTCAAATGGGGACATGGGGACGAAAACAATGCTCCTTGAGAAATCGACCGTCCTTTTGAAGGTCTCTTTCGGTGAATGTTTTCCCGTTATAGCGCCGAGTCGCTTCGGAGACCATTTGAGTTGATGATGAGTATCGGGAGAGGAAAGTAAGACTTTCACCCCAAAAAGGAGTGCTTCCGATTGACCGAAATAGACCAATTTCGATGATAATACCAACGTTTCGCGAAACAGATGCCGGAGTTTTCGTGATATGACGGCTTTTATTTTGGATGAGAGAAAATATTGTATTACTCATCTTCCTTAATTATCTATTAATTTTTCTTTAATTACATTATAGTATTTCAGAATATTATATATATACATCATAGTATAGCATTCGATATTAATATGGACACGCGATAGATGGTTATTAATTTATTTTATTATTCATTTATCTATTCTCTTGCTGATACCTGTATGTTTTGCTGCTTTATTAAATCCTGTATTTCTTATTTATTGTGTATTTACTTTTGACGTCGCTCTAAATTGGGAATTTCTGTAGTATATGATACCTATATAGATAAATAAATTTATAGTAAGTTATGGATTTAATATACTTAACCTTATTATTCAAGTGAACGTGGGTCTCAATCAACTATCATATTTAATTCTCTACACTTTATCTTGACGATATCCTAATGTAGCTAAAAATAGGCTTAAAAGATGTAATTCCCGTCTTCAATTAAAACTACAGATGACTCCCTTTTAGCTTTGTTGAAATATTCATCCGAAAACTCCAATTATCTCTTCTGAAAGTTTCATTCATCGCAAACGTAAGAGACAACGTTGGAGTTGTCACGAATCCTAAGATTGATTTCTCCTTTGATCTTTAAAAGGAAGAGACGGGGAACCGTTTTATATCGAACTGCCTAATTTACGATTCGGTTGAACGAGAAAGGCTGCACGAGGAGTATCTATCGCGTGTTCTCTTCGTTTAAATTGTTCAACGTCCGAAATTGCATTCGAGGAAACGGAGTCATTTGGCGAGAGTACGAAGAAAGGCTACTTAATAGTGCACCACGTGGAATTGGAAAATGTTTGCGAACTCTAAAAGTTCTAAAATTCTCAAAGTCAGCTGCAAAAAGTTGCTTAACGGTCGTGCTGGATTACATCTTGGGAACTTCTATTTCTGCTCAACAGTGAATTGGACTTTTTGAAAGCATTTATACTGCACCTTTGATCGCCTTTTTGATTTATGAATGAGATCAATTATAGTTGCGAACTTGATCAAAGAAGTTAAAAAAATATATATGCATGCGATTAGTTTACGCGTAATCATATATCGTAACCGATGTATAGATTGATCGTTAAAATAATTCAACTGGATTTATTCGCATTCTTTGACCTTCCTTTTCGTCGCATTCAAAGTTCGATTTAGTGTCGCTAAGGTTGGACGTATTTATGTTTCAGACAATAGCAAATCCCTTTGCTCAAGTAGCATTAATATTTTTCAAAGGACATCATTTTGCTCACTAAGATAAGCATAGCTAACTCCGAACTTACATAAGCTGGAAATCTTATAGTCGTGGAATATCGAAATTCCCTTGCTTTTAAGTAAGCACTCGTAAGTAATTTTTTCAATTACTTTCTTCTTTGACAAAACTTGGATTACTGAACAACGTGCGATAATAAGTTATCTGAAATAAATAATACATATTTTTTATACATCGATAAAATTACTACTAAACTAACTTCTGTATCTTGCAATATATCCATCTCAAAAAAGGAAGATATCCCTTTAATGATTCCTAGCAACCTATTAATTCAAATGATTCTAAATTCCTTTAAGGGATTAATAAAAGATTGTTAATTGAAACATTGAAAAAAGTTGATGATCTGATATTCTGTAAAAATTAGCTCATCAGAATCATGATTTGGTTTTAAAAAACTTCTTAGTAAAAGTAAAAAAGTGTATATTCTCATTGTAAATATAATTTATGATAAATATAGTAAGTGCTGTTGTTTTAAATTATAATTTGTTTTCTCATATTCTGGAAAAGAAATTTTAAAGAGACTTAAATTAAATGCATGCTGCCTTACGAAAAATGGGAATAAAATTACTTCTGAATCTCCCATGGTAATGGATATGTGTTCCCTCTAATGGTAGATAACTCAAGATTAAGGGTAAATGGATAAGGATGGCTTTGGGAGCACTTTCAGGTAAATACGTTGGGACAAAATACTTCTGGTATTGAGTGCGAGAGGGTACTAGCACATAATGGATTCTGTGAACGTATAGGAAAGACAATAGGCGCTCGTTCCTTCCCACGGGAGAATGCAAAGAGAAGATCACTATCAGAGAAATACAAAGGACTGGCGAATGGAGATAATAATCAATAGAACGACATCGCTGTTGGTAATTGTATCTCCCTATTCATTAGTAAGTATTACTTGATGATAGGAAAGTAATTAGATCATGACTGTTACTGAATCCTACGAAATACTCCGTTATTGGTAAGTCTGTGGTTTATATCAGTTTAACCACATATCAGTACAGAAATAATTGAAAAGATAAGATATTAATTCAATATGAATTCTCCTAAATAGCTAAGTAATGTCTAGATGGAAGAATGTTATTCAATTTATAATCAATATTTCAATTCCAACGAGTTTAATTCAGGTCTGCTGAAATAGTTGATTATAACCTCTCCATAGCAATCTTAATATTTATTTGCATCAAACAAAATACTTTATAATGACGGTTATTTACTTAAATACAATTCAGCATAAATAACGAATTGTGTAACTGTGAACTGGAAAATTATTCCCCTGAAATTTATCTCGAGGATTACAATGAGACGCTAACAAAAAAAGAAAAGCGATTGTCCCCAAGCTCCCGCATTCCAAACAATAAAATGGGATACAGTATTGTAACTCTCATATATTCGGGGAAAATGTTTAGGGAGCAGTAATGCATTCAGACCCGAAAAGTTCTTTCTTCTCTAAAGGTTTTCCATCTGTTGAATGGTTCTGCAAGGCATTCTGAACCGAGGGAATCGCCCTCGTTAAAAGCAGCAGTAAACGGCCATCGGGTTCCCTTATCACCCATCGTGACGTCACCCTCGTGGCGAATTACGTCGATTGCCACTATAGATTCGTGAATATGATCGCCAATAAAAGCGGTGAAATTGTGAATCGTATCTTTATTAGTTATCTAGAAGATGAATGTTTTCTCATCTTATTCCATTTATACCCCAATGATTTGATGTCGTCTTTGATTACGTAAATAAATGAAAGAAGTTAAAAAATCATGTATGTGAACTGAAAATTATACGATATTTCATCATATTTATATTAAAACCATCATCAATCGATAAATATTTCGATTACTGTCATTCTTCAGCTTATTTACTGCGTTAAAATTTTTCGCACCTCTTACGGTCATTAAAAATCGCGACCAGTCGACATTCACAGGTTTTTCTTTTAGCGCACTCTCAACATAGGAAACGAGTGTACTCATTCTCTGCTCAGAATTCACTGTCTTTTTCTTTTTCAGCTCCTCATTTGTGTGATGGAAATGAACTGTGTTTTGTAAATCCTGCCTTTTTCATTTCGACTCCAAGTTTATTTTATTTTCACGCTTTTCAGTACTTCTGGTGTCGGATTTAGGGGAGAGAATTTTTTGTTTACTGGCTCCGTTTCTATGGCTGCACCCATAAACAGAATTTTAACGGGTGCATTATAGTCTAGATTTTTCATTTAAGTTTTTAAATTTCCATTTTATATGACGATGATTCCGTGTATATTTCTGAATCAAAGAATATGTTCCAGACAATTAATTATTTTTCACTTTTTCATGTTAATTTTTTTATATTTCCCAAGAACTTAAGACAGTTTTCGGTGTAATTAATTTGGCTGATCATATAAAAATTAATTTGTAATGTAAGAGTTAAATTTTTTCGGCCCAAATTTTAAAAAAATAAATTTGGAATATTATTCGCAACTTGAGTTTAAGTTTTAGAAATTTTCAATTATAGAACTCAAAATATTCTTAGGTATTTATATGTACTAATTCTTGTTTTTACTTTATTTATATAAGTTACTGTTCAAGGAATTTATATTGTACTATTTCCTAATAAGGCACTTTCTTAAATTTCAGCTTGAAATTTTTTCGTAGGATTTATAATTCTCATTCTATTCCAATTCAAAAAATGGTAAAACAGTATGTACAGAAATTTAGTTTTCGCTATTTTATTTTAACACCTTTCATTTGAAATGGAACGTCTAATTCTCTTCTCTGGCCAACGTTTCACATTCTGCAAAAGCAAGATGGGTTACATACTATGCATTTAAATGCATTACTTCGGTCTCATTTGATGTCTCTTATAAATTACCTATGTTTGTCACGTATTACACTGAACGTTTTTTCTCTATCATTGCATTTTTAAGTTTAAAATGCTTTCTATAGTCTTAGATAATTTTAATTTTATTATTGACGGTTGCGATTTTAAATTGAATTTCAACTTTCAAACGCATATCCCAGATAGTATATTTTAATTATATATTCTGCTGTTCAATTGTCGAAGGATTCTTATGTCTTCATTTGTTATTTAAAAAATTGTGATGTTATGAGTTAATTATGATATATTACTCAGGTATCAAATTGAAAATTTCAACCGAATTACACTATCTCCGAACTTTATCGTTAGTTAAATCGATAATTTAATAATTCATCTCTTTATTGAGCTTTCATACATAATGTCACTATTTCTGAGAATTTTCAATCAAACGGGATTACGAATTCTGCAGAATAATATGAAATCCTTTAAAAATTCTGATTGAAAAATTAACCAGATGAGCAAACTTTAATTTTTATTATCTTCCTCAAAACTCTTCAAATTGAAGCACTTTTAATGAGCTGTTTAATAATAACAGTTCAATTACGGCGGAATAAATTTATTCTATTAGTAGTTCTGAATATGTTTTTTACGTTTCATCTACTCAATAGCCGCGTTTGCTTTTTCCCAAGAGACCAAAGCCAGTGCAGCCTCATAGGGTACAAAGGATGGGTTTAAACTAAATATGTAAATTTTGTGCTATCCTTTTTAATTATATGCCGTTAAAATTCATTATCAGTGTGTATATACTGATATCGAGAATGATATAATTATAGCTTATTCCTTCGACACTTTTAAATGATTCTTTGAATTTGTCAATTTATCTCCAGCATTCCCTTCGTGTCCATAAAGTGTTCAAGAGCTACAGAATTATTAATAAGGACAAGCACTGAATTGGTATCGTTACGTAATCATATTGCTTTACAAATGTACAGTAAAGGTTAATTATATTAGAACGCTTTGATCTTCGTACGGCAGGAACCTCAATATATGCGTTTTGAATTATGCGCACATTAAGATGATTTACTTCTAACCTAATTAGCTTTGCAATTACCCACTTTGTTATTGCAACCCTCATCTCAATTAAATTAATATAGAAACGTAAGATGAGAGGAAGATGAAAGACAAATAAAGCTGAGAAAATGCTCAAGGAAAATTTAGATTACCATCTAATTGATATTATTATACGATAGATGGAAGTTAGAAGCATAATAAATATACTGGTTAACTTGGTAAGTTTTTGTTCTCTTACTCATATTAATATTCTAATATTCATGCTCATATTCTATTATTCATATATCATACTCATAAGAAAATTTCTAAATGAATATTCTTGGTAACTATAAAAACTTATGTAAGTTTGCAAACTTTTTGTTTAAAAAATTTTGACGCCTGCGTTGAAACGCATCTTTTTTAAATTCAATGGAAATTTTTCTTTTGAATAAATATCTTTTATTAGAAAGCCTTTCATAATATTGGTGTTATAATTACAAATATCAGCACTTCATTCATTACTGGCATTAAAGTCTTTGATTGAGCTACTTCTGAACAGTAATAGATATCTTTTATTGTCTTAATAGTGCGGCAGTCCTTGGATTGATTGTAAAAGAAAGTAATACTCAGACACTTAATGGTTAGAGAAAGGGTTAGCGGTCGTAAAAAAATTAAACCCAAAATAAACTTTTCCCTTTTCTAGACTACCATCATGAAATCAATCAACTGAACACGCAATAGAAGTCAATAAAGAGTGTAAAAAAGATCAATCTTCTGTCCTTAAAATTGTGGAATGGAGTCGAGTGGTTATTCGTTTTCGTTTACAGGTCGCGAGCAAGAAGAATCTTAGCCCCGGAGTGTTTTACAACTCTCGGGCGCAGTCCACGTATTGCGAAACCAGTCCTATTACAATTGGAACAACCTCGAGCACTGTTGTTCGGTAGCAGCACTAAGGAATGGCATTATTGCGTCACAAGGTGAGAAGGAAGGCGAGTGTAACAGCTGGAAGGCGCGTAAACAGATAAGGAAGGGTGCGAGGAAAACATTGGGTAAAGAACGTGCGAAAGACATATGGGGAGAATAGCCAGCCATGTGCGAAAATCAAATTAAGTTAAGTAATTGAGGTCGAGTCGGGGACTGCTTGAGGCAAAAGCCATTAAATGGAGGCCCTTGCAGCACATTGCCTGTTGCATACCATTTTGGCTAATTAGAGAGAGATGGATCAGCAAGGAGAGAGTGATTCTCAATTGTCAGGCGTGATTAGGAAATGGAAATGTTCCATTCAAATCTATATCACTTCTCAAGAATCAATAAGCCCCTTCAGTATGTCAAGTAAGAGAAGTTTTTTATTTGAACCGTTTTCCGTATAACTAAAGGTTGTGTGTCTATTATATCTCGGTAATTTTATCTTATTTGGATCCATAATTTAGTTAATTATTCCTTTAATAAGTTATCGAAATTTTTGACGTAATTTTATTTTAATAATAAATAGAGTATATGCGATTTATAGTTTTATGTATGTAGTGTTTTTGATAAAAAAATTAATTTGAAATCCTGCGTAAAACCATAAAATGACATTCGACATAATAACAATAGGTATCTTTTCTATCTATTAATGAAATCAAATAATAGCTTACGATAAAGAAAAACAATCAACTCTATTTTTACTTTCAATTCATAACTTTTCGAAATTATGAATGCAGTTAATGATGGGGAAAGTGCTTAAATGCACATCTGATTCTCTGCCGTCAACACACCATAATTACCGAAATGCGATTGATTTTCTTTCGCTGGAAACGTTTCGTTCTCGAAAGCTAATGGGCCTCTGATTTGAATTTGTGAATGAATTTGAGTGGGCCAATGAAATGAGCGGATGATGAAATATGCGGATGAAAGTGAATAACGCAATTTCCTCGGTGAGGCCCACCAAAAGATTTTCCATTTCATTGGATTCTGTGTCTCTCTCTCCTCTCATCCGACATTATTATGACGTAATACACTCTCCATTCGATCCGTGTAACTTCTTTGTCCCGTTCGCTGCTTAAACAGAGGAATCGGGTCGTCGAAATCGTAAGTTATTTCGAGTTGAATAGCTCGTTTAACGTTCTTTACGTTCCTAGAATTGCTAGAATTCCCCTTCCCTGGAAAGAGCTAACGCTAATTTGATTGATGAAAAATTCGAGCGCTTATCCTTGTATAAAGAGCTCGACTTCAGTAGAAAGACATACGTCAATCAGGAATTTTAATTAATAATTTAATCATCTGTCATATTAATATATCCCAATGTGTGACAGTAATTCGCTGAAGATCGAACATACTGGAGTTATTAAATTTTCTTCTTAATGAAACGTTGAATATGAATAAATATGAGATGCGTGCGTTATTTATACATTTCCGATGCATTCGAAATTTTATTTTTATATATATTTATTGGCATTGATTGCTTTTGATAATATTTATTTAAATAAAAAAATAATCTGCGTGCAAACTTTGTCGTGTGAATTTTTAACGCATGGAATCGGGAAAGATTCTTGTTCAATTTGTAGTTTAACTACGCATTGAGATATCTCTTCAAAAACGTGTATACGTTAATGAGAGAATGTTAATGTAACAAATAACATGAACAAAGTCAAATTTCATTTATTGGTTTTGATAATGTTGTCATTTACATTTATGACTGCCTAGATGAATTTTCTCAGACTCTGTGAGGAATAGAAAACGACTAGAAAGTTATTAGGTATATTGTTTTAGGAAAAATTTCGATTTCATTTTGGTATTAATGAAAGCACAAATAGCCTCTGAGCTAACCAATGCCGATAGGCGCAAAACTTTCCTTTTCATGCAAATTATTTGAGGAACATTAAAAACTTTCCTCTTTTTAAACCTGGCGTTCCATAAAATGGAAGTTCGCGTTAACAGACTCCGAGGCATTCTTAAAATTAATTAGATAAGTACCTCCAGGTCGCGGGGAATTTATTAAGTTATGAACATCGTTCTGATCAAACATTCCTCTACAGAACCCCAGACTTTTTACGAATCATTATTTGAGGGAAAATTATCATCTAGTAAATGGAACTCTATAAAAGGCTTCATAAAAAGGTATCCCCGCGAGGCTGTTCTAGTTTATGAATCAGCTGCTGATGACATATTCGGAGAATTGAAATTAGAAGCATTAGAAAGACTCCATTTGTGTGATTCGAACTGAAATAATATCCCTTGATTGGCTTCTTGACATAATTAATACCTACATTCTCCGGCCCTATATTTGTACATACATGAATTTCTGGTATAATCAGAATAGCAAAAGGTTTTTCAATACAGCATGTAGTAGTTGTAAAATCATTTATTGTTTAATTTATAGAGAATTGTCTATTTCAATTAACTCATTTAAAAACAGATGCTCTACGGAACTACAATTTTTTGGGTATGAATAGAAACGAATAAATTTCAATAAACAATAATTGCTTAAATTAAAGTTGAATGAGAACATAATTTATAGATATTAATCGAGACTATTTATAAGTAAATTCAATCTGGTAAAATTAAATAAATGATACGTACATATAATAACTCTCAATTAGAGATAATCAAAATTTTTAGGATTTAAACTCTCCATTGCACTTCATTTCAAAGTTATAAAAGTCACGTAAGAAATATTACACCATAGTGGCTCACGATTGGAAAAGGATTCACTCTGTTGTGTTGAGAAATTATTTTTCAGACGAATGTACCGCGAAACCGGACATGATTGGATCTGCAGTTCCCCCATCCAGTCATCTCCGTCCATCACACGCAGCGAAATCTCCCTTCTGGTTGCTCAGATCTTGTCCATTCACAGCTTTTGAAACTTTTATGACCCAAACGCTATCCCAAGACCAAAGATCCTCGCCTCCCCTCACAACTCGACTCTCATTTACGTTAAACAGCCATTCGCATGGTAACCATTTGAGTATTCAGAGGAGAAAACACGTAAATAGTGTACTTCCACATGATGCCTCAGCCTAATTCTAAATTGATATCCTCATATTTGTCGTAACATCCTTCCGTGTTGTAAAAACGTTTACCGGATGCGAGCGCTGGTCCATCAAATATTGATGGAATCGGCTTCTCGTCAAAGGAAGCTTTTTTTTCTGACAGCGAGGTTTTTACACGAGAATTGGAAGTGCGACTGACCCTTTCCTGGTCACATCATTCTGGCGGCTCTCCAAAGACAGCTCGTTTCCTCTGATCCTTTTATTAAAGTTTCAAAAATTGATCTCGCTTTATGATGGCGTAAAATATATTGAAAAGAGATGGGTTTGTAAATCGCGCCCTTTATCTGCTTGTCCTTGCAATTCACTCAACCATCGATCACATTCACTGGGAGCACAGCCGTATTTCGGGAGGGAGACCATCTCGTGGGATACTCAATTTCCCGCGAACCATCATAATCGTTTCGGTTTATGAGTCTCTTGTAACCGATTTCAGTTCGAGAGGTTGATAACGTTTTACACCACTTCCATCTCATGTTTTGACGTCCTTTAAAGAGATTTATTTTAACTAGAACTCTACAAAGAACTTTAACATAACTGAAGATTAAGGATTGCTGTCTTTTGGTAAGAGTGACTGCTCTGAATGGAAATACATCGCTAGTAAGGTGCTTAACCATAAAAATGCTAGTTTAATTTATTCATGCATTCCATTAACGAAGTTAATATGCTTCCAGATTTATGCTTTATCATAATTTAAAGTCATTTCGTTATTTTCAGAGTTGTACAAAGTTAATTGTTCAATTTCGAGGATACTTATATAAAATTAAATCACGTACGTAAGGAAAGGAGTATTTGGCGTCAACAATTTTCGAGTCCTGTGATTTTGGAAAACGTTACGTCACTTTCCCTTTTCTATCCTTGTTAGTGATTGGTAATCGATGAAATAGAGTGAAAGTAAACAAAGCTGCTGATGCCTCACCGAATAGCTATCTGCTGTGCTTAACAGTTCTGTTATAAATTTCTGTTGCTCCATGTAAGAAAACAAACAGATCAAAACCTCCACATGACCAATTTTACAGATAACGTTTCATATTTTGAGGGAAATTATTAGAGCAAAATTATAATCTCCAACAAACTGATTTTACGTACAGTTAAGAAATTATATAGGTATATTTATGTATGAAAAGGAGTGAAGATTGATATTTCATGGCCCATGAGCAATAATTTTAATGTAACCTCCTGTTAGTAAACATTTTCTTTTGAAGGAAACAAGTATGTTCCCATATACATTCCGTTAATAGTATTACTATATCAGTTGGTTGGAAACATAGTTATACCTATAATATTCTAAATTTCATTTGTTGTCACTATGCTAATCATGATCCATTCATTTACCTTAGAAACTCTGAAAGTATCATCTTTTTCCTTATTTGTTTTTTCATTGTAGCAATAACAATGATTTATTCCTGTCATTTTCATTCATTTACGGCTATAAATTTGTAACGGGTGTATCGTTATGCGTTACTATCAGTTTTATCGCTACGTAATCGACCTGCATTCCCACATTAGAAGGTTAGTACAGATATAAAAGTAAAAAATTTGGAAAAATTATTCCGCAATTCCCTAGAAAAATTCCCTCGTAAGGTTAACATGTTTTTAATTCGGCCTAAATGGGTAAATCAGCGCACCTAACACGCTCGGCGCATCTCAGTGTAGGTCGTCGCCTTTAAGTCAATTTAGTCCTCATCCTTTCACAAAATCTCCCCCTGTTAGCCTTTGAAAACATTAGGGCTGAATAGGTCGATACAAATTTTCGTCGAATCCTAGCACAATAACTATGAAGGTTAAGCAGTTGAATGACAGCTCCCAATTAGGGAATGTAGCGAATAAAATACCTTTCACTGCTTGCGTTCTTTATTTTGGTCAATCCCTATTTTTCAAATCAGATGCCTTTCGTAGCTTTTGTTAAAAAATGAAGACAGGAGTTTGCATTTCCCGAATTAAATTTCACGTATATTCCGAGTCCGCAGGTATTTATAACGGAATACATATTTATTTTCGGTAACCTCAGATTCTATCCCTACTCCCTTCTTTGTACACTTAATAAGCTTTCCTTCCAAAAGCAAAATTTTCTCCTTTGTTCATCAGAGAATGTTTGATTGATGCCTTTATTTTAGGTCGCCTTTGTATTTTCTTTGCACAGTCATTATTCCCTACCGAGGGCAAGCAGGGAAGAATTTAATTTCTCTTGTACTTAATTAAAATAATTGAAAATATTTGATGCGTCGAAATAATCATTACAAACTTAATGTATTTATTATATTTCGCTTGAAATTATGCGGTATTAGGATTTTATTTTTAATTTATAGTAAAAGAACTGTAGGAAAACAATAGAGCCGTAGAATAATTATCAGCCTGTTGTTGTAATAGAAGTATTTGACTTACAATTGAGATATCAAAGTATAGAATAGTCGTTTTTGAAAATAACTTAACAAACTGATTTTTCCAGAGTATATTGACTGCCTTAGCTATTTATCCTTTTATTTCTTTTGCTCAAGATTCATAAAAGGATATGCTTTAGATTCAGACGAATTTAAGAAACTTAGTTCACTTGAAAGTACAATTAGACCATGTATATGATGAATAATAATGATGACTGAAATATTATAAATTGCTTATGAACTATGTATAAATGCTTATTATATATGTATTACAGTCTCTAATTGAATAATTTCTATCGATCCGATACTTATGTGAATCCATAACCGGCAAACCGATGATATAATAAATGGGAAAACTTTTTCTTGAAAAGAGTTCAGTAAACACGAGAGTACTTCGCAATCCTTTGTCAATAGAATCATACAAATGTATGTTTAGGACTGCGGGAATGACGTAGACCGGTCTGCCTTAAATCCACAAGTCGGTCCCTTCTCAATACGTCACGTCAATAATTCTAAGGGGATGTGATAAGAGCAATCAGTAGTCGATCCATCACACTCACCGATCGAACGAAATGCCGGTCAGGGTGAACACACTCGCGGCCACTGTGACGTTCGCGATAAAGTTGTTAACTGTGCAGTAGTAGTATCCAAAGTGCCAGTCACTGGAAATGATAAGAAGTAAACAGAGTTAATTAAACTGTTGAATTCACTGGAACAACACTTCATGGATTGAAACAATAGTATTTGATTGCAGGAGCTTGATTGCTAATTTAATCGGGTACGTTGACTCAATCAAGGCTTACTAGCTTATGGTAGTTATTCGGCAATTACTATTTGTCCCTCTTATGAAAGGAATTAACGTATTTCTAAATTATGAGTTACTTAACTTCTTATTATTGACTGATTAAAATGTGCTACTTAATAACATAATCCTTTTCAACTTAGTTTAAAGATGATCGTAAAGGAAACAAATATAATTTTGATTATCTTATTATTATTCGTAATCATTCATCACAATTCCTAGAAATTTAAATGAAAATTAAATTATATTTTTAGTCTAAAATTCTAACAGTGCTTTAAACCTTCAAAAAAAGATGAGTGCTAATTACCTTATCATGTATGTAAATTTTAAGCAGAGGTATGATAAGTAATCGATAACGAGTGTTTGTTTGGGACCACGGTGTATGATGTTCACTTTCATTTACTTTGAAGTTGAATGACATCAAGGTTTCATCTAATATCTAATGGATTTATTAAGGAGTACATTACAGTCAGAAAATGTCATTGCTGATCAATCTTGGAAATGGAATCTACATTGAGCTGATTGGTAATTTGTTAACAATTTGAAAATCCTTTGATGGACATGGATTCAATATTCAAGCAGGATTCATTGAATTACAATCGGTAATTGATGTATATAGAGAAATCTTCATTGATTGCTCTTAACTCTCTAAAGTGCTTCTAAATCAAGTGGGAGTAAAGTTATTTTGAATAATGTATTGCTGACATCCAATGGACATAATGAATGCCCCGATTTCGCTCCAGATCCACTCATTCAAGGGTTAGATTTCGATTTTTAATCTTTTATACGATTCATATTTTTCGTTGGATCAATAATTAACATTCATACCATTAAGAAACGATTAGAGAATCTAGAATATGTTTTTATTCAACTGTTTCGATGTAAAGGTAAGTGCTGAATATTCATCAGTTAAAGATTTTTTATACGTTATCAACCCATTTCATGAAATTCTGAGGCACATGAAACACCCTTAAATAAAAACAGAAAATCTTCCTCAATTCATCACACTGCTCTTGTCGTATGGGATGGATTTTAAAGCGAGGTCCTCAAAGTCAAATGTCCTCAAAGGAAGGGAAGAGTTTTACGCTACCCGCCATGCATGCGCGACGAATTCTCTCAACGAATATAACTAATGGAAGTGTAATAAATCTCAGAAATATATTCAATCCGTTCGCTTACGTAAATTCTCTCTTAAAGGTACTATGTCATCTCGGTATGTCCCGAATGTCAGTCAAATCCTTCGAGAAGTATTAAGAAAACTTTCAAATATTTAAGTAATTTTTCGTCTGCTCTGTTGGAGTTACAGGTCTAGTAGTCTACAGGTATTTTGACTGAATTTAGAGATTGGAAATACATTAGATTTCAACTATTCCCTTCTGTTATAATAAGAATGAATTAATGCAAAAAAATAAATTTTTGTCAGCAAAAACTACGTTTCCCATGGTAATACTTCTTACTTATATGAAAACTCATGTCCCAAATTGACCTCTGCAGCAGCTCTTTCAGTGCAAATGGGGGCAAATAACTTTATGGAAATTTATAGAGAAGGGACATCAACTGAAACTTTATACCTTCGCAGCTTCGTAGGTGACTGACTTCAAAATGGGAGTAAATATTAAAATTTTAATTAGAGCCCCAAACAGTAACTGCCATGCACCATTTTATAGCATCATGAGGCAGGTAAAAACCCTTCATTTATTGACTTTTACGGAGCTGTATCATTCCAAACTCGCAACAGAAGGACCTCAAGAGGAGGGATTCATTTTCCCCCAAAAAGCTCTCTTCAGCTTAACTTTCTTCCTTTCTTTTATACTCCATTTTCATTTCTGAATTTCGTTCCTGGAATTCCATCCTTTTTAAGGTGTTTCGTTTCAACTTTTCTTTTGCTTTTCGAATCAAAGGAGAGTCAGGTTAAGAATGCGAGAGAAGAGAAAACGTGTGGAAACACGTGGGGGAGGCATCAATTGAGAGCCGGAAGTGGATTGTGAAGAAGGCGGTGAAGAGGAGAGGAAGTTTATGGGCGGATGGCATGAAAAAGTTATAAACAGCAGAGTAATAGATGGAGAAAGGCAGAACTTCTGAGTAAGAATCTCTTGGGGTTGGGATTTTCAACTGGGGGCAAGTAATAACCCCATCTTAATAAGTAAATACTCGTAAATAACTGTATCAGCCTCAGTATTTGACGTGCATGAATTAATTTGATATCAACCCTTTGGGAGATACATTAGACCTTTCCAATTTAACTGTTGGTTGCGATATTGCGATCTTTAAATTGGATTCTGAGAGAGATAAAACGCCAATATTTATTTTTACTTCTGAATTGAGTGCTAAATAAGGGAGAAGTATAGTGTTGTCACATCATTTCCTCGCCATCACGTACGATTAGCTCCTATATCGAAGAAAAACTTCGAATTATCAACGCCAAAATAATGACATCACAATTTAGTCTCTCATTATGCCTTAATACCTCATTATGTCGTCATTTCCCATATATCATTGACCTCTTTCAGTTATTGATGTCGTCATTACCTGTTATGCAAATAGCTGAATTAATGCATGGGCTATCCCTTCGTCAGAGTTGTTTGGAAAGGCCTCCGCAATTTACTTCCATTACGTGAGTTGCTTAAAATAGGAATAAATAGAGCGGAATCGGCCGTGGTAAATATACGGACTGGGAGTAGCTTCGGAATGGACATTCCTCATAGAGAATACGAATGAGCTTTTAACGATTTCCGACACCAATTCTCCGTTCTATCGGAAAAAAGAGAACAGCGTTTTTCAGCAGCGCATCTTCTCTTAATGAACCATTTGCTCGACGGAGGGATTTTTCCCTCTTTCCGTCGATGTTTTGGAAACACTTCAATTCGTCCTCAGCCTAATATCGGAGATTCGATTTATGGAGTCTGCCATTATTCCCAGATTACGAAGCGTAACTATAGGTGGATTCCCGTCCGTGTAATTGGATCGTTACGGCCGTGATAATGCGTCGTCAAGGAAGTTAAGCTGCTGAAATTTACCATTTAAAACTAGGTTACGAGGGTCAGCTGGAAATCACTTTTAATAATGGAAAAATACTGGTCTTAGCCGTGACTTAAAAGTACTAATTTAACTCTACTCGTATGCTGATAATGTCATAAGGATGGTTTGTTGAAAATCATTTTCAATTTTCTCAAGTACTTCTCTATTGTTTACTATTAATTAATTATTGTGATTGGATTAAAATCTGTAATTTTTACCTTTCATTTTATCGTATTTAATTTTAGTTATAAAGTTACGTAGACTTTATATTGCTCAAGCTGTATTTTCTCAAAGTTGGGAATTTCATTCTCACTTTAGCTTCATTCCCATTCTCCGTGGTTGGAAATACAAACAAAAGCATTTTTCATTATCTCTCCGTAATCTCTGACATTTTACGGAGAACTATTATCTTAAAGTACAGCGGTGGAGCTAAGAGAATACTTTTTACAGTGAAGTACTTAATTTTGGATATTTGGCACACTTTATTCTTATTTTCTTTTTTTAGTATTCCATATTTTTCACTATGATCAAGTTAAATTGTTGAAATTCGTTGAAAATAATATTGTAGTAATTCATTATTTACACCTCTAAAATTTTCACGAAATTTTTATTTAATTTCTATTTAAATTTCTTTAAATAATGTTTGAATCGGGTTTTCGGAATCCATTCATCAGTTGGTAACCATGGATATCACGAGGACGGTTTTTTTATGAATGAGGAAAGAAAGAAGGATGTAAACAAACATCTCCTGAGAAAATTAGAATGGGCCAAAGATTTTGGTTTTATAACTTTCCTTGAGTTCTCCAAAGCACTCCATTTTCCTTCCTTTAAAGGAGTAAATTAAGATTCCACATCCATCCACTTCCTTGAGGAACCATTTTCGAGAAACACCCTTTTGAAGTTTCGCGTTTTCAATTTCTTGGTCTCAATTTTGTTGCTTAACGTTATTCACTCGTATTCGAGGCCTTCGAAATAATTACAATCCACATTAAGAATTCATAGAGCATTAACATTTGAGAGGTCTCTTTAGAATGTATTAGTTCTCGGAAACATTCTTCGGATGACATTGTCTGTTTTTCGAAAAACGCTAAGAATTTCGTATCCTATCATTTGCTCAAATCGATCTTCTTTGAATGAAGGGATGTTAAAGGCCGTTTGAAAGAGTCACATCATATTCTAGCAGTATTTCATTTATTTTTGTGAAATATTCTACTCGATAACGATATTTATGTGTTCTATGTTAATTGTAATTATAATATTATAATTTTATTTAATATGTCCAAAGTTTTATTAATAATTACGTTATGCATAATACTATTCCAGAAATTAGGCGCCTTAGAAAAAGGCATATCTTCATTTGAAATACATCGCTACTTAAATACGAACGTTAACTTTATACAAATAATTCAAAAAATTATTAGAACAAGAGAAAAAGAAAATATAAGTTTAAAAGTAAGCTTTATGATAATATGGTTAAGGTATTCTTTTAAATTGAACGTTTAAAAAACTTTAAAACTTGTTTCTAGTCTTCAAAACTTGTTCATTGAAAACTAATGCTGAAAGAAATAGAGTACTCTAGCGTCTAGTTTCTTAGGGAGTTTACATGCATTGTGTAGTATCTTACACTGTTCCTATGATTGTCTTGGTAACCGTATATCCGTAAATTAAGCCCATAGTTTCATCCTTTCGCAATTACGCAGTCTAAATTCCAAAAGCGGTTGCGGATTAAGAAAGTTTAACACATAATTGGATGTAATTTCGCCCAAAAGTTGCCTACCTTTTGAGGTGAATGGAAGTTTCTATTTATATTCGCCGAATATTCTCTCAAGTTGTAATTTCATAGTTTATCTAGAATTAATATAATACTCTTTAATATACTCTATTCCTATACTCATCTCACATCTAAAACTCTTAGGTTTATATATTTCACTATATTTAGAAGTGTTTGATTATTATACGTGAGTACATTCGATTTCCATAAAAGTTTAAAGAAGGGTTAATACCTTCTTTAGGGAGTATAATCTAAATTAATATGGAGAAGTAATTCATTATTTAATACATTTAATTTAATTTTATTTCATTATATCTTTATTTATTTCTTAGATTTAATTATGCTTTGATAATGTAGACTTCATTCATAAACTATGTAGCGTCTCCAATTTCTGAAATGATAGTTCGCAGCCAAACAAGAAATTTATGAAGTTCTTTATCAAAAACGTTCTCTTGTTTGTGGTTAATAAAAGTGAAGCGAAAATTCACCAGGAAAGAGAAGACATCACGTATTGTTTTCTTTCGACTGAAAATGTTCATTTCATCGCTGAGCGGAAAAACTCGAATCTACTCCTTAATAACTCAAAGAGCAGTTCATAACGACGGACTAATATTACATATCCATCCAAAGTCTTACAGAGACTTCAATAGGAGTTCTTCTTTTTTGCATAAGTCTTTCAATGCGAAATTTATATGCTTCTGGAAAGAAAACATTCGTATCTGAATTAAATGTCGAGCTATCAATGACTAAATAAATATATTTTTGTGCAAAATAAGGAGCCCTCTTTAATTTTCAAATTAATTAAAGTTTATAAATGTTAATTGATGTGTAAATATTACACTGTTAGACTAAGCGTATGTATTCCCAAACATAATAATTAAATCTTAAACTTCTAATACTTATTGCAAAGATACAAAATATAAGAATAAATGAAAAGTAAGATAAAATTTGTAAGAAAATTCTCGTTGTAACTAGCATGTTTAGTTTAGTCATGTTTATGGATTGTGTTAAGCTATCTGAAGGGTTTGATCAAATTCCGTTTACGAATTTTTAAATAGGATTTTCAAAGCTGCAGGAATTCATCAGCGATAACGTGTATTAATTTTTGAACCGGGAAACGCCCGTGCAGATCTCTCGTAAAATTTCGGAGCATGGATTATGTATCGACTCTCTGAGGATCAGTTATAGCGTCTTAAACTATGGAAGCGCAGTTGGGAAGTAGGTTGCGCGTTTCCATGGATATACACAAACTGCAAAGTAAGAATGAAAAGAAAATAGGAGAGATAAACATAAGAGAGAATCCTATCAAGATCCACGTGGGAGTGAATCGATTTTGATTAGCATCCAAATCTTTTAAAATTTAAAAGGTCTCTTTGTAATTGAATTCGAAGAGGCAGACGTAAACCTTAAATCATTCTATGAAATACGTGAAGTAACAGATACCTTTAAAAGTTCCTAATTACCGAGTACTTCACGGGCACGTCTCAAACGTAAATCACGTTTAATTATCAAACCGTAACAGTAAAATGAATGAGGCAGCTTTCATAAGACCTTTGCTTTTGATGCTTTTAGTAAATTTAAATCAATACTTTTTCATGCTGAGACTCTTAAAATGAAAGATAATTGGATAGGGGCCAAACATCTCCTTGGTAACTGCATGTTGAAAATTTAATGCAAATTTTTCGATAGAGGATGAATAACTGTTTCTATATATCATAGTATATTTGTGCATAATTATTCTTTAAATGTTCTCAAAATATCATTCAAAAATTGCTTTGAAGAAAAAGTGATGAATTACTGTCATGAATAAAGAATGCGATATTTTCAGAAACTATAGAAATTGATAAAATACTTTTGTATAATGATCTGAGTGAGATGTATTTTAACAATATTTACTTTCGTTGAAATTGGACAATTGATAGACCATTTTATAACTCATAAACTCTTAATTTGAAAGTTTATGGATATAATTCATATAATATTTACTTTATATAAATATTTGAAGTACATCGTAGGGTTTTTTTTATATGGTTTCCTTCTATGAGACACGCTACCTTGAAAGATAGAATTCCGCAGGTAAGACTAAGGTCGTTAGGGGTTGGCCTTTAAGATCCAAGATTTGCGGACTAAATTTGGAAATCTCCATCTTATTAAAGCCCTAGGAAGTTCTTCCCTCTTCATATCCCTCTTAATTACCATGTAGGGACCTCTTCTCCACTTGAGGTGCTTTCTTACTTATCCTATTTCAACTTTGCTATTGAATCTTTTATCGAAATTACCACTAGTTCAAAGTATACGAATTAGAACATCACCCTAATTGTTTATCCTTTACTAAAGAAGACAAAGTTAAACTATTAAATTTTCACATATCGATCTGATTTTTCCGCATTTATTTTATATTCCTCTGTTGACTGGAATGTTTTAACGATTTTGCACTAGCTACTGTTATATGCTTGGTTTTTCGTTAATTTACGTACACTTACGTACTCTCCACTAAAATCATTATCCGATGCTATATTCATTTTGTATTTAGCAAGTCTACAATATTTAGTAATTAGTAGCATTTCAATTAACCATTATGGATTACGGATCCCTAAAATGAAATAAATCCCTCATAATATTTTACTCCCTATTTTCCGTCAGTATCGGTCAGTATATGCAAGAATAATGAATAGAATGATATTTCAATTTACCTCAGGTAATTGAGGTACACAGAAGTTAATCGAAACTTTGACTGCGTTGTTATATTTTTATAAAACATGATGATTAACTTAAAATTATAACATAATGTTCAACTTTCAATTTAGAACGCTTGTTTCGATTTTCAAGTTAATTGGCCTTCTGATTGGATTTAGGCAATAAAAAGATCTTTGCTGATGCTTAAACGTTTTTGTGCTGAACTTTCCAACAGTGACATTCATAATATAAGTTTTTGGGGCACCATTCTTCGCATACTCTTATTTGCATGCCGTTATTCTATCGAAATGTTTGGACTTGATAGCACTTGATGCTATAAAATATTTGTAAGAACAGATATTTTATAATTGAAAATTAAATACGATAGGTATATTTTTATCGATTTTTAGAGAAGGAATTATTTACATCTATATTATAAAAATATAACAGTTATGATAATGTATCTAATAAAGTATATATCAATTCTCCAGGGTATGAACTTTTATCATCTCCGTATACTAATGGCATAACCATCGTCAGATCATCTTACGTTGTCCTTTATTTGATGCACAATCCTCTCATTCAAATAATTCAATTTTCTACTCTCATCAAAATTGCTCCCTTTAACTTTTGTAATTGAAGATAAAAATAAATAGAGTTTGATGTGAAGAGATTTATTTTGGAATATTTCTCTATATTATTATTAATTATCTGAGAGAGGGAAAACCATGAAGTGATAGGCATGAGGAGTAACGAACTTCATCCTTTAAGAGCAGATGATGCCCTGCGAAACAACTTGATCCAGGTGTTCCTTTCAATATTTCCTAAGGTTTCGCCCACTTCATTCGGTTCCAGTCAGGTTGTTTCCCATTACGATTCTTATCTTTCCTATTTTAGCCTCGCAAAGGCTTTCTATTCTTCTATTCTTTTATTCCTTTAAAAATCCTTTTGTCTTCTGTGTATTGGCTTCCACTCCTAGCGTCTTACTTCCATTAAAACGATCCTCAGAGAGACGATAGAATGCCTTCTAGTTCAAATAACCGTACTTAAGCGGAAAATTAGAATTTGCTCTTTGATAGCTGAAAAAAATCGTTACATTTACAGGTCTGTATAATTGAAATCTTTGGATTAATATACTGGATGATTTCTTTCTTAATTAAACCTAATGAAATGATTCAAATTGATTTGTAATTAAAACATGTAATTATCAAACGTTTGAGTATTTCAAAGTATTATTTCAAATATTATAGATAATCGTAGCTTGGCAGTAAATTTATTTCATTTAAGATCAATATAAATTTCATAAAAATTCAAGTTTCATTATCTAGGGGGAAATATTAGGTTCTTGTTTTTAACTTCGTAATAATTTTTGGAATGTGCTGTGCTCAGTTGAAACTGTGATTCAAAAATTAACCTAGATCAATTACCAGGATATATAGTCTCAAAAAAAGTTTAATTAAAACTCATGTTCGTCTTATGTTTGACTTTAAGTGTGGCAGAAAAATATATTAATGTAATATTTGATTATAGACTGTTGCCTCAAATTTTGATGGTGTCCGCCACGTAGAACTAATGTTTTTATACTAAAATCAAAGTGAAATACTGAATTAGAGAAAGAATCAATATAGTCTTAGATAACACGCTTTTATCTAAAAAGGACACGTGTTTCGTATCGCAGATGAACGGAGATGTATCAGTGACTGAGAAAAAGGTATTGAAACCTGGAATCTCTTTAGTGAAGAACTGCCTTTATTTGAAAGACAAATAGCATCGCTTTGAGAATGCACATCAACATTTACATCTAAAAACACTCGAAACGTCTTCATAAACTACAAAACATCCCATCAATACGAGAACTCCGTACAAAGGAATAATCGAGCCATTTTCTTGCATAAAATCTTAGAGACGGGTGGCCTTGATTCTGTTTTATCGATTCTGTCGTATTCAGAGGATCCATTATGATTGGTCAATTGAAGAAAGTGGTGGAGGATGAAAGGTTTTCTGAGTGCGTCTCGAGTCCCTTTCACGGACAGAGATGCAAAGGAGATGAAGCTCATTACGACTGAGTTAAGGAAATGATTAACGATAACGGATCTGCTAATGGAAGCTCCATCCGAAGAATCATTCCGTCTCACATCGACAGTTGATGGAAGCTATTTCAAGGCCAGAGTATGATTTGATGCGGTGGTGAATGAATCAATCTCGATGAATGACGAAGGGAATATTTCCTTTGAATGACGGCTTGGATTTACTGAAATGATGTAACCTTATATCAAAAAAGCAAATTGATGACTATCTTAATTGTTTTAGATTCGATATTCTGGGAGAATAAATATTACTGAACCTTCTAACTGGATTAGACTATCACTCAACGCAAATTTTTAGGGATGAATTAACGACAAATTCTTTTCTGGTGAGAAAAAATTTCCAAAAGATTTCAATCGATAATTAAAATTTCCCTAATTTATGCAGGATTAGGGTTATTCTGAATATAATGTAGTATTTAAAATGGTAGATAGAATTATTTAGATAGCTCTAACAGAGAAAGTACCCTGATTGAAGCTTGAAAATACTACATAAAGAGAAAACACATTAATTTATACTATAAGGTAATATTAAAAGAAAGCCTGAAGATGGATTTGAGATGTAAAAATGAGGAAGCATTTGTTACTACTAAGATAGTGTGAGGCAACGTAAATAATAATTTAACATTATTTCTTGGATATTACAGCTGGAAGTTATATAATTGATATTTAACAGCTAAAAATTCTAGATCGTCTTCATTGATACATTTTTGTCACTAAGTAGGCTAGGATGGAAATAGAACCCTCATCAAAGTGTTATAATTAACCTTGATCTCTTTCTTCAATAAAATTTTTAGAAAGATTAGGATTCTAAATGTGACAACCTGATTGCAAGTTGCACTGAAATACCATGTCCTAATCTGAGTTTGAGAGTTACTTCGCAACTCTTGCATTACGTCAGCATTTAATCCGCAGAAGCGAACCAAAAGTTATAGCTGGCGTAACAGATTTATTGAAGTAGGTAATGACAGTTTAGGAGGAATTAATTCCGTGGATCGAAGTTTTCAGACTTAAGATTGATTGGAGAGTCTCATTTAAGCCAATTCCAAATTCAAAGTGGAGTAATTGAAGTTTCTACTGATGCTGGAAAAAATGACGTCTTAGTCAAAATGAGAAATGAAACTGATTTAACTAAATTAATGAAATATTACGGAGATTATAATATTTAAGCTGGATGCAGTATGAACTTCAAATTGCTACATGTGATCTAATTCTTACAAATTAACTAAACTTTTTTTCTTTTAGAGGTAAATCTTGAAATTTTTATTTATAAAAAGTAATTATTTTCAACTTATCTATTCATATTTTCAAATCCTTCTAAATCGTACGCTACGAATTTATAATGTTCTTTAATGGAGAGAAACATGTTAAATCTTTAACGGTTGAGAAATAAATCAGTAACTTTCTGATACATTGGGAACTTTTCCCTGCAGCCTTCTAAAATACCTGCCTAATCATGAAGTATACCAATAAGAGCGAGTAATAGAAAAGTTTATTAAATTTTCGTTTTCGAAAAAGTAATTTTCCTCACAAATTATGTTAAATAAACTTTAGATTGGTAGTATAATAAAGCAGTTATACATAATGGGAGTAGAATGAGCTGCATTTTTCAGGAAATTGAAGTAATATACGCAGAAATGTGCAAATTTGAAAGTGATTACTGATTCGAATAATTTTGGAAAAAAAGTCTGAACAATAGCTCCGTACATCTCAAACTTTTTCCGCGCATGTTTTCAAATTTGGATAATTTACGCCCACGTGCAAATTCTCTGCTTTTTTCGTGCAATAATTTAGACCTCTTGAGTGCTGCTCCATCGGGAATTTCGTGAATTATTTCTTATTTCGCTCCACCCACTAGCGATTCTCGCTATCAGAAGAACTCTCTTTCTTCTCATGAAATATTTTTCGTGACAAAGAGACTAAATTGGAATAGAGTGAAACTTTGTACGTCGAAAATTGAATGAACTACTTTTTCTCGCGAATTCAAAACTATCGATTTAGGGAAGTTTAGTTGTTAATTTTAGTTTAGACGAGATTTATTTTAATTATTTGTGTATAATATTAAGATAACTATTAAGGATTTAGATAAATAATATTGAAGTATTTAGATATACTGTAAATAAGTAGTTTAGCGTCTGTTTTATATATACTTTAAACATTGGAAAATATTGAAGTAACTTCTAAACAAATGTTGAATCTATGAAATTATTTTGATAATGAAATTTAGTTGTCTTTTACCCTACTTTCTAGTATAAAGTATTTCATGTGACGTTTCTTATGAATGAACACGTCCCACTATATTCAAGTAACATTCATATAAATTAATTATGTACGTAATGAATATACTTTTCAAAATATGAAAATAAATAGAATTGTGATATCGTATATTAATATTTATTCTGTATATTTGTTATCATCATTGCTAATTGTGTTAATGGCTCTATTTGCCTATTTTAATGTGATTCCAATGAGATATTTTGGAAAAAAGTGGATATTTGAGTAGTTTGATAACTAATAAAACATTCTTTAAACGTTCGAAAGAGAAAAAGAAACTATAAGGTAGTGCATCGGATAATCCTCAATGAATGAATAGAAAATAACTCGTTTTTACGGCACCTCTAACTTACCTATCCGTGCCCATATTTTTCCGGCAGTTCGTTTTTAACGATTAGGCCTCGTAGCCAACGTCATAAAAAGGGCTATTTCACCTTTTCGAAGAAACTTTTCCGTCGACAACCGGATGAATTTGAGGGGTTGGAGGTCCTCAACACAATGGAGCAAACCTTCATTTCCTCCGAGTTAACGAAGCGGCCGTAATAACTGCCCACCAAAAAAGCTTCCTTCCCTTACATCCCGTAATGCGTGTGTGTGTGTACGTGCTAAAATAACTGCGAATACAATTGACAGATTTTATAAATGAAGAAGTATCCAAGCGGAACTTACAAAAACTTTAATTATTAATTGAACTGAGCTTAAAATAAATCAGAAATAAATGGCCCTATCAATAGTACTTATTAGAGAAAGATATTTCTAGTTTAATTTCGTACTTAAAGAAATAAGATAAACACCGGCAATCTAATTGTTAGCTAATCTCATAAAGAAAATAAAAGATTCACGGTCGAGAGAAGTTTGTGGCTAGTAAATCAAAAGCTAATTTACATTAATGCATTATAGTAATCGCTTATTCATATCTTTAAACTAATATTAAATGGTTTTATCGACGTAAGAATTATTTCAAAGAAAACTATCGTAGAGATGGGTCAAAGCAATGAAAGTAGGATTTAAAGGCGAACCAGTTTGACCTCACGCGTTTGTCCTAATTTTAGTGTTTACTTTGAGAATAGGATTATGACTTTTATGGCTGAAGAAGTAATGGTCGTTTGCTTCTTAAAGCGCCTTTCGTCCTGGTTCTTAATTCTATGAATTATAAGAGCATGGAGAGAATTTCTGAAGAATAGCAAAAGATATTATCTAAATGAAGATTAAGCTGTTAGGAATTTTATGTGAAACTTTGAATAAAAAGTAGATGGAACCAATTTCAAAAACGTATGAGATTTTGATGTTTATCTTTCTTTTCATGCTGATAGTTTTGCTGAATTCTTGGAAAAGGAATCGTTTATCTCATTTAAAATATCCCATCTTGGAGATCGATTTTATCTGAAAACAAACGTACGAAAGTTGGCTTTTCTTGAATTGGATTAAATGCAGAAACGGGGAAATACGTAACGGAAATTTTGGTAAGCGTCATTGTGGTAAAACGCTAATGCTTACCTCAAAACAAAAATTCTATTAAAAAAATACGTAAAGAAAACTTTTAGGAAATGGCATAAGGCAATCATTTCAAAAACACGATTGTAGAAATCTCATATCCAAGCATTCCACTTACTTGAGTCACAGTCCAATAAACGTTTCCAAACACTGCAAACTATTCCACATCCTCTTTTGTAACTTACTAAAAAATAAACAAAGAGCTTTATGGGGTTTTTGAACAGAAATGAGGTTTGATTATTAAAGGAGATGGGAATTTTCCCGTTATGTGTTTGCTAAGAAAATAAGTTAGCAAAATCATTACTTTAGTATGGGATTATTGCCAACTGACATCGGTGCTGTGAGGTCAGTTTTAATAGTAATGGAATATGCTTGAACGTTAATATTAAGTTATATCGGTTGCATATACTAATATAATGGAATTTGCGTAAAACATATTATTATACTTTTCATTACACAATAAGGATTTTTATACGTGATGACTGCCACCTGGCCTATTGCTATCTGCGGTTATTAAGCAGTATATAAATAAAAAATACTTTATAATCAAAAGTTTTCATGACAGTGTCGGGAATAATCCATACATCATACATTCTTATTCAGGATAATAATTAGTTCGCGGATGATACTAAATTAAGTTTGTCTAAATATATTTTTATAATAATATTATTTCCATACGTATGTATCTAAATGTACCCTTTCTATTTCTATGAATATAATGATTGGAGATTTAAAGTACTAAAAACATTTAAAGCAGAAGAGAATTCTATAAGCACATATTCTCTCTAAGACTACGAGGAAATTTCTCATTAGTATATTTATTATTCTTAATGCATTCTATAAGTATCAATCTTATAACTTTAAATTCTTGGTATCCTCAGTGATATTTTTTTTCTTCACTCTACCTAATTATATATGAAATATCATTCAGTGTCCAAATTTTGCAAATTTATATAATGAAATTGACCTTTTCCTATGATTTATGTTATGGAAAATACTTTCTATCATTTCCCTCGACATGTTCAAAAGGCAAAATGAATTCCACGAATCCTTAGAGAGAATGGGGTCTCTCAAAGGATATAGATATGGGTTTGAATAAAATGGATAGGAATATCTCACAGTGATACGACAACTTTCGAGAAATTTTGTTTTCTGGGCATGATTTAGATAGCACAAAAAAACTAAAGAATATTCTATAAAATTTACTTCGACACCTATTCCTCCTAAAAGTTTTCTCGGAAAAGTTATAATCCGGAGATGAATGTAACCTGAGGGCTATTAATCATTTTTCATGTTATTTTATAAATAAATATATTCTATAATGCCATATTATAAAAGGAAATAGTAGCTAGAGAAATGAATGATTTTTTAATTTCAAGGTATTTAGGTTAAGTATGCCCCAGAGCTATCATTAATTTTACAATGCAACCTCTATATACGAGATTGTTATTAACATTGATAGATGTTCTAATAACTTCAACTGTAGATATATGATGTCTATTTCAATGTTAAAATTCTTCTTATTCTCTTATCTTATAGTAAACATTTCTAAAGATAGGGTACAAAAACATTGAAATATATATTTAATATTGTTTGAGAATATTATGATCAAAACGTGAGGATATTGAATATTTATAACAAAATATATTCTATGTATTTCCTCTCTAAAACAAATATGACTTATAAACACTATCAAAACAACAAACTATGAGAGAATATTCTGCAAATAATCAATTATTCATCCGCATTGAAAGAGAGGGAACAGAAACTGGCAGTTGTTTGGTACGCGATGGAACATGAGTATATATTGAACTGAATATTCCCTATGCCTACGACATTAATAGGGGGTGCTGATATTCTGTCACTATCCCATCGGGATCGCGTCGTAAGAAAGTTCTATGGCAAGCGTCTGCATGCATGAACAATAAGAAAGCTCACTCGGTTGAATTCCACTGGGAAACATGCGATTCTGTATCCACAAACAGTGCAATACCAGTGGGAATATAGAAGGAAACGTTCTTTCGAAACAAACATCTCGGCGTATAAAATTCTATCTCTATGTAGTAACGTTTTTTAAATGCCACGAGCTTCGTACCGCAGCTATGATTGAGAATGAACTTGCGTCCTTGGAAACTGAAGAAAATCTCAGTACTCCACGGTTCCCTTAGTGTAAATTATTACCAACTTCTTTGAATATGAATGATGAATGGATGATAATATTCCCTTAAGTTTGGTCCATTATAAAGGTATCGAATGACATCATATTTGTGCTATCCTCATGCTTGAACTGAATGAAGTAATTTTGAATGTTAATTGTTCCCCCTTCATAATGGAGAACAACCACGAAGTAAAAGCCGAGTTAGCTGAGGGTATGAATATTAATTTGGGGAAGTGATGATGTATTCTTTAATTTTGCAAGAACTTTGATCAAATTTGTCTGATAGGTAAATATTTGAAATAATTTTTATTTAAAGTTTATTTGAAATCTCCTTCATTTATTATTAAAATTAATTATGATGTATGTGAAACTGAAAACCCCTGTAGAAATTTATGATAATATCATCAGAAAATCGCTAATTTGTAAATATAGAGAATTTAAAAGTAAATTATTACACATTTTAAGTAGATTATTGTATAATGCATTCGAACGTATGCTATTAAATTACGTTAATTTAAAAGCTTCCTTCTCCGTATGAGAACTTCCCCTTTAACAGAAATTGCCTGAATGAGTGCCATCTTTACTTTTAATTCTTTCTACTAGATTCTCAAAATGTTTACCTGTTAATTACTTTTAATGGCATTCTTTTATCCAACACTCTCACTCCCTTCGCATTGAAATGAACCCTTCAGAATACTTCTTTTGTCTCCACTCGTGTCCTTGCCCATAGTTTTCTCTTTAATCCCACCTCCATTATTCATTCATATATTTGCGTCCGCTTTTAGTGGATTTCATGATACATTTTCCGAATTCCACCCACGAATCAACCATTTCCACGGATGGATATAGATTTCCTCTGTGTGAGTCGACGCACGGGGCGAATTTCACTTTCTTACTCGCGGATCCCTTTTAAGGTACGAGATATTGAGGGTATTTATCACTTCTGCTCTTCACGTATTTATTTACGTCATAAAGGAAACATAACTCGATGAATGATAGTTCTATTAAACATACTGGGTTGGTGATTGCTTCTCAAATTGAAACACTAACAAGAAATTTTTTATAAAAATATAATAGTTATTTCGATAGACGTAAAGTCCAATATTTTTATCAACTCTAATATTGGTCACGGTATACTTTCACAATTAAAGTTTATTTTTTTTTCGATGAACTTTAATAAGGAGTTCTCAGGTCAAGAATTAAAAAAGTTCATATGTAAATAGATATTTTGACGTTAGCAGATATTGTATTTATATCTAATAAAGTATGAAATACTGGGAAACGTGCTCTGCTAACGCCGATAAAATCCTCACATTTCCTTCCCAATGTTTGCGTTGTTATTTCATTCTATTTAAGTACCTCTGTTTTAATTATCTTCGGGTAATTCCAGTTGGTAATGAGGATGAAAGTTGAAGGATTGTTGGAAGCTTAATTATGCAAGACTTTGTAAGAAAAGGGGCTTCAACAAAAAGGCAGAGTTTCAAGTAAGAAAAAAAGGCTTTCAATTGTTAAATAAAGAGAAAGAAAAAGTTCACTGAGTGGGCATGACGTTGGATAATTATGCAATGAAATGGCTCACGCATAATCTTGAACTTTAGACAATTATCCAGTGCGCACTTTTAGATTAATTTTAATTTTTATATTCTTGGGACACTATGTCATCATATAAAAAATAAGCTCGCGTTCACTTCATCAAGCAATTTATCTTTAGGATGTCAACGCTTGTTGTTTTCACATTAATCCAGTCGTAAAGACCGTGAAATATAGCTTGGACTATTACAGCAGAGCCACAATGGTAAGACTTACTTTATGCCGAATGCAAAGTGCTAATTTTCCTTTAGGCATTCGAAGCATTTTGGAGGAAAGTACTCATTTGCATTCGTCAGAAAATTGAGAGATGGAGCTTATCTTAATAGAAATCTGAGCATAAGCTTATCTTTCCCATTCTAATATGGCCTTTCTCATTTTCCTATCCCATTCCCAGTTTCTCAAGGAAATTGGAATCACATCCATTTTGAATCACCTAACCTTGAACACGTAGCAAAAATCGATTTTTCTTCGAAGTATGGCAAAATTCAGAGAAAAATTCGAGATTGCACTCTTACACTACTGCACTTCACACTTTTTGCATAAGAGAACGATATCATATTCGTACATGGCACAGCATGCATCCTGAGATAAGATTTCCTTCGTCCTATTAAATATTCCATCAAGAAAGTAAACCAAGAATATGAGGACTTACCGAGAATGGCCTCAAATTTGAAATGCGTTTGGATGGATTGAAAATTTATCATTTTACGGCAGCAATCCTACACGAGTCTCTAAAATTACATCAAAGCATGCAGAAGGAAAAAAGATACATGCTGGAGAAATTTAAATTTCAGTATTATGATCAAAAATCTCAGTAACAAAATATTTACAAATTTTTCGTTGACTGAGTTCCCTCCGTGTTTGTTAAACTCAATGTATATAAAAATAGTTTTCTGTAGGTTTTCTATTTTATATTTACTTAGAATTATTTACCATAGATATGGATTTTAAAAATTTATAGTGATGTAAACGTGTTATAAGATATTTGAATTTAAAAAATATTTATCATCATTCTATTATTTAGAAGACCCAGCATTTATCGACAGTAAAAGTAACCGAAGAAAGTTAATGATATTGAAAGGCTTTCAAAAGGAGCAAAAGTACTGATTATAGAGTTAATGACTATAAACTAGAGATATTTGGCCTAATTGGTTAGTCTCTGTTTGTCGCTGTATAAAGTAATGTATATTAAAACTGATGTTATATATAACTGAAGTTATATAAGGATATAGAAATTCAGCAATTTTTAAAGGGGCGATAAAGTGTAGTTTTATTAAAGACCATGAGTCAGATCCTGTGTATATTTATGAGAATTGTACTCCATTTATTTTAAAGATTCCGAGACATTCACATGCAATTAAATCTGAGAACCTCCTCAAGGAAAGAGAGCGAATAAATTCTATGTGAGTTTGCTGTTTTTAATATCTTTAATGCTCTACATGAAGATTCCCTTCCCTTCTGTTTCGTCAGACGTCTTTTACACTTCTTCTCATCAACCGCATCTCCGTTAGATTCTAAAAAATTTTGCTCCTTGAGTATGAAAAAACAACAGTATGATGGCGATAAAGTCTCACGACTTTTATTTCTAAAATAAATGGAGTTATTAACTCAGGAAACTATTTTCTGACTCTAAGTTCATCTTGGGAACCTTGAAAACGTTTTAAAAGAGAGGAAAATTCTAAACATCCTTGTATTTTAAAGTATTTTTGAAATCAAATATAATGTTTGATGCATTAAAATGCACAACTTTTCCTCCATTCCATTAAATACAGTGTAGATTTATATTATTATCATTATATATACATACCTAAAATTATAATGGCATTTTTTCTCTGAAACCAAAACACAATTATCGTTTTGCATGTTGTAATAACGTACTTTTCATAAAATTACTCTAAATTTCGATTTAAGCAGTATAATCAATTGATAAATTGTGAAATTAGCTGTTTTTATTTCAGGAAAGCGATTTAAGTAGAGAAAATATTGTACAGCAAATTATCTCTTAGCAGTTCTGTTTATTTCAATCTCAAAAAGTCTTTCAATCGGAATTAAGAGCACGAAAATTAATTTCGCATCCATTTCGCACAAACAAACAATGATGGTGTTAATGAGCAAACGTTTTCATCAATTGGTGAAAGTCCCGAAACTCGAGCCAATGTCGCTGTTCCGCTCAACGATAACAAAATTCAGAGGATTACAGCCGCAGCTTTAAAAAAACGATATCTTGAACGATTTTTTACTCGAAATCTGTGTATCGAATAAAATGTTAAGCGTAATATTTCGTAAGACATGTGTCTAGGATAATATTCTGCTGTGAGAACGATGTTGAAGGCATTTCATTTATACAAAAATTGATAATATAATTTTGCAATTTTCCCGTTAATTATCTACGAAAAACGGGATAAAAGTTGAGCATTATTTTTTGTTTGTTTCTTCTAATTAACGCCGAGAGAACCTCCTTTGACGAGACAGTTGACGATTCTATGTTATTTCAATTTATGATGTACTATTTTTATCCTTTTTTCTGTCTCATCTTCCTTAAATTGAAAATTTCTCGTTTTCGAGTTATATCGTTGCGTTTCAGCAAATTTGAGACATTGTCCACATCCAGTGAATAAGAGAGAATATAAAGAATGCCTAAATGTAGTATATAGAATGAATATCTCCTTTTATGACATCATAATTTAATGGTAGTTTAGCATTGAAATCGAAAATTGATTTTCACTATATTATTTCTTATAGTATTAATTTTATTGTAAATTGTATTGCCTATAAAATTCTTAACTTACCAAAAGTTGGATCCCTGAAAAAGCACGTACAGCTACTTATTGGCTGTGGCTGTAATGCTATAATTCAGTCGTTATTATCATAAATCGATGCCCAAGTTCTAAATTTACGAATACATTTTCGTCTAGTAACTGTTTGCATCTATAATACTTCATCTTGTAGCCTGGAAAACTCTCTTACATGATGTAAAAGCGGACGATACACAATTTGCACACTGGAGAAACTTTGATACGGAAAATCCTTGAAAATCTGTCCAAAGAAGGAAATATTTTGCTTCTTAAATCGAGTTAAAGTTTCCTTTGAGAGAAAAAGCTTATCGAGATGATTTTATAGAAACTACTAACAATAACTCGGATTACAAAGGATAAAGAATATCTGCTTCAGTACGAAATTCATTTATTTATCTACTTTTATATGGGGCTGCCACTTTGTTATTGGATCGAATAAAAGATGTAAGATATTCTTACGTATTCAGATGAGGCTATTACCTAGGGGGATGTATTTTATAAGAATAAAGTGAAAACAAACTTTCTTTCAACCAATTTGCTCTGGAAAGATTAATGGACATTTGTACAAGAAAATGGGAAATGTATAATATCGAATGTCGCTATAAGATAAGAACGTTAAATGAATCACTCATTTATGTGGATTAATGAAATTGGTAAAGGACCTAATAGTCAGAATTTGAAAGGAACTTTTTATGCGGAGTAAGATAAATACCTAAATTCTAATATGAGTAAATGTTTTAATTCTATGTTGTATTATCGTATTACTACTTACTTAAAACGACTATAGCTACATTTAACTCGATGTAAATCAATTATTGTTATAGATGCGATGAATGAAAGTAAGAACAACAATTTTTCATATCAATAATAAACCACGTCTATTTCTTCCGTAAATAACAGGTTTTCTTTAATTTATTCTAATAAAATTTGACCTAATTCATAGGAAATTGTTTCACATATAAAATATATTGCTAAGTATATTCATGTATTATTATAGCGATAATATTACTAAATATAAGTAGAAAATTAAAGTTTTTGTGTTTCCTCTGATGAAATTTATGCTTAAAAATTTTTATATTATCGAAAGCTATATCTGATATTTGAAGAGAGATTCATAAACTAATTTCGAATTTGGAAGACTCTTGGAATTGCTGTCTCGAAAAAATAAAAGAAACAATCTCATGCGAAAGTGACCGGAAAAAGAAGCAAAAACAGGAAATCGGAAGAATATTTGATGAGAACAGAAAAATTCTGTGAAAGGTGTAAGTGGCGGAAGCTATTTTGGAATTGAAACTTTTATATTCTGATACTCGAAGGGCACTTCATGTTCCTTGAGGAACGATTCTTCTTCGACTTTAAACGTAATCAAAGCAGTTTTGATAAAAAAAAATAATTTCTGACTTGTTATTAAAACCTTTAAAATTTTATCAATTAATCTCACATTGATAATTTTCATTTCTTAACCTGTGAAAGAAAGTATCACAGAGGATGCAATAATCTTTATTAAACCCTTCATTCACAATCTTTGTAGCCCTATCCATCGACAAACAATTATAAATAAAACTATTAATATTTAGGAAATAGTTATAATTAAATTCCATATTTTCAGAAAAGAGGAAACTTTGAGTTAATCGTAAGCATACTCCGGTAGTATTTTTATCTTACCTTCAATTCCATATTTTTTTCATATGTATACTTTTATTTTATTTAAAGAATTCACTGTCTACTCATGAGACATCACAAAGGAAGGATTTCTTAGAAGTCCTTCTATCTCAAAGCAAACAGTCATATCCCATCTTTTGCCTTCTGGGCTTTTTGGGGACACATCACTTTTAAAGTAAAAATAGTCTCTTCATCCTAATACTAATTTCAGAGTTGCTTCCTTCAGCTACTATGAAATAAACATCAAAAGAGGGAAATACTAGATAGGTTAATAACCTCCTTTTAGAAATATGTCAGAAGAACTTGAGATATTGTTTTTCAAATAATTATAACCAAATTATATTGGGTATTCGAGAAATATCAATGCCTCTATATAGTGCAATATATAGATAAATGTTCAAGAAAATTTGTATGAATTGAGTCCTTATAAATTATTCAGCGTTATTATGTCATAAAATATAAAATTCTCGGAACATTTTTGGCTTAAATGTGCCTTTTTGTGTTAATTCTCAAAAATATTGAGAATAATTAACTCTTTGAATTTTTTTAATCGAAAATATTAAAAAGATCAAAGCAATTTTCCAATTGAGGAATAATTTACGTAAATAATCCATAAGATGATAAAAACAATATAAGTAAATGCTTGAGGGTTCGTTTGAATTTTTAAAGAATTTTAAATCGAATATGAATTAATAACTATTAAGTTTCAATTTTATTTCTTGTAAAATCACTCAAAAGAAGGCTAGGCATCTTCGGTATGAGGTCAGCCTAAGATAATTCTCATACAAAAGATGGATATTGAATGAGGTTAAAAGGTTAAGAGCCCTAGTTCTAATTTGCTTAACACTCCAACTTGCTCTGACCATTTACCTCCATGATCCTCGAGTTGTTCTAACCGTTTACGTTTGCGTGAAATCATTAAGAAGTGTAGTTCGGGAGAATTTATCGCCATGTGTAATGCGGTTCTTTCAACCGAGCTGCTGTTTTGCACATCCAGAACCTCATAGAGGCGCTTTTAGTCCACAGAAAAAATAAGTAGAGGAATTCCCTCTGAAATTTTTCTAGGTTAACGCTCTTGCGTGCAATAGAACCCATCTTCGTACCTATTTTCATTTTTTAAGGACACAATATTCCTATTTATATTCTATATGGTTTTAAGATTCTAAATTTCTCTAAAATTTGCATCTTGTAACTAGATTTTCATAGTTATTACTATTCTTCAACCTTTTTCAGTGATAGTTTTAGCAATCTACTGGTATTTTGAGTATCGCAATAACATTAAATTGTTCAGACTGTGAATAAAGGAGTTGAGTATTTGAAAATAAAACAATCGAGATGCGAACTGTCTGTTAGACAGAGGGAAGCATTTCCATTCTCATTTCTCAAACATGACGTTTTCCTTATTGAGAAATTGTTCCATCTTCTATAGCAGAGATATTTTGTGAGCTCATAATTGTCGAATAAACGATGCATGAAATTTACATCAATTCCGGAGCAAACACCCTCTTTCTAAATAACGTTTCCCGATATCCAATTCTGCCGTAGGGTCATCCACCCAACCAATATTGCTGAGTAAATCTCTTCTTTATGATACCACTCTTCCATTGCCACTTGGAAGCTAAGCGATTCTCCAGATTTATGTTTGGGATAGAGTTCATTTCCTCGGCCCAAACGAACGACCTCATGTGATTTTTATAGCTACGAATCGATATACCTGTTGTTGTTTTTCGATTCAGTGATTTTTTAAAATATCAAAGTACATCTTTAGTAGTTAGAACCGAATATTTCTGATAATTCTAAATGTAACTTCTTTTTTATGTTCTAAACTCTTCCATTGATTTACTAATTCTATATCTATATAGAAGGAAATTATTTTTATAATCAGTACTTACTAGCGTAGGTTGGTATAATGCCATGGTAAAAGAAATAACAAACTTGATAATTATCAATTTTAATTTTCCTTTTAAATGATTAGCAGGAATCAATTCCGATGGTAAATTAAAACCCCATCCTGTGAATACCATGTTTATTAATTTTCCTTTGAGATTATTTTTGCTGTGATAAGGATTTGCGCACCTAACGATGATGACTTTTAAGAGACTGAAATATAAACTGTGATTTAATTTCGTCCAACTGTACAGTTTTGTCGGAAAGCCTCGTCACACTTTATCACATTCAAATGATAGCGAGGAGGCATTTTTATAGTGAAGTATAAAAAGAAAGATTTGCATATCTCCATTGGCTTAGTGATTCACTTTTGGTTTTCTTTATTATTTTTTATAGAATTAATCGACTTGCAATTAGAAAACCCTAGTTGTTTAGTCAATTATAGTTTATAGTATAGGAAAGTTAAAGGGATAATTCAATTACAACTATCATCAAGGGAAAATAAGTTTTAATACTTCTATTACTAATTGGGTACGAGAAAACTTTTCTGACTACGTAAACATTTCTCGAAAGCTTTTTATAGATATCAATTATTTATCTTCCAAACTTGAATGGAGTGGAAGAGATGAAATTAATCAACATCGTCTTGGGTATTCATCTGTTTTATTATGATGAATTTTTCTTCTTCCGCTTCAAATTAGACTCTGGATCTGTGATCTTTATAAGACAGCGATATACTTGAGGCAAAAATGAGCCAGAATCTGAGAAAGCAGTTAAAGAAAGTTTCTATTGGATTTGAGGACGTACAACGGAATGAGAAATCTAATTAATCTCTGGCCTTTATTGAGGGAGGTTATACAGAAAGAAGTTTTAGTCGATCTAAGGAAGATTGCACGGAATATATATGAGCGTAATACTTTTAATTAGTTTCCGTTGACTCCTTGTTGAATCTTTTCATTTGATTATCTATGGGTTGATAGAATATTTTCTTTGAAGAATGATTGCATCTACAACGCAATTAATAGGATATATGGCATTTTATATAAAACGAGCAGATAACGAGATGGACTCACCTAATAATTGCTCTTATATTTAAAAATAACACGAGTTTAAGACGATAAATAGCTTGAGAAATATCCCTCTATTGTTGACAGAAGTTTTCTGTTTATAATTAAAACTTTTTACATAATCACATCTAAATACTATGAATATTTAGGCAAAAATGCAAAAGATTAACTTTTGGTTAAATTGGAATATTTTCAAATTCTTTCTGATCATGTCCTTCTTTCAATTTCAGATTTATTTCATTTAATAGCTAAGTACGCATGTGTATGTTTCTGAGATAGATTAGTGATAATAAAATCTATATACTATCAATATATCTAATGTATGTATTTTACATGATATCAATATACGCTTCCATTTTACTTATCCTAAAAAAATTCTTAATTAAAGCTGATATTATATTTACAACGTAATCAGTAATTTAAGAATTATATTGTACAGCATAACCGCAAAACTATAAACACCTTTTCGTCATACATGTGTTAAAATATGTCGTCCATCGTTGGTCCAAAGCTACCTCTATATTTCAGGGTTTACCTTTTAGAGCGCCACTGGAAAAGTGGCAAGATAAATTCGTTGTGCGGTTTTGACGTAGAGGATGGCCAAGTGACGGTGGGATTTGGTGAGGACTAGGTTGAAACTTGTTTCTCACTTGCATGCATCAAGGGAGATCTTAATGATGCTTAGCTCAGCTTAAATTATAAATCCTTTGAATCTGAGAAACTTTCGAAGGAAGTAAGAGGAAGGAGTTTCCGGTGAAGCGGTATTTAGGAGAGAAAACCTCGGATGTGTTGAAGGAAGATATAAGAGATATGGGTTTAAATCCTCAATAATACCTCCCTCGAGATGAAAAGATTTCTTTGGGAAGATGTTAAGATTCTAGACTAACCGTACGAATTCAGGTCTTTTGGAAACGGATTTTTATCTTACTTTGTATCGTTGATGTTAGGAATCGAATCCCTGAAGTTTTTTTTCTATCATCCTACTTTCTCCGCAAAACTAAATCACATTCTTAAATTTTTTGTTGAAATCAAATTCTCCGTAATGTTACGTATTTAATGGTGGATTTTTCCCATCCAAAAAATATACATTCAGATTCGTAAGTCCCGCTTCATAAATTGACTTTCAAAATCACTGCATATCTCGCGGCAATTATTATAATTACACATCAACTTTCTCTTTCAAGAGTTGTAAATGACATTCATATACATGCCGATTGAAAAAATAACTTTGAGGTATAAATTTTGTGCGAGCATATTAAATCTAATGGGAAGACGCATGGATAAGACAAATAATCCATAAGTCTACAGTGTAAATCTAAGATGCTTTTCTATTAAAATTTCATTTCAATGTTTGTATTTCGTTGTAAATAATTTAGTATTTCATTCGTAATTTTTGCCTTTAAATTCATAAATATCGTAGAATTAAAAAAAGGCCAAATCTATAAGTGATTAAAATTATTCATCGAATTGTGTTATTAATAGCGATTAACCTTTAGAGAAATCGTCAATTCGTGGAACAATTATTCTAATATTCATTCTACTTATGGTAAAATGTTGATTGAGATATTGATTAAGATATGTCTTATTCTAATTTTAGTTTTTAAAACTTTATAACTAGTGATAAGTACCTTCCATCGATTCAATCCACTGAAAAACCCATTCAAAACTTACTTTAACGTACATTTTTAAAATTTTCATAATTAATTATATTATCTTATCATCAAAATCTTTTTTGAGTAATAGCTGCTATGTAAGGCTTTTAGCGGTTATTTTTCCAAGAGTACCAAATGGAAATCCAATGTCTTTAGTGCAGAAAAAGGGCGTCAGAAACCAACTGCCTTAGTGTGGAAGATCCTTTTGGGAGGGCAAATTGCATTATTACATAATTAGTGCGTAAACCCTGAGATGAGCCAGAAGAGAAAATTCTCGTAACATACGAGGGCAGAAAACGGGTAATAAAACATTCAGATTACGCATTTAAGACTCAGAGATTTAGCCTAAAAGGGAAGAAGTAGCACTCGCTTGAGGGAATGCCTACATTTTAATTAAGAAAGAGTATGGAATAAGTTAGGCAATTTTATAATGTAATTCTCAGCATTAGTGCCTAACATGAGCAGAACCTTGCATAAATATTTGCTTGAGAATTTATATCAACTGGAATTAGATAAGAGGTAAGGTAAAACATTAATATTAAGAGGTCGTAACTTTATCTTTAATTGCTCACATAACTCTTGATATCTTTCTTCGATAGTTTTGATATCTAAAAGTACATACTTTCACCTTATCAATTTCTTAAAATCATATGCACGTGTTTCTAAATATACGAAATATTTATTAATAATTAATTTTAATACAAAATTATTCTTTTGTTACCTAAAGCATTAAGTTTAATATATTTCAGAATATTTGTTTGCCATTTGTTGCTAGGCGAGAAAAACTTTTATTCTTGATGCATTGCGTTGCCAAGTGAGAAATGGATGGATTCCATTATTGATGTGAGCTTTTTAAACTCCATGAATATTTTATTGTTCCCTTTCTCTCTTAACATCGGTGATTAAAACAGACGCCCTGAAAAAATCATCAACCTTTTTCCCGTACATTGCTTATTCCATCTTTTACTGTTTCAGACTCTCCTTAAAAATAGCAATATATTTCATCACTGTACTAATGTAAAAATCCGATTAATCTTTCATCAACCATAGTTTTCCTAAAATATTATTAGTCTACAACTATAAGAGGCATTGCATCCTGCTTCTTGTTCGATCATTATTAGATTATTCATATTTTGATATATATTATTCTCAAATCCTATACGAAAATTATTCGAACAAAAATAATATTCTTTTTGCACATTGTCAAGTTTTTCTGAGTTCCATAACGAATTCATAAATCCAGGCGGTGAAAGTCCACAATCGCTAAATGGAGAGACAGGTTATATCTCCTCGAAGGAGCATTAGCAGTCGAATCAAATGACCCTTACGAATCCCTAAGGAAAGGGATCCCAGAGGAAAGCGAAGCAGTGGTGCAAATTTAACCTCTTGTTAGTTGACGTGTTGGGTTTGATAAATTATTAAAGTCAATCGTTTAGCTGTGAAATAAGCTTGGATTTAGATTTTAAGAAAAACATATACATTACTCACTCATATAAAAAAATTATCTTCTTTAAAACTATATACTTAATGATATGTACTTTAAATTCAAATATCAACAGTTATATTTTAATCGATGTACAAGTCGTTTAATTCCTTTAAACCTTCTTCTAGTCAAAGTTTTATTTTACTGAATTTCAGTATACATTTTATATAAAGTATCAGTAACTGTATATACTCCATATAAAGTTACTGATACAGTTTGAACTATACGAATTATTGATTTTCGAACGATTGGAGTTATGACATGAGGGAATATTAATTAAATTGGGAGATAATGCCTTATAATTTGTTGTGATTACCTAATGTATATTGATCAAACGATATTGCTAATGTCTGATTTAATGAGAGTCAAGTTTGTTATATTTAACAGTACTTACTGTATGTTCCGTTTCAATTAACTATAGTTTTATCACCACTGTATTTATAAATATCTAATCTTTGAGGCTAATCCATAAATAAAATATAGTAGTTATGTATTAATACAAACAATTCCTTTCAAATATCCCAAAATAATCGTGCTAATGAATCACTCAACGTGAACTAATATGCGCAGCGTTCATTCATATTATAATGGTTTACGTATTTAAAATAATAGGATGAGATATCTTTGTTAAATGTATCAGGCGGCTTATGTGAGTCAAATTTAGTTCCGCTGGCATCAATAAAGTGGATAAATAGAAATGAAAGGACAAAGTAACAGATTGTACAGATATCCTGCAGCTGACTCAATCCACCACACAACAAACTTCAGCGAATGCTTTTGAGTTTCGTCCATCCATTCCCTTAATCATCATTCGCATAACTTTTTAACCGAGGAAATTTGTATTTAATTTGAAATCTCACAATCTCAAAACGTGGGTGTTCGTCCTTATCTATCGATTTCGAATTTTTGGCTTTAGAATGAATAAGATCTGTTTAATGGGAGCCCGAGCTTCCTGGGAATCGTCCTTTCTCTTATTTCCAATAAATAGTCTTTTAATCTCTGAAAATAATTAATTTTGTCCATAATAATCAGCAAGTCATTCAAATTAATCTGTTTGAACTTATAATCTATTCGTTCCATTCTCTGAAAAATAATAGGTTCCATTTGAATTGTTGATGAAAATAAAATTTGAGGGTTTTATAATACGGATGCTCTACATTATAAATCAGAGTATATTCATTAGAGATAATATTGCCGCCATGAAATAAATTGAAAATGTGTTCTCTATTTTGTAAGGCACATGTTCACCAAAGTCATTATGATGGTTAACTGGAAGGGTAATTGTTAGGTATCTTGAAGTGTATAGTAAGGGTTATGAATATTATTCACAGAATCACTTCAAAATTTCATTTCAAAGATATCTGTGACTGCAGATTTCCATAATTAGTATAGCCCATATTGTAAAAATAAATTTGAAAATTAAAGGAAAATAGAAAAATTTAGTAGTTCAAACGATGGGATAGTAATTATAGTATGGAGGCAATAAAAGGTAATAAACGAGAAAAACATGGATATATGAGAGCATCAAAGGAAAATTTGAGGAAATTAAAATAGAAAAATTAAGAAAATTATACTCTCTCTCCTGGTTTGATAATCATTGAATTATATAATAAAAACAGGAAATATTGTAAAAGCATATTTGATAAGTAAATGAATTTTTATGACATAAAAAAATGAATAGTTTTTCCTAAAGAATAAATTAGATAACTTTTTCGTGATTAAAATATTTTGAAAACTGATCGAATGATCTCTATTGCGAGTCGATAATTGAAACAGATTCTAGGAGAAATTGGAAATATAAAATTCATCATCACGGTACTCAAAAAAGCTTTTAGCTTTTATAAAGCATAGGAAAAAAAATTTGACATAATGTAGGTTGACGTTCGATTAAATATTTTAAAATAATAAGTCTATCATTTTATCAAAATTTACACTTAAGTCTTAAATAATAACATTATTTAAGATTTTAATGCAGTTTTCCAAGAACAATTTATTTTATACAAAAGGTTGAGCAAACTATTTTTCTCCGAATACGAATATAATTAAATGTTTGAAGATCTGATGGTGAGATTTATGTAGTAACGCGTGAGTAAGTAACTCATTCGTAATTCTAATCTTTCTAAATAATTTCATTTATTTTAATAAAATAAAGCAATTTAACTTTAAAAAACAATTTGACTAATTACAAGTGTTTAGGGACCGTAATGATGCAATTACGAAAATCACAATATGCATTACTATCCTCAGAAGGTAAATAAAATAGATAATTGAATGCACTTTAGACTAAAAGAGAATTATAACTGTATGCTGCACTAAATTAACTCAAACTAACTTCAAATCCGCAAACTTTGTCTGTTGCGTAGCACTTTGGCTCTCGAAGTTTGGCTGAGTGATTTTCTCTGTTTCGTCTAACGTATTTCTCTTGTCATATCAAGTTACGCGTATCAATCAACAGATGACTCCAATCCGTGCAACTAATTCCTGAATTCAATTCTTTTGACGTATCATCCATTGCGTATTTTTAAAGATAGTTGACTTGAGTTCGTTTTATCACGAAGAATGTTTAAGGTCATTTTCTAAGTGATCCATGAATAAGTCATAAAATTACGATAGTCACTTTATTGCGATGTCTTATTAAATCGAAAAACAAAAAAGAAACGTAAATATATATCTTACACACAAAGACTACGGAGAAAGCGTTTGTTGCGCTTAATAGAAAAAAAAAAGCGTTGAGAAACGTGTTCGGAAAAATGAGTTTTGAATTCAAAAGCAAATTCGAGAAGTTGCTGGAGATCTATTGAGAAAATAATTTTTTATCGTACCAATGAAACAAGATATAAGTCCATAAAAGAGAACCGCACAATCATTCAGTATCGAAGATTATTCTCGAAGGCTTACCAGAAAGACGCATCTGGGAAAATGCGATCGTGGACCGAATCCGGTGCATCATAAAATCCGATTGAGTCTGCGCGTATTTTATGTCCCTCCGGACCTAGATGTAACCGGAAGCGGTCCCCATTGGAAAGAGGATTGGAATAAAGTACGTGGCACTGCGGTTTGAGCTCGTGTGGTTGGGCTGACTGTTCAGCCGATTTCAATTAACAAGATAAGGAGCGGATTGGTCCAACCCTTGGGATAAGCAACCCCTTGAAAATCATGATCATGGTTGGTTCACCACTTGTGGGTGGTATAACCAGATGCGGAATTTGTCCTTACCGTATCCTTCGGAACGACCTGAAATTATTAGTGCTGACTATACCCTCTTACGGATGAGGGACTCTGTCCGAAATTGCCTACGTGTTCATCCCAATGGAGATCATCTGACGATTGCTTATCTGGAAGAAGATTCGTAGTCTTTAAAGGTAACGGTTGGACGCATGTCAATTTGATGGCCTCCAAAAAATATTAGTCAGCTGAAGAAACGTGTTCGCTGTGGTCAATAACCAAAAAGGACTTTTATGAACCTAAATGTTAGTTGGCTTGGATGGATTTTAGAGTCCAATAGTGCCCATCAGTTAGAGACTATAAAGCTAAACGACTTCGTAGACACGACATTATAACAGACGGTTTACTTGTTGTTAAAATCAATCTTTTGATATGTGAGTTTCCTTGGTTACCTCAATATGTTGATTCAGTACATAGTAACAACCGATATAAAACAAAATTGAAGATAAACATTTGAATATGATTTAAACAATGAAATATTGAAAGAACATAAAAATTGACTTACAAGAGAAGTATTATTAATATTATTAGTATAATTTATAATTTTAATTTTTATGTATCAGTATAATATGAAATTCTCTTTCGCCTTATTTTTAATGTGTATTATAAATTATTTATTGGCATACATCTGTCACCGTACCACGTTGAATATATTTTAGACAGTTAATTTAATCAATATCGGAGGAATAGAGACTACCATATATTTGACTCGGAAGTAGCACTTCAGAATATTTTCATCAGAAAAAAAGTTACTTATAATTCCATCAAGAGTTAGTAATTTTCCGGGGCCTTATTGATCTAAGTTTAAATTGTTTTGTTGAAAAATAAAACGGCATTAAAATGCATGAGCGTAACCCTCCTCGTGCGTTGTTTACATTCCCTTATAATTTTCCCTTAACATTCTCTCTAATGTTTGTATTAAAGCATTCCCTTCATCGCGATCAATTAGTTTCCATTATTTAGACAATATTAACATACGTTTTCTCTCTCAGCGAATGAATTACCTTTGGTCATAAGGCTCATTAGTGAACGCCTCAATCACTGGTAAGCTTATTTCGATGTATACATTCCCCAATTGAGATCCATTAAGAGCTCGTATTTATTCTGCCGTCTCAATGGGAATCATATTTGGCGATGACATCCTCATGTAATATAAACACTTGCACAGTAGATTTCCTGCTAAAATTGAAATGGCTTCAAGTAATGTACCTCCCACATCTATCAGTCAATGAACCTAAAGTTCAATGTTTCCGAGATAGCGACTTTCTACATTCGTATCTATATTAATAGATTTATATTTGATTACATATCGGAAGAATATGACTATATATGGGTTCTGGGAGACACAATTTGATATCGAAAAAGTTTTTCAATAAAGTAATATCGTAAATTATCGCTAATTATTTTACTCAACGAGTTCTGATAAAGTTCACTTAAGCACAAATTTTATTATCATCTTAGTTTATATAAAAATTTTACAAATCTAGGAATAAAATAATAACGTTCCTTTGGTGACGAGTTTATTTACGCGATTTAGAGGAAAATATAGTCTACAGAGACCACTAATTCATTTAACCCTTCACAGAACCTATATGCATATATATATACTTTATTTTATCAATTTTAAAACGTCTTTTTCAGCTTTCTTTACGTTTTTTGAGAATCCGAAGTCCCCACTACTTCATTTCGTCACGTTATAAACTTTTCCTTGCATTCAGAATGATTTCCTTTCACCTAGGATTAATGCTAACCTAATCTATTCCGATTCGCATCACTTTCGTATCTTCTCCTTGAGGATGGAAATTTCCCAAATGCTATTTCCATTTGTTTAATCCAATTTTCCTGATCGAGTTTCTTATTCGTCCCTTCTTCACAATCTTACTCGGTTTCTCTCGGCTTTCCCTCAAAAAAGATTTACTTTCTTTCTTTCTCTCGTCCGTAACTCTGTTAGGGTCACTTTAAGATGTTATTTGTCGATAATAATCTTAGAAAGAATGAGTGTAAGTATTGAATTATTTTATTCATAAAATAATGCTCTTTTTTTAGCTATTCACGCAATTTTTTTCGTGATAAAACTTTAGTGCAACATAAATAGGAAAAGTAAGTACTTCGTATTTTCCGCGGGATATTTTTTATTAGACGATCGGTTTCGGCTAATATGCCATCATCAGGTCATTTATTTTATTTATTTATATATTATTTATTTATTTAGTACAACATGTTCTGTTTTTGTTTTCAACTCTGTGAGTGTTAATAAAAAATTCCTTTTATATGTAGGTTATATTTTTGGATTATGAAACGCTATAAATAAATATTAATATAAATTGCTCCTCGGAAAATTAGTCCAGGATTGCGATACTTCAATATACTCAAAAGATATTGAAGAAACTTTCACAGATGATTTTTATCATTATGATAGGCTATTCTCTTTACCATAGTTCGTCTAAAACTTCCCTTCCTTTCAAGTGGGCATAATTTCACATTCCATCAACGTCATTCAGCTAAGAATTCAGAGTTTTAATTTGCTTACAAAGCTTTGATCTTTTGTTCGAAATGACTATTCGGTCATTCATATCAATCCTCTATCTGATATTATCTACCCTTTTCCCCTCACCGTGCTAATATTCCCGTCGCAAATAAACCTCATTCTATTTCAGTCTGTTATCCTGCTCTTATATGTGGATATTCACAATTAAGCGCTCTATTTTTAGCAGTCTCTTGTCTCTCCAAGCTTAGGTCATTGACCCATCGTAGAATTATTTTGAAGCTTTCCTTTTGTAAAATGCTAAATCCAATAGCTTTGGCGTAAAGGTAAATGTTTGAGTTCAGACATATACGTAAGAGGTCAACTAGTTGATTCCTGTCAACGTATTGCATTCTAGAAAGATATATAATATTTAAGAGCTGTCCTTTAGCACCAGATAAAGATAGAATGATCCCTTACAGGCGATGTTAGGGGAAGATGAATATGAGATATCAATATCACACGTTTTTGGTGAATTAGATAATACACGAATTTTTAACTCAGGCAGCAGCTTCACATAAAACATTGCTTTAAAAATGTATAAAAATTATACGAATTATAAGAATAACAATAATAGTATAAGAATTTTTCAACCAGATATTCAAATGCATTGTTTTATTTAGTTCTAATTTTTATTCTTTTATCAAAATCAGTTGCGTCAATTTTTCTAGAATCCTTGTGTTTGAAATCTACTGTCCTTTACTCTCACAAGTCTAACGATATTGGAAGTATTACGTTCAATTGGTCTTTAATATATACATTAAAATTATATTGAAAATAGAATACAGTAATTGTCTAATCATGTCACTTGAAAGAGATACTAGGTTTTTTTCTTTCATCTTCTGAATGCTTAATTTCTTAAACTTATCGGATTGAGGATTGAAGAAAGAACAACCATTCATCCATAGATATCGTTCAAATTTTTAGTGTTTTTCCTCAAATAAATATATGTTATAATTAAAGTAAACGTATTTAACTCTCATAAGGTCAAAATGTTCTTGTTTTATCCGGATCACTTCCGTGGATATATCTACTTTAAGCTTAGTAGTTTCATCCTTCTCGCAAACTTATTTTTAGCGTGAGAAGCCCATCTTAAATGTATAGCCTATCTTCCCACCCATTGCTTCCAAGAAATAAGGAAGTATCCACTGATCCGAAACATTATCCAAAACACCCACCCCCATCTCGAGGGGAATTGCGGGTCCCTTTGATAATTTTTTCTTACCACTGATATTCACAAAGAACGGATAGGAAAAGAACTGGATTACAATGCTCAAACATTAAGTACTACAAAGAACTACGAATTTCTGACTTCGAGGTTGATAACCTCTCTACCTCAATCACTCTTGAAACATAAAATGATGAATGCAGATTTCATGATTAGTCCAACTCCTAATTTCTTTTATTCTCCTCACAGGTGTTGCTTTAATTAAAAACTCCAATCTTTAGTATTTATACATTCAAATATATCTCTAATATCTAATCGAAGTAGTCAATGGATCCTAGAATTTTGCTCCATTTAGAAATATTGAATCGAATGACATAAACTAATTTTGATGATTGTTTGACAAATTTACCAATTTATAATGTATTTAATGGATTAGATGCACATATTTCACATAATGATATTCAAAACTCATATTTCGAATGCTTTATTTTCCTCTTAATGACATTTAAAGCTTCAATTCTTTAATTAAGATTTCATGAATTATCAATTTAAATTCAAATGTACAGTGTCATGCTTATAAATGAGATATGAATGGAAATTTCTCTTCGAATACAATGCAATAAATTAATATTCTCAACAAATTCAATTATTTATTTCAGATATGTTCAAGTTTTATAAAATATATTTTTACATGATTTATGTATGGTAAGCATGTCTAATAAAATTTATAATCTGCTTCTAAATTCATAATAAATATTCAATATGATTTTATCTTCTTCTACATAAAAGCTTTCATTTTAGTTTTAGTAAATGCATTTTATCTTACTTCTGAAAAATTTACATTTTTAACGCATCTCTCTTGGTTTTACTTTATGGAACCAAAGCCTTTATGCCAATTTTTTTTCAGTTTCATTATCAGGACTCCACTTATATTTGCTTTGTACGCTTATGAACTCTATCGTTTCTTTTTAAAACGATGAGAGACCTATCAAATTGAATTTACATTTGCAAAAAACGGTCATGAGATTTCGGCGAATTTCAATCTCCCCATTTTATCCGGAACTGATGAACAGTGTGACCTTTTTTCCTCTCTTTTGACTCATCCGCTGTAATCCTCTAACCCCTCGAGCGTATGACGTATCGACAGAGTGAACATTTGCACTTCTGTTAGATGCGAGCAGATATGGCCCACTTCTAGACGCCCCATAAATAAAGAAGTGAAAAAGGAAGTGGCTTTGAAAATCCGCTCATTCCATCGTTTCACACGACCTGCTTCAAGGTTTCCGTGCTTAATCTACGAAATAAAAGTTACAGCTATTCTAGAATAGGCTGAAATAGACCTTAAAGGAGAATTTTTAAGTATTTTATTTTCTATTGAATAAATTTAAGACACGGAAACGTAACATCATCAAAGAATATACTTTTAAAGCGATAGATTGAGTATATAGGCATTATAATTAGGTCTAATGTTATTCTAATTGTTTCTTTGCATGTGTCAAACGATATTACTCTGAAGTCGCTAATCATTCTACTTTGATTATTATGTTTTAAAGACCTAAGAAATTAAATTTATTCGACAATCATACCTACCAGAAATTTCAAATGTATGTTGCATGTACCAAGAGAAGTTGTGAATCATTTTAAGTATATCAAGACTAGGTGTGATAATCGAAAAGTTCATAATACTTAAATTACAATAAATCCAAAGTATTCGGTAGATGACGGATACAGCCTAAATGATATAATCTAATAAAACCTTACTCTCGAACACCCATAAAAATTACGTAGCTTAAACTTGCACCAGGAATCTATTAGTCACGAAAATAATAGCGAAAGATTCTAAAGACAAGAACTTTTGTGATGTGATTGCGGATTGTAAGTGATATCCTGCACTCGATATTTAAAGTTACGGATGAAATATTATTCTTAATACTAAAATTTACCTTTAGCAGCATCCTTTTAATTTAATCATGAGTAATTAATTTTAGGAGAGGTTAATTATTTATAACAAAGTATAACGCATTATACGCTAATAGCATAAAAAATATTTCTTGTTTATAAAACATATTGAGGTGGAACTGTATATTATCTTTTCCTTCACATAAATAATTCATGAGAATTATAAAACATGTTACGAGAGTCTGTTAGAGTGCATTAAACGAAAAAAGCATCGCCAAATAATGTTAATCAAAATGTAAATCATCCGATTGGACATTGTTGGAGATGAGTCATTTAAATTTCCATTTCAATTAATTTCCTGTTATCTTTGAAAGTGTCCTCTGCCAATTGATTCGAACGACGGATGTTTTTTTATGTTTTAAGGCAATTCTTTAAAGACAGACAGTTGAAAATTAAAGGTCAAAGGAATTGGTTTTTACCCCAAATAATTTCTAAGAAATATCAACAATCTCGTGGAGTTAATTATATCATCAGAATTTTATTTAATTTAATAACTTCCATCCGTATTTTAATTAATATAGGGGAACTGAGCAAAAAATATCTTCACACAGAGGAGGAAGAAATAATGAAGTACTTTCTAAGAATTTTACATGGTGGATATCTTTCAATGATTATGCCAAGTACTTTTTAATTTCTTCAGACTAGCAGATTGCCTATTAGTTGAAGGTTTTATGAATATTCCTACTTTTCTATTAATGACTGTAGAAGTCTTGAGTTTACTGAATTAAAGTATGCATTGACGATGGATTTTATTTTTAACGAGTATTTTAAGGAATCTAGCCCAACCATTTTTGTTTTAGTTCTAATTTTATTTGATCTTAATTCTAATGAAATATCGATGTATTTTAATTAGGATTTAAATATAAATATATAAGGTTTTTTTATGGTGGCCTTTAACGTAGTTTTTGTATGTGTCAGTAATGCTCTAAATAGTTATAATATCTAGTCTACAGCCATAGTACAAATTTAAGTGAGACTTCCACAAGTAAGAATTAAAGGTACTTGTGAGTGTTATCCTGAATTTCTACATTTTTAATCTCCCGAACATCGCAATTCAATCGCGATATTTAATCAAGTTTACGTCCAATTAAGTTCAGGAGATACAAAATTCAGTGAATACAAGTATAAAAGTTTTCAAAATTTACTATGAACGAAATAATATATGTCATGCAGAAATATAAATTTATAAAAAGCTGCATTGATGAAAACATGAAGCACCTTCTGATATCTTCTCAATAAACCTGCAACGCGATTTCAGTTACATTCCTATTTTCACATCGAATGGTTTACGTTTTTTAAAGGGTTATTTTTATTTCATCCCTCCAACATATTTACCCATACTCCATCCCTTTCTAATTTTATCTGCTTCGTAATTTTTATTTAAGGTTCTATCATGCGATACTTTCTCAAAAATAAATCATATATTCACATAACATATATATTTATATACAGTAGTTGAGAATCTCCGAGGAGTTTATTTTCAACGTATTCTTTGCGTGATATGGAGATATTGTAATACTGCTTCTGCGAATCTGTTTCCCATTCCGTATTCCAAGAATTGAAATATACCGAAAACATTCCTTTAAAATCAAATAATTTAAGTTCCATTTTAGAATCTAGAGGCAATTCACCCTTTCAAAAAGTCCTTTAACCCTTTTTAATTGTCCTATCTTTCATATACTAATAGACGTCCGAACACAAAAGGTCCGCTTATAAAATTCGGAACTTATAACCTCACTCCGCCAAAACTTCGCTCCTGAAATCATTCCTTTCATCTCCACCGAGAATTTGATCTCTCTCTTTGACTGCATCTCTCATCTGAAATAATATAGAAGGTTTTTTGACGCGGGGGGCAATACCGGAGAAAGCAACTTCCAAATTAGCGACGGACGAGTGAATTCAACCGTAATGATGACCCGTAGAGACTTCCACTTTAGATTCCAGAAGAGATTTCTGTGAAAGGAGGCGAGCACAATAAAAAGAAATAATATTTTATATGAAATACAACTCCATATATACGCATTCGTAATTACACTTGTGAGATTTATATGCTTGGAGGGGAAAGAGGTAATTAAAAGTAGTAAATAAATTTTCAATTGAGGGTCGATGAACTCTTAAGTATACTTAAGATGGTCAAAAGGTTAAGCAGGGTAAATCAATGATTCTGAAGTAAGACTTTTTTCTGTTTGTTCGGGGTATATATCCGTTATCATTTCATTAAAAATCAGACCAATTAGTGCTAAATTTTATGAAACTTATAAAATTAAATATCCGGATTTTCTTTAAAATCTAATTGAAACAATAAAAATAGCACTGAATGAGTTTTATGATAAATGCAAAACATTTCAAAATACGTCGAAATTATTTCGTAATTTTTCTCATAAAATTATAATCGTATATTGATGTTTTATGGAATTTAACTCTCAGTATCTTCGTTCAAATAAATAATTACGATCATTTAGTGATGTTTAACAATTTCATCTTATTTTGTATTGGTCCATAAGTGTATGCATTTGATGGAATTGTATTTTAGGGAAAGTTTCGTTTATGTATGTCAAAGTGCATAAAAAGTTAATGTATAGAGAGTATAAGATTTATAAGGTGCATCTATTGAATATTCATATTTCAATTTTCTAAAGAAGCTCTTTTTTAATTTATAATATCGCTTATTTTATAACATTCTTTTATATTAAAGCGACCAATCTCGAACATTCAAAATCTTATACATTGGGCTATCCTAGCAACGGTTGCTACTGTACTATACAAATACTCCAACTGAATTGAAGTTGAAATGTATTTGCGAGCTTTATAAAACGTTTAAAGATAGTAATCATTCAAACGATCATACTCAGGATTCACTTCATAAAGAGCCATCACAAAACGGAAAGATAATTGCTCTCTCCCCAATATTTCGGGATGATTACAAAGTAAACTTGCCCCTAAGCAAACAATTATACCAACGGACGTTTGCCAAAGAACGAAGTATAAGAGAGACGAAATCCTGCAGTATAATTGGGAAAAGAAATACGACTCTTCAAGTAACACACCCCGAGCTAAATGATGACATGGGAGATGACATCAAATTCGCTACGTATAATTTGAACGGCGTTCCCTCCAATGGGAGAAACTTGATTAAAAAGAAGGGCGAACTCCGAATACCAAAGGACTCATCAAAAAAGTTATTTATTTGCGGGAAATAAGGCAGAAATTCATCGTAAAAGGATACGAGGGGAGGTAAAGAGGATCATCCAAGCGGATCACAATCTTTCAACTCCGCGATTCAGGGATTAAGTAGAGATTTACGCTCAGTTCGCCATAGCTCATTCTCTCACGGGATTCGTCAAGGTTCAGTGGTTGGACCGATCTTATTTCTTTTCACAATATACACGGATCATTACGATTCGCCTTGGGAAATCCCATCCAGTTCTCGTGGGGAATACCTTATTCCTAAATACCAGAGTCGGGGACATTCTGCGCGTCATGTTTCTAGTGAAGAGGAACGTTTCAGTTGATTTTACTCTCTTGGAGGCGGTTATTTGCCGTGTGGTTGAAGACCCTCGGCACAAAGGGAATGCCGGAGAAAGGATTTGTCGTCTCGCGGATTTCTGGGGAGGAAGTCGGTGTGTGCGGTCGACGGTTATTTGGAAATGGATTGGTTATCGTGAGAATGATACCCACGGAGGGATCAGGGCGTGTGTGACGTAGGAAACATTTGAGGTGCGGGCACATGAGGGGCTTGTCTTCTGTAGCTACTGAATAGAGCCACTAGCTGATAGAATCCCAATGTGGGCTAAACGCTCGATTCTTTAAGATCTTTTTTTTTCTCAAATACTGCTTTCGCAGATTTTTTTTCTCAGTTCTAATAAGAATTTGCAATATACATATACATGGGTATGATTGAGCAAATAACATCTCGATAATTTTCTTTTAAAGCTTTGCAACACCGTACAGCCAAATTATTGAGAAATTTTGTATTTTTAAAATTTTTATTTATTATATGAATATAGAATCCTGTTTTTTCTGTAGTTTTTTATGTTGCTCGGAGAAACTAATTCGAGATAACTTTATTTCTTTGACAAGGACGGAACTACGTTTAATGTATGTTAGAAAATAATGAATGCCCTTTAGCCGTTAGGCAATGAGTGATCGAGGCAAACTTTGATATAAAATTAACTTTTAACTTTATCTCTTACTATTATCAATACCGTTTAGGTGATGGCTATAGGAGGAAGATATTACTACGAATGTATCTCTCTAGAAAGATTGGTTTGAGATGTGATGCTGTGACGGAATAAATGCTTTCGAAATATATAAATACTAGTACAGTGATATAAGTCATTCTTAAAGAATGCATTATGAAGTCAGTACTCTGATTGGCTCTATGTATTGAATCATAAGTTTTAGTAAAGCAACAATAGCGGTTTAGGCTGCTACAATGCTGAGATTACTTTTAGGAAAAGACTCGTGTCAAACAACATACATTTTTTTTAATTATAACCTAAAGAGGTTATAATTTTCAGACCATTGCGTAGTTCAATATTGAAATTATTAAAAAGTTGTATTTAATGCTAAAAATCTCTCTCGGCAAATAACCGTTAATTTTATTAATAATAGTGACACAATAATTTTATCAACAGTATAAGGTTAGGAAGTCAAAATTCGACTGTTATACTAATTTCAAGACTTGCAAGCGGAAGATTCATAATATTTTGACTGAGGATTTTTGATATACATTACTTGCTGATATTTCAATATCCAATCCATCTTTTTGTGTGTGCCATACTAATTAAAGTAGTTTCAATCCGTGGCCATTTCATTCATTTGTTGTCAGATAATAAAAATTAAGTCTTCTCGGCTCTGTAACTGTGAAGCAATTTATGGCCACAGAAGATAGCGCTGTCTGCAGGAGAAAGATCGAATTTATCTGCTCGAGATAAAAGAATCGACTGACATCGACACGGATAGTGGAAAATGGCCCAAAAGTTAGGAGTAGGTCAGGGACGGGGTGAAATCTTGGGAGTGCCATCTGCACGCCTCTCCAACTCATTACCCCATCTATTATTAGTGATTTCGCTCCTTGGTTATCCCGCCGTGACTGGAGCCAATATTGAATATAGTGCCTCAGAGATTGCGAATCGAGATAAGCTGAAGTTCTGGAGGTCTCATTGCGAAGGAATTCCGAATGCAGATCGCTTCTTCTATTTTTGAATAGTTCTCATGTCACATTCTTCCTATCTTTTAATCTGTTTCCCGGTTCCAAAAATAGAGAATGAGGCCAATTCACCGAATGAAGTTCAAAGGTCAGAACTAGGTGATCCATAGTGGAAGTCAGAGTCCTTTTTACCTTTTATATAAAACAATTTTTTGAAGGAATGGTGAAATTTTTTATAGTTACCTCAATAATAAAATCATATTATCGATGCATTTCTTTGATAATAAAATTATGCATATTTTATTCAAAATTTTCTCCGATTTTGTATTCGTTTACTTTAGTTTGAGCGGAAAAACATACATCCTTAGTTACGATATTTTCAAACACTAATTTATTACTGAAATCGATACTAAAAATATTAATGAATAACACATCGTTTTTAAATCCGATACGTTCTTACCAAGTTTTGTGCAACTATATTTTTAATAAAATTCATTATCTATTGCGAAGGTTAACAATGAATTACATATCTTCTATCGGGATATGATTTATATATTTAACTTTATAAACCATTATTCATTATCCCGAATCCTTATAATAATCAACGTATTTTGGCTGTTTAATATTGAACTGTTGGATCGAATAGACGTAACTTGACTTTTAACAATGAACTTTCTACAGTGTTCCAACTTAACCTCTTGGAGGGGTCATTAACGTTTCCCATTGAAATATACACATCATCCTCTCCGTTAAAAATTCTGGGTTCATGAATCTCCCGAAAAGATTTCGTAATCAAATCTTTTTACCTTAATTAAAAATGAGATTCAATCGCGTACGTTACGCAACACTTGGATCAAATATCTACTCTCATTTAAAGAGATGATGTACTGTTCATTATGTATTCATCACGGACGAGTTGTAAAAGATTTAAATCTCCAAAAAATTTGCAGTATTCAAGGTCAGGAAAAATTGTGGGAATTTAAAAATATTTTATTCTTAATAGGCACTTATTATAAAGCGGCAAACAATAGCAGTGTTATATTTCACCGTAGATGGCGAAAGAATCTGACTGTTGAAGATGAAACGATGCTTTGCCTTTGATGAGTCGGAGGGCAGTAGGGAATAAAAAAATTCTCGCGGTCGATTACCCGAACGAAGTGGCAGCCTGTTGTTCCCTGTATCTTGAGAAGGATTGATTATCAATCGATTCCTTTTGAAGTTCTCTATTTTTATCGATTAAAATATAATTTTTTTAACGTTAAATTCTTTTGCTGCCTCATCTTATAAAAAAATTATTCTCGTAGAAAATGCAACCAAGTGTTTAGTTTAAGTCTCTCTTTTGACTCATAATTTTTTCATCGACTAATTTACAAGTTTAAGTGCATTATTGAGTATTTGAAACATTTTATAAGCAGGTTATTTTTTCTTATCTTATGAGCATATTTTATTCTTATTATTTTATAATTTTAAAGTGTTACAAACCAATTTTCCTCGAAGTACTTAATTATAACATTCAATTTAGCAGAGTATAATCAAAGTACATTATAATTCAAGGAATTTTTTTGTGGGTTGCAATGATTTATGAGTACGATTTCATGGCTTGCTCCGTTTCTTAATTACCATTCTTACTTAAAGTTAGTTCTACCCTAGCAAAGATTTTCAGGTGGTTAACAATGATAACTCATAATAGAACTTTACCTTAAGTTAAACTCATTTAATTTCAGTAGTCATCCATCATAGGAACCACTCACCGTCGTGTTTTATAATAGAGAAATGTAATTAGGAAACTTAGCCGGTCCTTTGTTAGTTATAATCACATCCCGTATGTTAGCAGGACTTAGTGCTCGGAGCGAGATTAAATATTCATGAGAATGCTAAACGAATTTGCATAAATTATACACGCTTAGCCTTCGAGAAGGCATTCAATAAAATGCTCAAAATTAATTACTCTATAATTTTAAACTCTTTTTGAGCGGAATAATAATGAATAGAAGAGTTGTGGGAAGAAAAAATACATTTCATTGCTACGCTCACTCATCCAAAGCTGAATTTTTCTTGAAAACAGAGCTAAATATATCCTTCATAAATATTTTGTTTATATCTGCGAAAAAATTATCCTTAAATTTACTGTTGTAAATGAACATAAATTTTTATTCAAATAAATAATACCAAATTTTATAAGAAATCTTTTAAATTTGTAATTCATCGTCGAAAGTAAATGGTATTTAACATTGTACTTTATGTTAATTGTTTGATTAATCATATTGTATCATGTTACTAATTTTCTTACATGCACGGATATTACAACGTCAAAATTTCCATAATTGTATTTGATTATAAGTTTCTGGAAATGTTTATTTTATATGAACTTATATATCCAAGTTATTTAACAATTATTGTTCTTCTGTACCCTCTTTACGAATATCATTCATTGAAGATTCAAATTTCAGTTGAAAAATGTTAATTAACAAATATTCAGCCCAGTAGCTGGGAAATAAGATTCGACCAAAAGGATTTTAATGAACCTAAAAAGGTTTATAAATTCCGAAACCTGGAAGATCTTAAATAGTTTCGCATTCCTTGCTTAGTTAATCCGACTTCAGAGAAAAATATTTAATTTATTCTACCGCGCTATGAAATTCCTTCCTTCCATTTGCTACACAGTTCCTCTTATTCATTAATTACGTTAATTTGTTTGCTTTTCCCGCAATGAATTTGGTTTCGCAACATAATGAGGTATATTTTCCCTTTGAAACTTCCCCAGGTAATATAATTTTCCCGACGGGAAGTGGACGGTTTTCACTTTTATCATTTAGTTACATTCTGTTATATTAAAGCAGAATTTCAGCAATCTAACAAATTAAGAGAGAAGCAGACAATACGGTTTAATTGAGTTGAATCCGAAGTGAATTTATTGTAATTTTTCTATATTTAGATATACGATCTTTTACTCTTAACACATATAGCAAACCTATTTTCTACCACACTCGTAAAGTAAGGTTTGGGATATCTTAAATAACTATTTATTTGCACCTTTATTCTAAAGCATAATTTATTGGGAACTTACATAAATATATTTTAATGTAAAAACTCCATAGAAAATAATTGAACTCACACTCTAATTTCTTCGTTTGTAATAAATAATAACAATTAAATTAAGAAAACTCAATATTTGAAAATATTGTATGTAAATATGAAACTAAAATATTCTGAAAAAATCATAAAAAATTTGTCTAAAACCATTCATGATCAAATAAACTTTTGGCTTCAATTATTAATTTTAAACTTTCCTGCTACTTTGCTAATGGACTGTATCCGAATTACTGCCTCTACATAAAAAATGCATTACGTTATGATTTTCTCTTAGGGATATTCTCTTATTAGATAATTACTATATACATACGCATCTATATAGATATTTTTTAACTTGAGAAAACGTTCAGCATTATGTGAACAATAAAGTTTTATAAGCATATTACTAGAAAAAATAATGGAAAAATCAGAGCGTATTAAATTTAATCTACCTAATTATTTTAAAAATATAATAGCGAATTATTAAAATAAGTGTTTGTATGCATTTTATTCTGATTCTCACGGAAAGTTGATTTTTAATCAAACTCAACATAAAATCCCTAAAAACAGCTCACTCGTAAAAGTATTCTCACCCTAAATAATGCAAGGTATAAGCGCACTGTGAACTTTATCAGCCATTTGCCGAGAAAATCCACTTTACGTTTAAGAAGACCAACTGCACCAACGAGTTGGTCTCGTTATTGTGATGAGTAGAAGTTACGGACAACTGGAACTTCGGCGCTAAGATGATATTATCACATTGAAAAGATAAGAGTCGTTTGGGGCAGTCTTACCTGTTTAACATGTAAACGAAGTTGAAGATGCAGTTGAAAACGGCCATCATCAAGTCCGCGATGCTTAGGTTCAGGAGGAAGTAGTTGGTCACCGTCCTCATCCTCCTGTGGGCTGTCCATTGCATGTCGGGAAATAAAGTGGGTGTTAATGAATAAACAGGAATCTAGTTATGAATAAATGAATGTGAATTTATCGTTAAAGAAAATGGAAGAGAAGTTTTATTAAAAAGAGGGGTTGGGTAGTGAGTTATATTAATTTAATGCTTGTGATTTTATGACGGGAATGCAAATAATAAGAAAAATGCAAAACTTGCTAGTAATATAGTTAATACTTCCTAGTTAAGGGGGAAAGTTTTCTGGACCAGGAATATAAATTCTTAGAAGTAGATGGAAAATAAAGGAAAATGTCCATTGATACAGCAACAAGTGACTCTAGAATTCCCTTATTCTATTATATCAAACTTTTACTTCTTCAAGCGTTTAATTTCGATTAACAACCAATTGATAGAGAGAAATATACCGTTTATATGCATGACAAAGTTTCAAACTGAGTATAATATAAGAATCTTCAGTTATATACTATTAAATAACAGAAAATAATCCTTTATTATGGCTATTACATTCTTTCGATTATCACAAGACAATTGTTGGTATTGATTGGAAATATTATTGAAGAAGATATAAATGAAATTGATTCGTTATTAGCTCAATATATCGCATCCTGACTATAGGATAGTGGAAGTGGATACATTTCTTGTCTCGCGTAAGTTCGCTCACGTATACGTCATATTAAGCTAAAACAAGCATAATAATTAAAACAACTTTGTAAATTTTCACAGAAAATTGGTATATTCACAACCGGTTTTTTAATATAAAATTACATCTTCAGGATAAAATATATAACATTACATCTTACACATTTTATATAACGAAACCTGTCGCGAATATACCAATTTTCTAAAGAAATTTACAAAGTTGTTCTAATTACTATGGCATTCCAGAAAGTCACGCCTTCTCTTATTGATTTAATTAAAATAAGCATGTTTGAATTGTATGGAAAAGAACAAATTCCGAATGTCAATTGGAACAAACGATTCTCAGTCTTCATTCATTTCAGATTACTATTTGAAGTGTCATATGCAGTAGAACCTTCATATTTTTTATACTTCTCACTAAATATGAATATTCACCTACGCTTACGGAATAAAATTATCATCTGCTTTTAAGAAAATAATTACTTGCTACGCAACACTCAACTCACAATTTAATTCAGTAACTATATTAAAGGTCAAATTTTATTTCCACCACAAAAACTGAAGAGAAAATGCATTTCAATTATAAATGTTTGGTTTTAAAAGTAATTAATCCAGCAGAATAGTGTTAAAAACAATTTAAAAGAAGGGAAGGATGTTAAATATTTATCAGCGGAAAGTTCATGAAAAACGAATCTATAATTAAAGTTAGAATATTCTTTGAAATTTTACTTTCGCACCAAATTATTTAATTATTTCACTACCAATAAATGTTTTATTTGTCATTTGAATTTCATTTTATCACATTATAACTGTACACAAATTGTAAAAGTGTACATGCCATGAATTTAAAATAATCAAGGTTTTTATAAAAGTCGTAATCTGTATATTTCATAAAGCTTCAATCAAATCAGAGATGTCCGTTATTAATCCGACTCAATCTGCTTTGTAAGGATTAGCTTTTGGAAGAGAGCGTTGAGCCATAATGGATTCTTTAATGAATAAATGTCTCGCATTTCGAACGGGGGTCACAAGGGTCACTGTCCAGTCATCGTCTGTGAGGAGGAAAACTGCGGTGTCTCAGTTTCTCTTTGTATCATATATATTCAATCAAATATCTTCCACTTCGATTGGTGTTGCGTCATAGATATATCATTCAATCATATAGAATCATATTTTACAAAATCGAAAAAAAAATTCGCGCAAAGATAAAATTCGAATGAGAGTTAGGAAAATCCTATTAATGATGGGTTGTGGAAGACATATTTCTTTAAAGAAAGTACTTCTTTCGTGATTGCTTTATTGAAATATTGAATGACTTAATATGTTCTGATTTGTTAAAAAGCTAATGAGAAAGGAAATATACAAAGGAGTTAATTTACGTAACTGTACATGTACTACAACTTGATCATATAGATATTACGTATTTTTATAAGAAAAAAATTAAGTTTATGTACTTAGCATGTATATTTTATCCAATTTACGATATATTTATGAACTATATAGAAACTTATATGCTTCAATAATAATAATAGCGTAAATATCAGAATTTAACGTCCTCCTTTTCACTCGGTTCGTTAAAAATCGGATTTTGTCTTCTGCAATGCTTTCAACACTTAGAAATTTTATGAACTTTCAATATTTATCCATATACTTTTAGATACTGAATCGTATTTTGTCAACAAGGCATATCAATGAAAGGATTAAAGCGGCAGATTAACTTAAAAGCAGATTAAGATCAAACAACCTCAGAATGTAACTTTCAATGAATGAAATGTTGAGTGTCACCAATGGCCTCCCATCCCAAGCGTCGATATGTTGAAAGATTAAAAGATAGTATTTCCGAAACTTTAATATCCCAAACAGAAAGTTGATTGAGCCCATTTCCGATAAAAGAAAAAAGATGATAGGAAAAAGTGATTGATGTTAGTCTTTTCAATCCATAGGTTGACAGATCAGGAAACGGAATTATTGGGGAAAATCTTCAAAGAACCGACTGAGAAGAAAAGATTCTCCGATTTGTCGAAAGGAAAAAAATCACCCAATCTCTTATAAAAGCGATGTTTTATTTCCATCTTCAGATTTAGTGTGGCTTAAAAGTTTAATAGCGGTATGTAAGACTTCGAAGCATATTATGTAAAACTTTCGAAGCATATCGAAGTCTTTATCGTTTTGGGAGATATCTGTTAAAAATTTAGTGAGTTTGTAGAATATTACGCCTTGAAGAACACAAAATTTTCGTGCAGTCTGTTGGTTGCTTGATTAATTCGCGCATTTGCAACTGAATTCAGTTGAAAATACTAAGGTTGCATTACTCCGAATATTTCAAATAAAATCGTACGTTTATACAATATGAGTGAATGGCTCACAATTCACATATCAACCCAAATATTCAAAAACCCTTACTAAGATCTTGAAACATGAAATAGAAATTTCCTTGTTTCTTATTCTTAGTTTTAGTCTCGAAACATTATATATGTAACTAAAAATGAATAAAGATAGATTTATTCTATGGCACGGCATTTCGTTTAGAGATTATGCAATCTCTTGAATAATGGCATGCATCCTGAAACCAAGCTTTAATTACCAAAATAGCTCGTTAGTAAACATTCATTATAGATAACTTCTTTCGTGATGATATTAATTTAAAGCTGGACATGGGCCTAAATGAGAAAAACTAGGGTGTATTTCTTCTGAGATAGAAAGAAACAATTCGCATTTTTAATCAATTAGTACGGTCTTTGTCTTCTTAAAATATGGGACGAAAGCGACACATTCGAGAGTTTTACGATGTCCCTTTGTCTTTTTAGAGAGTCAACTAAGCAGTGTTGATGAAAATGTTCCCTTGGTTGAATCGTCTTCTCCGAGAGTTAATTGAGGCTGAAAACGGCTTTCGTTTTCCGCTCCAGTGAAGCGCTAAAGGGTGTCTTTGATGGACGACTTTTCTCCAGACGTCGAAAAGTATGCAGACGAACGCTTTGCGGACAAAACTGCGCAGAAGGCACAACATTCCTTTAATTGGTTTGCTTTGATCGGTATAGATTATCATAGCAAATTTAGCGGACGGTTTGTCTGTGGGAATTAAATAAGAGTCTGAAAAGTAGCATTGGAGGTTTTCTTTGCCTTTCCTTTGAAAAATTTAAAAGAAAAATATAGTCCTAAATTGGTAAGGTGTTTCGTGTGATCATTTTAAGTTTATTTACTACGAAATTAAGTAAATATACCTTGATAATACAATTAATAATTATTATTGAGCTAATAATAATAGGTATATCTTATAGGTGATTGAGAAAGGATTCAATGAAATTCAAAATATTTTCCATAGTTTCCCATCTCTATGCTGACCTTGGACAGAAAAAAAAATCATGCATACTAAAATATCCTCTACAGTAACTCAAATAAGCCTTACAGCACATTATAACAATGAATGATTTATCACGAATAGTCTTTTATAGATTTTTAATGATGATTTTTAATGATGAAGTTAATTAGATGGTATAATTTAAAATCAGATATCACATTACGATAATAGCGTCTTCAGATGTGAAGGCATTGAAATCACTGTATATACTCACCGAGTACAATCCACATGACGATGGCATTTCCTCCTATGGCCACGACCAGCATGAGTGCGAACACCGACGTCCAAGCGAGCTGTTGCCACCACGTCATGAAGTATGGTTGGGAGTGCCTCCTCCGGGAGGGCAATACACCACCCTCCGGAGTCTCTGCCCCTTCGCCCGCCTCCTCCGCCGTCCCAACACTCACTCCAGGCACAGCCCCGCCTCCGCACTCCGCCAATAAGGCATCCAGAGAGAGCAAACCGTCCGTTAGGTTGGCCCCCGCCCTCGCAAGGTTCGCGAGGGTCCAGTCGACTCCTCCGACGGGCCCTTGAGGGCCTTCGCTTCCACCGCTCACTCCAGTGGCGGCCCCCGCGGCCCCGTTCCCTACTGGGACGGCCTGACCTCCCGCCCCAACCCCTAAGCATTGCAGAGTCCTGTTGATTCCTTCCACTACAAGGTGAGGTGTCTTGGTGGTCACTCCCAATGGGGCGGACATCTGAGGCAGCTGTGGAAGGAAACGGATATACTTGTAGTTCATAATCTATGTAATGAAGGTTTTAAAATTTTATTTATTACGGAAGATTTTTCAATATATATAAATAGATAAGAGTGAATTTTCAAAGTTGAACCTATAGCCACTCAATTTCCTTCTTAGAAACAATACGATTATGTTCCTAAAGTCGTTTAGTAGGTAGATGTATCCTAATGATTATGCAACCGACTATTCTTAAACGATTGACTGGTTGCAGCAAAATAGGCGCTAACCCTATAGTTTCCGTGGCGCATGTAACTAATTGAGAAAATAGAATTTCCGCTGTGTAGTCGATCAAATTGTTATTTTCTATTTTAAAAAAATATTATTCTACCTTTAATTGAATTATAGTTTGAATCTCGATAGAAATTTATGGGACGATTAAATGTGAATTTTCGTAAAAACTTCTCGAGTAAAAGTTTGAAACAAGCAATGAACCTTGGTGAAAGTAAGGTAGTTTCAAGAATAAATTGACCCTTTCCAATTTTTAGGGTTTTACATTTTACCTGTGGGAGCAATCCCAAGGACACGCGAGAGAATCTTTGATGTGTCACTGACTGCTTGAGAAAACTTTTACTATATCATTTTATATAAGGGAACTTCTTTGAAACCTGAGGAAGGTACTTAATTAAGATTAAAGTTAAGAAACTTGATTCTCTCATAATCTTTAGAGAGTAATCCGATTAACTAAGATCATATTTTTTCTTAAATTTCGTGTCATGTAAGGCTTGCTTGTAGGATACAAGTTTCTTTAGAAGTAAGGAGATTATTCTTTATGATAATAAAATTTCATGCTATAATAATTATTAATAAAATTCTATATTAGGTTATTATAATTCAATATTCTCGCTTTTGATATATTTTTTGTATTTGGGTGCAAATTTATTGAATATTTCCATGATTAAACAAGGAAGCCGTGCCAAAGTATTTCTTATGGGTTTCGTTTGTTTGTAAAGGAAAACTGTATGAATACTTCATTTTCTGTCTTTAAGCGTGAGAGCAAATTTTATTCTCAAAATTTGCGACCGAAATGTTTTACACGTCATGTTTTGACATATCTATATGTGATGCATAACTTCTCTAAATATTTATTAATTCGGCATCAGCACTGTTTATTAATGCCAGTTGCGGAATGATGTATAATTACAGATGGCATTCGCTACCAGATATTTTACCTTTATTCATGATTTACGTGCACATGAGAGATACGCAAAAAATAACATAATTTGGAATGAAAACATAAATTTAATTGAAATACATATTGTGGTAAATTTATGGTGAATAATCATTCAGAATTTTTTTCAAATTATCACAGTAAACGTTTTTCATGGAAAATTTTATTTTCACCACATTGATACATAGTTTTTGGCTAATATCACAATTTTTCTGTTGGAAAATATAGAACTATCTTGCAATGGATCAGTTATCGAACAGTATTAGGTTGTTTATGGAATGGTTTAGCATTTTAGTTTACAATTCAGCGGTTTACTGATTTTCAAATTTTCGGTCTACCGCCTGTATATTCAGTGGTAAAACGTTCCCAAAACTTCTCCGATGACAAAGTTGTAAGCAGTCAGGCGAGGTTTCATCACACCCTTGAGTCAATGCCTAGGAAATGAGTTGCCTTTCGCACAACTCTACCCTTTATCCTTCTGTTTAGAGTTAAAAGCACATATCTGTTCTAGTGGAACTGTATTCCGTTCGGGTAAATAGTCTGGTTCTGGTAAATGAAAATCCGAGATAGTGCAAGAAGACTAGTTTTACTAGTGAATCTTGAAATCTTATCTAATACATTAAAGAATTATAAAATGAACATTAGTAAATGTATAACGTAAATAAATTTAAATTCAGTTCCTTAGAACCCTTCCTTAAATCTTTATTATATCTAATTAGTTGTGTCTATACTTTTTGAGGAGAGAAATATTTATCTCCCTTTCCATGCAAATATGTCTAATTCTGAAGTATTTAGAACCTTTAATTTTCCATAAATTTCATAATATATGTCTACTTTAAGAAATTTAAGTCTTTTAATTTAATAAAAATGAGAAATATAAAATATGGTTAAAAGATTTGATAATTATTGGATTTAAAGTAGAAGGAAGTTGGAGTAATAACTTTTAACGCAATACTAAAAAATTCAGTAATTTGTTCTGAAAATTTTAGGAAAAAGAATGTAGAAATTCTTCCCATTTTTCTAACAAGATGATCAGTTTTTACTTTACGAAAACAAACTGCTGAAATAACAATCGTGAAATAAATTCTCCCTTCACGGACTTGGCATTTTCTTATTTAAGCATACCTTGTTCTATTTCATAATTTTAGTTTGAACCACATATAAAAGTTTTCATTAAATTTAAGGATAAGAATTTTTTTTAATATTCCGAGTCATATAACGTACATATACCCTTTTTGTAAAAGGATTATCCTTAAATTATAATTCTTATAAAAGTTCTTGTCTCACTCTTTTGTGCATAAAGCAATCTCGCCATAGTTATCTAAGTACTTAGAGTTATGACTTATAATCTTAATTCACGCACTCAACTTAAAGAGAGAGATTTTGAAGTTTAATTTTTTTCTTCATTTCTTTCCCCAAAAGACAGTTCTTCTGAACACTTACAAAAAGTACAACTTCCTATTTCCCATTTTGCATCGACGGAAAATAGAATTCCTGGAACCGATATTTATTCCGTTTTAAGAAGCGCTTTCCTTAATAAATTCCTTGGAGTAAATATAAAAGGACTTGAAAGTATATTTACTCACAGTTTCAGAGAAAGAGACTATAAATTGCTTCAGAATATTGTGTTAAGGGAAAGGAATTTTGGGTTATTCTTTGGCATGATTACTTCTGTCGTAACATAATTTCCAAAATTAACTACTATTAAATTTAAGAAACTCAGGGGAGGAAAGTATTTCACATTTACTCCGTTGGTTTGAATTATTTTATAGTTATGAAGGATTGAGAAATGGTTTCTTTATGCAGCAGAAGGTAGGACATCTTGCAATATTAAGTAGACTCTTATATAGGACCCCTCACTGTGAAAATCTATTACTTGCTTTAACAATGAATCGGAAAGAATAAGTTGAGCATTGATAGTTATTTATTAGAAAATTTATAAAACGTTTTTGAGTTTGATGGCATACGGTCATACGTTAGCGTCACAGTATTGAATTGTAATATATATTGCTCAATACTTTGTTTAAAATGCATTTGAAAACTACGGACGCTTTAATGTCTGAGTTGATTAAAATCCTGAAATACATTGACCCAAAATTAAAGGAGTAGATGCAATGTGATATATTTATTACATTCCTTAAAATTTAATATGTAAGAATACCCTTTTATAACTTTATAAAATTCAATATCGTGAGGTATTATGCAGAAGAAGCTTCATATAATACTAAATTTAAGTCTATGAAATACCCAATAGCTTGTCGAAATTTTAGGTAGAGTATTTGGTGAGCGTGGCTGAGTGAGCCTTGCCTCGTGTCGGGAAATTAAATGTGAACAGACGGCCTGCACCATACTTGATTACGCCATCGAGTAATTGCATTTCCTTGAGGTTGTCCTTGGGCGAGAGGATAAGGGAAATCTTGATGGCATAGAAAAGCTCCACCAATATTGGATTTTGGGCGAAGTTTCCGAGAAAACTATCGCGACTTCATTCCGTCGTAGCAAATAAAAAAGGAAAAATGCGGATATCTCAAGCATCTGCATACTTCGTCTCTTCCCGGAATCGAGCGGTTAAGTATGCGATATATCGATAAACAGGAATATCGATAACGGATGAGGGGCGTATTGTGTGTGAGTCGGTCAGTATGAGAGATTGGTATCTTTTTGGGGTGGATCGGACAGCAAAAACTGAAAGTCAACTTCTTTTCCGACTAATCTTTAGCTGTTATTTGAAAGTAAGATCATTTCTTGATTGCACCGGATAGACTAGTGTTAACTAATATTTAAAATTTTTCTTCATAATTCAATTAGAGAGCAATATGGGGTGTATACATATATAAGTAAAAGTATAATTTCTACTAGTTGTATTATTACTTATTTAATCTTATCAATTGTGAATGACTATAAGAACATGTTATTAGGTGGGTAAAACGACACCATGTACTGAGCGAGCAAAACATTTCAATATCCTTTATTACCTATTGCATTCAATATTATTTTTAACTTACTGAATTCTTCCATCGAGATTTTCTTTTACATCTTTTACTTAAAACAAAAACATATAAGGTAAAAGATACTATATTTATAATATCTTTGATAATAAATAATGTGATTATGAAGATATTTATATTCAGTAAATTTTTATAGCTTATAAGTTCCTACTAAAACTTTAATTCAGCTAATTCTACACACTTGATCGGGCAATAATAAATTATTAGAATAAATTTAACAGCAATTGAGGTTACACGATGGAATTCGTAATATAGAATACTAGAATAGGAATCGCTATAGATATGTTTAAAGTCATCGTTCCTCCATAAAATTCAGCCTTTAAAGGAATTCAAAAATATATTATTTTATGCGAATATTGCTCTTTGATCTTTTTCTCATTTCAAGATATTTGACAACAATGTATCAGGTTACGTAGAGTTGAAAGGTTGATTTCGGAGGAAAAATATATCACCTGTTTTCTCGGAATCAATTACTCGTATGTTGCCATGTGTCGCTTTTCGCTCCGAATTTTCAATTTCGACGTAATACAGAAATAAAAGATTCTACTTTTTCTTTTTAATTTTCGGTCCAATTCTCTTTTCGCTCTGAATTTCGTTTTTCTTTTTTCAGTGACCTATTTTATCAATAAAATAAGTTTTTTGTCACAAATTCCTATGTAGTATTCGGAGTCGAAAACTTTACAAAGTCACTTAATTTTCTAAATGTGTTTACTAATCACACAACATTGTAAGTGATTGGATCCTTCATTCGAATTGCTTATTCCAAACTTTAGTCTAATGAGACAATTTCAGCCTTCCACTTGAGATTGGTCTAGACGTGCTTTTTGTGCTGTAAAGTGGGCACTCGAGGGCTACGAACTTTCACCAATCACATGAGGAAAAGACCACGTGTCTATCCCTTCTGAGGAAACTGAGTGTTAGAGGCTGTGAGGAAAGCAAGCCAGCCGGAACAGGAAGTATATTAACAAAGTTCTGTGAAGCGGGAATTCTTACGTTCTCAGAGACTTATAATCGCTTCTATCGATGAGTTTTTTTAACATCCTGGAGCTTTGAAGGAACAATTCTCGATTTAGACTTTCTATTGTTTTGAAAGATACTTTTCTCGTTAAATGAACTGAAATTTCGATTTTCTCACTTGAAATTTTATTTACTTATCAAAGATCAAAATGACTGCGATTTTATAGCCGAGTCTGATAGAGAACTGTGTGTTGATATTATCTGCATATTCTATCTTTAAAGCTAATAAATCAGTTATTCCTGACTTTCTTCAGAATTATGAGTTAATATCGATGTAAAAATAAGGAATGGAAAGCGATTAGGAACACATTCTTCAGTATAATTATCAATAAAATATAAATCTCACAATTTGATTCATAGTGAAAGACACTATAAATCAAACATTTTGATTAAAAAGAAGTTATATTCACTCATAACAATAATTTTTTACACGTAAGCTTTATAAACAAATATGAAAGTGAATTCCAAATTTCTGATAATATTTGAATGAATCTGTAATTATCTATACCAGGAAACCTCTTGTCAAATATCAAAAGCCAGACGCTGTCAAAAGGTATAGATTTTCAGTACCTTATCTAAATAAAGACAAGAAGGGTCCCTTTATTTGACCTAAGAAAGTATCCTTTAATCCTTTCCTAGAATCCCAATCTTTGGCTCTTCAAATATTTACTCGTTTTTTCCTTTTTGCACTACCACTTTCGAAGTGTTCTCTTTATCTTAGATACCCATTTGATATTCTCTCTTACGAAAAGAATTTTATAATTAACGTCACATCACTTTCAGGTATTTTATTTACTAGTAAATTACTTTTCCGTGAATAAAATGAAATATATTTCTTATATATCATTCAATTCTATAGGATATTATTACTTAAAAGTTTAGCAAATCTACAAGCTATCTTCGAGTGGTGGTGAAGTTTAATTTTGAAGAGGATTCCAACTAACTCAGAGGTACTATCTAAACTTTATGTACTCAGAAGTGATGAATTGATTGAATGCATTCAAATTTTATGGAATTTAATCTGAATATTACAGATAGAATTTCCAATGAAAATTAGAATACATTAAAAAAATATGAGATTCGATTAAAACTCTCCTATTTCTATTTTCCATTTTACCTATCTCTTGATGGGGACGAATAAAGTTCTGTATCTGTCATACTTTTTTAAACTCAGTCATCATAGCTAAATAAGAGCTTGAAAGCATCTAATTTGATGTGTGATTTTAAATTCGCGGTCTTACCTCCAAGAGACGGGGAAAAAGTTGTCCTGTTCCGTAATTTGCCAGGCTTTTTGCATCTGAGTTTTGAAAGCAAAGTTTTATACCTTTTTAAATGACAAAATGAAGGTATAGAATTATATCTAACCCTAGAGGCATCTTCCAATCACAATATAGAGCTTTTTCGTGCAATATGCTCGAGAATTTATCTTCTCTTAACTATTTTTTCTTTCTCTTCTAAATTATGACGTCGACTAATATGTCATCTTCAAAAATTTCTCAAATATATTTCTCCAGATGCTAGACTCATTTCTTCTGATATTAGAGAAATCTTCAGCCATTCTCCACCATTCAACTATACCTTTTCTTTTCTGGTGAATCCTAGCTTTTATATCAAGACTCTCTCTTTCTTATATTTCAAAATACTTCCTTACCTGCGTCATCGCCTTCTAAATGAACGTTTTACTACGCTATGGTTTCTAGGCAGAAATGTTTTCGAGGAATTGCTCATATCTTAGGTTATATTTCTTCCAAGAAGTAGTTGGCAGATAACGTATTTTACTTTTTATTATTTATTACGGTTCAGTATACATGCTGCAGATAGAATTTTTACATATTTTTAAATTTAGTAATTGAGCTCTCTTTTGAATACTGATGAACATTTGTATTTTCACTATGGTACTCATAATCATATAAATACATTACATTGTACATTGAATTTTTGTTTTCTTCTATAACCCAATCCTTCTGATGAAGTTCTTTTAAGATAAAATTCAAATTCTGAGCTGTTATATAATGAGATGAAGCATGCATTAAAGTTCAAAAATTTGCTTCCGATATATTTATTTTCGACAGGAGCTTTTAGTTCCCTATGGTATTTTTAAGAATGCTGCATTAATAAGTACGAACATACGTAAAAATTGTTCATTAATTAGTATAAGTAGAGTAGGTTGACGGAAGAAAATTTTACTCTTGCAATTTGACTCCTTCGATCACTCTTGAAGTATGACACAGTGCTGCTTATGTCACGTAAAATTTTGCGAAAAACTTATTACATGACATATATCAAAGATGTATCACTGTAGAAACTTTTAATGAAGTAAGTTTCATGCAAACGTCTTTTAGAATATAAGGCAAAAAGTTTCGAATAAACTAAAAATAAGTAAAGTAAAATTAAGTTGAGATTATCCTTCGTTTTCAAGCTCAGGTAGATTTTAATTACTTTTATGTTCACAGCAAGGATCAAATAACGCCTCTTTGAATGTTTTGCGGCGAGTGCCTTATATAAAGATAATAAGCTTTCATTCAAAGTTTACCTTGTATATCGATCTAACTTCCAAACATATATTCTAATATTTTCTACATATAAGAATTTATACCCCTCGCGAAGGTTTTCGGAGTTATAAAAAATCGTTTCCATGGCTCATCACCTCTAATATCCACTTCCTTAGCCGCAAATCCTTTACTTAAGGCAAAAAATGGTCCCCTCCAATACGTTGTTATTCTCCGCTACTCTTCCTTTTGTGATAAGAAACCGCCATAAAATTTCCAGGGGAACCCTCTTTTTTCCAGTTGGGTGACTCCACCCATAGCAACCGTATTAACCGAATCATTCGCCTGCATTTTTCCCTCACCGCCGTCTTTGCACCTCCTCTCAGTCCACACTCCTTAAACAGACTTCTCTTTCCTATTTACACTCACGATTCTTTTATCTCCGATAACAATCCCACTGTGCCATCTACGGGGCGCGTGCTTTCCGCCCTCTCCTGATACACCAGTCAATCCTCAAAAGAGGTGGACAGGTGAAGGGAGTTGTAAAAGGTGGAACTAATGTTTTATACAAAGGAAAAGAGATGGCGAATGAAGGGGGGAGAGATTTTGAGGAAGGAGATTTGGGATATAAGGAAACGGGAGATAAAAATAAAAGGTTAGGTCAAAGTAAAGATCAAGAGGAGGAGGAGGGTGGTTGGAGGATAAAAAGAGAATGGGAAGTCTGAAGAAATGGAACAAAAAAGAGCAGATAAGAGAATGAGGGATCTATCTGAAGGATCTAGGATTTTCAGAGGCAGGAAATGCTGGACAAGAAAGGTCTCAGAATGAAAAACTCAGAATAAAACAGTTCTTGGTTGCTAGGAGATTCTATAAGGCTTGAGCCATTGAAAATGCAGACATATTATATTCGTGAGTAAATATGCATTGGTAAATTTGTGATATAAACGTTTATACATGTATACCGATTCAAGGTATCTTAAGTTACACTCATAAAAATCAAACCAAACTTACAGAACTATTTTGCTTCACAATATTGTAAAAATGAATAAGAATTGTTAATTCAGTTATTTAAGTAAGTTATAAAGTTTGACTAGCTCAAATTTGAATTGATAATTTTTTTGATAAACAGATTTCAAAAAATTAAACATAGAATCAAATCAAAAAGGATTGGAATGGATTGATGTAAATTGAAATTGTTGGTTAAAATTTCAAACCCTAAAACAACGATTCTATCAATCATACATACGTTCGGGTATAGAAATCTGATTCGCATAGAATACAACTTCCACCTGATTTTGTTTATCGAATAAGCCAATAGTGATTACATGCATACTAGTACGTGGATAAAGAACCCATACGCATAATCTGATTTAACAAGCGCATGATTATTCCCAATACGAAATAGGTCGTGATAGGAATAATAAACAGAAGTTTAGAATTCTAAATGATTATCTCATTGCATCCATTAACGGGGATTGATACTGATGCTCTCCAGTTACTGCGTTATTGATGAGCGAAATAACGTCACGATAATAATTAGGCAGTAGAGCTGATCATGGACTAGTTTTCAACACTACAGAAAGTTTACACTAATGCCAAATCATTAATATGGATCATACACTTGAATGAAGGGGATATCCTCAAATGAAATCCCTTTCATCAAACGTAAGCAAGGAATTGGTATGTTAACAAAATTTGGGAAAGTTTAATCTAATTTGACACTTGGTTAAACATAATTCATTTCAAGAGATTTCTCTGAGTATTTATTATTTATTAACACAGTTTATGAACAGAGGAAAAATTTTAGCGTTGATTGTATCAAACATGTATTTTCAGAAATAATGGATATCCTGTCACAAATGATAAAATGTAAACGCTGTAATTTTGAAATGATCACTCGATGAAGAGAAACCGCTCACGGAATTGCTCTGTCATTTATTCCGTTTGTCTTTTGAGTTATTTTTGGCTCAGTTATAACGATTATACGTCTATACTGTTATTTGTCTGTGTGTTAAGTTGTCAGTACAATCATGGGATCTAGCACTAGGAAATTTCTCTTTTGGTATGGTTTATAATAGCTAATATCTAAGTTCAAAACATTCTTTACTAATGAAAGGTGCATTTTCAAAAATGTTTAAAAGATTCTGATCCTTTTTTATAAGCAGTTCTAAAGCAAACATGGTAACTTAACTAAGACTAATTAAACTTCACGCGTAATTTTTTATAATGCGTAGAGAACATGATGTGTAGTATTTTGCGAAAGGCAATTGTTGAATTGGTTTTTCTATGTGTATTAGTCATTATAAATGTACACAAATATTTATTCGCAATAACACGTTATAGAGTAATTTAGCTGATCAAATAACATTTGCTTCTACTAACATGTACATAAGGCTAATTAGGATTTAACACCCAGTACGTAATTAATTATATCTCCTCAATTACATCACTATCAATGTAATGTAACTGAATTCACTTTATTAAGTTCATTGTGCATATACAAATTTACTATAAACTATTAACTTAAACTCTCTTTAATGTAAATAATACCGTATTATTCAAAACTATCGCTGTATATAGTATTAATTGGTTTCGTAGTCACAGAATTATTCTATATATACATATTGTAGGGTAATTAATTAGGAATACGGAAGTATTATCAAAGCATTCCATTTCCGCATACTTCTGTCTTTGTTTTAACTTTACATTAATCTTTAGCATTGAGTATTACAATATCCTTACGAACGCTATCTTTTATACGAGGTATTTGCGGAACTCAGTTGAGCGATATGGTACAAAAGCGTTTGAAAATTCGATGATATAAAATATGAGGATGAATCGGGAAGTCAATGGCTGAATTCCAATCCTCTCGTATTGGCACAAAGGGGAGCAAACATTGGTCGGAGCGGTCTCATGGGGTTCGACTGTTAATTGGAGAGATCAAAACTGTTCTTTTATTACAAATGAATGAGAGCTTTGGTCTTCGCACCTCGCCTTCCGTCTCGCTGGCTTTGATCGAGATAACAAGGTTTTAGGAGCCCCGCAAGTTACACATAATTAATTGTCATCTACTAGATTAAAGGGAACACGAGGATAAAGATAGGCATCGGGACAGAAGGAATAGAACGGGAGATACATAGAGTCTGAAGATAATCCATGACTTTCCTCTAAAACATGTTGATTCTGATAGAATATTTTGATTTTAGTGATGAAATGCATGTAATAAGATTGCTTCATCAACGGTTATTATCTCAGTTATTAACATGTGACCTAAAAAAGTGGCAATGATGAATCTTAAACTTTTACATTATTTTTAAAAAATGCGTAAACGGTCAATCAATATTCATCTCAATGTTGAGTTCAGATTAGTTTAATTGATAAAAAATATAATTATATTGGAATATATCGAAGATAGAAGTGGTACCATTTTCTATTTCTTTCATAATACCAATACTGTGATCGATAATAATTAAATGTTTTCAATCAGCTCGAAGAGAATGTCTAGATCACATATAATATGAGGTATTTATAAACGGAACGAATAAGAAAAGGCTATCGTGAACTTCAATTTTCAATGTAAAAGTTATAAAAAAATAATAATGTCGTTCCTTCTGTTGGATAAATAATGTAAAATTATAAATAATACGTTACTGCTTTCTAATATTTATTTTTAGAGTAATTTATTTGAGAATATTTTTTAAAACTCAAGACCATATAAAAATACGTTTCATTGCTCTGAGTATTTCTTTATAATTTTCAATAGTTCAGTTTATGTTGATAAAAGCAAATATTTTCAACAAATTTTCCTCATTAAAACTAAGCTAAAACATCAGCGGATTTCTTAACATGTTTGAAACTTTTTAGTATTTACTCTATCTAAACTAGCCGACTCTTGTTGGCTACGGTAGTTTATTTCCTTTTGAACAAGTTGCGATACAGCCAAAAGATATTCGACACACATTTTCCTTGAATAGCTCAGGGAAGTACCTCAGGGAAGTATTCGATCCGCTAAGTAAACGAATCGAAGATCTAGAGTCCTGGATTTTGGATACTCCTCAGAATATCTCCAGATATCCTCAATCGATGCATAGGACCACGAGAATGTGGAATTGGGTCGTGAGGAAACCTTTGAAGAAATCGGTACCGGGTTCTACTTTAGGTGTTGACTGATGAGTGTAATGTTACCATGGAAAAAAGCATTTTGTACAATGCCATTTACGTAAATTGAAAGAAAGATGAATCGCTTGGGGAAGTCATAAAAATGTATATCAAAATAGTAATTGGAAAAACTAGTCTGAATATTGAAAAACTGAATATTTCTAGTAGGGTATAGTTCTTAGACTACAGAGCGAATCTTGTCTTTATTTATTTAGAAAAACGTTACGATTTCGAACGTTAGGCCTAACTAATTTGCATACTTCTTCCGGAATTCTAGTAGATAAAGATTTTCTTTCTGCACCGTTTCAGTTATGTTATTTCCAAAAGAATTTCATCCTTAGATATTGTCTGATTGTGAATAGTATTTTGTGAAAGATAAGATTTAAAGGCCTCGATGTTATCCCGGTTTCCATTTCTGGAATAAAGCGGTTCACGTCGCGTTGGCAAACGGAGGAATTTCCCGGTCTCCATGCAATAATAGTCGTATGTTTGCATTTGAGATACACAAGGAAAAGGGCGATAAAAGAAGAGAGATAACATGGAAATCGATATGAAGGGAAGGATAAGGAATAATGGAGGCGAAAAGATGTTATCCGACAAGAGGAAGTGCGGGTGAGGCTTATTTGGTTTATTATTTGAAAAAAGGGATTGGATGGAGGAAAGTGTGACAGATAAGCCGAAGGCGGCCTTTGTTCTTTGACCGGTATTTTGCTCTTGCAAATAAAATGTCTCGTCATAGGAACGACCTCCGAGGTGTCAGTAAACTCTGTTCTCTACGAAAGGGGAATAAACAAACTTTCCCAAATATATTTGAGCTGGAGAGATTAATCATGCTAGATATTTCTGTCCCTCAATGTTTAGAATATCGAATTTATTGATGATTAAAACGTTGGATATGAGACCTTTTTATTCGTGGGATTCTACGCATAACTTTGGATCACGCAAGAAGATAAATACAGAACTCCCTTTGAATGCTGTGCGATTGGTAAAAATAACGAACGAATTCTGTTCAAAATTTCATTTCATCATCCTCACAGCTAATAATCAGATCTTTACGATACACTTGATTCTATTATAGAATTTATGGTAAAAACTCGAAGTACTTTGTTGTGGAAGTTTCAATAATAATTTTGTGCCCTAGTGTAAATAACTGTCAAAATAGTCAGCGAATTTATTTAGATACTGTAATATAATTTCAGATGGTGATATGCTTACGAAATTCTCTTTATCATCCTAAATCAAAAAATGAAATGTATAAGCGGCTTATATATTTCGTTCAGGTTATTAGTGCACGTTTGATTGAATCTGATTAATGATGGTCAGGTGAATTCATATAATAGCAGGATACGAAATTCGTAAAAGATGATTTTTTAAAATTAAAGAATCGATATGCGAGGAAATTATATTCAATTAATTCGAAATCACTGTAGAATTTTTCGAAAGCTTAAGCTTTCCATCGATAAAAGTAGAGGTATCCAACTAAATAAGAACCTACTATTTTAACTGTCCACAATTTCTATCTCCAGTTCTAAACGTGTGACAGAAATTCCATCGGTATATTTTCACCTAATAATGTCTCGGATTGAGGAAGCTGAGCTTGGATTTTTAGATATTATTATCTGAAACATTGAGTAAAATTATTTGCATGATATTTCCTCAAGGTAAAAAAACATGAGATACTTACTATACTATTCCCATTCCTCATCGATTAAGACACATTTCTGCAGTGGATTAACTTCTATTAGATTTCCCTAAAATCTCGTACGTAATCTATAAAGGACAAGGGTTTAACTCATCATTAACGTACTCTCGTTAGCTAAATATTCAAGGAATTCGCACACGTTAACGAGCACTCTACCATTTCCCCTTCCCCTGAGAACCTCTCTGGATCTAGTCCTTCCTCTTCTCATTTGGTCTTTTCTAAGAACCCTTTTCACTCTTGGCTCTTCTCCCTTTCCAACAAGTCATGTTTCTACTTAAGGCATTATTGGTAAAGTACCCCTATCTGACGAGGGTGATCACTCGCTGTAACCGCCTCTCTTTTCTCCTTAAGAGAGGAGAATAAATTTGTGGAAAAAGATTCAAAAATGGCTTCTTTTCCTGGTGGTTACCCGTGTCACTTTGAGTGATACTTAGGAGTTTATTATGCATAAACTAGTGCTATCATTATCCCATATATTTTTGCCTAGGTCCAACTTTTGTTAACTCCTCTTAAAGAAAATTATTTTATCACGATATAACGTGCCTAAGAACAAAAATACGAGATGAAATCGGTGAAAAGATAATCTTCCTACGTTATTATGGTTTCTAAGCCCATTGAAAGAAAAGGAGCGGCGGATATCAAAGTTGGCTTGAAGAGAAAACCCAATAAAACGCTCTTGGAAAGTTCTCCTTGGAAACTCCGCTCAGTTAATTACCGTTCGAACATAAGAGATTTCCTACTTTTCTATGAAAGATTAGATCCATCGCTTAAGCGGATGTCTAACGAAAATTTTGTTGGGAATCGTAGTATGATGTTTGACAACATCCATCACAATATGACTTCATAGAGATGTTATCTTATACGATTCTGTTTATGAATGTTTCAATTTCAAGTGAAGTACTAAGATTAATTGTACGCTTAGAAGTGATGCTTTGAAATTCAAGAGTGCGTATAATGAATCAGCTGTTCTTTGCAGGAAACGAGATCAACATCACGTGACTAAGATGTACCAAACAGCGAATAGAACTGTAAGAACTTTAAAGATTCACATTATTAGTATAATAATGTGTCACTCAAGTTTTCCTTTTTATCTCTCTCTGCACTGCTGGTTTGAATTTATAAGGAACAAATTACGTTACAAAGATACTCAGGTAAATGGAGATTGAGTAAAATTTTAACGAGGCACAGTATCATCAAAACTCAGGGAAGAAATGGAATATATTATGCATATCTTTACCTGGAAGGTCTAATAATAACACGTATAAGAAATGTTTTGATTAATATTTATCTAAAGGTTTTCAAAAAACTTCACTCATGTCCCACTGAATAATTAAAGAAGTTTATCATAATTACGAGCAAGATTTTCTTTTACTAAAAATACATGAAGAGAGATTCATGTTTCAAATTGGTGACAAGTTCTAAAAGATAAATGTTCCAGGAACTCGAAAACAAATTCACAACAAGAGCCTGTATTTTGATTCCATTGTTGTAATTACTTAATCTTGTGTTTCATTTTCCATACACTATAATAATACCGGTACTGGATTTCCAACAAGAGTTCATATTTTTCCTTTTCTTAACTTAGTTAAGTTATATTTCATGAGCTATTTTTTGCATAAAAATCTTTGTAAGCTCTGTATCTATATAATATACTTTTGAAATATATCAGTTTCCACATCGTAATTATGCAAAACATCTTAAAAAAAGCCTTGACGGAGATTTCTTAGCATTTCTTTACTCTGAAATAATAACATTAATCAGTAAGGTGGAAACAAGATCTATTATGAATATAATGGTGAATGCTTTGAGATAGAGTTTTTAAAAGACATTTTACGCAATAATATTTAAACGTATATACAATAGAATTTTTTCTCCCAGAATTATTCTTTATATAAAGGATATTACTTACCAGGATATTATTACCAGGTAAAAACTTGGCAGTTGTTAGAGCGAAAAAATATTTATTTTAGTATAAGTTATGATATTGACTGTCTTAAATTAAGAAACTGAATTAAGAACTTAAGACTGACTTAAATTAACAAACTATTCCTTGAAATTTTTGTAGAAGATAATCAAAAATGCTCGTTAATATTCTATTTCTTGAAAATTTTAAGATTGCAAGATAATTATCCCTTCAATTCAAAAGCGCTTTATAAAATACTATAAAATAATTTCAATTTACATCCCATTAGAATTATGAACTTTTTAATCCAAAAAAATTGTAAAACTATAGAGAATTTTAACCTGTATTTCTACCAGTTTTAATGAGCATAAAAAATATAGAGCACAACGATCCAAATGGTGGAGGCATTGAAATAAAAGAGTTTGAGAAAATCGTTTGTATGCTCGCCCTTCAAACTTTTCTGAAAAGGGCATCTCCATAATGCCTTTTTAAGGGCTGCGGAAATACCGTATGTTTTGTAGTTCTATTTCGCAGATGTTCCGTTATCTGCCGTAACATCGCTTCTATCGAAGAGCATGTCGGCAGGATCTTTCTCGGCGATTTGTGGTACTCCCAAATTCCTCCATCAAACGGCATAGCCTCCCAGAATACATCGCGAGTTTTGTGTGAACATCACCCATAGCCTTAAATCAACTTTTATAGACGCTTCCAAACATTTTTCAGAATAAAATCATCTTTCGAAATTCAACTCTCTTGAATTGCTTTCTATCTTTGAGTTTAGTGTTGGAATATATACTACTTTTTGAGCATATAACAAGGGGATAGAAAATGCTTCGCGAAATATTATCATGTCGAAGTACGTTACCCATTGACCGATAAATAAACAATAGCTATTTATATGAATGTATAGATTGAACGAAGGAATATATTTCATCCTTCTTCTTATATTTTATATGAAATAATATAGCACTGAATTACGTCACTGACTGTCCGATAAATAATAATAACTATATAGAAACGTAGTTTTAGGTCTTTCTTAGTTTTTGTTTTATACGTTCTACATTTAGTGTTATATGATTTCACATAAAAACATAGGAATAAGGATGAAACAGATACACGTTCGCATAATCCATAAATAGAAAAACGTTCGTTTATTCCTCATATTGTTTGAAAAGAGCGTAGCATCTGTAAATAACAACCTTCAACTGGAAAAATACTGAGGAACATTTATTTTTGCGAGAGACGCTGTAGTTTTGACCCAAACATCTATGTTTATACTTCCTCGATGAATTTATCTTTTGTTCGAAATGACCTACACCTACCTCATTTCAAAGCACTTGAATTTCATCAATTCAAAATTACATTTTGTGTAACATTAAAAAAATTCATGGCTTTAAAAACTACTGTAGTCTAATAAATAATATATTGACGTTAATTAAATTAAATTACATAAAAATACCTATGTATTGAATGCATGAAAAAATCTATTTCGTAATATATCCGAAAATTTCCCATAAGTTAATGGTTTGTAAACCAAAAGAAAATTCATAAAGTAAATCAATCTCTTAATTGCAAAACTGAGTATGATAAAGTCAATCGTATTTATTTTTATCCAATTCCTATGAACGAATCAGCTTTAGCTCTCTTGACAGATGTGTTTCAGTCCCAATTCGCGATCGTATTAAATTTTATTCGATGACGAATGAGATTTTTGGCGAGCTTCTCTCGTGGAAATAAAAGTAAAAACGTGGATTCGCACATAGAAGTGAATGGCGTGAATTAAAACGAAGCTAATGATTAATGACATCGATAGCTAATATACTTTATACTCTTTTTACGATTTGGTCTGATGCGTTAAAAACTATTTTTTGATTTGTTTTTTATTAATTTCCATTATTTTTAGAATTTCTGTATTTATTAACCAATTATCGTTAAAATTAAGTGGATTTTATGGTGATAAATAATAAAATTACCATGGAAATTGATTGATTGATCTTTTTATATGTTATGCGACGAATATTATCTGTTTTCTCAGTTGATCCGAGTGATTTTAGTACATATAGTCGGTGAAAGAGGCCTGAGTTTGATTCCCGAATTAAGTAAAATAAAATAAGTTCATAACGTTAGAATACTCTGAATTGTGAACTCGAAATTATGAGTTTTTTCTTATATTAATAATAACTTTAAAGAGTTTTAAATTTTGTTCATAGACTTAACTTACTATAATGATAGGTAAATGATGTTCGTTTGGTATAAGTATTCTATGGTAGCTCTACTAGTGCACGTAAAACTTTTGAGATGGATCACAATTAACATGTTTGTTAAATGGCCTAGATATTTTTACTTATAGACAATATCGTTAATGAAAAACATTTCCTATTCCCTCGTATTTAGGTTCGATAACTTGCAGTAATACTTTTCTACGCTTTAGAAAAAGAAGCGATGGATTTGAGGATTAGAGATACGGTTCCTTGAGAATCTCTCATATACCTGATTCGGCTGCATATCTGAGGCTCTAATCACACGTGTCATATGGCCTCATACGTCATATGGAGCACCTAAACTCCCACGCGTCAAATGACGCAAAGGCTTCCCTCCTTCCGATGCAAGATCGATAACCACCGCGCTTTTCACTTTCGGATCTTCAAAGAAGAATGCTTTTATCTCAAACTCTGATTTTTTCAAACGCCCTCTCTAATCTTCCACATCCATTCGGTGGTCGTGTTCAACAACAAAGAATCGATTTTTGATCTTTAAACTGTGATTCTGCGTCGTTCTCCAGAATCCGCATCTTTTCTCGGGAGAAATATCGCTCCCGTAACTATCTCAGAGTCCCATTTCTTGAGGCCGTGAAATAGGATGTGCTTAAGTAAAAAGTAGGCTATAAGGAGAGCCTAGCATCATTGCGGCAAAATGATCCCATTCGTACGAACGTTGAACGTTTAAGTGGAGGGAATATCATGCACCAAGTTTCACCAGAAGACATTACTCTCTTTCATTATGGTGGAGAAAAATTATCATGCCATTTATTTTTATCATACCTACTTTTTTCTCTAGCTTCTCGTTTTACTTAAATGCACCGCAGTTTATTTTGATGAAAAATGCGAACGTAAGAGACGAGAAGAGGTTATGAAAATCTTACTTTGATTCAAAAAGCCATGTCTATATTTTCGTTCACTTTATTTTCATTCGAGATATATACACCTTTGAGTTGGATTTAATCTTTAAAATTGAAGATCTACGACTCGTTGCCACTTAGTTTGAAGTTTCAAATTAAACCAAGACTTGGTGTCACTAGCGCTGTTTATAATCAACGACCTGGTTTTAGCCTTCATCATCGGGAATAGTAATCGTTCGTTGATTAAAAGCTTAAAAGATAAAAAGGTCTCTCTGTTCTATTTAAATCTTACTTTGGACACATCCATCCAAACTATATTTATCATCTTTTCCGAAAGCTATTTAAGTTTCTGGAAAATTACCGGCCTTTAAATGAACGTTAAAATTTGAGATTCGATTACAAATGCTTTTAATCTGGAGTTCATTTTTATAATATACATTTCATTTTGTGTTCTCATTCAAATACATATCCTTCCTTTCACTTTATTTTTTGCTCAAATTTCCCTCCTTCAGGACATGCGAATATAAATGCTTTTTTAAGACAATATTGATGCGAATATCACAGCAGTTATGATTCAGACGTTGGAGATTTTATTCTGAACTTGATGAATCTCTATAGATTTGAAATATAAGAATTAAATCAGCTATTATTGATCCTTTATCCCGTGTTTTGGAAATGGCCTGTGATTTGTGAAATAGCTATTTGGATTCCGTATTATTATCTTTCTTTCGATTTACTTTATAATTTTTTGAAGTAAACTTATTATTTTAAAATTATTCCCAGTGATATCGTCAAATTATCAAAATATGATTTAAACTCCAAGGATACTTCTTCAACGAATCAAACCATGTACGATAAAGTGATATCGTATACTAAAATTATTTTCCAAAAAAATAATAAATTTTAAATATTTTGAACACGAGAGGGTTCGAAGTGTTAACTATAGTGGTTGGATTTGATCGAGTATCGAGTTATGTGTATTTTCTAGTATTTTACGACCAGTTCTGCTAACCGTTATACATTCTATACTCTAATATTAAACAATGATGACCATAAGTAATTAGTATGTAATATTCTATTCCGCATGGTACGTTCCCAATAATTTCCTTTGATATTCTATGTGTTTTATGTCCATCCATGTATTTATCTCCCCGTGTTTAGATATTATGCGGCAAAAAGAAACATCCCAGTTTTTAGTGCTTCGCTTTTTGAAACATTTTTATGGTATCCTAAATTTATTAAGTTTACCCTAATCAAATTATAATATTTGAAATAATAAAGGAATTGAAAAGTACATGCGTAACATCAAGCAAATTTGTTTGAATATATATCACTTATGGATTCAGTATAGAGGTTTAACTTCGTTTTTCAACAAAAAAAACGAATGAAGACAAATGAAGTTACAGGAATGATTTTAAAACATCATTTCAATAAAATGTTGAAGTGGCAGGGTTAAAAAGTAAATGAATATAAAATAAAGATGGATGAGAAACACTTTCCCTCTCTGCAGTCATAAAGCGATAAAGCAAATCGCCATGGAAATTGATCAATAATTTATTTCGGGAAATCGTTGAGCAATGGACAGTTTGAATAATGGCAATAGACACGAAACGCATGGGAGCGTTCTTATCTTTTCCTTATGGTTAATTTGCTAAATAAATCATTCAGAGGAAGATCAAATTTCTGTGGAACCACATCCAGGGAAAAAAATTGTGGCCATAGTAACGGTTGGAATCGTCAAATATTTAATAGACAATTTAGACGAAGATTGGTGTCTCTAAGGAGTAGTTGAGGCAGTGGATTCCGTGCGACCTTTCACAAACTCCGGGAATTCCTTCAGGTATATCGCGTTCATATTGCAATAAGTCGGCTATTATTTTAAATATTGTTATTTTAGTATAAGTCATAATAAAGTTCAAAATCCAAGCAAAATAAAACAAGTAAAATAGAAAAAAGCTTTTTGAATATCCTCAAGGATAAGAAGTAGAGTGAGACAAAGAAGGAAAAATGTTGGTCTTTCGGAGAAAGGAAACAAAAAGTATTGGGAATAAGCAGACAACAATGTGGACCTCAACAAACATGAAAGGAAAGATAGTCTTTGGATCTTTTCTATGTTGTTTCTAATAGGAAGTTTTGAATACCTGCATCAAGTAGTATCGTATACATCGTCTTTTCTGGTTTTTAATCGGTTATATATTTATTATAAATAATAATGTAGGTCACATATTTCTTATATAAGATTTCATGTTGTATGGAAAATCTTCATTTTCAAATATATTCACAACAAAAGGCAAAAATATTTATTTTACCACGAATCTATTTCATTATATTCTGCCCACGTCATATTCATAAGTGAGATGAGGTAACATAATTTTATAAATATTTTGTAAAGTTTATTTTATAAATGAATTTGAATTTTATCGATATTTTCTCCTATATGTAAAGTGAACTTATTAAAATCACTATATTTATTAAGGAAGGATGATAATGAGACTATATGTTTAGAGTTCATACATGAGTAGCTTAATCATCAATTAATGGCGAAACAAAATTTTACATTTTGGAAATTTATATTAAAGAGAAAAACCATAAAAACTATTTAATTTTAAAGAAAAATTAAGCTATTTAAGAACGATGTTATGTTTTATCATAATTGTAAATATTTTATGAAGATAAATTGAATTTGTATAAAACAAAAGTTTTTCGATTTTTACGTAAATATCCCAGAAGTTAAAATTGGAAACAAAAATTTGGAAATGTATAAAGAAGATGGCAATAAAGTTTTTCTCCGGAATAAACACTCAAGGCATTCATCCTGTTCAGAATCTTTCGAGATGAATAGCAATTATCCAGGGAATTCGGCTAATTTTAATTGAATTCTTTTGGAAACCTTAGAAAAATCTGAGAACTCATTTCTTAACTTAAGTACGTCCTTGTAGGATTTATTCCGAGCTGAAAGGAAACCTCCATACCACAAATCCTTTCATGCCACCGCTTTCATAGGAACATGAAAGCGGATTTGATTCCACTTTAAGAAGTACCCTCATGACAGTCTAAAACGTTACAAGACGTTGGAAAAATTTCTGAGGAACGATAAAGAAAACTTTTTAACCATGAAAATTCTTATGTGCTTATCAATAAAACACATTTTTGCTATTGTATTTTATCGAGAAAAGAATCTATTGCTCTGCATATGGCACATTCAAGTGGAACGTCGAGTACACACAAAGCATGCTTATCATATCATAAACTTTATACGGTTACTTTTTCATAAGTGTAGTTCAACTTGAAGGACACGAGAAGCAATTATTTAACAGAACCCTTGTGACGGCATTTTCCGGATGCTCTCGTTTTATTGCAGAGCATTTCCTCACAGTCACTGGTGGATCTCTGATTTGCTGTTACGGAGTTCCCTCGTGTATTTGCTCCAATTTAGAAAGAATTTCGTCTGTTTTTCGTTAAAACTGAACGAATCCAATTAAATGTTACGCAAGTCTGAAATTCGCCCGAGATTCGAGATGCGAATGGAATGTACACAGGCATCACTTAAATAAACTTTAATCATTCTTGTAATTAGTGAATGATTAAAATATATCCTAGAGGGAGCTGCTAAAAGCATTTCTCCTAAATGAGAAGCATAGTCAAACATGCTTATAATATTCTAAAGGTTTCTTAAAATACGTTTGAAAGATGGATTCATGTACAATTGATTACTAATTTGTTGAGCCTAATGAAAGAAGTTATTATTTTTTCAACTTATTACCTTAAAATATAGTCCGTGCATTGATTATCTTTCTTTAATATCTTTTAATATGCGAGACCAGTCGCATGAGTGTATCTGGGAACTCAGTGAAACTATAATTTTAAGTACGTTTTGCTCTTTCTTGTATGAAAAGAATTTAATTTTCTTTGCAAAGAATTGTAACATAAATTTGAGAGGAAGACCTAATGGTGAACTTATAGAATATTTCAAATGAAATAAAATGACTATCCATCTCAATATTTTGGTAAAATCTCCCAAGTATTAAACGTCGTTCACAGTCAAGTCTTTTTACTCATTGAAGCGTATTTAATATAGATAATAATTACGTAACCCCCCCCCCAAATATACGGATTCCAATAAGTACAAAACGAACGACAAAATGTCTGAAAAGAGTCTTTTGAAAGCTCCGATCTTTCGTAGAAATTTAACACGGTGTTCATTAGAGGAGAAACAGAAATTTTCGCGGAAATACTCAGAAGACTGCTGGTTTTTAACAAAGGACTAATCTTGTCCCTTCTAAAGTAGCTGAGGATTTGGAATTCCCCTGACGAGTACATTGTTGATGGCTTTTTCCCCATCCCCAGACCTCTGATCATTTTCCAATGAATTCGACTGCTCCCCATTCCACCGAATTCTTTCATCTCTTAGTGTTGCCCTGGCGACCTTCAAAGACACCCAGTGTACAAGTTTCCTCTGAAATTCCATTCTCTTTACTACGGCTTCTTTCTATCTTCCGATTCTGTTACGACTTTCATTTGCATGCCTCACCGACCAATTTTTGGCCGGATCTCTATCTGAGAAAATGAATGGAGGAACGGATACGTTAATGTATCGTAGTGACAGGAACTAAACTCGAATTTCCTTATTGCCTATCTGTTGCTTTGATCATCGATTTACCTTAATTCAGTATTTCCGAATGAAATTCGAAAGCTTCTGTTGACATTGGATCTCTTTACCTTCCATTGACGTTTTACGGGCGATGCCTAATATCGTTTGGTCAAAGAAACAGTCCAATGTTTTTGGAAAGTCCAAAGTTGTCCTAGAAAAAGCTCTTCCTTAATTTTAAAGTCTTCCAAATTAGAAACGTATGTTTTAAACTAATAGAAGAGCTATTGGGAAAACATTTAGATAATTAGATATAGGTTAAGTTCAAATTAAAGCTCAGACTTTTTCATGGCCGTTCTTATTTCAGAACTTTCCAAAGAGCTCACATTCATGAGTAAAGTTAAGGTATATTTCATAAGTATGGAAAGATGAGAAAAGTAACTTTACGGAGTAAAACTCTTGTAAGAACGTTAATGTTAGGGATTTTATTAGTGGAAAAAACCATTCCAAAAACCATCATTATCATTAAATTCCTTTTCAATTCGCAAAATCATTAACCATCATTCATGCAACTTTTATTCATCTTAAGATCTATAAACTGAAGTTGAAAATTAATTATGTACACTTTTTATAAAAATCAAAGGTTTAATTCAATGCAAGAGGCTTAATATTATCAATATCCGCGGGCAAATTCTCTAATGGAATGCTCATTAAAAAGTTACGTTAATTTCTACGTAGTTTCAAATAGACGATATTGAAATTATTTTGGTATGAGATATGAAATCTTTTATTTTACTAGCGTCTTAATATGCATTCGTTAATTAAAACTATGGCCTTCTCATTATTAGCCGCGAATAAGACGAAAATAAACCTTATCTTAGACTAAGTTTATCGTCCATTTCGCTGAAATTTAAAATTCCGACTGTAAGTTCTGCTTCGAAATAAAAGAAAATATTAAGGAGGTACAAAAGGTATTCTGCTCTTTTGATTTAAAGAGAGTTTATTCGTTTATTTTTGTGATAACTTACGAATTTTTATGTATACCTTACGAATTTTATCAGGTCCTATTTATTTTCTCAAATCATATTAAATGTAAATAAATTTAACACTCAAAATCATGTATGGAAAATCATCCTAATTTGGGCTGATAAATTTCCTTTTGTGAATACTGAATAGACAAAAAGCTAAAAAGAGTGGAATTGATAAGAGTATTAAGTAGAATACAAATCCAAATTCAGCATCATAGTGCAAACTATACTTTAAACTAATCTGCGACTGAGTTATAGTTCCATAAATGTGATAGAAGAGTAATTTAATATCCTGCATCTCATGACAGTATTCTTTGTCTTTAAATTAAGGTTAAATGCAGTTGTAGACTAGGTACATTCTAATCATCCTCATAAAAATAAAAATTAGATAAAAGTAGACTGATATAGTGGTATCCTGCCCTCAATCTGAACTGTTTAGATAAAGTATCCATTACAATCAAATTAAGCAATGCGTAAGTAAACAGGAGTTAAAAGATAGTTTTTCTCTATCTTTTATAAGAAAACCTTATGTATTACAGTCATTAATAATGTTGTAAGTTATAGTTGCTTAAATAAATTATGTTCCTGATATTCAATTCGAAAATAAAACTTGAAAATTTTATTGGATAGAACCTCGTGATAAAGCTAGAGGAAAAATTCTTAATTTGACCTCTAATCGATACTTTAACGAGCAAGAATTCACCCTAAGTAAGAGATTATGTAATTGTTGGTTTTGCACAAGGTACCAGTACACATGTCTGAATACAAATTACTGTGCAGTGGGTGAAGACATTCTTTTCCAACGTCAAGTCAGGTCATTGTAATTCCAGAGTCTCAAATGTTCGCTAGGTGATGAATGGCAAACGAGAGCACCGAAGTACAAGGACGGAGTACTTGGGTAACTAAGGAAGTCCCGCTGAGCAGTGCTCCCCAAAACTGCTTCCGGTAGTGCAGAATACGTTAGATGGCACGCAAGTTCTATAGGTGTCATTCGCCGCAAACTTGGTCAAGGCCATCCGTCTATGTCGAGCGAAGTTGCAGTGGTGACATTCTTCCACAGTAGTTCCCAAGTCTGCAGCGACTGAATATTGCATGACGGCGACAAGCAGTGAATCATGTTGGAATTCCAAGGCGTATTAGCTTTAAATTATTGGTGCTTTTGAGGAAGTTTACGAGGAATTTCACGAGGTGCGCTCGGGTTAAACGGTTTTGCCAACGATTTGTTATTTTTTGCTGTTAACTAACGTGTCATCAGCGTCTGAATTTCTAGTTTTAAGGAGCTTCTTATGCATCTCTCGAAGTTAACGTAATTAATGGTTTAATTCTGTCCTTAATTGATTTAATAAATCTACCTTACATTATGATACTGGACATAGATCGTTAAATCAAAACAAGAATAGCTATTAAGAAATTATTCTTACTGAATTTTAAGTGAAGAAACAATGGTACTATACTGTAAACCATAAGAGTTTTCTAAATTTTATAAAGCATAAGATTGAGGTATTTTACACGCATTTAAATCCAATACAGCGGCCAAACGTCTTGTTGGTTACATTACTATCTATTTGAGCCTTTTACCTCCGCAATATCTTAGTATGAATTATTCTTATTTAGGGGTTCATAAAATAACTTTCATCTATCTTCGAGACAAATATGAGTTTTTTCTATATTTTACCGTTTACCGTCAATGCTTGAATTGACTGCTAAGTGAGGGTCTTTAGGGGACAAATCTATTTCATGTAGTTGATGCTTGTCATCTCTTGACTTGTAAGCTCTATAGCCTCACTTTTTATGATCATTCCTACTCAAACTGCATTCCGTACGTTATAGATATCTATAAATCATAGCCTTTCTTGCTTAAAACTGCATCATAACTTTTTACGCAAGAATCTCAAATACATATGATAAGCTTTTATATTCCACTATTCATTCTAAAGTCACCAAAGTTTGAAACAAATCAATGCCCCTTTTTATACAAAATACTATCGTTATTGAGTGATATTGTATATAATTTATAAGATAAATTTACCGAATTAAAATATTTCCATATAATTTGGTGAGATATTCATATGAATCACAATATTTATCGCTTATATTTCCTGTCCACGTTTGCGTATCAATAGCCACAAGAAATAAGTTAACATTAGACCCATAAAATGACTGACATGAATATACACGTATAAGATTAATTTTGTACAGTATAAGTATTCACATCAGGTTACTGAGACAATGAATGACTAATTATTTAGAGAATTGGATCTCTATGTAAACGAAAAAGGCTTAGTTTGTGCAAAATTAATTATACATAGAATACTCTGTTCCAATAACTATACCCTGTGGTACGTTGCAAAGCTGTAGTAACAGATGCAACATTCTCTTAATTTTTTCATCGATCCTATCCAGATTAATTTTCCTTTCTTATATTGAAAAAGATCTCTTATTTAAATTTCTATCCATTTTTCTGCTTCTATTAACTCTCACAATAACGATACAAGGTAGAAATATTTATACGTCCGAGCGATTGGGTGTGTGAGATTGATTGAGAGGTGTGTTCAGGTGCGATGTTTGCTATGTGAGTGCTCACGCACACATCCACGGGCGCACACACACACACCTAGGGATGTGACAGAGCCTGGGTAGATTCTCTTCCAATCGTCGTCGAATTTCGTCCTTAATCCACTCCTATCCCAAGCGATCCTTTTTCATTTCTTTTTGCGAATTCCACTTGTCTAGATCCTGAAAACTTTTCCCCTTACACTGAGGCAATATAGAGAGAAAGTAAATTCGATTTGGATGGAAGGAGAAGATGAGAGTATAGGTATAGACGTTTAGGGGAGTCATTCGTTCCTAATATGGTTTTCTCTCCATCTCTATGACGTTTACGATAAGAGGTGCAATGTAGATGGAAATTGAATATAAAATATCAATACCATGGGATTCAACTGTCTGGTTTCCATGGAAGAAGCAGACAAGTGATCAGCTATCCTTCAGCGAATCAAAACAACCTCTATGTATCAAAGTGATATTTGGAGATGGCAGTACATCAAAAGCACTTGCAGGTTGAGATAAGCGTTATGCAAACACTGGATGACGATGCATTTAATAGAAGAGAATGCGGTGTTGCTTCTACTATTACCATGTATAACTAATTAATTTCCATTCAATATGTGTTGTCATTGGTATATTTCGAAAATTTATGAGCTGCTTTCACTGGTACCTGGTAAGTTTCTATTTATAAACATTGAAAGCAAAAGCTTCTTAAAATTTTCTAAAATAACTTCACGATCATCAGAATTCATTCCTTTGTCGCAAAAGAACTTCCGTTTCTCAAACAGCTCATAAATATTTATATTTAATTTTATCGCTTTCGTTAACGACACAGATAAATATGCTAAACTCCCTAGAAACTCTCGGAAGTCTTAAATAAATCGATTTCTTGGAAAGTCTTCGTTTAACACGACCTTTTCCCCGAACCGTAATGTTTTAAACCCACTAATTGCGTTTTTTAAGGTCACCTGACTAAACGTGGGTGAAATATTTCCGCTTCTACGAATCGAAATTGAGTGAAGTAGCAGTCTCCTGGTAAAGTTCTTCACGTTTGGCGTATAAACGTACGACTTTTTCCGCAACATCCTTCTCTCTACTGCGTAATTTTCCCCTTCGTATCCCTCTCCATCCCACGGGATGTTTCTTCCCGTTACGCCACTTCCGTGTCATTTACCTCGACCGTATTCCGACGCACTTTAAACCGGTGTTTTTTCATTTCTCTTTTTCCAATCTTTCCGGATCCTCTTCTGGCCAATTTTCCTTTCTCCTTGTTCTATTCCAATCACTCTCCTCTTATCTCTTCCTTACGGGAGTGCCTTCACTTCTGTCACCGGGAGAAATCCCTACGCCTCCCGTAATTCGTTCCATTAGTATGCACACTTAGGAAGCGGCAAAATGTCATAACCCATCATCATCGTCATCGGTCTGATTATGTCCCCGTATTTCATGCCCCTTCCGTCACACCTTTCAAGATGTCTCCATTCCCAATTGGAAGACCCATCGCATCAACGACGTCCTATACACACTTCGTAAAATTTTCACGCCGATGCGTAAAAGTTCTTCTCCCGCTTTTTGCACGAACTGCAGCGATCAAATTGGATCGCTTTTTTCTGAGACGTGTCGTCTCAGTCGGAAGAATATCTCAACTGATATCTCCGGAACGGAAGGTTTTCATCTTTTCGCGATGTTTGAACGTGATATCGATGGCCGTAAAACTGTGGATTGAGACTTTCTGTTCTGTGTCCTTCAAACGTGAAATGCTCTTGTATATTACCGGTGATATCTATCTCTGATGTCTTGTCAGAGTTTCTTTTCCGAGAGGGACAAGATGGAGTTTTTGAAGGCGTTTTTATTGGTGCAAGGTCATAAAATGATGTAGAGGTTTAACCTAGAAATTTAGTTTTATAAAAAAATTTTGCTTCTGTACAACGACATGATAATTTCACTTTTAACCTAAATTTTTATCTTTAAGTTATACATTTTTAATTATAAATTATAATGAAATGACAAATACGTAAATAAAATAAAAAACCAGTAATAATTTTTAAAAATTGTATACATTTTATTATTACCCAACTAACTATTATTACTAACTATTATATTTTCCTTCCAGGTTACGAACAAGCTATAATCTGGTATTTTCGTTTCGGCTCGTTCATCGTTCAAGTTTGCAAAGGATTACATCAAATTGAAGAGAGAAGTACAAATGATAACAGCTGAAGCAGTGGCATAGTAAGAAAATTCCTATTATAATTATTTCGCCGATGTCTTAAATTTTTGAGGAGAAATATGAATTTCAGCTCTATACATCCTAGTGCTTTTAAAAGAAAGACATTGAAGTTATTTTGCTCATAAGTAGGTTTTCATTTTAGCAGTTTCAGGCAACATTTCAAATTTATTTATTCGAGGTCTATTCATTACAAATACTAATTACAGTATTCTGTAAATATCTCGAAATATCTTTAAGTACCTGCTATTGACTTCAATCGCAATTAATTATCACTTTATGGAGTTAATTATACATTTATTATAAATTTATCAAGCAAATATTTTTGTATATAAAAGATTTCATTATCTTACAAGTCATTTACATATTATTCTTTAGGAAGCGTGAATTATTTTTCGCTAAATAAAGTTGTTTTTTTTTATTTTCTTCCTACAGTAGAGTAGCTGACTTTGAAGTAACTTGGTGAGTACTCCATTATTTTATACTAAAAATCTTACAAAATTTCTTCCAAAATTGTTAAACTTTATCTTTGAAATGAGAGCATATTAATTTATAGAAGCTAAAAAATAATCTAATAATCAACAGAAAGAAAGAGCCTCTTAGTAATAGTTAACTTATACAATTCTTTGGCAATATGTATATATTTAAATTCAATGGCTTTTAATTCAGCAGATTAACAGATGGGTGATTCTTAGCTAAATGCAATTTATATCAATTCAGTATCACCAAATTCAGCAGAAGATCACAAATAATTGCATGTAGCAATATATATGTACTAATCACCTGCTCTGAAGGGGATGTGAGCATGCAAAACTCTCATCCTTAGCCTGTTTCAAGGCCTACAGACGTAGGCATCTCTTTCACGGGGCCTTTGTTTCACCTTCTTGTGCAGCGGTGAGCTAACTGAGCCCTCTCACTTCTCAGCTGTTCGTTCTTTCTTGTCTTAAAGGTCGTTTCCTTCTCCAGAACCCATAGCAGAGGGCTCCCTGGGCACAGGGATGAACCTCAATGCACGCTATGAGGGTCTGGGGGAGGTCCACTTCTTAGGGCGATAGGGTCCCTCCAATTCCCTCCCTGCCCTCCCTTCAACGTTGGATGAACACCAAGGATAAAACCACTTCAGGAAGGTGAAAGTTGTTATTGGAAATGATCATTGATATCGACAGTATGTTGGGGATATATTAGTGTGTCTATAATCGGTAATTAAGGTTAAACTGTCAAAAGTAAAAGGTAAACTGATACGCTAGAGTCTCGTTGATGTTTTTGTCTTTATTTGCTGGATCTAGTTAACAATTAGTATCGCGATAGTAAATATAGGTTTTTATATTGCTACCAATCGTTGGTCATACATAAGAATAACTATACGCGTATTTGTATTTGTATTTTTAGTATTAATTATATAATTAATAATCTATTATTACTAATTAATGTATTATAATTCATAATATTACAATTATTTATCTCAGTAAATATACATTTTGTAAAGCGGTATAGAATTATAGTGTCTATGAGGCCTTTGTTCTTAAATAAATCGGTAGACTTCCATTCAATTCACTATTGAACTTCATATTTCATTCGCCGCTTTTTTTCATTTGCGTTTACCTCGGCAATTAATTTTGCTGTGTGGAATATCAATACTCGAAGTTCACGTTAAAGCTATATATGCTTTATTATTCATTAGCGATATTCGTCAGTTCCTTATCTATCTTATGATAGATAAAATGTCATTTCGCATGTAATATTCACATTAGCATCTTTCTTCGCATAAAATGCTTCATTTCTCTCGGTTGGAAGTTAAAAATTCGAAAGGTCAATAAATGATTAAGAATTTTACAATGAAATTTTCAATCTAAGGACTGATAATCAATTGTTCCCTCTCTATTACATCAAAGGCGTAGGTCCTTTGCAGAACGGTGCCCGATTCACGGAAGAGACTATGGTTACGTATTAACGAAAGATGATATTGGCAGCAAAAGATCAATAGTTGTCTTTGATGACGCATTCCAGTCTATAAAAGTGATTCTCTCATTATTTTACGAGAGCCATGTTTAAGATAGCACAACTGGATATGAGATCGCCTATAAAGATAATTTTTATGTGTATAATACTAACAATTTAAACATAATTGAAGAAAGTACCCTCTCGTATCTTGTACAAATTCATTTGCATCACAAGCTTTAGTTCCTATATCTACCGTAAAGTGACGCTACCCGCATCTCTCAAAGTTACAGTACAAGCATTCTCTGACGATGACGCTGATTAACGCTTTAATAAATTCATTTGCCTTCATCTAAAGAAAAATCTTTATTTTTCATCTCGAAGTCATGGAGGCATAAATGCATTAATTCCGGAAAACCCTAGCTGCAAAGTAGTTTTATGCTTCAAAATTTTATTTGTAAATTTAAATCCATATTTACATTTAAAGTAAATATGGAAAATTTTGAAAATAATTTGTAGCTTCAATCGTAACTTAAACAAAAGGAAGATTCAGGGAAGTTAAATTTCAATCACTTTTTGACTTTAAAAGTTTGAACTTGATTTCTGATTTGACAAACTCTATTCCATCTAAAAATCAATCCTCCATTTTATTGACCTGATGAGCAATCCATATTGCACAAGTAATTTTTATTTCGTTAGAGTCAGTGAAATTGCTTAGGAAGTTCCATATTCAATTTTCCAATTTCATTTGAATACGTGGAGAAAGTCCTTGAAATATCTCTTAAAGCGCTGGACAGTAACTCCGAGATATAAAAACATAGTAATTCCGAGAAAGTAATCAGAAAAAGCGTAAATGATTAATTATGCCATTTAATCGGGAATGATAATTTTATTAATTACTCACTACTTCTGATATATATTTCTAAAAATGTCCAATTGATTTATAAGTAAAATAATACATATTTATAGGTACCACATAAAGTCAATTCGGTCACCTTTATTTGTATATAGAGATTTTATGACCTTGGTGCCATTTGCGGATATGTCATGAAGGGATTATAAAGAAATATTCTAGAAATGAAAAAAGAAATATATTTTTGTCGATGTTCTTTGAGAGAAGCTAGAATAGTGTTTCAAATTTTCTAACTTGATATAAGTCTATTTATTTTGAAAAAGACGTGCTGAAGATTACGTACAAGAAATATTAAAATTAATATTTCCATGAGTAGAAATGTACTTTATTGCTCTTGTTGAATATTATAAATATTGATGAAATATGTATTCATCGAATGTATTATTAATAACTTTTCTTGATCCTTTGGCAAAATTTTCTTTTTTTCCTAAGCATTTAAAAAGAAATTAGATTCGGGATAGTTATGTTAAAAACTCTATTGTCCATTGACGATAACTCGATACTCTGCTATTTTGGGGAAAGAAAAACTGCTAGAAGATAAAGCACACATTGTTCTTTGAAGTGATAGACCATCCATTTAAAGTAAACTACAAAGTTAATCTCCTTCATTTCTTCAGAGAATAGAGATTTCTCAAAGCGTCTCTTCATCACAAGTCTCCAGAATCTGCATCTTGTTATTTCCCATTACTCACCCACGTATCTCTGCCGCTATCATTTGCTCCAGAGGGCCTTCCTTTGCCCACCATGATTGCTTCCACTCGGTCGCACCCCGTATCGAACTTCCCCCACATCGCCTTCATCCAAAAATGTCCCTCCTCCTTCTATTATCACACTCCGATCTGTTTTACACTTTTGCATCTAATTCACAGCATCTCTCCTTTAATGGATATCGTCGAAGTACCATCGATTATTTGCCCCGATTCGAAGGAGCGAATTTATTCCCACGAGTTTCCCAAGGCGTTGAGATGACACTTCACATATATATCAGCCCCGCGCATTATTTTTTCTCACCTCTTTCCGCCTGACACCTTCGGTCGATACGTTTAATGTATTGTTCCGACGCTTTCACTTTTGGCGCGCTATTTCGCGAACCGTTTTTGCCACCAGTGGGTTTTGTAACCCCCCCTTTGTGCCACGAGTCCCCCGTAAATATTTGCTTTCCATTTGATTGAAAAAAGATCCAAGGGTTTTTCGAAAAGTATCACCTTTAGCTGGTCTCTGGAGCATTTGTATTGAGTTTCGTTTGACAGAAAGAGCAAATGTGCCGACGCTGAGCAAATTAACGAAGCAAATACAAAAGGGGAGTTTGATCAGGTGATGCTTGTATGTAGATAAGTCTGGAGTAAGAATTCAGCTTGAAATATTGATGAAAAAACGATAAGTAACGACATAAATTCTTGGGAAAGTTTAGGAGCCTATACTTACTTAAATTTGGAGCTTAAACTAGATTAATTTTCTGAGATTTTAAAAGTTTTTTCCAGTTGAGATCTTCCTTTATGTTTAAGCATTATTTTAAAATGCGTATTTTCCTTACATTCTTTAAAAATAAGATACAAGTAGCGTTATATTATTTATAGCGATGTTTTAAATCCCATTCCATTTTCTTTAATTTGTCTTTCATACAAAAATTTTTAAAAAATTTTTCGTCGTCAAGCAACGACTCTTAAAAGGAAAGTACGCTTTATTTGTATAAATTCAAGTACCACAGTTAGATAACTACTTGCAGAACATCTAAAATAGGCAGAAGAAAAATTATTTCACGTTTTTAAGAATTGTTTAGCGCTATAAACCTTCTTTTACATTTTTCAATGTCTGTAGTATTCAATCGAACATGGAAATCATTATTCTAAAACATCTCGTAAGAGAAAATATCCATTCTAAAAACTGATAAATAGTTAAAATTCTTTCCTGTATCGCTTTGAGATATACTCCGTAAAAACGAGGGCACGGGATAAAAATTTGAAACAGTTTGTCCTCGGATTAGTTCATCGTTGCGCGTGGTGATGTAGGGATAAAGTGGAAAAATGTATAGTTCACGCTTTCGCATGAGTGCAATTTTCAGGAGCGAAAAACCCTTTTAGAGTGGCTCGTTCGTTCTCTTTGCATTCCACATAAAGTACGATTGGGTGATAAATCTTTCCCTTGACATAGACCTAAAGTTTCGTTAAACATAATAAAGTAGCCCATTTTCATCACTTTAACTTAACCCACATCTTAAATTATTTTCCCAAACGTTAAAATACTTAAATCAGTAATTCATTTAATATTTGAAACTAAACGATTTTAGTATTTCTTTTTATTAGAATATATTTTGATTTATATTTCGGTACATAGCTCTTAGTATATAGCTATTTGTTGTTTATAATAGTAGTATTTTTAATTCATAAAAGAATCAGAAATAGAAAATTGTTGGCTATTAAATTATACCCAATGAATGCTAAACTTCAATGATTAATAATTTTAATGCTATATGTGTTTTGTGCTATGTTTAGAATAAACTATAATCTTATTTAATGGCATTTTAACCATATAATCTAAATACTTTAATACGTAAATTTACTCTTTATTTAATCATATTTAATGAGTGGAAATACACTGCTAAAATAACTTAGAAAGGAGAGATACGTCATGATGAGCCAAGTAGTCAGATACTAGTTTCTGTAACTCCTAATATTACTAAGCAAAAGGAATCTTCGAATTACGAAAGGAAACGTGATACGAAGTCATTCGAAAGTTTGAGAAGTTCGCTCGTTAGCCCCTTGTTAGAAGATATCGCCAGTCCGAGATCCTAATTAACGCGGGAGATATATTTCTTATTTAGAAAGGTTCAAGAACCTCTTTTCCGCTGTGTATTCAGCACCTGCATATCGAAAGATGCATCATACGTTACGAGCAAAGGAAAATATTTGAGTTGCATGATTACTGCTGTTTAACTTTGAATCGTAAAATTAAAAAAAAAACTAGACGTAAAATTATTCTAGAGAAGTGTTAAGTTTATGTAAGGGTTATTCGTCGAATTATATTAAACCATATATTTTCCATTCTGATGATATCTTTTCTGTTTTCTTTAAATAAATTTATATTCTATGGTAAATTTGAATGATTCCAAAATGAATCTTTTTCGATTCATTTTGGATGCTATAGAAAAGATTTTTCTTAATTTGTTTCCATTTAAACACTTTATGGTCGAGTTACACTCGTAATTATGTATCATTAGCAGAAATGAATTCGTTATTTCACGGCGGAAGTACCTAAATAAACGCTCGGGAAAGTTAGTAGGCCACTCGGAAGGCAATAAATAAAAGAAAAGCGAATAAAAAATATGGTACGTGTCCCGAATTAAGGAGCGAGTAAATTTGGGAAGTAAGGTAACTCTTCCGATAAAAATAAACGGTTTTCAGCGCCGATAACATCCGTCGCATTTCGGGAATCAAACAAAGATTTTGCTAAAATGTCCATCTCTGCCGTAAACCGCCACCACCGGACGTCAACGGCGACAGAAAGTGAAAGGGTGTATAGAACAAAAAGCAGAATATATTTTCACGAGCAGAAGGAGTCGGTTGTGGTGTCAGCGAAACTCTGACGTCTCACGTGAAAAATATTCGCCAACTAAAAGCTATGCATCATTGCTGATGATTAAAAGGTCAAGCGTTTTTTTCTGAGTCGGAAATGAGGGCCAACATCGGAGAGAGAGAGGCCGTATTTTACGCTCTTCATTTGATTAATAAGAATAAAAAGTGACGCACGAAAAGCGATGGCCATATCCGGAAACATATGGTTGACTGCTTTTTCCGATTGTTACATTTAGGAGCAATTTGCGATTCCTTTTGAAGGAATTAGAAAAGTTAATTTTAACTTACCGTTGACTGTTCATGTTCGTATCAACCCTTATTGACCTTTCCTTCAAAATGTGTCTTGTTCGTTTGAGTATGACATTTATGTGGTGTTGAAGAAATTTAAGGATGAAATGTTTGACTTGAATGGAACTCAAATCAAACCAGTTACACCTATTTATATACCCATTAAATAATTTCCTTTGGTATAATGTTTAAGCATAATATTATATTATTTTATAATTCATAATCTTTTTAACCATGATTAAAATTAAATATTCAGCAAATATTTATTCAACCTTTTGTTGTTTAAATTTTCGTTCGAATACTAATACAAACTGAACTGTGAAGGTAACCCCTCCAATAATATTCATTATATATATTCTTCGTATCTATAATAAACACTCTGTTTCCAAGACAACCTAACACTTGCATGTTAACCTAATTTCATTCAATAATTTTCAACCATCTCATAACAATATTCAAAACGTTATCTTTTATTTAGTGTCGTTGTTAATTGCAAGTTCCAAAATTATTTATTTTCTGGTCACTATGGTCTTCTATGACTCGCCGCAAAAAGCCCTAATATCATCATTATATACGTAATTTTCTAGTTTCGAGTCATTTGCCTAAAAATTTTACTCTTCATAAATTTTTAAGTGTAGTTACCAAGAAACTCTGCCCTACTTCGTAGATTTTTGTTCTTTTTCTGTTTAACGCTCTTCGAATTAATTTTCAGTCCATATAGCGGTCTAATAATTGTGAGTTTGTAAATAATTTGCTAATTTAAACGTTTGTTCTCACAACTGCATTAAGTTTTATGGGAGCGGTTACTCTATGTAATTACTCATCGTAGGACTTCTATGCAAAGTGTAGTAGAAGTATTTGATGCGGTAATACAGTAGGATTTGTACGGAGTCGTCGGCAAATTTTATCTTTGCCATTATAAATTAAAAATTAGGTTTCATAGAATTTAAGATTTCATACCATTTATTTCATTACAATCACTTACTTATTCCATTGTCAATCGTTTTTCGTTGAGCTATATAAATATTTTCCACTTTTGCGATAACTTTTCCGTGCAAGGTAATTATTCTTTGAATATCATATTTTTTAAAACTTAACAAACGGCATATGATCAGAAAACATGTTATGACCTTCATTACTGCAATAATTCTTGGAAAATTGGTAAATTCATTACTAAAAAAAAAGAAAAACTGAGTATCAAAAATAATATTCGTGGCATTTATAGTATAATTTTCTCTTATTTTGGCTTAAAGTTCAATCTTTCAGTTTTTAATATCCACCCTTTTAATTTCTTATAATTTGAAAGTGCTATGCAAAGCCTATGAGGTATTTGTATATGAGGTAGTTGTATATTTCTTTTGAAACAAGCAAGGATTTTTATGAACTTTGATGAGAGCTAGAACTTTCATGAATAATGGAAGTTTGTTAGTTGGTCTTTCGCAGAAATAAATATTCCTTCCAATCAGAGAAAATTACAAACGAAGTTCATATCTCTCGTATCGTGGAGGTACGAAAATTGAAGCAATTGTGGTCACATTTATCAGAAACAACAAGTGCAGCGAAATTAAGGTTGATGAAGGGGTTATCTTACTTGGAAAAGAACTGGGAATTCGAAAAGGTTTCCTGTGAAATGCACGGTAATGAACCACACTTCACAATATATTCATGGTCCCCTCTCATGGCAGATGACCAGACTATTCTTCCATTTTCAAACAAAAGAATATTTGTTTTTTAAAATTCAAATACAAAACTTTTCCACTGCAAAAAACCAAATATTCCAGTTAACTGAACTGAATGATTATGGGGAATCATTTTTTTGAAAAGAAACGAAGGATCATTAAAGTTGATTCAAATTTTATGTAAAATTTCCATTCGTTTTCCGTAAACTAGCCCAAACTCCCAGCGCCATAACCTAAACTTGTCTCCCAACCACCGAACGCGACGGACGTGCCTCATTAGTGCTCCCGTATCCTCCCTTCACCTTCACAAAGTTATTACTTACCTTTTAAAAGATGGCCACTACTCGCGCAGCAGCCTCAGCTCTCCAAAATGAAAATTCTACGCTTCAGATCGAGAATCAGAAGTTAAGCAATAACATAAGTGAACTTCTGAAAAGAATGGATCTTTTCGATTCTCGCCTCGAAGAAGCGAAATCTGGTGATCGCCCTTCTCGGGAGACCGACCTGGAATTACTGAGTCGGGATTATTCCCAATTCAAAGCCGAGATTCGCGATCAACTGAATCGTCTCATGACCAGGATAGCTGCGATGGAGAATCATTACAGCAGATTTGAAGAAAAAATTGATGATCTGGAGCAGTATAGCCGGCGGAACTGCCTCATCATCCACGGAATCAAGGAGTCGGCCAAGGAAGACTGCCTTAAGTTGTCCCAGGAATTCTTCGCATCTCGCCTCCGGGTTGATATCAGTACTCAAAACATTGATAGAGCCCACCGCATTGGTAAACCAAGACATACCAATAACAGACCAATTATAGTTAAATTTGTTAACTATCAAGATCGCGCAATGGTCTGGCGGGCTAAGAAATGCCTAAAGAGCTCAGGTTACGTTATAACTGAATCTCTAACGATGTATCGCATCAAACTCCTTAACGAGGCTAAAGAACTATTCGGGAAATCCAAGGTGTGGACCTTCGATGGTAAAATAGTTGTGCTGCTCGATAATGGCCATCGTAAATTCATCACGCGTTTCTCTGACCTTCAGCGCTTCAAATAATAAGTATTTCTTCTCTATTAGTGGGAGGATAATCTTTAGATAGACATAGTTTGAAGTGGTTTCCAGAACTTAGTGTAGTGCTTATACATTTTATATTAATTAGTGTATAGTGGTTTTCTGATTTACTCTTGTGTATAACATTTCTTCATTTGATTAATCGTACAGTGTTGACTTATATATATTCTATTTGTTCTCTGTGGTAACTGTAGTGATTATAGTGATTTCGTGATAGTGCTTTGTTTTAATAGTGATTTATAGACCTATTAGAATTTGCTGTTCTGTGTTCGGTTATTAGATTAATCGCACAGTGTCAGTATCTATAAGTTTAATAAGTAATATTAGTGCCTTTTATTTTTTCTCTGTTGTACCTGCAGTGTTTATAGTGATTTCGCAATAGTGCTTTGTTTTACTAGTGATTATATAGAGCTATTAGAGTTTGTGTGATTCAGTGTTCAGTTATTAGTGCTGTGTTAATAGTTAATTGTGCTAATTAGTGAATTGTGTTATTAGTTAATTGTGCTAAATAGTGTATTGTGTTAGTAGTTAATCGTGTTAAATAGTGCATTGTGTTAATTGTTAACAGTATTAATTAGTTCTGGGTGTTATTAGTACTTTCCATAACTCTTGTGAAACCTATATAATTTTGTTTTAATTTTGCGACTTCTATTTATTTTGTCACTGTGATATTCATTTATATATATGTAAAATTATATTTCCCTTTTCTTCTTAGTATGAGAGACATGCACACTTGCCTCTTGAACCTATTCCAAATTTTCTGACCATACTTCTTCAATGGAATCACCTACTTTCTCTTCACAGCATGCTTCCTTGCCTCTATCCAGCTACTCTTCTAACTTGATCCTTTCTCCGAATTCTGGAATGCGTCCTTTCAATTCATCTAGTGGCCCGGTATGTAACCTCAGTACACATGCACCCATATCTTCAGCAACCTCTCCCCTCACGATGACCTCTCTTAATCCTCTCGCAAAAGAATTCTTTCCATCTTATAACTTACCACCCATCGTCTCTTCATTGAATCCCCTTGCTAACGAATTTTTTCCTCGTCCCATTCATACACCTTTCAGTAGTTCAGCATCTTTAAGGCATTCAGAGAGCAATAGGACATTAACCGATAACATTGCTGACAAGTTTTCCCCTTTTCCGCGCTCCTTTCAATTACTATATATCAATGCCCAAAGTATTTACGCACACATTGACGAGATACGCTCCCTTCTCCCTCCCAAAAACGTGCATGTCATTACAGTCACTGAGACATGGCTTCAACCATCCATGTCCTCCTCCTTAGTTGAAATACCTGGATACACTCTAGTTCGTAATGATCGTTTAGGCAAACGTGGCGGTGGAGTCGGCATTTATATCAGAAATGATATTTCTTACAAAACAGTTGCCCAAAGTAACTCAAACTACAGTAGAAAACCTGAATTGCTCCTTATTGAACTAAAATTAAATTCCATTAAAATTCTTGTCGGAGTAATATATCGGCCACCAAAAGTAGGTAATTTAACTGATATCGATGATGTTTTAACTGCTCATGTTCAAAATTACCAGCATGTTTTCTTGACTGGTGATTTTAACGCTAATTTTGCTTCCCACGCTCGTGATGCCTCATTCCTTCGTGATTCATTCATATCACATGGACTTCATTTATTACCCTTGAACCCAACTCATCATACACTCACCTCATCAACTTGGATAGATGCTGTTCTTACTTCTAACACTGAGAAAATTTTAAGCTACGGACAGTTATCGGCATCAGGTATATCTGGCCATGATTTAATATATCTTGCTTACTCTCTAAAGTGTCCTAAAACTATTCCTAAATTCATTACCTGCCGGAACCTTAAAAATATCAATGAAAAACAACTATTAGATGATGCATCAACTATTCCATGGCAATGTATTGAACAACTCAGTGACATTAACGAGAAAGTCAACACCTTAAACGAATTCCTGCATCTACTTCTTGATTCACATTGTCCCATAACTAAAATTAGGGTTTCGAAACCTAAATCTCCATGGATTAACACCGAGATAAGGCAGTCCATGGTTAAACGTGATGCCGCATATAGAAACTTTAAATTGTCCAAAAATATTGAGTATTTCAAGTGCTACAAAAAGTTAAGAAATAGAACCAAACAATTGATTAGAAATTCTAAATTGAAATATATTCATCAAATCTCTAAGAGCGGACTAAGAAGTAAAACACTGTGGAACAATCTCAAACTGGTAGGAATTGGGAAAACCGATAAAATTCATCTTCCTGAAGATGTTTCACTCAATACACTCAATCATGAATTCATAATCCCTATATCAAATGTAAACACCCAGCTCAAGAATTCATACATTGATAACATTCATGATCGAGCATCATCGTCTAACCATTCACTCCCCAAATTTCAATTTTCTCCTGTATCACAATTTCAAGTCCTCCGCTCATTACGTAAAATAAAATCTCAATCACAAGGAGTTGATGGAATTCACATCTCCTTCATTCTTAAACTAATTCCTTTTATATTGCCTATAGTTACAAACATCTTTAATTGCTCAATTCAAAAAGCAATATTCCCATCACTTTGGAAACTATCACTAGTGCGTCCTCTTCCCAAAAAGTCCTCCCATTCTACCAACCAGTACAGACCTATAAGCATTCTACCTGTTATGGCCAAAGCTTTTGAAAAATTGATTCATGAACAAGTAACTTCCTTCATAAATTCATTCCATCTTCTTGACCCTTTTCAATCTGGTTTCCGCAGCTCACATAATACAACTACCGCACTCGTTAAGATCACTGACGATATCCGTCAGTCTATTGATTGCAGAGAAGTAACAATTTTAACACTACTCGACTTCCGTAAAGCCTTTGACTCTGTCGATCACGATATACTCTTAAGTAAACTAAGATTATTACAATTTTCTCCGCAGGCCATTCAATGGTTCTTCTCTTACCTCCACGGTCGTTATCAAAAAGTCGTACATAATAACACGTCATCTGACTGGCTCCCTCAACTTAGGGGAGTTCCACAAGGATCTACACTTGGACCTCTATTGTTTACACTTTATGTTAATGATCTATCATCTGTCATCTCTCACTGTAAATATCACCTCTACGCCGATGATCTCCAATTATATTTCCATTCACCCGTTGTTTCTATTAAAAATGCTATATGTCGCATGAACACTGATCTTGCTGCCTTGAACGACTGGAGTGCCATGAACCAACTCACAATTAACCCTTCAAAAAGTCACTCAATCATAATAGGCTCCCGTAAACTTCTTGCCGCTCTCAATCATCCACCTCCGGTCAGAATAGGTGACGACAATATCCCCTACGTAAAATCAGTTATCAATCTAGGACTCGTTATTAATGAGACTCTCACTTGGGGCGATCACGTCACTAATGTTTGCAGTAAGGTTAACAGATCCCTCTACTCTTTAATGCGCCTTAAAAATATTCTCCCTCAACCTCTCAAGAAGTATCTCGTACAGTCTCTTCTTTTCCCTCTTTTTGACTATGCTGATTCTGTCTACCAAGATCTCACAGACGAGTCTGCTTACAAACTCCAAAAAGTGCAAAATTCTTGTGTCCGATTTATTTGCAACATATTGAAGTACGATCACATATCACCTTATTATAATAATTTGTCACTGCTAAAACTCGTGAGTAGAAGAAAATTACATCTTCTCTCACTTTTCTTCTCCATCCAATCTAATAATGTACCTCAATACCTTTCATCTTTCACCCGCATGTCCTCTCTCCATAATCGTTACACAAGGGGATCACACATGATGCAAATACCCAATCATAAATCTAAAACATTTAATAAATCTTTTCATGTTACTGCATGTAGGCAATGGAACGCACTTCCCTCCATAGTTAAAAATTCTTCTTCACTTTCCTCTTTTAAAAAGCAATATAATAATCTTCTTTTTCAGGAACAACAAATCAACAATAGTTAAATTCACTCTCACATACACTAATCAAGAACACTGTTTTGTAACAAACTATCTGTATTTTTATTTATTGTATATTATTGTCTTATTGTATTTTTGTATTTTTTTTTCTCTTCTTTCTATGTTAATATTATTGTGACTAATTAAATTAATGTATTTAGGTTAAATGGAAGATGGGACTTTTTAGTCCCAATTTCGCCTAATAAAGACCAATGTATGTATGTATGTATGTAAACGCACCATATGTCGAAGGTGATTCTAGGAGAATAACTTAAAATATAAACAACTCAGGTTTTGTATTATTTCACGACTCGACTATCTAAGAAACTTATATCTCTTATGTTGTTGAAAAATAATTTTGTTTTAATTTTTGATTTTATTGGTTACCATCATTTACATGTATACCTGTGTAACCATATATTTGTTCTATAAAAAAGAGACTTAAAGTAAAAAAATCATTTCTTTAAAGCTTAAGATAAATGATGTGTAACAGAAATTATTGCAGTGGGAATAACGCAAATTGAAATGAGGGAAAATAATGATAAAGTGCAAACAAACAAAGTAAACTTAAGTAAATATTGTTGAAGGTAAAAGAGGAGTGTTAACTCATCCGAATAAGATAATCATACGAATTTATTCAACGTCAACTACAACACCTACGCACTTTTCTCGTGTCCATGTCAAAAAAGGGATTACAAAATCCGGGAGCAGAGGAGGATTAATAATTTATAGTTGAAGCAATGCGTGAAAAGTACCTCTCACAATATCCAGGAAAGCACTTTAATCCTTATTATTCGTTGACACGCTCTGAGTGCGATGAATTTGGCCGCATATTCATAAGCGCATTATGTAAACACTGTAGCGTGTCTTATTACTAATAGAAACATTCTCATCAACACAAATGCTAATAATCTCTTTAGGATGTAATCCAGAAATAGATAGACGCCCCGTCATTTTGTAATTCCATTTCATTCGATGAGGGTGTTACTTGATTAACAGAGGATAACTATTCTATATGAATTGAAGGTGTTGAATCTTAAAATCAGGGATCTTAGATCCTTAAACTCATAGAAAACCTTTCTTTAGCTATGATTTATGAATTTCAAATCTGAATTAAATTTTTCCTTTGGAGTGTTTTAAATTAACTCAAATAATGATTATGGCCAGCAATTAGTCTATAAATTTAAATACTATACAATCATTCAGATATAAACTACAGAAGGTGTTAGCATACAAATTTTCTAACTAGATAACAGATAAGTTATGTATTACTGTTTCGTCCAACTGTTTGCTACTTGTAATGATATTCCAGCTCTGGTCCTTTCGAAAGCATAGCAAAATTGAGATCACAGTTTTTAGAAAAGATTACATTGCATAATATATTTATTTGAATACATTTTTGAAGAAATGAAATATTTTTAACATATATTGAAATTCATTGAAGCGATTTTCATACTATTGCAGTTCTTATATTGCACGATAAAATGAATATATTTACCTTTAATACCCATTCTAGTATGAATACTTAATGTTTTATCAATAAATGCACCAATTTCCTTGTTCTCTAATTATAAATTTTAGTTATGAATTGATGAATAATACAATTGATCTTTATAAGTTAATTATCAATAATAAAGTAACTTAATTTCATATTTATTTACTTGTTATGCTCAAGCTATTTCTAAAATTAGATGAATTACTTGCTTACAATAATAAGCCAGTAAATAATATTAATCTGCAGAATAAGGGTATGAATTATTAAGTAAATTTCCCTCTTCTGTTCTTAAAATTATTTGGCCAATTAAAAAGGAGGGATATTTTAGAGGAAAAATATGAATGGAGAAATGGGTAAACGAGCATAGGAAAAGCATTCCATTAAAAGGGGAGGTCCTCACAGAATTAGACTCAATGAGGCGAAAGTGAAAGTGGAGGCAAAAAAGGAAAGTGAAGGATGAATCCGTCCATTGGGATTAACGACTAATATCGAATGGTTTTCGAGAACGGGCCATGAATTAAATGAAGATAAAATCACAGAGATAAAACCGCAAATGGTGAATGAAGTGTGATTTAGATCTTCGAAAGCAACGCCGGTTGCATGAGGAATTGGATATTCTCTGGGGAAAATCTATCGGAACCATTTTAATGATCTTGGGAATGTGGTGGTTGAAACCTTGGATACGATCGGTCCGATTGGTGAGTGAATGATAAGCCGCGAATATGGCCTATTTCCTGTTTTTAAATCACGTTGCGCCAAATCGTCGATTAAATGAATATTCAGTTATTTATAGCAGAAAATGTGTTACGTTTAATATCCTGCATTATTTACCTGTATTAAAGCTAGTAAATTAACTCAGAAGCGTAATACATTAGTAACTACTGAACTGGAAATCGGCTAATTTCAATAATAATGCAGGATATTAAAACGGACGAAAATATTAAGAGAAAAATATGAGTGATGCACAATATTACAATATTTTAATGTACATGGAATATTACAAAAATTAAGAATAGTAATACCTAACTTAAATAATAGAAATTGTAATAGAATTATTGTAATAGAAATGTATAACCCTGCATCATATCGTAAGAAATTAATATATTTTCAATCAAAGTTGAGAACATTGGAACTAATGGATACTGTTTTCCTCGTATTTTGATGGGCTGTTTTAATGTTCGATGAAACCGTTTTTTGAATATTCATTTATTTTCTTCTTCCGATAAAATTTAATTCTACGTGAAATTGAGTCTAATAATCATTTTGGAGGAAATTCAAATTCTCTCCTCTAATTTGTAAGCGTTCACATGATTGATGATTGCATAAAATTAAGGTATATATACTTCATGTACACATTAAAATTATATTATCTAAAATATTTTCCCTGATTTAATTTGAGATCAGAATGTCTAGTGAAGAATAAAAAGAATATCTAATTAATGAAATTCTACGAGAGTTTTGTTAAATAGCGGGTTTTCTTTTTTAGATATTACTCAATGTAATATATTTAATTGAATGCACTCAGATTTGTATATTGAAATTTCCATTCCATATTATAAGCACTCTTAAATATTCATCATTGGCCATACATTTATATATGAGGGAAAATTAGAAAATTCATAGTTTTCATGTGTTATATTTCTTGAATCCTTATTAGCATGAGAAGTCATATTTTTATATATTTATTTATAATTTAAGTTATCTATCTAAGTCTTCTATCTTTGCCAAGAAAAATCAAAACATTTTGAATCTCATTCTTTAAGATGTCGACTGGTAATCTAAGTATATATAGCGCATTTAGTGAATGATACTAATAAATTTAATTCCCTCAATTACTTTCACATTGCATTATAAATTTTTGCTTCAAATAGACGAAAGTTCAATTTATCAATTTCATGAAATGAACTTTATTTTTCTTAATCAATTCTATATACACCAAGAATATTGGAAAGGAAAATATAAGTCTACGTAACCGTAAATTTGGGAGCCTTGGGTACATTTTGAAGAGGAACTTTTATCAACCCAACCACTTTGGCGATATCCTTCCTATTGCGTCATTAAATTTTAATTAACTTCTGCGAATCATCGTTAGGCACAAGTCCCTCGGATATACTTCAAGATTATTTGCGAAAAGGTATTATTAACTTAATATTAATTCTGTACGTCATGGGAGTGAAAGGATCTATCTGAAGGAACGTGTTCATCGACTGGATGTGAAAGTGAACAGAATAACTCGAAAATATCTCCGAAAAAATGAAAAGAAGGAAAAGCCGCAAAAATGTTGAATCGTGGTGCCAAAGGCTGAGGTTTCATCATCGTAAAATGTGGAAACGCTTTTGATGGGAATAAGAATTTGATAAGAATTCGGGATCATAAAAATTTACTCCCGGTTTCTCTGTACTATCAGAAAGTAAGGTGAATTTTAAATTCTTCTTTCGCAGTTTAACCTGCAACAATTTTACTTGTGAAATTCAAAAAAATTATGACCATTTCATACAAATGAAGTCAATATTAGAAGGCGTGACTTTGTGGAAAGCCATAGTTTAATGAAAAAACTTTGCAATTTCCACGGAGAATTTGATTTGATTTACTAGCGACCGGTTCCATAATTTCACATTACAACTTCAGGCATGGCTAAATACCCTTCCATGTCTGAAGATGTAGTGTAAAACTACGAAACCGGTCGCTGGTAAATCAAATTCTCTTAGGAAATTTCAAAGTTTTTTCATTATATTTCATATACATAAATTTTCAAAGCACATAAATTTATATCATTTTTTCAGATTATAAATTGCATATTTTTCAGTTGGTTAGTTAAGAAATTATCTTCTATGATTTGCAAAAAATAGTAATTTCAACTCGAATTTAATCAAAAATATTAATTGAGACCTTAACATATTACTGAAGAAATCTTTTAAAAATTCTTTGTTGTTGCAAAGAAAATTCCCATACAATATGGGTACCTTAGAAATGAAAATTCCTCCTAGATCAACTGGAAACAAGATTGATAAACAACAAACTTATTATCCTTATTACAAAAAGTATACATTATACACACAGTCCTTCTACATAAGGTGTTATTGAATTTTAAATATTTCCAATTCTAATTTGATTAGAGTAAACCTCAAATCCGTCCATATTGTCCATTAAAGAAAAATTCCACTTGATTTAATAAACGGCTCAACTTGAATCTTAATTAAGCAATCTCCGAATAAATCTCGTTAATTCAATCACGTCTCATTTAGCACACCAATGAGCTCTAAATACAAACGGAAATGAGTTCCTTTCGTTTGTTTGTACCTTTTTTATCGCATAAACTCTCTCGTTCAAACTTAATGCAACGTTTCAACCAATCAAAAGTCAGAAATTGATTTACTAACCTTCCTATACCAATTAAATTCTATAATCGACTCATTTGCATAAATTATACATTGCAAAATTGCGCATGTGTTACCGTAATATACTACATAGTGACTAAAATCGATTGCTTTTACGCGTTACAAAGGAAAGAATGAAATTTATAATCTTTATTTGCTAGCATTACCCTCTCTAATTATTCTTTGAATCATTGAATTAGAAGAGTCGATTTTGAGTATATAATTTAGACCAAACAAACAATGAAGATTCATTTGATAGGGTCTGTCTTAGACATGCCCCTATTTTACGTGCTATAGAAAAATAAATTGGTATTCATCATTCAAAAGATTCGTTTCCGAAAGTTTAAATGTCCTTTTCATTTCTCATAACGAGAATTTTATTAACTAATATTTATTCACTATTCTACTTTATATTCCTCAATCTAACGATTTCATAGTTGACCTTTAGATGTGACATTCAAAGGTTGTTTGATCGCATTAAAATTAAGATTTGACTTACTGGAGCATGTGAATGTGCAACCATTAAAGCTATTCTCTTTGTCATATAAAGACGATAATTATTAGGAATGTTTGAGGCGATGATAATTAAGAAACGTGCAAACCATCTCCAATTCAGTTTATTCGAAATAATGAAGGTGTTCCTGTACCTAGTTCCATAGACTCCACAGCTTAGATGATAGTTCTTGATAAAGCTCTCGCTATAATCTGCTTTTCTGTCTCTTTGATGAGTATATTCGATGCTTAACAGACTATAAACGTCGAGGAAATGATTCGTTCCTCTCTCTTTGTTCTTTCTTGTGCCTTATGTTGGTATTCGGTTTCCTTACGATAATAGATTTAGGCAGTTATCACAAAGACCGAAGTGTTACTAACTCTATTTGCGGTGGAAGTTGATTCCGCGCACGTTAACAGTGAATTGAGTTTGACTTATGAAGTTGATCACGGGTGATTAATTTCTAATGGGAAAATTACCTCACCACACTCTGGTTTGGGCATGTTTCGAATCGTTTACGTACAGCGAAGAGATCAATCGGGAATTGATGTTGTTGCGTCCTATACAAATACGCGAATCCTTTCTAAGATCAATCACGTATTTAACACATGTAACTGATACTTTTGAGATGTTATAATAATCGAATTGTAACTACAAAGAAACCGATGATTTTTATAGAAAAGCGCTTTATAATTAACTTTAACTTACGTTTAACAGCAGTTAATAGTAATAGTACAGTTAATTAAACAGTATCATTTATTTTAATGCTTATATATGATTAATCAATATATTTGAAGCTTTATAGTAGTACATACTAGCACAGAAGATTATACTGAAAATTAACGCTGAATTAAGGCAAATTATTATATATTATTACAGTTTTATAATTAAGGATATTTAAAGAGTTGGATATTCACTGAGTTAATAAATTCCATCTTTAGTTATTTTTTAAGTACATTCAATGGTTATATACATTAAAAATATCTTTCGTTAATTTGAAAATTCATTCATTCTTCAGATATTTATTACGGAAGTTATTCAACGAAGAGTAGAGTTAAGAATATATACATTTATTTTAAGATCAAGTTTTCTTGAGGATTTACAAATAAATCCAACTTCTTCTTCCCTGAAGATCTTTTCATGAATTAATAGCAGAGATACATCTTATAAGAATAAACATTCTTTTTAAATAGAGAAGTTAGTTAAATCTCAAAAATCGTCATGGATCTATTTGATTCTCAAAAAATTTCCAAAATGGAATCGGCACGCCTTTGACGCACGTCCATATTTTTTACTCAAGGCAAACACGGCTCAGCAAAACCGCTGCGCACGGCTTTCGCCCCAACGCCTTCATTCATTAGAGTCCTTCTTTTCTTGAGAAACGCCATTTATCCCTTTGCGTCAATAATCAGTGCCGTTTACCTCTTACGACCCTCGATGCAGAGTTTCGTCCTAAACGGCCTTTCCCTCGCTGTTTGCCCTCGGTGTCCTTTGTAAACAGTGACCGTAAGACGCGTCGAAAAGGACATGTAGAAAAAAGCGGGTCTCTCGAAAACTGCCCAACATTTTGGTGTATCATCATTAGTGGAGAATCCACATGTTGCGAGTCCTACAACTTTACAGTCTCTTTCATCTTTGATGATTCCTTATGTACCTCCCAACTTCCTTTTCGAGTGTTACGTATCCGCTTGGCATTTGGGACTTTTTAGGAGTTTCCGGGAGTTCATAAGGTAATATTTACGCGATGGAATACTTATGACGGCAGTATAAGATTATTTTATTGAGTTTTCGTAGTTGTAGCGTTATTCCAGAGATATAAAATGTACGTGCACGAGTTTTACCTTCATCCTAATTAAGTTAGCCGTAAATTCCTGAGAATTTTATACGAGCTGTAGCACGTTCTTTGGAAAAATTGGAAGTATTCGTTTAATTAAAATTCGTTCTGGATTAAATTTTCTGGAATTCAGTTTAGGGTTTTAATGGAATAGGAGGCTTTATAGATAATTAATGAAGACAATACGACTAATTTTATAGATATTTAAGTCGAAGTATTTCGTAACTGTACCATTTATTTACGCAAGTTAATTAATGTACTTAATTTTCATTCTTAGTACAATAAAATTAATATTATTTCAGTTATAATTAACTATAAAATCAACTTGATAATATTGAGTGTTGTTTTATCATCCGTTGATAAATATTACTTATAAATATTGTTACAAATTTTTAATTAAGGTAGTTGATTTATTATTACTTTTATTCACATAGATATATGGAGTTACTCGTTTAATTCATATATATTTAACAAATTAATTATGTTCAATTTCACCCTAGATGAGTTTAAAAAGAAGTGTATAACTAAGTTTTGTTATTACGATCAGAAATGCATGTTACGAGCTGGGTACATGGAAAGGTGTTGCGTAAATACATATTCACATATAAAATATTTGAAAACTAACTAATTTTAATTTTTAATTTTAAAATTATAAAAAACATTTTTGTTATTTTAGAAAGATACTCTTCAACCACTTCACGGAGTTGATCTTGGATGAATAAGATGCATCAAATAACTCTTTTGCTCTTCTTTTAAAGTTGTTGTCTTGCGCTCTTCAACATTTCCATTAAAACCTAAACACATTGCTGTAATTATACAAAACGTGAACGATCAGGATAATTTACTACCCAATCCTTCGTAAACATCTCCTTAATTTTTCTTTGTAAACACTTAAACGAAGTACACTTGAAGTAACACGATTCTCATAGGATATTGTTATCATACTCTTCAAAATTCTGGCATAAATCCAAAATTTTCTCCAAAACAATTTTCCTCTGCGTTTGATACTTCGAAAGCAATATCGCGTCGAATTTGGATGACGCATCGGAGAGACATCTGTCTCTTCATCTGGAACTGCCTCTCAAAATCACGAAGGGGTATCACTTTTTCATCCTTTCTTCCGAGACAAAGAAAACATCCTTTCCTTCCTCATCTTTCTCTCTTTTTAGTTCATTTACTCCACATCTCTATTTCACATTCCATTGCCACATCCTAAGCATTCCCTCGGGCCCTTTTTTTCCAACTCGCTTTTTTAACGAGAAGTTATTGACTTTCGCGAACCAAAGAACAGTCGGTGTGTCGCATTTCCACCAACCATTGGACGGTTGTTTCTCCTGAAACTTATCCAGTTAAGGTGAGCGGGGGCTTCCACGAAATAGGATTTCTTTCTCTTACTTCTCCCTAATTCCAGGTTAATAGGGTTCTCATCTTCATTTGGCCTCAGGAGGAGTTTTGATCAAAATGCGCGTCTGAAAAGGACGTGGCTGAAGAGAGCGTATCAGTGTTCCTTTCCGGAGACGCAAATTATCAATTTCCATGCTCACTTCTCGTGAATCGCATTATACGATAACTGTATACGTCTTAATATCCTATTACTTAGTAATATTTTGTATCATTTAGCCACATTTAACGCTCTAAAACAGCTCAACCATAATGATTTCATAGCATTAAAAATTCCAACATTTTTACTTTTCATTTTATGTCACAACCATTGAGTTATATTTAAATTCTGTGTTTTTTAATAAGGCATAATTAATTACTATTATTCGTTTAAACTAGAAATTGAACTGATATTTCTCTCGTAAAATTTAATCCGGTTAATACCTTTTAATTAAATTTTGTCACAAACAAATCGGCTTTAATAAAAATAATAAAATAAAAATGTTTGGGACACTGTATAGTTCGATGAAAAGATTATTTGTAGCTGTACTATTAGTATAATGACAATAATATATTTCAATTAATGGTAAAATATAATATATACCACTTTTAATCAGGTGCTTTAAAATAAAGTAGGTTCAATCTCAACAAAGCAGTAAATTCCTAGGTGTAATATTTCAATGGGTTAAGCTTTTTTAAAAAGTAACAAATAAAAAAGTAGTGGTTCAAACAAATATTTTTACGGCGATCTCTTTAGCCAAGTTTCAAGATTACAGCTTTGGCAATAAAACAAGGCATCGCCAACTTGGTGCGCTTAATTATTTTTAGACGCTTTTTATATCTTCAGAATTATTTTATCCGTAAAGAAGTCGGTGAAACTTTTTCGATGTGCATGAGAGTATGACTTAGGACTAGGCGATCTCAAACGGCACAAATAGATAAGGATTGTAACTTAATTACAGTGATGTAAATGAACAAATCTTACGTTTAATTGACAGACGGACATTAATACATTTTTAAATATCTGTAAGGAATATTTTCCAAGTTGAGTAAAAAATATCGAATAGTTGAATATTATTTTTGATTACATATTACTTAAATACACTTTAAATTAGCAATAGATTCACAATTCAACTTCTTTTAGTTCTAAAACTTTTTAACCCTATTTCCAATATAAATGGATAAAGTTTGATTTTAGTTTTAGCATATTGTTAGTGGAACAGAAAGAAATGGATCCTTCTAGAAGCTTGTAAGTGAATCCTAAGGCTAACTTTACACATAAAATCCCTTAAAGTCTTAAAATGGTTTGCCTGTATCTGAAGGTCAAATACTATTTAATGTTCTTGACATTCATAAATCGGGGACATCTTGTGCATCGTAAGTGTATGATGATATTAACCACGGTTGCCATGAACACGTATATGTAAACAAGTTATCATCTCGTAGTCAATAATCCGTTTCTTTCAATTCTATTCAATCACTTCCTTGTGCGTGGCAACCGAACACAAAAGCCGATGATTTAATCCTCTCTAATCGACACCACTCCTATAAATTGCCACCCTTTTGAGTCCTCAGGATTACTGCCATATTCCACATGAACCCCTTCCTTGTTAGCAAGTCTTCTCATCAAAACCCTTTAACCCTAACGACCATGTTTAATCACTTCCCCTGCAATCCTAGCTTGTAAGACACTTCCTTAACACCTTCTTCCACAGATTCTGAAAGAGTATTGATTGACCTAGGCCTTTTGTTAGCTTCCTTGCATTGGATTTCGTCACGTTATTTAGTAGTTGACCTTTTGTTCATTATGAAAGTTTTAGGAAAAAATATTTATAAATTCCCTCTGAGTAGAATACAAATCTACACAAATTAATCAATCGAATAACTTGTGCGAATATAATTTTATTAATTCAATAGGACATTAAAATATTTTATAACAAAATATAGCTTTAATTTTGCTTTTACATTGTTTTACGTTTATCACTTTTACAATAAGTGAAATTAAACTGAATGGGTACTTATTAGACTGAATCTACCAGGGGAAATTAAAATAAATTCTTATATCGAAAGTCTTTTATTTTAATCGTGACTATACATCTCTAATCTTTCATGAAACCCAAATCAAGTATTCAAGTACAGAATTATTAAATTATTTTGATATATTTAGGTTTCAGAATATAGTGTATGTTTAGCCTAGTAAGAGCTCCTTCAGTTTATATAATTAGCTGAAAAAGAGTCACGTTAAATTTTGTATTTCTAGCTAACCAAGTTTCACATTAAATTTCGTGTATTCACACTTAATATTGTTTATCAGCTTCATTTACGACGTCAAAAGACCCAAGAAGATGTTTCAATATATCTAATAAATGAAAACTATCAAATACTATGCATAAATTGGATTTAAATTATCATCCCACGTAGCTGTTGGATGTTCTAATTACACGCGCTCTTAATCAGCCGCACTTCAACTCGAAATTTTGTGAAGTGTGTCCTCATCCAAATTCGAAACTTAGTTTTTTATCCTCTGCCTTCATACTCCGCAGAATTTCAAGCTAACTTTTTCCGCCACATGAAACGCACTTCCTACGGCTGCACTTGTTGGAACAATCCTCCAGTGTCGTGTTAGATATTTCTCCGTCGTTCGTACGAGGACTTCCACTCCAGAGCAACGTGCAGGTGCATGCCGCTGCAGTATGTCACATCCCACGGAAATTTGAGCACTGTGGCGAAGAAATCTTGAGCATGAATTGATCAGACATGAAACTCCGAAATTCCATATACGAAGACTTTTTTATGTAAGATAGAAATGTCAGCGGCTATTTGATCCGTCACTGCTGAACTTTTTTTCCATCATGCATATGGAGTCTACATCATAATTTTGAATCAGAATGTCATGAATCGTATATAAAGAAATATCTTCTTTTTAAGGGAATTTGTAACTCAATGAGCAGCATTAACTTTGAAAACTGTGAACACAATTCCTAAGAGTTTATCAAAGGGGACTTTTGAATCTGAAAAAATATCTCATAATTTCTGGTTTAAGTTTTTAGTGTTAAACTGTATAAAATATACGAAAGTTTGACGAGCTACGATTCTACATAAGAAATTCTGTAATTCTACTTTGCGGCTATGTTTTTCTCTGCTTTATTTTTGTTAATTGCTTATCATAGAAAATAGTATACTAAGTAATTGAAGTATAATCCTCAGAAAGTGTATCTCCTTAAGTAAAACTTTACTTAAACTTGACGGAAAAAGCGATCATATTAAAGCTTTTCTTCCGATAAAAAACGTGGATTTAATATCATTTAGAGGCGAAGAGTTCTTTCAATATTTTCTGGAATAAGAAATTAAAAGTTCCTACGAGGTGTTTATCTTATCTGTGTTTTATCCGAGTTATTTAAAAAGCACCGTTTCCTTGGATATCATCAAACTGATTCTCTTCCTCAATATAAGTGCTGTTAGCAAGTTACTTGAGATATATTAGAAGATTCCTGAAAGGCGTAAAGATTCTTAAAAGAAGGAAATCTTTGAAATTCCAGGAAACGGTTTCAAAAAATCGACTATGGCTGTGAGTATGTTTGAGGAGTTCGATTAGAAACAAGATACTTGAGGAAATGTTCGTGGAATCCGACATTCAAGTAAAGATGAAGAATATAAACATTTTCCTTAGAAGATGAAGATACTTCTGGCAGTAATTCTTCCCTAAGAAAGCAAACAATGAATGTTTTATAAAAGAGATTCACATCGGTATTTATCTTTCATGAGAAAGATCCTTTTTTTATATACGTCTATTCAGTGATGTCAAATAAATGAATTCTTTGCACTATTATCTTCTTCGAAGTGCCGACATCACATTGCTCTCTTAAGCTCAGGTTAAAGCTCTCAGCTCATATAAAAATTATAGCTCAACTTGGATTATGGGAAATGATAGATGTGTTGACGAACCTAAGGATTGAATGGTGGAAGTTAATAAGCCGAATTCGATGATTATTTCATTCTTTTTACGCTGAAAAAACAACCAAAACAGGCATTACTCATAGTTCAAAGAAAATTGATGAGGATGAATCCTTGACCGCACCATGTCGTAGTAGATTGATTAATTGAATTCCGGAACGCGAAAAATGCAACAGCATACGGTAATATTTAATGTTTTAATCTGAACTTCGCTTCCGTGGAATATTAGAATAATTTCAGTAGACTGCGCTTGGCTTTGATTTATAAGCTCCATATTTTCATGGTTGTCGTCGATGTACGATATCATATATCGACTATTTCTGAAGCGATAAACTTTTTAAAAGGAAGCCTATTAAATCTAAAAGTTATTCACCTACGATTCAAGACGACTAGAATTCGTGCAAATGACTTTTAAAAAAGTTTATAAATAAAATTTTGGAAAACAAATATCTCGCAAAATTTCGCAGATTTTGGAGTGTAACTTGCATCCTTAATTATTCATTTAACTGCAGATCAACTTCGCTTTGATCCCCAAAATTCGCGCAGTTGAATACATTTGTAGAGATAACTCCACTTCCCGAGTAATTCGCTCATCTCTAAGAAAACACTCGAGCCTTCCCATGACCTCCATAGAAGGATTAAAGCGGAGTGTTTTCATTCTCGACAAAGATCTCTACCTTGAAATTAGCTGGTTTAAGAAATGGGAACAATCGTGCGTCAAAAGGTCATGATTAAAAGCATGACAAGTAAAGATTGTATGACTTGCAAAGATATCAGCGTTGAAAATAGTAGCAATTCACGCCTCGAGTATTCCCATACTGGATTATATAATGGTGATTCTTTACCGTATTGAATTTCGTCAGAATTTTAAAACAATCAAAGATTGATGTTTTAGCCTTTCATCCATGCAATATTGATCCGTAGATTAATTTAACATTCGCGTACTTAAATATTGGATGAAGTCTTAAAAAAAGGAAGCGTTTTCGATCAACTTTTATTGATCCATCTCCGATTCAACAAATTTTTAATTAAAATAAATCCTCTGCAATATCTACTGTAAAATAATTGTTCATACTCTAAAATTATAAAAGTTAATTTAAAATAAATCCTTAGATGATTCTTTCTCGACTTTTCAAAATTTTATGCTTCAGGGAATTGTGAGGTTACTCTAACTTCTTAAAAGTTGATTTTTTTTCTTTTCCGTAAAGATAATTTCATATTTAAAACATTTGAAATCTCGATAAGTAAAGAGACATTGCGCACAACTTCTATCAGTATTTAGATTCCTTTCATTACCTTCGCAGCTAATCAAACTTGCTTTTCATGTTGTAATAATCCGAATTTCGCTACTTGCTGGAAGTTAATTGAAATTTTTGTCTTCAATAAGCTCTTCATGTCGCTTTAATTATGAAACATTTAATTTTGATAATAAAATTCATGGGAATGTTAATAATTTAATCAAGCTTTTGAGCTTTATGAGTCGTAACTTTCATTCTTAAATAAAACCGTTATGGTTGCTCGTAATACATCCAAAGTTAGTTCTCTTTGAGTTTATTATGAAGTGAAAGTTATAAAATTTTATGGTTTATGATTATTTCGATGAAGTTTCAACTGTAACTATAATATACCATCGTATATTGCGTACCATATCCTATATATCACAGTATATAGATACAGTATAAATTAAGATTTAGGATTTTAAGACTAGCATATAAGAATATCACATGACCTTCTCTAAAATTATTGCAAAAAGATAAATAGCTATTGAATTTTATGTTATTTGTAACAACTAGCGATAAATTTCCTTTTAAGAACTCTTTAATCCAATCACGGAGCCCGGTGATCAGAAACTCTTGATATCAAAATCAAAACTTAATAAATATTAAAATAACCTTCATCTATACTTTCGATAAGATTTTCCAGCAAATGTTTCTTCTTAGGTTGTCAGATTTGATTTCAAGTAAACAAATACCAAATGAGAAACTTTTGATTAATTAAGTCCAAGTATATTGCTATAGAAACATAATAATGAGAGGAAATTTAATAGCGCCGTTTTCCATAGCAAATCTCTGCTTTCAAAATAAGATTTTGATTTTGGGTATCACAAAAACTTTCGAAGAAATCCAATTTTGCCAACTCATGTGGGAGGAAATCTTCAACGGCATATGCGGACAGCGTTTCCACTCATCTCAGCTGTCTCTGTTTCGTGATCCTTTCACGCTTCTTGAAGTTGATACGCTGTGTAATTCCTTACGGTGAAGAGTAAAGTTCTTTAAATGAAGTTTAAGTTCCGAGGCTTCTATTGCGTTTTCCTTCTAAGTTCATTTCAGCACATCTTGTTATGCTTCCTGATCTGTCCGTTTAACGGAAATAAAAGAAGCACTTTTTTCCTGGTAACTACACACTGCAAAGAACTTAAATCTCACATGTATTTTTTTCTTTCCAGTCACTATAATTTGAAGTAAAAGAAACTTAAGTTTTACATTCGTATTCACACATTCCTTCACCGATATATGGATATAAATGATATAAGATATAGATACGTATCAAAACACATAGATATTCATTTAAAATTTTCTGCTGATTAACAGAAATAATATGATTAATAAGTCTGTTTATTAACTCTTGATGATACAAGGAAAAATTATTTTATTTTTATATCTTAGGACATAATATTTAAATTTATTATGAACAAAAATCTCATAAAAAATAAATTGATAGCATTAAATATTAAATTTAAAACCTCAACTTTTCTTTATAATGGAAAAAATAAGATACTATTCCTTCTTGTTTTCAAACCCATTTATATTAATTTTCTATTATATTATAGTATATCTAATCGATTGATATTAATTAATTATACATATTTTATTAATTAATAATGAAATCAATGTTCAAAACCATAATAAGTGACTTTAAAGACATGAATACTCTTCATGAAATTTTTAATTAAAGGTGGAAAGGAATAGTTTGAATCATAATTTACCGAGCATATAATTTTCCATATGATATATCCTCATTTGATCCCACGAGTAACAGAAATTTCCCTGTGGCAGTTTAACTAACATTTAAAAGTCATCAGTCGAGTTGAATTTCAAATTAGCCATAAAATATCGTCCGTTGTTCCGGAATTAAAACTCCAAATTACCTGACACATATCTTCAAAGATTTATGACGAATAAATCTTTGGATGGATGTGAACATTTAATACGCTGCTCTAAATCCGTGTCGTGTTCGTGCCCACGCATTTCGTCTCACATTTCTTCTCCTCGCGTAGTCCTGGTAACGAGTTGGTTCTTATTATGTAATTACGAAGGAGTGTAAAGGGGTCGTTTCACTTAACTAAGAAGGCTCAAAGGTCGAGCAATGGCCATTGTCGAGTGACCTCTCACGGAACGGTGACATTCGTGAGATATTAACGGCCCCAGTCACGAATTTTTTAAAATCCTCTATAAATACATAAATCCCCCTTCTTTTCCGGAAGTTTATTTAAATTTGTCAATTCCATGAATATAAGATAAGGCATTGATTCGGTTAGTCGTTGATTGAGAAAATTCTTTGACCTCAAGAAGCAGCACGAGGTTGATGATTTTTTATACATTCTTTATAAAGAAAAGAAATATTTTGAGTATATAACAAACTTAACATGGAGGAACTTAAATAGAGACAACAATCCATTTATAAATTTACTAAAAGCTTCATGATTCCTTTTCCTATTTAACAAGCTGGAACCTTGTTGAAAACTGATTACAAAAGGTTTTCAATCGATAAAGGATCAAATTTTTGCTATTTTATAATAAGGAATGGAGCACTCCATTAGCTTGCTTTATTAGTCAAAACTTCTAGCGTTCTGAAAGCCTCCAAGCTGTTTAACGTACAACTAGTTCTCATATTTTCATATTCCTTTTTTTAAGTTAGTTCCTTCCTTATTACTTCATTAGCCTTCTTAAACTCTACCTTGTTTGTATTTAATTGAATAGACACCAGGCAAAAATTACAATAGCCGAAATTGATCTTTGAGTATTAGACTTAAATGCTACGAAAAACGGCCTCTCTCAATATATTCCAAACATGAGATGATGGCGAAAGGATACACCCTCGAGCGACTTTTTAATCTAACGTTCCACGCTGAGACAGAAGATCTCATCCTATGAAACAGCGGTCCCGTCAGAGGGATAGAAATTGTTTCGCGATACTTCTCCCTTAATATTAGTAATCTCAAACGAAAGGTCAAATGGTCTTACATCCTAAGCGTTGCTAGGGAAGGATGGTGATAAAAATCAATGAGGGATGAAATACTGATGGTCTATGAAATTTGATTGAGTTTTATCTTTGTTATAAGTTATAATATATGGAAATAAATCGGAGTTCTCAATGGAAAAACTCATCATGGGTGGTTATTAGAGTGGTTAGAGCGCAGAGACTAGGAGGAAAAACAATTAGCGAGATTGGTTCATTCAGAGAAACCAATTAAATATCATTCTTTATATATATTGTAGATAGACCAAAATAATTTAAAATAACTCCGAAATAAACTAATGTAATGCACATTCATATTTGTTAAATTTTTATTAACTCATAGCATAAATATTTATCATATATTTGTCCTCTATGATTACCGTTTTTGAAATGTTGGAAATGGCAAAAGATTTGATATTATTCTCTTTCTGAATAATAAAGTAAATATTGCGATACGATTTCCTTGAATATTTCTTCACAATAGATTATGATGTCATTTGTAATCCCAATATTTCACCCAGGTAAAACCTCGTAAGCTTTAATGTTCAGATGAAGTGATATTCCGCAACTATTTATGTAAATTTTTGGCAATAACACTGTGCCTTTACGTGGCTTTCATTACACTATGCGGTTGGAAATTTCCTATTTTCGGCGTCATAAGAAAAGCTCAGAACGCCTTCAATAGCCGTAGAAGCTCGCTTCAAGTATTTTCATCCCCGATAGCCATCCTTACTGTCCTTTGGCATGGAACTGAATACATTAAAATCTCCATTTCTCGAAAGCGAAAAATTAAATAAAGAGTTCTCTAACTTTCTCAAGAAAAACGATTTTCAGCTTCTCGAATTCGCATAAAACTCTCTAAAACTGGTTTCATTTATTCAATCAACTTATTGATCTCAATTTATCTTATTAGGTCATTAAAAAATATTTAGAAATGGGAAACGGAGAAAGATTCAAGTGTAACATAAGCAAAATCAACAATCTACGAGACCCTAAGTATAGTTTACTCCTTTTCCATTATAAGTTATCTAGATGTTTTCTAAGTAATCTTAGAAATTTTTGACACCTTCTTATTTACTGAGGAAATACTGATAAAAAATTGCGTTTGAATGTAAGGAAGGATTTAATTTTATCATAGTGTACATAGTAAAAATGTTATCGTCTTTAATGGATATGACATAGTTTTCCTAGCTGAAATTTTTCAGTTGATTATGATTGATAATTTATATTCAAAATCTAATAAAAAATTTCAGATATAGAACAGAAGATTTGTTAATGTGTAAATTTATTCAAGTTACTATTTCATTTTTATAGATCGAATTTCAGTTTCATCATTCGCCTAAGTAAATTTAAATAGTCTTTGCGTTAGAATTTAATTAATAGGCTAAATTATAAAAAAGAAAATTAAACCTGATATGTCGTAGATAGTTTACAAAGCAAATTCAATTTTCAAAGAATGAACGAACGTTTTCTTTTCCTTAATCAATACTTGCATAAATATACTGCCCTCTGATTTTTATTCATCCAGAATATAATTCATAAAGATTTAACTCTCTTTCAGTCTGAAACAGCAGAAATTATATATTTACTAGTAAAAGTAATAAGTTCTATTAATTCTTAAAGGAAATCTAAAACGAGGGATACATCTATTAAGTTTCAGAACAATATCGCTATAAGAAGGATAAGTGCTACGACGTCTTGAATTTAAAATTAAAGATCAATTGAATTGAAACTGTGAGCCTTTTACTTGTTCAGGGTTCTAGCGAAAATAGCCCCGAATGGATTAATTGAATCGATGAGAGTTTTAACGCTGATAAAGTACATCCAAAAGAGCTCAGTGGTATCTTACAAAAATCAATTCAGACATTTATTCGGTGTAATTCAGATATATCAAATGAATGTGTTTTTTCATGAATTGTTGTTCCTTAAAACTATCTGATAAGAATTGATTTGAAAATAGCTTAGATACGGATGTAACCCTTCATGACGAATACTCTCTTACAAAGAATATCTTTTCCAGCGAAGCCGTAAGAAGTAATTTGAAACGAAGTATCACTCCTTAATTTTTTAACTTAATTATTCTTCTTTGTATAAATTATTGTGAATACGTTATTTAGTTTTTTAGATCATAGATCTCATAAACTTTTTACAGCCTATTTATTTTTAGTTTGTGAATCTTCAGATAATGTAAGTTGATGTGCACACTTCTAATAAGAATATCATAGTCGTATAATATCTTTGACGATAAATGAATACGACGTGCAAGAGAATGTAGAAATAGATGTTCAATGAGAACTTATTTTCAATTTTTTACATATAGTACATATTTACCTGAAGCTGTGAGAAAAGTAATCAAACCCTTTAAATACCTTGGGATAAAGGTCATATAAACAATTCATTGCGGGGAACATTTGTCCGATGAAAGAGGACCCATACCTTTAATAGCAGCCACCCGAAGAACAGCCGAACCGCCAATCCTGTCCTTTCCTTTCTTCTCAAAGTCGGTCTAATAAAAACCTCCAGTTCGGCCAAATTGGAAAGAATTAAGGAGATAAAAATGACGCCTGACAGAGGGTTCGATTGACCAAAAATCTCTAAAGGATCAAAGTAGGATTGATGAGGCTACGTCATTGCGGTGGAGGACTTCTCCAAAAATGTTTATCTTTTTATATAGAAATACTTTCTCCTTTGAAATCCCTTCTCTTTTGGGAAACCGTGCGGCCGTGAGAACTTCCCACTAGTTCGCCGAATTAAACTGCGGTAACTTCTCGAACGTTATCGGGTCTTTTTGCCGATTCATCCATTAGAGACGTAAAAAACACTTTGGGTTACCACTAATTTTCCGAGAACATTTCGATGCACAATCACTTTTCACACGCATTATTATAAGAAGAATTATAAGATGGACGATTTGTGGTTTTTCCTCCCTTGTGATAATAAGCTCTTCAAGTTTATGGTCTCCTAAGAACTCTACGAGAATGTTTACGACAGTTGACCGTATCGCAAGGGATTTGACCTATGCAAATGAAATGGCTTAAATTCCACGGGTGTCACTTCACTTACGCATAAAATTCACATCTCATCTCGCACTCCATTTAGTTTTTCACTCGAAAAAAGTTTTAAAGTTTTTTTTTAATTGCGCCGTGAAACAAAACCCAAAAAGTTCTTCTCTATTATACCTTCCTCTTTTATCGCTCCAGGAATTAAACTTCCGTGAAAAGGAAACTTTGTTTGCGCTAAAACTTTTATCAGTCGCTGAATCGCCGCATTTAAGCCCTCCGGAAATTTTTCGTCCGCGGAAGGACTTCGAGGAATGTCACGGAATGTTGAGCGCACGGAATCATCTTCCGGAGGTATCGCCTTTTGACGAAGTCCGCTTCACGGGAGCAGGAGTTGAACACTGAAGCGATGCTACGTACGAGAGGACTTTCGGGACGAGGCTGTGATCTGATTGGCGGACGGGGCGCTGTGTCTGCGCAAACCCGGGAATTCTCAACCGGTGCCTCATTCATGGGAGGGTTCCGATCCGAGTTTTGGTTGCAATTGAGATGCCCTCAGAAGTGAATTATTGCGGAGAAAGTGATGCGGGGTTTGTTTATTGTATCGAGATCTGATAAGGAAAGTGAATCAGAAACAGTATTGTATTCATATCGCTCTCCTTGTCTAGTTCTATGTCTAATTCCGATTTAAAAAATGTTAAAATTTAATTGATGAATTACGTAGCTATTGAAGTAATCCCAAAAGAAATATTTCGATTTTAAGAAATTAATAATTGACTCGTAAACAATTAGCTTATGAATACGAATTTCAGTTCATTTGAAGAAATACCCCTAAACCTTTCGTGTTCTTTTCCTTAAAGCCTCTTTTTTGACATGAAATAGAACATTATTCACTGTATGTTTTATTATTAAACCGATTTTTTAATTTTTCAGGATAGGGCTATAGAAACTTATACGGTGATATCCTCTTCTTTACCCCTTATGCCAGCCGATTCCTAAGGAAAGTAGTAACATCTTAATTTACTGAAAAATCGCAGTAATGCATTATATTTTATTGAATAGCGAATAGTTCAATCTTCGTTACGTTAAGTATCGTATCGTTATAACAAGTTCTTCAGTTGTCGTTTTAAGAACTATTAGTTGGATCCTAAATATCATTATATTTTAGACGGGTCATACTTCTCCCGCTTAAAATATGCATATATTGTGGTAAATAGAGGTGAATATCTTTCCATTATTTTTTCACTTGCATAATATTTATAGCCTAAGAAATAAAGTACAATTCTTACGCATTCATTTATACTTGAGGTATCCCTTACGCCTCGAACTCAAATGTTCCCACATTTATAACATTCCCTGAAATCGAGAATCTAAGAGGTTATAGGCCTTTTCTAGGAATTCTCTCCATCAATCTTTCGTTTGGGTTAACGGCCATTCCTTTCTGCATTAGGATCGGTCGTTATCTCCTTCTTGGATAGCCATTTCATTTATTGAGAGAATTCTTGATTACTAAAATGAAGAAATCGATTCTGAAAGGCCTGATATCGTGTTAGATATCATTAGAAAGTAATGTGCTAATTACTTTTCTCTATGTTTTTGTTTATTTCAAGTGAACTAAGACATTGCTGTTTTCAGGGGTTTAAAATGTTTTAATATCGCTCCATAATCATGATTTTCAACTGCAATTTCTTAATCAGTTAAATATGATGACGAATAAGCGCGGAGGCGTATTGAAATCCTGTCTTCCGGAAGCTTTAATGTGAACAATTCTGCACATTATATTGGAGTATGTAACGTAACAATATTACCGGATGTTTATTTCCTGCTCATCGCCCTCGCATCGGTTGCTTGTGAGTCATCAAGATTCAATCAAACAGAACAGATTTTCTTGAAACACCTACAATAAGGAAAATTTGAAATAATTATATTCCATGAAATATTTACGACAAGTTTTCCTGTTGTACGACATCAAATGTATCATATATGACCGTTTTAGCTATAATGCTTTAAGGCTTTATTTGATGCTACATTATTAGATACATTCATGCTATACCTGAATCATATCATGTTTAAAGATGTTCTGAATCATATTATCTATTTGTTTGAACTTCCAGTTATTAATACTCTAGTTCATTATCCATATTAAATTCCTATTATCGCGGAAAACAGCCTTCAATTTGTGCGATAAGACATTTAAATTTCGGATTAAACGGTTAAACTTGGATGATCCTCAGAATATTAATGTATTATTTAATACAATTTTAGTCAAATATGTGAATCCGCTCCGTTTTTCAGGAGAATATTTGCATGTTTGCTTATTCGTTCTCATACCGTTCGCGCATAAAAATTGTATCCTACTGAATAGGCAATCCACATAAACAAACGAGTTGATGGTTGCATAGCAACAGGCTCCAAGGGTAAAACTAATACTCCAAGCAATTTCGAATTATTAAACGTTGACTGCCAAACATGATTCTGTTTGGTTTCAAACAGAAGAAAATATAAAATGCGAACAATTATATTCTATCTTAAATCACTAAAACATCTTATCAGATTTAAATGATATGAGTCTGTACATTTAATTTACCAAGACGTTTTTTTGTACTAACTTCTCTCTGGAACTTTTTCTAAGCGTGATTTTTGATTTTAAATAATTATAATTCTGTTATAATTTTTGACTGAATAAAGAAGGAGTTGTAAAGAAGATGATTATCAAGTAAGTCTAGCCAGAAATATGTTCGATATAACAAGAAACAGTTAACGAAATTGGCTCGTATAGAATGGTGAAATTGTAATTAAAGTAAATAGGTAATTATTTCAAGCTTCGATAGCTAATAGAAATATTGATAGTTGGAAATTCAAAGAAAGGAGTGCACATTATCAATATGCAGTATCAATTTTCGCTTTTAATTTTATCTACCTTTACCTTTCCGAAAATATAAGTTTCAGCCAATTGTTCAGTTCAGTTGTTGCTTATTTGCGTATGTTTTATTCATCAAAACCACAAATAATTTAAATTTTGTTCAATTTATCTATAAACATAGCACGATACGTTTGTCAATCATAAATGTTTCCACCAATTTGCCTTCTAATGGGTAAATTTGTCAGTCATTTACGATGAGGACATTTCTTTATTTACCCTCACATCTTCCAGATGCGTATGGGAAAATGGAATCCGAAATTTGGATTTGCTTGTTGTGTTTGCCGAGCGATAACAAGATTGCTCTGGGAAGTGTATGATAAGTTTACGAAGACGGAAAGATGTGGAGATAGCAGGATTCACAATGGAAAGTGGTTTACAGCGGAGGGAAAAACAAGCCTCTTCAAAGGGGGAGAGAAGAGTAAGATATCGTAAGGGAATAATTCCGATAATTCCTTTAATTATGAGATTCTTTGGGAGAATGAGATAAGGAGCCATAATGATTCATCTGCATTGCGATGGCAAAATTGTCTTCAAGTAAAAGTACGCTAAAACACCTTAGATTTAAAGAATAACTCATTGCAGTAACCAGATTAAGGAAAGAACACATTAATTAAGTGATTTATCCGAGGATTTTTGGACTTGGAACTCACAACGTTAATTTATTCAGCCGTAATTCACACTCTTTGTGGTCATTCTGTGACCCTAACCCATCGTAATTCAGGATGAGACACATTTGGATCGATTGCTCAGGACTTTAAATGTATCACCAGCCTCTGAAATCAGTTAATGTTATTCATTAAAAATACTGATAATTAATTTAAGAAGCAATTTGAAGCGAACTCTAATACATGAGTGAATAAGAACAGAAATATTAGTTTTTTATCGATCTAGGTGATGTGATTACAGATTTTATTAACTAACAATCATAGTAAGAAGTCGAAAAAGACTGATAATCTATGGAACGTATCCAATTAAGAGGAAAAAATAATTGTATTAACAGAACAAATCTAAATTGTGTGGACATCTAATGTGTACTATCTAAAAAAGGGAATATAAACTTTTTATAAACTATTTGTTTTTCTAACATTCTTTTTTCTGTATAAAACAGTGTAATTCAGGTTTATCTTTCAATTCTGTTTACAAGTAAACAAATGTATAACTGATTTCTTCTATTGAGAGGTTCTTTATCGTTCTCCTCTTTGGCAAGAATGACAATCAACCTATTCCATCTTCGTCTTGAATCTCGCACTTAAAAACAGACTACATATAAAAGAAAATAGCGGTCTTCAAATCCTTTGAGAAGAGAAGTGGACTTGTACAGATCGAAGCAGAGATAAAACGCATTCGGTTAATTAGAAGAATGAGAAGTGGAGTGGAAAAGGGAGGAGTTCAGAGAAACAGAAGAAGTCGCATTAATAGGAACGCTTTTTAAAGGGAAATGTTCCTCGAGTTGTGGGTGGATACCGATATAAGCCGTGGGGACCGCTTCCTACATAGATGCGGGTGGGAAGAGGAATTTGACGCGTAGAAGCAGTGGATGCTCCCAAAAGGAGAGGAATTTAGTGGAAAAGTGTTTGCGTGCTACCCAGAAAAACGTGAGATGGGGATAGTTAAATGGCCTCCGGGCAGGTTAAAAGGGTTCCGAATGTTGCGGCGAAGAAATGGGAGTTTGAGTGGTAAGAACACGGTGCGCCCTTTCGCTTGGAAATGTAAGGGTACAAATGACAAGGGCAGAAATGCAAAGTCTCTTGTGAGGGACATGAAGAAAAGAAAACATAAAAAAGAGTTTAGAGGAAGTGAAGCAAAGAATTCAACCCATTATAAATCATATGTTGAATTCTATGCTGCGAACATAATGTTACAACTTCTTGATATTTCATGATGTTCTCCCAACTATTCATAGCTTATTTTAGATGTCACTCATAACTTATCCACACTATGATTTTATATTAATGTTCAATACTAATGTACATACTTTTACGGTATTGTCTTCTAGTAGATTGAGAATCACATGAGCATTATGATTTTCCTTCAATATTAGCACTGAATTCACTTTTATAAAAATAGATAGATATATTAAAACAGTATTGACCGACCGAAGAAGGAAAGGATTTGAATTCACATATATTTTAAAGAGTATTGGATTCATTCTGGAACTTATCCAAGAAAATATGCTTCTTGGTTGCACTTAAAACCTGTCAATCTCTAGGTCTTCAACCTTCTCTAAGTCATCAACCAAAGATCTTTTGCAGTCATCTCCCTCGATATTGAATTTTATGATATTAACAGATTAAATATTATATTCTTCAAATTTGTATGATTTATAATCGTATTATTTATGATTCAAAAGTTCAAAATAAGCCTTAGTATGTACGTATCCAATGCCAATGTATTTAGTTACTTTACTCTTAATAAGATTAATTAATTGTGAGTATATTCAGTGATCTTGAAAGCAATTAGTTATTTTATGAAAACAACTTTATCAGTCTTAGTATTAAAATAAACTATAATTTTTATAAATCTCATAATCAAAAAAAATAATTGCCATCATATTCTTAAATTGGAATTCCGCATGTCCTAATTTCAAAGTCTGCACCAAGAATTGCCAAAACCTGTAACTATTCTTTTTTTATCATTTTTTATGAGGTTTGACCCCAATTGCAGTAATGACACAGTTGTACTAGGCCAATTTACCATACACACGCGTGAAAAAGAGCATCATTGTCACAAAATTCCCACAAGCTGCGTTCAAATTACCATTAAAATATCTTAAAACTTAATCGAGAGCAGAAGATATAAAAACTATTAAAAATTTTAAATATTTTACCTTTTCTAGGCTGACCTCCAGCTATTTTGTCACCCTGAGGCTAATTTTTCTTCTTCTGAGAGTAATTAAGGGATCGTTTGCTCTTTTCCCGTCAAGAATTTTAAGGAGACGATTTGCATTTTGGGTCCCCCATTTGGTTCGTGACCGTCTTCAATTTTCCCACCACTCTATTAATTATTTACATATTCCTTACGCCTCTTCACTTATCATCCTTCTATAACAAACTCCTCCACCCGATTCGTAATCTCATCACGAATCCCTACCCAACGGAAATTTTCGTCGCAAACTTTTAAAAGTTTTCACCGCTTAAATTTATTGCCAATTCAAATACTTTGGCAAATTTTTTTTCGGAGTTTTAAGAGTTACGAAACTCTTACTTTAAGGTGATAAATCACGCATCAACAGCGCCTTGCCTCAAATGGTAATATTCAGTATCTAAGATATATAGTCAAGGTATTTAAATAAATAAATATCATTTTAATAATAATAGCTCAAAAATTCTTTGAAATTTTAATTTAAGGACCACTTATCCCAGGGTCGTAATATTATCCTGTGTACGTGTAAAATAAAGTAGCATAATTAAATAATATATAATCAGAGTAAAGAAAGATGGACTTCACATGTATTTATACTCAACTTACTATATAAATTAACCTAAGTATTCTAATGGGAAATGATATTAGCTTGCAATGACAAAATGATTATATGATATCATTTACCATAAAAATTCTCGTAAACCCTATCACAACGCTGACACGGGTTCTATTGTGACAGAACATATGCTTAGCTCCAATCTCCTGATAGAATTGATGAGATGTTAGGCGTTGGATTCCTCATTACCGAGAGAGTACACCAATATGGTTTCGTGCTTCGTTGGACGAATGTGGGAGTCTTACCTTCACTGCATGTCCTCTAATTGACAGCTCCAAATCACGAAAAGGTTTAATACCTCTCAAAATAGTAGTTATCTATTCATCCGAGGAAAATCGCTTTTGAATTGAAACGAATACACTCAGACCTTGAAATAAGCGCATTTAAAAGATAGCTCCAACATTTCATACCCATCTTTTAACTGAACATTTCAAGGTATTAAATAATACCTTTGTGTAAACTGAGTATTAAGTGCATATTTGTCTAACTTTGCAGTCTAACATACCTTATATGGTATATATAATATTTTTTAATTTCTTTTGCATTGTTGACTGATAATACTTTGCTTTTACAAAAGGATAATTGCTTGCCCTCGTTTTATTCACTAGTTTTATAGCAAAGAGAAGTTCAGAAAATTTGAAAAGAATGTACTGTAAAGGCATTTAAATGAAAATTTAAAACAAATTGAATTATATTCAGTCTTGAGGAACGAATCCCTTCGGCATTTTCCTAGATTTAATGCAATTAGCATAAAATTAAGTTTTCGTTTGAAAAAAATCAAGATTACATTTCTGTAGCTGACGTATATTTGAACGTATGATTTTTAAAGTTCAGTGATAAGACTGCAAAGGGCAAAGTTTCCTTCATAGATCATCCATAAATTCGTGCATTTCAGTGCATAGAGCCACTGATTGGACACGAAACATGTCGGACGTTGCGTTTGGGGAAAAGCGTCACGCAGTTGGCAGTTCAGTAAATCCAAAGCTTTTGGAGTATCGTGTTTCACTTGTTATATTCAAAGACTTCGATGGCAGTTAGGCTTATCAGATGATGGAAATTTAAAAATGATCAATAGTAAAGCATTGATTCACATCTCAAGCGTTCAGAAACACGTGTTAATAAAGGATTTCTGACATCACAATATCAGAGGATCAACTACATATATGGATCTTTAAAGAGTCAAACAAATTATTTTTACGCCCGGAGACTTCGATTTTTTAAGCTCTCATTCCATTTCACTAATTTTATTTGCATTTAAGAAAGGAAAATTCTTCGTAAGTTAAAAAAGATTTTAAGAACATTTCATCATTATCTGTTATTATTTCTTGGAATATAAAATAATTGTAGTTTACGTAAGAGCACTTTATACACATATATGTATGTTTATATATCTTGAATCAAAACTTTCGTCTCTGTTCCCAAAATAAAAAATACCCCTTGAAAATAAGTCAACTTTAAAATGCTGGATGAAAATTATATTTACTGCTTGAGAAATTATTCATGCCCACATATTTATATTCATGCTTCCACCTTATTGAAAAGTCTATCCCTTAATGTTAAACACTCATCCCTCTATATTCAAATACTTATTGTGAGCGACAAATGATTTCAATGACATAAGAGAACTGTTTATGATTCATCCATGCAAAACAATTCGTACGTGAATTCATATTAACAGGTGGAATTCAGGCCTGATTGCAAGGCAATACGAAATGAAATTCTAAAAAGAAGAGTTTGATTATAAAAACCAACTAGGCAAAGCATTCTGTTTGCGCGCATTCATAATTTAGGTCACTTGATTCGTTTGGTATCTCCATCTGGATTGAATTCCTAAAATCGGGTGCAGCAGAATTGGAAGTCGGTGTTCGTGGGAAATAATTCAATCACGTATTTATGAAATCAATGAAACGTAGTTATCTCCTGGTGCATGATTATTTCAATCATTTAACGTCTTTTGCAAATATATTCGATTCGTATTCAGATGAACCAGCTAATGTTAGCTAAGTAACTAATAAACTTTCGCAAATTAGGAATGTTTTGGATAATATTTATGAAATTGTAATACTTTCCTGTTGAAGTAGGTCGTACACGCATAATCTCATCCATCTAAAGGGATTAAACAACAGCATTAACTAGTGCTAGCAATTGTATGCAATTCTGAATCAAAAACTACACTAAATCATTTTATAGTACAAAATACTATTCATTTTAACCAAGCTGCATGCATTACGATCAAAATATTTAGAATACAATGAGTCCATATTTATAGTTTGATAATCGGTTAAATTTTAAGAGAATTCGATAGTTGAATCATATATTCTCTTTATTTTGCTAAAGCACACATTCATATTTACTTTTCGTTCACAATCGTTTAATGACTGTAGCTACTGTTCCGTGACATCTGGACCCATTCCGCTTAAGGCAATGAAACGTTCAAACTGCTGCGGCCGAACGAGTGTGAATCTTTTGTCTTTCTTCTGCGTGTTTTATTCCTTTGATTCGCGAATCGATGGTATGGCCGAGCATAAAAATAAAAGTGGAACACTGAATTAGCACCAATTTCATTTCCAAAAAACATACACTTTAAATTGAATTAATTTAACACGCTTATCACTTATAAACCAAAATAATAGTTAGTGTAACAGAAGAGGAGTATCCTAGCATTAATTGAAAGTGATAGAGTAAAAATAATTAGGCATATATTTAGTACAATAAGTTTAACATTTATGGGGAAATATAGTAAATATTACTATATCCTTAATTGAATATGCACGTAGCTTATTTCCGATAAAATTCGCCTTTACATGCATTTGAAATGTAAATGTTTCCCACAAGTCTGGAATTGAAATAGTAGTTGTGATTGGGGAAATGTGTACTAATTGTAAGACTGAAACTTGACAAATCCCAAATTACCGGGTGTGATACATCACACTGTATTCATTCTTGTGAATTCTTATCCAGATGTCGGATATGAAGGAATGTTAAAGAAGTATTAAGTCTAATTAGATAATGCACTGAATACTTAACATAAGTTTATATCCAGATGAAACTTTAGTATCCTGATGAATTCGATGAATTCAACGATGATTTCAACAATTTATTTCATTTATAATACATGTCGATATTTAATACTAGTGAATATATAGTATATAAAGTAGATTTTCAATGTGCAGGGAATATTTTTTTACAATAAGTTGATTTACTGAATTAATTCTGTTGCTTATTTCAAGTTTTAAAAGAGAGAATTCTAAAATTTTGCAAATTAAAATTCCAAAACATATCCAAAAACTTAAACAATTTAATATTGAATCCATTCAAATCAGAAAAATATTTGGCAGGCTTCTATTCAGTCTTATAGTTCTGTATCTTTCCGGTAGTGTATGTCTTGGAGAGAAAATCCACTAAAAACGAAGGTTGGTTAAAGACTCACTCTTTATTGCACCGCTCTGTTTAGCAACCCTTCCCTCATCATTAACTTTATTTCTTCTCTCTTTTACAACTCCTTGCACCTTCAGCTGTTGTTTGTATTTTACGCCATCTTTTATTTATAGCCCACTTAAAAGTGACAGATGCTCTTCTTTCGTCAGTCTATTTGAGCATACCTCGTGACTTATCCTTCATTTTATTACTCGGAAAATACTCCCACTAGAACTTTCGGATTACTACCAAAATATCATAAATCCTCTTTAATTAACTACATAAATTTAGACTTGTTATGAACCGTATATTATAGTACGTCAATTTTGAATACCTTTACCATCTACTTTATCGGCTTCATGGAATTAACCTTTCATCGAGAATATCACTTTTGGGCAAGAAATTCCGATTGGATTATGCGAGAGTTTAATTAAAGTCCTAAAATAGAATTGCAGGTATTTTTAATTATTGAATGATTAAGTACTTGACGTCGAAATGAATATATGTAGAAAACCTAAGGAAATAATTAAAGGCATATATGACGATAAACCTTTGAAAAAGTTGATCCGAAGTTATAATATATATATATATATGAATTAAAATGTTATGAAAACTAAATCAGCTTATAACCCGCAAATATAAGCCAGCTAAAGAAAAATGCATTACCTGAAAGTTACTAAATCAAACGAATATATTTTATTTTCCACATTAAATTTTATTAAATTAATTAACAAATAAACTTTAAATTCGTTGTACAGTTGAAAATTACCACTCTTTTCTCCCTGAATCAAAGCAGAAATTTTATCTTAAAGGACATCAAAAGTGGCGTTGAGTTGAGAGAGTCCAACTTTAAAGAATGATTTTTGGAGATTAAATACATTGAGCTAAATATGGCTGAGGAGGATAATTATAGAGAAAGACGGCAAAAATCATGATTTTTTTGCGGTAGTAAAATAATACATGAATAATAAAATAAGCCCCGTTAGGTTGCTATATATAAAATGCATTCATACGCAGTATCATCCATAGTACGAGTAATTCTCAATTATCAAATATGCCATTATCCTCTGTTACAATTTCGCGAGAATGAAATTGAAGGAACGATCTGCAATTCAAAGTTAAGCCACTTCATTACCACCAATTTAAGAGTTACTATTTTTAAAATCTTGTAGCACAGGCTTCACATTTTATATGCTGTATGATAATATTGGTGGCATTCACATACTAACGTAATCGCAAGGGCTTTATATGCTAACTCGTTGATAGCGCAAACCAGGCATGGGGTCCGAAATCACAGGGTGGCTACGTACAATTCCCTCTCTCCTCTTTTGCCCTACTGACGTCAAATCCGCCAATGACGTAATCGCACTGAATCGGCAATGAGCACGTGATCAACCGAGATGAGGACGCGCCATTTTCAAATCCGGAGGTTATAAGAAAATGGACCATTGGGAAAAAAGAATTTAACCAGGCAAGTAAAATCCTCTTACTCTCGTACAGAATATGTTTCAAAATGGTTAATTTATTATTTGTAAAGTACGAACAACGAAACTGGAATAGGCAAAAGTATCGAATAGAGTTTTATGTAAACATCAGAGACTGTTAAAACAAAATTAAAGTTGTGGGGAAAGGAGCCTTATTTGAGCTTGAACGTATATTTAATAGTTGCCCCTTTTAAATCTGCCAGAAAAGTTTTCCCATGTTTATAATGAAACATTGTACGGTTCACGGAACATTTATCTGTAAATATCATTATATTAAGTGCTATTTCAAGGGGATTTTAATTAAGCAATTAATAACCGTATCCCCTACGAAGCGTGCTTTCTTTAAGACCTTGAAAGAGGGAGGTAAGTCTATTAGGAGTCCTAGTTCTTGAAACTCGAGGGAGATTTCGTCAACCGTATTACTCAGCGTAGCAAATGCCTATCTTAAGGGAGAGGATTCTCATTTCCCAGTGAAAGGAAAAACGTGGGACTTATTCATTCCCTCACATCCAAGGCTCGCATCTTTGAGGGAGTCTTATCACGTGCAGTTGAGTTACTTCTTTTAGAGCCATCTATTAATTAAAAGTTTCTTGTTCAAAGGAGGGAACACGGAACGTTTGTGCTGTACCCACAATTCCTCTTAACTCTAATGCTAGAATCCTTATGGATAATATTTGAAGTGTTACTTCCACATTTATTACTGCTGAAAAGGTTATTGTATACTTATTAGTTGCGCATCCTTCTAGTAACAGTTTTGAAATCTTTTATTTCAATTTTTTCATTTATTCAGGTTTAATCAAGCACGTAATGCAGCAATCAAATACTGAATGTTAATCGTTAAGGTATTCCATGAAGGAAAACGAGGGTTTCAAGTTCTTGAGATATGCAAAATTCTGCTCATAAATATGACAAGTAATAAATTTAAATTTAACTCAACGTATCTTTGAAGGTAGCATTTTATAAGTATAATTTATTCTCATTCAACAATTAGCTGCAATACGAACGTTTCTCAATATATCATAGAGCATTAAGAATCTTCCAAAACAATATTTTATATTTAGTATCGGAAAAAGGAAATAAGGAACAATGATAAAAATTTCCTAAAAATGATTTATATATTTGAGAAGAAATAATTCTTTGAAGGATCCATTCACAGCATTAAATAATATAAAATGTAGAACTTAAATATTCAACGCATAACATTATTCACTTCATCGAAATTTTCAATTCAAATTCAATATTCAAGCGTTTACAATATATAATCATTCGAATAAAAAAATTGTCATCGAAAAAATTAAGCTTAAAACAATAACAGTTTGGTATACGTGTTTTCCTGTTTGTTTTTATAAAAGCAAATATATATACTTATAGTATACTTAATTATAATTGGCAATCATAACCATAATACCAAAAAATTTACAGAAAATATTCTTCTATGAAGTATAATTTTAATAAATCCGGTAGTTAGGGGCTATCTTCAGTCACTAGTTGGCGCATTGACTTTCTGCAGTAACTCCTCAAATTAATCACCAGAAAACACACAAATTCATATTTTCAATCCAAAGTCTGTGTAATATCCCAAGCTCGTATATTTCATCGAAAGTTTTGCGATGAAAAGAGAGATATAAAAGCAAGACTTTGGTGATGTGCGGGGATATTACCACATGCCTGCATTTTCCGCTGACTCGTTGGGTACTCTAAAATAGGAAATAAAATCAGACGATGTTGCAATTGGAGACATTCTCTCCAACTAGGTCAATATTTTTTATCTGCTCTATCTGCTTTTCTCCGATACAAATTTTATTTTCGGTAGATTTTTTCGAATCAAAGGCTTCTCTCTATAAAGCGGTTAGAGATTCTTTTTCTTAAATTTACCTAGATTTAAAAATCACATTTACATTTTCACATCCTAGAACTATGACGTACTTCGCTGTGAAAATTTCAGTGAGGACAATGACTTTTTTCCAATTATTATTATTATTTAAGGGAATGAACCTAATACTTCATTCACCCCATATTAAAAGGCGCACAGATTGGAATTTTATCCGTATAAATTACTTGGAAATCTTTTTCTTTAAAATCAATTTACGATAGAATATAATGAACGATGAAAAATTAATAAAATTTTTACTCTACCCTCTATTTTAATCTTCTACGTCAATGATTTCGATAAACTGAAGATGATCTATTTGATCAAAATAATGGTCGTAGGAAAATTAAAGTATGGTAAAAGTGTTATTCTATATGTTCTTTGTTAATTATGGAGAATACGGAGTTAAGGTGAAATCACCTGATTATATGATAAAATATTCATCTAGAGTTATTAAAAGATTTAATCAACCTATCTTTCAGTCAGATAAACAACTATAATGATGAAAGACTTTTAGTTAAATACTCTTTGACGGATTTTTCCACCAACCTCCTTTAATATATAACGAAAAAAATTTGTAATTTTCACAGAAAACCTTCTTTCAGATTATGAAACGCGTCAACCTTAACATTTTTATTTCTTTCTGAAAATAATACACCTTATAATAGTTCCCTCTTGGTTTGGTTTTAAAGGTCATTGTCGTAAATAACTCTTCATTTGCGTAGGTTAAGGGTTTACAAAAAGTCACCCATTTTCCAAAGGGATTACTCGGAATTTGAGAAAAGTTTGTCGTTGAGTCTATCCGCGGGCGTATCAAACAGACGAGATCAAAATTTTCAGAAAAGCCACTTTCATTGCAAATTTGAACAACTCCGTTACGCTCCCTTTTGCATCGTCGCTGTTTTACCTCGTTTCTAACGGCGGTAAACCGAAAAAGTTCTGTGATCGAATTCGGGATCGGTAACTAGGCCTCGCATCGGATGCGAGGCGACGTGCTGTGATAATGAGATGAAAGACAAACGGTTGATTCGGAAGTTTCCTTTCGTGCGTTGATGTTCCTTTTATCCGCCGACTTCCGCCCATCAACCCGTCATTTCTTCTCATCCTATTTTATTTTTACCTTCGATTACTTTTTCACTTCCGCTCTTTTTCCATCTCTGCATTATCATCGGTTCTCACCCTCTCTCATCAATCCACGTAATTTATGATCTTCCCAAACTTCCCCGAAAATAAACCGTTCGGTGGTGTGAAAGCTCGGATCTCTTTTCTCTTACAGAAGTTCTTTCGTCGATTTCTACTTCGGCTTCGTTTTCACCGCAAATCTTTGGAAATTTGTCTGAGCTCAAGAAAAATACAAACTTCTCTTCGGTGCTGAGTTAAAGAATGAGCGGTGGTTAATTTTCGGCGGAATTCTCTACCGGATTTACGCCTCATCAGTGGTCTCTGTCAATTTCCTTGCTGACGAAGAGAATTGGTAATTCGGCTTTTACCGCTCTTTTTATCTAGTTCACTCTACTACTCTCCATCCATTCATCCAACTCTCTAATAATGCAAGGAATTGATAAAAAACTTTTGCCTTCCTATTTCCAAGAACTCCTTACCTTAACTCCAACTCCTGTTCATTTTTATTTACAAATTTTTGAGAAATTTTTGTTTTGTGAGATAATAAATATATCATAAATTAAGACTAACTACTGGCGATAAAAAAACTTAAATGCTGTTTTAAATCAGTCATTTTTATATTTATATGGGGAATTATCTATAAATAGAAGATTTTTTGATCCACTGCAGATATTTTTTATACAAAACATATTTTCGTGCGCAGTAAAACACGTAAAATTCTTAAAATTATAAACTTTCACAGATTAAATTTTTAAAAATGGAATTCCGCCCTATATATATTTCCTATTGCCACTATTTATACTATATGTTCGGTAATAATTTGAGATAAAATGTAAATTAATATTTTTAATATTTTCTTCTTGGAAATTACGTCCTTTGACTCTATGATTTATAATGAATTTTCCGTGATAAAGCTCTAACATTTGCGCTTGAGATACATTGTTCAGTAAACACAGACATATTTAAAGGTCAGTAGCTTCAGTCTAGAGGCCGAATAATGCGGTTGTAATTTCGCCTCGCATCACGTGATTTAGTGGTTAAGAACACAAAGGTGGCGGTGCGTGTTTTTGAACGAGAAAATCGCAGCGTAATTTCAAACTCCAATTCTATTCGACTCATTCACTTGGATTTTCTCTATAATTGCTTCTCTTTCCTCTGTAAAGTTTCCTAACCACTTTTGTTTTCTCTTAAACGTTAATTATGCGCTTTTGATAGACATTTTAACTTCACTTTCTCAGTCAAATCAAGTCACGCACATAAATTTATTATGTGCGTTATTATTTATAAATTTGCTTTTAGCAAGCGTTCAGCTTTGGAATTAAATAGTTAAAATTCAATTTTGTATATAAAAGTCAATTTCAAAACCTATTTCGTCTTCTTTCTTTATCTAAACGCAAATTTTTTGGCAATTCATGTTTTTAGCATGTCATATACTGCGAATTCTTAGTTTTACGTGTCCCAAGAAGTACTACTACCAGCACAAGTATCACTTGCATTAATGCACATGAAGTTTTAAAAAATTAATGCTTACAGTTCAATCCATAGACAATATTGACCCGATGCACCAAATATAAATGTATACATTCTTCTCTCAACCAAAATTTAATTCTCGTACGGTAATTTCACTCAAAAACATTACATGTATAAATAACACGTGTGAATCTTAAAGGAGGGGAAATCCCTTAAAAAAATTAAAAAGTTTTCTATGACTATCTTCTTCTGTCTCCAGTCAGGCATATTATCGAATGTTTTTGTTTTAACCAATTTTTCAGCGCAGCTTTACTAAAAATTAAATAAAGTTCGATTCACTTCACCTCTACGCAATAATCATCAAAATTAACAAGGCATAATAACCATACATAAATAAAAGAGTATATGATTATCTGATACAAGTATTCAATCATGAGCTGTAGTTTGTACGAGTCAGTTCTTCGCATCATCAAATAAAAGGCACTTTATTTACATTATACTGCACTTTTAGGCAATCAAAAGTGATTTATCAAAATCCTAATGTAAAATTCTTCCCTCGCTAGTCTACAGATATATGAGGTACTCTTCAATAATTCATGCAAATATCGAAGTTGAAAGCTCGCATATAATCTCATAGCGTTCCGTGATTCGTATTTGTGCGGGTCTCCCATTGGCTCATGCTAGATTCAACTTGTCAGCCGTAGAAATTGAGATTACCGATTCGGAATGCGTTGGACTACTTGTCGGCTGTCAAGCGGAGTTGAATGGGGCGATTATTAAAGTTTGGGATAAAAACATCCGTCGAGATCCATGGAGGAGGGCGTGGATCGATGGAAAAGAGTTCTTGGGTTAAGTAAAAGGGGTGCGAAGATGAATGGAGGAACTGAAAGTCTCAATCAAAGAACTGCAAACGCTCATTCCGCCACTCAATGGAAGGCAGATGTGTGGGTGGCGTTCCATTAGTCCCTCTGGTTTTCCTTATTTAATGTAGATTTCTGATTCTACCGAATAATATATTATAGAACACGCTTATTAACTATAGAATATAATAACGTAGTAAATTATAGAAAAAGTCGTATATCGTAATTAAAAAATAAGCTTTATTTCAAAATATTCAATGTTCAGCTTTCTAGCAGATTTTTAAGCCATTTCTGTTTCTCCTAATTAAAAAAAATGAAAAATACTACTGTTAAAATTTAAATGGAGTTTATGCTCAGGACACGATATAAGGTACTAAATTGTACTGCATACAATTTGGGCCTCTATTACTTTCATGATTGCGCGAATTTCAAGCTCTCTAAGGCGCAATTTTTTACACGTTCACAACACCCGAGTGACTTCATATTTTGACATTATATCGCCTTTCTTGAACCTCATACTGTACATTCATTTAATACAATGAATACGCTGATAAACTCTCACCTTAAACTATTCAGCATCCCTGGGAATGCCTACACGAGAGATTCAAAGCTTTCGCTTATAAACAATCCATTGTTAGAGGTGATAGCAACCGGAGCACGACAACCGAGCGAAAGCAATTTTGACACGACAAAAGACATGAAGCGTTACGTAATTTTTTTGTAAATATATTTTAAAAATGAAATGCTCGTTAGTTCACGAAAGGAGGCGGGTGAGGTAAATTCCGTGGAGTAAGGTTGATGCGTCCGATAGCGTGAGCGTGATGGTTAAAAATATAAAGAGAAAAAAATGTTAGATTTTCGCTGGAAGGGGTTTCAGCGGTACAATTACGTCAGACCTTTACTTACCTTCGCTCACATGTCTCATATGACCGATACTTTTTTTGGAATATCGTATCGGATGGCTATAATGAAATACCAGTTAGGAAATTCCTATAGAGGGAATCAAAAATAAACCTAACCTTTCTTAATCTCTGTGGCCATCCTTATCAGTTTGATCTTTATACGTATCAGTTTCAAATGAGATCAGATTCCAGGGATAGCTGGTTTGTATCCTTTCCGTTTAATCATTTCGTACCTAACTCTATCTGACGTTCATTGAGATAATCTTACTTAAAAAACCTTCTCACTTTATCTCACAGTTCAGCACTATTTGGTTAATAATAGCTTCACAAAACATATCACCGTCACATGCAGTACGAAACATATTGAGCACGTTTATCACGGAACATGTAATATCTCGAAGCGATAAACTCGGCTCAAATTTCAAGAGAGAACTTGTTACGACTGCCTGACGTCATTTCACAGTCGGGTGTTTCTTTTTCGTTTCTTGTTCCATAAGAAATTTCAAAAATCCACGTCTGAAAATGATATCTCCATGGATACTGAAATAAAACACAGAGTGATTTTCCTGAATTTTGGAAACTTAATTTTCAAATTTCGAGGAACTCCTTGCTTTGTAAGATCATTTCAATAATGGAGGAGTAGAGATGGGGATAATCTATTCTTTCGGAATGCACATAAATGTATTCCTTGAAAAACTAAAGTGCATTCAATCTGCTACTGTTACCGGTATACATTTTAATGCTTTCCAAGTAATGCTGGAGCATCATCTTTCTAATATCTACTTCATAGGTATATTTATTTATGGAAGACCCGCTGCAGTGCATTAGCTACTGTTTCCAAGTAACTTTATTACAACAATAACTTGATTTGCTCCAATTTAAAGGTTTATAAAGGTATTTCTTTCAGGAATTGAAAGTTATCTCTCACGTGTTCCGAGCTAAGGCAGTATTTCATAGATGACCAGGAATAAAAGCACTGATAAGAAAAGATACATTCATGGGTTGTAATGTGGGTTGCATTGACACCATAATTCCTCATATCTGTGGATCTTTATCATCTATTTGGTTTTCCCATATATTTTGAAGAAACATTTTTCAACATCAATTGCTGCTTCCGTACTTCCTTTAGTTACCTCTGAAATTAGAACACAAAAATTTAATTTAATCTTCAATTATAAGATGTATATATTGCCTCGCCTTAGTATTTTAATAGAGACTTTACTCATAATTCCTGAGCTCGCAATTTTATTTAAGTTACATAATTTTCAAATATTAAATCCTTCACAAAATAGTTTGGATTCTGTTCATAAAATTGGACTTCTTTCAAATTATAATAACTACTTGAATTCAATAGGGAATATAAATATAGTCGTTTTTCTTTAGACTTGTATATACATCGTGTGCCAAACATATTGGTTTCTCAGCGTGAAATCTGTAAAATCTTTCTCAAACAGCGTTGGGAGAGAAATATAATTTATGCGGAGGACTTTATGAAAGGAAAATAAACGGGAGGTCGAATGAACCTAAAGAAGGGAAATCGCTTAGGAGGTTGTGAAACGATGTTTTCACGCAATGACTTGGTGCTGTTCTTTGGTTATCCGTGCCTTAGCGCGTTTTCATAAGTGCGCCATTCCTTCGCCGTCCTTCTTCAACGGCCGAATGAGTGTTAAAGTTAAACGATGTCTACCAAAGAGAAGAGCCCGTGTACGCATTCCTTTCAAAATTGAAAGGACGTAAATAAAATACGTAATATAGATAACGAGGGTGTTTTGGAAATATTTTGGAGGATGAATAACCAGGTGAAGGGGAATCTCGGTAGTGTATATCGGAGAATAGACTCGCTTGAGTTAAAGAATTCTTTAGGAAAAATATATCGGAAGGAATGAACACGGTCCTATTTTAAAGATCAGTATTTTTTCTCTCAGTTTTATATTAGAATAACTGATTTTATATTCATATGGCTCAAAGTATTTGAAGGATTAAATTACTACCAATTAATATTTTTTGGAAAATAAGAACGTATTTCCATTATCCTTTCCATGGAAGTAATGATGATATTCTATTACTGGTTTTTTTCTTGGTTCAATAGTTCTTCATAGCAAGTTTGCTCATATATCGAATATTAATGGCATTAAAAACAGATATTCTAGAGTTGACGAGAGAGAACTAAATGGTCTTCATTTAATTTAGCATATGAAACTATTTTAAATGGTGTTACTTTATGCTACCAACAAAAAATATACAATATTTAAAGTATCTTCTTACGCTATCTTTAAACAATGCAAAGGGATTTAAATAATCTTTGTTGCCTCATCTTTCAAAATGTATTTCATACGAAAGTTTTCAGCGAATCGTTTCGGCTGTTTGTACATCTCTTACGAAGTATCCATTCTGTTTAAAACTCCTATCTATCGTGTTTTCTTTAATATTTTGAATTCAAGTACATATTTTAATTTCATATTGATGGGTAAGTTGTGGAACGATGTCCATTTTTCCTTGCTGCCGGGAGAATAAATTTTTCGAGCAGCGTGTTTGGAAGCGGCATTTTAATATCCGGATCCCTCCGGATCCATTCAAACGATGCCCAAAAGTGAGGTAACTTCCGATGCTGCGGTCACCCGAACCGTGAATCCAAACTGAATTTCACGAGTGCTCAGTTCCCGTGGCTCTTTGTACTTCATTTCAATGATGTGTAAAATACTAATATAAGAGAAAAAATCCCTGCCTTTTCACTCTGTTCTAATGCGATTAACAGTTTTTCACCTCACTACTTTTATAAAGCGAAGATAAAATAAGAAGGGGGATAAGCCTCAGCATGTTAATGATCAATATTTAGGAGAAATAACTAAAATTCATCATAAAATAAGCTATTGAATTTGTATTTTGGTTTCTATTCAACATATCTTAGACGTTTCTCCATAAATTTTCCCTTATATATTAGGTCACAAATCAGCGAATCCTATCATGTTTAATTTTGGAAATTACGAAACAATGAGTAACAAAAATAAAAATAAAAATGAGGATATTACAATTTAATACGGAGACTCCTACATTGTGGCATATAAAGTTGGAAGTTTTAAGGTTCAAGGTTGAAATTTGAAAGGATATTCATAAAAATGACCTTTTTAATGTTCTCGACAAAACACTCGCGAAAGATACTTAACTCTTAGCAAAATAAATAAAGATCGATGAAATTCCTGAAGGGAGCTCTTTTGGTCACAGTTTATTTCGTTATTATGAAAGTATCCAGAGGGCAAAATTTTACCTAGTCTTTTCCAAAAGACAGGAAAAGATTTCAATTACATCGTAGCACTTATTCCATTTCCAAATTCATTTAATTCTGTATAATATTCTCCGCATAGCTATCAGCTCCCACTCTCTTTAGATGAAATAATGGATTGGTTTAAAATGCTTTTCGTGTGCTTATTTGCACAAATAGTTGTTGGCTCAAATATAACCTTTGCTAGTATGTGATCATTCGAGCTTTCTATAATAAACAAATCTAGTTCTATGGACCGTATCCAAAAGACTAACAGCGTTCTTGTATATATTCTATGATATTTACTATTTTAGATTCAAATATTCCGATAAAATTTTTAATTTGTGTGCAAATTGCTCCTTTGACGTGTTCATAATCAATTTGGCTGATAAATTCCTCTGCTTACGTCTCATATGTATCGGGTCTTTCAGCTTAAACCGCAACATGTATCAAAATTACCTCCTATACCTTCAACTTGACGCCTCCGTCCATTCCCGCGTCATTAGAAATATTTCTTGAATATTCTCATCTTTTTATATCAGTGTCAAATAACGTAATAATGATATCACCGAATTAAATCTCAATATGCCAAGGCCAACTGGGTACGATGACTAAATTTTCAAAATAACCTTTACAAAGAAATAAAAGCCTTTCTGTAATATTTCCTCAAAAATCTTGATTGACTTTTCTTTCCCTTTCATAAACTTGAATAGGAGTAAAAAGGAGGAAACACAAAAACTCTAGGGAAAAAGATGATATTGGGAAGATATTTCCTGAAAAAGAGAGAGATTTATGACAAACGATGTCAGGATAGGAACCAGATAAAAGAACCCGTTGGGTTGAGCGACAGAATTTATGTACGGATTGTCAAGTAGCTTTTGGAAGGATGGTCGTATAAAGAAAAGCATTCATAGGAGAAATTTGAGGCTATGTTCTTAATACGAAAGGATATTGTATTGTAAAGAAAGGTTAAAATGTTGTAAACCAATGACGATTATATTTCAACATCTCCTAATTGGGAAAAAAGAAAGATAATAATAATAATAATAAATTTTTAAGATAATAACCTATTTAAATGAAGATAAGTTTTTTGATATATTTTCGTGCTTATTCATCAATTATTCTTCCTTACGAAGAACTTTTGAAAACGAATTGTTTCGCTTTTATGACTATAAGAGTTCAATAATACTTTAGAGAAACCATACCTAAGCATTTTATTGGAGATTGACTTTCCTCTGTCATTGATGTGTGGATATCGTTGAAATACATCTTTGCTGAGCAGAAATACTTAGCATAAAAGTAAAGCCTTATATTCCAATTCAAGAAGAAGTATATTAAAATTTACATCTTGAAAGAAAGAATCATATTACGAAAAGTAAGGATTTCATAAACGCTAAAATATCCCATTGTATCCCCTCATCAATTTACTCCATTGATCGGGAACCTCAAGCGATTAATGACCAAAGGGTTATCTCGACCATCAATAGAGTCCACGCAATTGCATTTTGAGGAGCAATTCTTAGCTGCAAATTCCCTCGTGAAGTATCGTTTTCTCCCGATGTATTTCTGGAGTTATGAAGTTCCCCAAAATCACATATTTCATAAGAACCGTGAGATCGACGTGAGAAGAATACACCAAAGTTTTGGGCCAAAATCGATGACGTATCTCCAAATCTCAGCTTCGAGTAAGGTCAACCTCAATTGGAAGAGAAATCAAAGACTTTTGAAGAGGTAAGGGGACTGAAGATGGTTACAGAAAACAAGAATTATAGCTTGTTAATTAAAGGTCTACGTTTTATATTTGGGCTCGGTTTTCATGGAAGGTAAAGTATGCCCGTGATAGATAACTATTGTTGACGTGCATCCGCCTTTCATTTACATTGCTTTATCAATCCCTCTTCAAACATTACTTTATGCCATCAATATGCATTATCATATTTGAATTGCAACTTAAAATCATCCGCGGAAAGATATTTGACATGATATATGACTCATCTTTAATCGATCACAAAAAAAACATATTAAAGCCAATATAGAGGCATTTCTATAAGGAATATAATTTCGTTCTTATTTCACTTAAAAACCTTTATATCAAATATATTTTAATTCGGCAGACAATTGCACAGTGTTAAAATCAATACTCAGATATAATTAAATCAAACAAGTTGATCAGATTTACTATCCAGTCATAAATTTTACTCTGTTTATTGAAATTTATATTCGAGATTTTAAAATATTTAATATGGAATATAACTTTAAATATCAAGGATTTGATTGATGATACAGTTCCCGGAACTTATCTAAGTTAAAGATTCAAGGCTAGTTTGGAAACTCGACGAAAACTTTTTCTTCTCAGTTATATTGAAAGATTGATGCATGAGCATCACGAATATAACCTGTTGAGTTTTCCATCAAACAATCATTCATTATTTTTTCTCTTTTTTTCATCCTCGGAAATTTAATTTAGAGGCTTCGTAACTTATTTATTATTCAACAAAAGTAAACTGAAATTGAATAGAAGAATGATTCCTATTTTACTGAATATAAGTTTAAACCAAATAGAATATTCTCAGAACCATAAACATCGGAAACAATGTGCGTATATATGGCGGACGCGTTTTACGAAAAAAAGTTATCAGTAAAAATAACAAAAAGTAATAAAAAAGTGTTCACATCCTTAAAATTAATAATTAAAGAAAGAAGATTTATACTTAAAGCAATCTCATTAATTAACCAGTCTTAATATATAGAATAATTGCAGGAATCAAGTTTGAAATCTCATCGCACTTAAAGAGAATTTAGTCTGCATGAGTTTAGGTTTTACTTACAAAGTTTCAGTTATCCAAGAAAAATTTCTTTTGAAAGATTGATTTCGTATTAAGTTCGTTAATAATATTTGAGCTAATTATTATTTTTAAAATTTAGATTAAGAGTAATAGAAAATTATTATATGGAAGTATCATACCCCGTTAAACTACTTCTAAGCTCTTTTTATTTGGTTACCTCTTTTATGCCCCAATACTACCATGATTTTACTTATGAGATTAGCGGTGCCTTCTTCATTGTAGCGTTAAATAAGAAATAGATAAAATTTAAAATTTCACTGAAATATTACCGAATTCGAAAACGCAATATATATTGGTATTAAATCTTTCTTCAGTACCATTGTAATTTACCAGTGTTAACTCAATTCGAAATCAATTCAAACAAACCTAAATTTAGCTCAAAGTATAGTACTCGGTCTATAATTCACTGCCTATTGAATAACATCGGTCATCCATTTACTTCGCTGCGTATTTGGGATACTCCGCAATTGGTAAATTCGGTCTTTAAACCTTAAAGTGCTCACAAATTGTGGCCTTGATTACTTCTCTCGCCCATAAACTTCTTGGAAACCTACAAATCTATGGTGTGAACTCAAGGCAATTACACTGGACCAAGAGTATAACCCGATCTGAGAAGTTGGGTGAAACCTCATTGCTTCCGCTACTATATTTGGATCTGTTCCACGATTTATAGAATGAGTATAAACTGATCGATATTCGATACATAGTCGTCAGCAAAAAAGGCAATAAAATATAAAAATCACGAAGAGAATTTAAAACTGTACATTGTTATTTTAATGTTAATTTATTCAAGTGATGCATAAAAAGTATTTAGATATCTCTTCTATGAAAAAATCATCTCGAAAGAACAATTTTGAAGTTATTATCTTTATTTTTCACTCTTCAATTTTATACTTTTTCCCGTTGCTCCTTTTTAGAAAAAAATGTTATAATAAGAATGAAGGAAGAAATACTTCTTTGCTCCACAGCTGTTAATATTCATTAAACACACCTATAATAATGTTCAAAGGTAAAGTTCAGGTTTATGTGATGGTTTTTAGATTGATAGTTTATATATATATATATATATATATATATATATATATATATATATATATATATATATATATATATATATATATATTTATAAACTTACAACGAGGAAAGAGTTTACGTGTATACTATTAATTTTCTTTTGACATTATTTTGATACTAATTTTTACTGTCTTCCATTATCGATACTAATGTATATTAACATGATTTATTCCCTATTTAATTCTATGATAAAAATTATGAGGCAAGAAACACCGAACGCATCTTAACTGATTTAAATATATTTAAAGCTTTGATAAAATATAACTATAATAATCTCTTGGGAATCATATCTATCACTTTTTACATTGATGAATTTATATATTATGTATAAATAATTTTAATATATTTTTCTAAACATAGAAAAATATATTAAACCCACGAGATCCAAAGTGTTCCCTGTTTGAGACAAAATAGATTTCCTACCGACCAATTCGCCATATCACCATGGAGATACTGGCTCTACGAAAAGAGATTCAATTCCTCCATACTTTTATCTTTGTATATCTACACTCTCTAAGAGTTTACAACAAAGTTCAGCGTTCGTTATATTCTCACAGAAAAGAGGGAAAGTGCATAATTACTCAAAGAAAATTATCAGGAATCTTTATCACCTGATTAAAATTCATGGACCATGAAATGACCAACGAAAGAGAGAACCCTTTCCCTCGGAAGGCAGTTCAATAGGTACGAGTCCCGTGCTACCCAAGGGGAGACTATATTTGAGAAGGGACATCGTATTTTTCGTAGGATTCCGAAGAACGGCCGAATTTCTTCTTTTTATATCTTTCCTTTCGTGATTGCAATTCTCTATCCAAACGCAGGGGTCGCCATGGTGAAAAACTCCTACTACCAAAAGTGCGGTTGCAAAACAATGGGAGAATGAACGATAAATTTCTGCGGTGGGCTCTACTTTCACCGCATACAAAAAGCGAAAAAAGCATCGTATTCATTCATCTCGTACGTTTTAATTAAAGGGAATGTGAAGGCGGTGAGATATGCTAATTCGACTTTTGGTTGTTAGTCTTACGTAGTTCGTCGCGAGCAGTTATTTTGAGTGGTGGCAAAAGTTGGTCACGTGATTGTCTTTCCTTGCAGCGATTTGAAAAAGAAATAGAATCAGGTCGGATATTTTTGCAAAGGTATCTTATGTACCGCATTGATGGAATATTAATGAACAATATTTGGTGGAAATTCAAGATTTAATAACCAGAACTAAAACAAGATTTGTACAATTCTTCAAGATAATGTATGTAGTTTTGTAATTCATTTATTACGCTTACAAAGAAAATATTTGTAGTGTCTGTATTTCCTTATACAGTCCATTTATGTAAATTTTTCATTTATATATAATCAGTATAATAAAATGTTCATTTACAATATCATTAGGAGACTTTTAATATCCATTGATCCTTGAAAATATATTAAATTCCATCGTAATGGTTACTGGAAAATAAAGCTCTTTCGTAAAATGCTATTTATATCGTATGATTCCAGCATTAGAATCAGTCTTGAAGTTTCCCGACTAAAATAAAAAGATATTCCCTCTGTCAGTTGCAATCATGAGATAAACTATCCAAAAAAAATTGTAATATTTTTTACTTGGAACTAGGTAAAAGCCCAAAGAATGATCCCTAAGGGTCTCATAAGTTAGGAGAGTGAAAGGAAAGCCATGAAAATTTTTTGAAAGTCGAAAAAGTTTATAATTTGGCTAAAAATAAGAATCCCGGATTTGATCGTAGAATTAAATAATTAATTCGAATCCTCCGTTGTGAAAAATACTTCGTATTATTTACTTTTAACATTAGAAAGTTTGAACGCATCTATTTTTACCTAGAATTGGCTATTCTCATTAGAGCGATGATCAAATGCACTGAATAATATATCGAAAGGATGGACTGAATGAAAGAGTAAAACCATAAAAAGCTCTTTGATGGACTTTTTTTTGTTTGTCCATTTTTGGGACTATTTTGACCTACCTCCCACCTCCTGCCTCATATGATATATAATATTTACTGGATAAAAAGCAACGGAGAAAGAGTTTCGTAAATGCGTCCCACTCAGGTTGACAGAGAAAATACCCACTTTCCAGAAAAACACCCACCGAGTAAGAAAAGTTAACTTAAGTTCATGGACGCATTCACGGAAATGAATAACTAAAATGTTTTATGAAATACCGTTGAATATTTAAACAAATTAGAATATAAATACAGAAATGTATTTACGTAAAAGAGACAGGAATTTTGATACATAGATTCCATTTCCGAAGAAGAATCCAGATATGTTCGAAGTGCATCTTTATTATTTCAAAGGAAGGGTTGTCCATCGGCCACGATTGCTATTCCGTGGAGCAGATGGTGCATCCATATGGCTTAATTTTCCGTGCGTGATGGCAGTAAACTGTTAATCCTTCTTAGCTGTCAAAGGAAGGAGCACGAATATGCAAATGTGGGGTCTGAGGAGTGGCAAATTGACTGTTGGAGCGCTTAACCAACAGATATCGGAGGCACAGCTTCAAAGCAAAATCAATCAGATGCCAGAATGACGTCGCTAGCAACACTTTCTTCGTGCATTCCCCTAAAGATGATTGCTTAACAAATTAAGACTCGTTTTAGGAAATTGCACTGAGTTTAAATTATTGTTTATTTAAGTCAAAAAAAGAACTTTACAGAAGTTCAAAATTAACTGTAATCAGATTTTTATACTGAATGTATCTTTTAATGTTATTATGGATATAAAAAATAAAGTTTTCTCATCAAAAGAGGGATATTTACTTGACGTCATACAATTTAAGGCATTAATTTGTTGTACAAAGTAATTTTTATTCATAACCTGTTTGTGTAAGTGATTTCAACTTTAATTTTTAAAATTCTTCTTAATAGAGTATAAGGAATTGAATCTCAGAATAGAAGGAGCTTCCTTATTACGAAGAGAAATAAGGATGAGCTCCTTTTTGCAGTTAAATTTGTAAAATCAAAAAAAAAAACGTTTAAGGCATAAAAAATAAGAACTTCCTATTTCACCTTATCACACATTCAGATTCCAATTCTTCTAATTCTATCCCTCAATCTGATTTTGATTAACCAAATTTTGCTTTTAATTCGACCTTAAGGCTATCTTGTTTTGGTGGGAATAAATTTCGACCAATTACATAGGGAGAACGGGTGATGTCCACCCCTTTAAATTCCACAAGTTCCTGTGCAGTCAATTTCCACGAGAGGGGCAGCCACTTTCACACCAATCAGAGGAGAGAAAGTCCGGCACTGCCTCGTCAAGTGCAAAGGCAATTGGAGTTCTCGTGTGATGTGAACCATTGCGACACCAAATTTAGTCCACAATTTAATTATATTGATGTTATTAGAATAAGTAATTATTTCTTATCATATCAAAAAATTACACAAACAATATTTTCTTTCACATTAGTTCACACCAGTTCACATCGAAGTTCTTTGAATAGATTCTTCAGTTAATTCTGACTAATCCTTAAACCATATAATTTTATACCAACCTTATACTTCTTTATCCCGTTTATCTTACTAATATATAACATTTTTTATAGTTGATGGAAAGGAGTTTTTCTTGTCTAATACCTTCTTGACTCTGCATCCAAATTTTCTCCTTTAAACATCTCTTCACGTGGAAACGTACACGTGTACACATTAACACGTGTCCTCAAATGATTAAGTGCAGGAAAATCAACGATTACTTCCGTTAAATTTTTTAAGAATTTTAAAGAAATGAAGAGCGTTTAATTACTGACGTGAATGCATCGTTCTGGAAAGAGCATTTAATCCTCTCCTATGAGTTGTTCACGGCAGAGTTTACACTGATTCCAATTTCACTGAAGTATAAATTGCTCAGTTAATCAGCTAATAGAATCAATAGCCTATTATGATGTTCAATTGTATACCTCAGTTTGTGTCTGACTTGTTTGCGGAGTTTATTCGCGACTGTAAAATTGTTTTGTACTTATACTATGAAATACCGTATCTAAAGGCATATAAGACGTAACTTTTATCATAAACTAGGTTTAAAAAAATTTACCCACGTCATATATGTGAAGGAAAAAGGTTGAATTTCAATACTGAATGCTATTTTTAGCATACAGATATAGGCACATAACTTTTTCTACAAATGCCATAATTATTTTATCAGGTTTAACTAAACTTTTGCCAGCAAAAATAAAGCTCGAAAATAGACTGGGATGGTTTCCTCTCGACACCGCACCGTACCCGTCAAAAATTAAACCAAACAAGTATCGCTTGGTCTGGTCTTGGTGCGGAGAATCGAGGAATAGTATATAAAAAAAATTACTACTCATAAGATCGATTTCTTCTGGCCGCACTGGCTGGAAGGACATATTAAATGATAAATAGAACTTGGTGGCTTCCACAATTTATTTTAGTACTCACTACCGGTTTCGGCAAACTGCCATCATCAGGTGGTGAGTACTAAATATCCGGCAGTGAGTACTAAAATGAATTGCGAAAGCCACCAAGTTCTATTTCTCATTTAACATTTCACTACTCGTTCAACGTGTGTGATTTCCGACATTCAGCATATATACGTTTCGATAATATAGCTCCTTAAAATTGTTTGTTTAAAAGTATATCCTGGGAAATATGACTAAAGGAAACAAGAGATTAGCAATACCATTCAGTATAAACTAGGAATTTTAATTTACGCTAAAGTAAATGGAAACAGAGCAGTAGTAACTCATTCTGTTATTTTAGTATCGCACTGTACCGCGGTCAATGAAAAATTTTTTTCTTTGGGCATGCCTACTTTGAGACTGCGTCTTATATGCCGTCAAATACGATAATTGCTATACGCCACATTATGATGATTTTCATTTTCTCACTAATATTTTCCCTCTATTCAAAACGTGCAGTAAATTCTATAAGGACGAATAGCGTTCCGTAAAAATCGAAGTGAACTGTTCAACAAGTGTCGAAGAAGAGAAGGTAATGTTCACTGCATTTTTCTACGATAGCAACGACGAGAATGTTACATCAAACTCAACTCAACCGATGTACATTATCACGGGAGGGATGTTTTCACGACTAAAACCTGTTGCAGTCGTCTCTAATTGAAGGAAAGTGCAGAGACACTTTGTGAGCGTTGAAAATAGTATGACGGCTCCAGATGAAGAGTTCCTTTAGAATTCCATTTTTATTTTTTAAAATTTTATTGATGATTATCGAATCTAATGAAAAGATGTCACCATTTTATATCCCATGCTCACATTGGATTTTTAAATGATATCATATCCGCCTACTCTCAAAGTCTACGATTAATTACATATTGAAGTTCTTTAACAAAATAAAAAAATAATATATAATTTTCAATGTAATGTCAAATTACAGAATACATAAACGTCAAATTATTAATTCATTGTCGTATCTTTAGTTGGAATACAATGAAAAAGGACAAGTAAATTAATATGATTTAATTTAAAACAATACAATTCATCACCAAACTACTACTTGGATAAGAGGTAATAAGTAATTCTGTTATATGAGGAACGAGTTTTTGGAAGACTTAGATTTATTAAAAAATATTACATAGTTCTTTCAATGCATTCTACATCAGTTCAGCTGCAATTCACCACTGTTGAATATTCCACCAGATGCAATGAATCTTCTATCAATATCATGGCCGAGTATTGTACTCGTTTCCCAGTCAAAATCCCAGAACAATCCGTTTATCAAGCTCCATGACATAAAATAAGAGGATTAACATAATAAATTATTATACCATAGAGTGAATATGACAATAATAATGAAAAAATATGAAAACTTCAATTTAACCCTCACAAACAGTAATTTTTGCATTGAAAGTTAAAAATTATCTGTGCTGTTCAATTAATGAATTCATTTCCTTTCAGGTTTTGCTGAGTGCCAAATTTCCTTTTCCATACTTGAACTTCTTAATTCTCTTAAATTTAACCATAGCAAACAGCAATGCTTGCATTGCTAATTAATTAATATCTTTGCCGTTCAATTAATAAATTCATTCATTTCACACAATCACCAATTCTTCCATTGGAGAGCACATTTTGGTTTCCCTGGTGTCACATCTATTCGAAAAGGCAATTTTAACATACACCAAGGTTTCAAAACCACCTACCTTGAACGTGTCATCCATCCAAATGTATAAACCTTTCAATAACTTCTTCCCACGATATCAGTTTCTTTTAAGTGCAAATTTTCTTTTTCCATTGTTGAACTACTTATAATAGTCTTAAATTTTGACCCTCAACAAAACCAATTCTTGCATTGCCAACCTGTTATCTTGGCTGTTCAATTTATAAATTCGTTTCATTCCCACCGTGAAGAATCATTCACAGTGTCACATCCAAACAAGAGTATCGTTAGCAATGCCCATGCCTCAAAAACCTCTTGCCTTGAAAAGACATCTACTTACATGTTGAAATGTGTAATAAACAACATCCACTTCCAAGCAAAGTGCCGACGACTCCTTGCAATCCATTGAGTGAAGTCAGTAATTCTTGTCAGCAATGAAGAGGTGTCTGCAGGAAAGAATCCTGTAATAGAAGGATGTCATTGAAAATCGAGCAAGAATCCAAAACACAAGGCTTACCTATGAATCTAATCGCTATGGGAGCTACCATAATGATTTGTAACTATTTATAGCGGTCAATCCTTCTCACGTATTCTGCAAGAGACAAGAAATAGTGCAAACTGCATTAGGAATTAGAGAAACGAATAGCCCCCAGTATATCTATGCATGTAACCATGCTTCGGAAGAGCTGTTTATCGCAATGAATACTAAAGGAAATTCTCTCGGGAGCAATTATTCACCCGAATAACCTTCGGAAAGCAGCAAAGTAGGAGCGAGCAACGGAATGAACGATTTATCTAAATTTAATTTAACATTTTAGGATTTCATCTAATTCGAACTCCCGGTAAACATTTTTCTTGATTCTGATTGGCTGAGGGAAATACCACCGCTGTCAGTGCAGACGCTGTATTCATGAATATCATGCCAAATATACCTTGATCCAGTTACCGATCGAGTAACCTCAAAAATTCTCTCTTCTTTTACGTCGACGGCGAGTAATGGCGGTTTTCCTCAATTCTGAAGTATAAGCTATCGATACCTTATGAAAATAGTATGCCTGTGCAGTAAGACTCACGTAGTAGGAAAAAAATCATAATAAATACTAATCTTCATGAAAATTTTATCGTTTACGATGGACCGCAAGTTAATTTTGAAAAATCTAATTGCAATTTTAGATTCCCACCGGTAACAATGGCGCCTCGAAACACCGCCATGCATTTCGCACTTTCAATGGCGGCCTCGCCGCGTTCACGTCGCTCCCACACCCGGTCAATTATTTTCCCTTTCTTCGAGTTTAATCAACGCGATTGAAGACGCAATCATCCTCACGTAAACTATGATGCTTCGACGAAGCGCCTTGACCATAAAAACGGCTTCGGAATCTTAATAAAGTTCGCGTTAAGGCGATAACATACGAGCCCATATCCACGATACAGCTGAGACAATGAAGCTTTCCTTCGATGTTGTTTACATCCGTTCTTATTTACAGCGAACAAAATATCACCCCAGACGACGGTTTGGAATGCGGCTACTCCAATCTCCTCACTTTCAAGCAATCGGGAGGTTAAATTGGCGATGCACCTTCTTGGCAACGCGGGCAAATAGACGAGGAAAATATTCCGATGGGCCTCACCTTAAAATTCTCCTTCCACCTTGCTCCAAGCTTCTCGCACGACGATGTCACAATGCAGTCCTTTGCAAATCCGCCGCACCGATCACATCCTTCATGTTCTCCAATAACCACTAAACACAACACTACGGTCACAGAGGACTAATTCTTGGGCAATCGTCAACATTTCGCGGGTGGATGAGAATTGGACGTACGCTACGAAATATTTTCTCCATTCGCGGGACACAATGTACTCTCGCGAGACGGTCAAGGCAACTGAATAGCAGCGCTTGAACGAATACTTGGCCCTCTGTCGGATTCCGGTTGGGGAGATCGGGAAAATGACGATCACAGTCGATCTGATTTCTCTTTTACTAGTCTGAGATTAAGAGGTTTTGGTCGCAAATAAATGTAGAGTCAGGCTTTATTTCAACCTCTTTAACGTTCGTAATGTGGAAGCGATTTTAAGGCCGAGGTCTGTAACGGGTTTCTTTGAATGCACAGCACTTATGGCCAAAAATGTTCACCACGTCGGCAAGGCATGAGTATGGGAGCGTTCCTATCCCAATCTTTTGCACCACATTGGGGCATCCTCATGAGTCAGATACGTTACTGATGAGAGGGAGTTTATGGGAAAGCAGTCGATTGAAATTTTTCGAGCTCCCACGAAATCCCTTGAGGTAATAGAATGCCTTAACTTCACCCGCGGAATCGTGACGGGCCAAACATAGAAATACGTTTTGCTTTAAAGCCTTTTTTCATACTAATTTTTCTCGAAGGGAGAGGAATAAAACCCAGTTTTTAACACTTTAAAATATAAAATTTATTGCATTACAAACATCAGTTACATAGCGTTACGTTCAATTCACATCCTCGTGCATCGCATTAAATACATCTTCCCCGTGATGGTCGTACTATGAGTTGCAACCGTCGAATCTCCTTCCCATTTCTTGAAATATAACCATGCTCACTCCTCGTTCGACGTCCAGGCCTTGCTCCAAGTACCTACAATGAAAGAAACAGTGTATCTTTTGGTATTTTACTGTGGTATAAACTTAATTAACGTCGACGTAGGCTATTCGCTCAGCAGCATACGTAGCTGAGGCATGTAGACTAGGTCCACCGTTTGCAATTGCTTTGGAATGGAATTAACTGGTTTCCAGTAACTTGTAAAATAACTTTCTAATAAGAAAATGAGCGAACTCCGGGAAAGAAGCGCATGCATACTGCACCCTGACTGCGGTATCAGGCTTTCTGAGAGTATGGGAAAGGAAACCTAATGTCAGGCCACTCATAAGGAAGGATGACCAGGAAACGAAAGATGAATTATCTGCTAAGAAGTGGATGTATGAAGACAGAGACCCAAACTGTTGTTTCTATCAAAAATGGAACATCGAACGGGAGCAGAAATTTCATCAAGGATATTTAACATAATCACTGAGAGCAATCAAACATAAAAGGATTGTACCAAATGTAACCAAAGAGAATAAAATCTACCCTGGAGTGAAATCTCCCTGAGTATGGAATCACTTCCAAATGAGAATAAGAATGAGTTTTTCTAAGTTGCAATGGAAGAGCTAGAATTATCTTCATTCTGGGTTGAGTGCCAAAATAGTGAAGATGTAATTAAATTGTTTTCCGAGCGAGGAAACCATTCAGAAGGAATGGACACGCGATAGCAGTGCTCATAGCTGAATACAGTCTGCTGCATTGCCTTTTGCATAATCGATTCAACAAATAAAATCAAAATTATCCCTAGCACGCACCATTTTCTCCAACGGAAAAATATTAAATTAGCTTTTCACTTCATAGATTCGTATCATTTTCATCTTGCAGTATAGGTAAAATTGTCAGTTTAACATATTATCATAGTAAAAGGAAAACGGAAAACATAGTTTCAACCGCCACTTACCTGAAAAAGGTAATCTGAATAAATACTCATGTGTGTACTCAACATCCTTACATGCTGACCATTCTTCTTGCTTGCTGGCTTCCTATCCCATTGTCAACCTACTAGGTAGGATTAAAATTCTCACTCACAATCGCCACTTCATCCATTGCAAATACCATTATTTGGTCACATTGGTGTCACGATTATAAGAAGGAACTGTTAAGATAGACCAATGTTTCAAATCCCTCCTACCTAGGAAATGGTGAAAACATACATGTTCAATTGTGTAATCCATATCCTAACGCGATATCAATGCATTCTGCTTTTCAATATCCCTTTCCAATTATCAAACTACTTAGAAGCATAAAAATGTATCCCTCAGGAACACCAGGTCATCCATCACATTTTTGGTTTTCTTTGTGTCACATCTGCTTAAAAGAAATGTAAACATAAACCAATGTTTCAGAGCCAACTTCCTTGGAAATGTTACCCATCAAAATGTTCAGATGCGTTAATAACATCCTCACACGAAAACAGTTTCTTCTGAGTGCAAAATTCCATTTTACATATTCGAACTACTAAATTGTCTTCAATTTAACCCTCACAAACAGCAATTTTGCATTGAAACTTAAGTATTATCTTTGCCGTTCAGTTAATGAATTCATTTCCTTTCAGGTTTTGCTGAGTGCCAAATTTCCTTTTCCATACTTGAACTTCTTAATTCTCTTAAATTTAACCATAGCAAACAGCAATGCTTGCATTGCTAATTAATTAATATCTTTGCCGTTCAATTAATAAATTCATTCATTTCACACAATCACCAATTCTTCCATTGGAGAGCACATTTTGGTTTCCCTGGTGTCACATCTATTCGAAAAGGCAATTTTAACATACACCAAGGTTTCAAAACCACCTACCTTGAACGTGTCATCCATCCAAATGTATAAACCTTTCAATAACTTCTTCCCACGATATCAGTTTCTTTTAAGTGCAAATTTTCTTTTTCCATTGTTTAACTACTTATAATAGTCTTAAATTTTGACCCTCAACAAAACCAATTCTTGCATTGCCAACCTGTTATCTTGGCTGTTCAATTTATAAATTCGTTTCATTCCCACCGTGAAGAATCATTCACAGTGTCACATCCACACAAGAGTATCGTTAGCAATGCCCATGCCTCAAAAACCTCTTGCCTTGAAAGGACATCTACTTACATGTTGAAATGTGTAATAAACAACATCCACTTCCAAGCAAAGTGCCGACGACTCCTTGCAATCCATTGAGTGGAGTCAGTAATTCTTGTCAGCAATGAAGAGGTGTCTGCAGGAAAGAATCCTGTAATAGAAGGATGTCATTGAAAATCGAGCAAGAATCCAAAACACAAGGCTTACCTATGAATCTAATCGCTATGGGAGCTACCATAATGATTTGTAACTATTTATAGCGGTCAATCCTTCTCACGTATTCTGCAAGAGACAAGAAATAGTGCAAACTGCATTAGGAATTAGAGAAACGAATAGCCCCCAGTATATCTATGCATGTAACCATGCTTCGGAAGAGCTGTTTATCGCAATGAATACTAAAGGAAATTCTCTCGGGAGCAATTATTCACCCGAATAACCTTCGGAAAGCAGCAAAGTAGGAGCGAGCAACGGAATGAACGATTTATCTAAATTTAATTTAACATTTTAGGATTTCATCTAATTCGAACTCCCGGTAAACATTTTTCTTGATTCTGATTGGCTGAGGGAAATACCACCGCTGTCAGTGCAGACGCTGTATTCATGAATATCATGCCAAATATACCTTGATCCAGTTACCGATCGAGTAACCTCAAAAATTCTCTCTTCTTTTACGTCGACGGCGAGTAATGGCGGTTTTCCTCAATTCTGAAGTATAAGCTATCGATACCTTATGAAAATAGTATGCCTGTGCAGTAAGACTCACGTAGTAGGAAAAAAATCATAATAAATACTAATCTTCATGAAAATTTTATCGTTTACGATGGACCGCAAGTTAATTTTGAAAAATCTAATTGCAATTTTAGATTCCCACCGGTAACAATGGCGCCTCGAAACACCGCCATGCATTTCGCACTTTCAATGGCGGCCTCGCCGCGTTCACGTCGCTCCCACACCCGGTCAATTATTTTCCCTTTCTTCGAGTTTAATCAACGCGATTGAAGACGCAATCATCCTCACGTAAACTATGATGCTTCGACGAAGCGCCTTGACCATAAAAACGGCTTCGGAATCTTAATAAAGTTCGCGTTAAGGCGATAACATACGAGCCCATATCCACGATACAGCTGAGACAATGAAGCTTTCCTTCGATGTTGTTTACATCCGTTCTTATTTACAGCGAACAAAATATCACCCCAGACGACGGTTTGGAATGCGGCTACTCCAATCTCCTCACTTTCAAGCAATCGGGAGGTTAAATTGGCGATGCACCTTCTTGGCAACGCGGGCAAATAGACGAGGAAAATATTCCGATGGGCCTCACCTTAAAATTCTCCTTCCACCTTGCTCCAAGCTTCTCGCACGACGATGTCACAATGCAGTCCTTTGCAAATCCGCCGCACCGATCACATCCTTCATGTTCTCCAATAACCACTAAACACAACACTACGGTCACAGAGGACTAATTCTTGGGCAATCGTCAACATTTCGCGGGTGGATGAGAATTGGACGTACGCTACGAAATATTTTCTCCATTCGCGGGACACAATGTACTCTCGCGAGACGGTCAAGGCAACTGAATAGCAGCGCTTGAACGAATACTTGGCCCTCTGTCGGATTCCGGTTGGGGAGATCGGGAAAATGACGATCACAGTCGATCTGATTTCTCTTTTACTAGTCTGAGATTAAGAGGTTTTGGTCGCAAATAAATGTAGAGTCAGGCTTTATTTCAACCTCTTTAACGTTCGTAATGTGGAAGCGATTTTAAGGCCGAGGTCTGTAACGGGTTTCTTTGAATGCACAGCACTTATGGCCAAAAATGTTCACCACGTCGGCAAGGCATGAGTATGGGAGCGTTCCTATCCCAATCTTTTGCACCACATTGGGGCATCCTCATGAGTCAGATACGTTACTGATGAGAGGGAGTTTATGGGAAAGCAGTCGATTGAAATTTTTCGAGCTCCCACGAAATCCCTTGAGGTAATAGAATGCCTTAACTTCACCCGCGGAATCGTGACGGGCCAAACATAGAAATACGTTTTGCTTTAAAGCCTTTTTTCATACTAATTTTTCTCGAAGGGAGAGGAATAAAACCCAGTTTTTAACACTTTAAAATATAAAATTTATTGCATTACAAACATCAGTTACATAGCGTTACGTTCAATTCACATCCTCGTGCATCGCATTAAATACATCTTCCCCGTGATGGTCGTACTATGAGTTGCAACCGTCGAATCTCCTTCCCATTTCTTGAAATATAACCATGCTCACTCCTCGTTCGACGTCCAGGCCTTGCTCCAAGTACCTACAATGAAAGAAACAGTGTATCTTTTGGTATTTTACTGTGGTATAAACTTAATTAACGTCGACGTAGGCTATTCGCTCAGCAGCATACGTAGCTGAGGCATGTAGACTAGGTCCACCGTTTGCAATTGCTTTGGAATGGAATTAACTGGTTTCCAGTAACTTGTAAAATAACTTTCTAATAAGAAAATGAGCGAACTCCGGGAAAGAAGCGCATGCATACTGCACCCTGACTGCGGTATCAGGCTTTCTGAGAGTATGGGAAAGGAAACCTAATGTCAGGCCACTCATAAGGAAGGATGACCAGGAAACGAAAGATGAATTATCTGCTAAGAAGTGGATGTATGAAGACAGAGACCCAAACTGTTGTTTCTATCAAAAATGGAACATCGAACGGGAGCAGAAATTTCATCAAGGATATTTAACATAATCACTGAGAGCAATCAAACATAAAAGGATTGTACCAAATGTAACCAAAGAGAATAAAATCTACCCTGGAGTGAAATCTCCCTGAGTATGGAATCACTTCCAAATGAGAATAAGAATGAGTTTTTCTAAGTTGCAATGGAAGAGCTAGAATTATCTTCATTCTGGGTTGAGTGCCAAAATAGTGAAGATGTAATTAAATTGTTTTCCGAGCGAGGAAACCATTCAGAAGGAATGGACACGCGATAGCAGTGCTCATAGCTGAATACAGTCTGCTGCATTGCCTTTTGCATAATCGATTCAACAAATAAAATCAAAATTATCCCTAGCACGCACCATTTTCTCCAACGGAAAAATATTAAATTAGCTTTTCACTTCATAGATTCGTATCATTTTCATCTTGCAGTATAGGTAAAATTGTCAGTTTAACATATTATCATAGTAAAAGGAAAACGGAAAACATAGTTTCAACCGCCACTTACCTGAAAAAGGTAATCTGAATAAATACTCATGTGTGTACTCAACATCCTTACATGCTGACCATTCTTCTTGCTTGCTGGCTTCCTATCCCATTGTCAACCTACTAGGTAGGATTAAAATTCTCACTCACAATCGCCACTTCATCCATTGCAAATACCATTATTTGGTCACATTGGTGTCACGATTATAAGAAGGAACTGTTAAGATAGACCAATGTTTCAAATCCCTCCTACCTAGGAAATGGTGAAAACATACATGTTCAATTGTGTAATCCATATCCTAACGCGATATCAATGCATTCTGCTTTTCAATATCCCTTTCCAATTATCAAACTACTTAGAAGCATAAAAATGTATCCCTCAGGAACACCAGGTCATCCATCACATTTTTGGTTTTCTTTGTGTCACATCTGCTTAAAAGAAATGTAAACATAAACCAATGTTTCAGAGCCAACTTCCTTGGAAATGTTACCCATCAAAATGTTCAGATGCGTTAATAACATCCTCACACGAAAACAGTTTCTTCTGAGTGCAAAATTCCATTTTACATATTCGAACTACTAAATTGTCTTCAATTTAACCCTCACAAACAGCAATTTTGCATTGAAACTTAAGTATTATCTTTGCCGTTCAGTTAATGAATTCATTTCCTTTCAGGTTTTGCTGAGTGCCAAATTTCCTTTTCCATACTTGAACTTCTTAATTCTCTTAAATTTAACCATAGCAAACAGCAATGCTTGCATTGCTAATTAATTAATATCTTTGCCGTTCAATTAATAAATTCATTCATTTCACACAATCACCAATTCTTCCATTGGAGAGCACATTTTGGTTTCCCTGGTGTCACATCTATTCGAAAAGGCAATTTTAACATACACCAAGGTTTCAAAACCACCTACCTTGAACGTGTCATCCATCCAAATGTATAAACCTTTCAATAACTTCTTCCCACGATATCAGTTTCTTTTAAGTGCAAATTTTCTTTTTCCATTGTTTAACTACTTATAATAGTCTTAAATTTTGACCCTCAACAAAACCAATTCTTGCATTGCCAACCTGTTATCTTGGCTGTTCAATTTATAAATTCGTTTCATTCCCACCGTGAAGAATCATTCACAGTGTCACATCCACACAAGAGTATCGTTAGCAATGCCCATGCCTCAAAAACCTCTTGCCTTGAAAGGACATCTACTTACATGTTGAAATGTGTAATAAACAACATCCACTTCCAAGCAAAGTGCCGACGACTCCTTGCAATCCATTGAGTGGAGTCAGTAATTCTTGTCAGCAATGAAGAGGTGTCTGCAGGAAAGAATCCTGTAATAGAAGGATGTCATTGAAAATCGAGCAAGAATCCAAAACACAAGGCTTACCTATGAATCTAATCGCTATGGGAGCTACCATAATGATTTGTAACTATTTATAGCGGTCAATCCTTCTCACGTATTCTGCAAGAGACAAGAAATAGTGCAAACTGCATTAGGAATTAGAGAAACGAATAGCCCCCAGTATATCTATGCATGTAACCATGCTTCGGAAGAGCTGTTTATCGCAATGAATACTAAAGGAAATTCTCTCGGGAGCAATTATTCACCCGAATAACCTTCGGAAAGCAGCAAAGTAGGAGCGAGCAACGGAATGAACGATTTATCTAAATTTAATTTAACATTTTAGGATTTCATCTAATTCGAACTCCCGGTAAACATTTTTCTTGATTCTGATTGGCTGAGGGAAATACCACCGCTGTCAGTGCAGACGCTGTATTCATGAATATCATGCCAAATATACCTTGATCCAGTTACCGATCGAGTAACCTCAAAAATTCTCTCTTCTTTTACGTCGACGGCGAGTAATGGCGGTTTTCCTCAATTCTGAAGTATAAGCTATCGATACCTTATGAAAATAGTATGCCTGTGCAGTAAGACTCACGTAGTAGGAAAAAAATCATAATAAATACTAATCTTCATGAAAATTTTATCGTTTACGATGGACCGCAAGTTAATTTTGAAAAATCTAATTGCAATTTTAGATTCCCACCGGTAACAATGGCGCCTCGAAACACCGCCATGCATTTCGCACTTTCAATGGCGGCCTCGCCGCGTTCACGTCGCTCCCACACCCGGTCAATTATTTTCCCTTTCTTCGAGTTTAATCAACGCGATTGAAGACGCAATCATCCTCACGTAAACTATGATGCTTCGACGAAGCGCCTTGACCATAAAAACGGCTTCGGAATCTTAATAAAGTTCGCGTTAAGGCGATAACATACGAGCCCATATCCACGATACAGCTGAGACAATGAAGCTTTCCTTCGATGTTGTTTACATCCGTTCTTATTTACAGCGAACAAAATATCACCCCAGACGACGGTTTGGAATGCGGCTACTCCAATCTCCTCACTTTCAAGCAATTGGGAGGTTAAATTGGCGATGCACCTTCTTGGCAACGCGGGCAAATAGACGAGGAAAATATTCCGATGGGCCTCACCTTAAAATTCTCCTTCCACCTTGCTCCAAGCTTCTCGCACGACGATGTCACAATGCAGTCCTTTGCAAATCCGCCGCACCGATCACATCCTTCATGTTCTCCAATAACCACTAAACACAACACTACGGTCACAGAGGACTAATTCTTGGGCAATCGTCAACATTTCGCGGGTGGATGAGAATTGGACGTACGCTACGAAATATTTTCTCCATTCGCGGGACACAATGTACTCTCGCGAGACGGTCAAGGCAACTGAATAGCAGCGCTTGAACGAATACTTGGCCCTCTGTCGGATTCCGGTTGGGGAGATCGGGAAAATGACGATCACAGTCGATCTGATTTCTCTTTTACTAGTCTGAGATTAAGAGGTTTTGGTCGCAAATAAATGTAGAGTCAGGCTTTATTTCAACCTCTTTAACGTTCGTAATGTGGAAGCGATTTTAAGGCCGAGGTCTGTAACGGGTTTCTTTGAATGCACAGCACTTATGGCCAAAAATGTTCACCACGTCGGCAAGGCATGAGTATGGGAGCGTTCCTATCCCAATCTTTTGCACCACATTGGGGCATCCTCATGAGTCAGATACGTTACTGATGAGAGGGAGTTTATGGGAAAGCAGTCGATTGAAATTTTTCGAGCTCCCACGAAATCCCTTGAGGTAATAGAATGCCTTAACTTCACCCGCGGAATCGTGACGGGCCAAACATAGAAATACGTTTTGCTTTAAAGCCTTTTTTCATACTAATTTTTCTCGAAGGGAGAGGAATAAAACCCAGTTTTTAACACTTTAAAATATAAAATTTATTGCATTACAAACATCAGTTACATAGCGTTACGTTCAATTCACATCCTCGTGCATCGCATGAAATACATCTTCCCCGTGATGGTCGTACTATGAGTTGCAACCGTCGAATCTCCTTCCCATTTCTTGAAATATAACCATGCTCACTCCTCGTTCGACGTCCAGGCCTTGCTCCAAGTACCTACAATGAAAGAAACAGTGTATCTTTTGGTATTTTACTGTGGTATAAACTTAATTAACGTCGACGTAGGCTATTCGCTCAGCAGCATACGTAGCTGAGGCATGTAGACTAGGTCCACCGTTTGCAATTGCTTTGGAATGGAATTAACTGGTTTCCAGTAACTTGTAAAATAACTTTCCAATAAGAAAATGAGCGAACTCCGGGAAAGAAGCGCATGCATACTGCACCCTGACTGCGGTATCAGGCTTTCTGAGAGTATGGGAAAGGAAACCTAATGTCAGGCCACTCATAAGGAAGGATGACCAGGAAACGAAAGATGAATTATCTGCTAAGAAGTGGATGTATGAAGACAGAGACCCAAACTGTTGTTTCTATCAAAAATGGAACATCGAACGGGAGCAGAAATTTCATCAAGGATATTTAACATAATCACTGAGAGCAATCAAACATAAAAGGATTGTACCAAATGTAACCAAAGAGAATAAAATCTACCCTGGAGTGAAATCTCCCTGAGTATGGAATCACTTCCAAATGAGAATAAGAATGAGTTTTTCTAAGTTGCAATGGAAGAGCTAGAATTATCTTCATTCTGGGTTGAGTGCCAAAATAGTGAAGATGTAATTAAATTGTTTTCCGAGCGAGGAAACCATTCAGAAGGAATGGACACGCGATAGCAGTGCTCATAGCTGAATACAGTCTGCTGCATTGCCTTTTGCATAATCGATTCAACAAATAAAATCAAAATTATCCCTAGCACGCACCATTTTCTCCAACGGAAAAATATTAAATTAGCTTTTCACTTCATAGATTCGTATCATTTTCATCTTGCAGTATAGGTAAAATTGTCAGTTTAACATATTATCATAGTAAAAGGAAAACGGAAAACATAGTTTCAACCGCCACTTACCTGAAAAAGGTAATCTGAATAAATACTCATGTGTGTATTCAACATCCTTACATGCTGACCATTCTTCTTGCTTGCTGGCTTCCTATCCCATTGTCAACCTACTAGGTAGGATTAAAATTCTCACTCAAAATCGCCACTTCATCCATTGCAAATACCATTATTTGGTCACTTTGGTGTCACGATTATAAGATGGAACTGTTAAGATAGACCAATGTTTCAAAACCCTCCTACCTAGGAAATGGTGAAAACACACATGTTCAATTGTGTAATCCATATCCTAACGCGATATCAATGCATTCTGCTTTTCAATATCCCTTTCCAATTATCAAACTACTTAGAAGCATAAAAATGTATCCCTCAGGAACACCAGGTCATCCATCACATTTTTGGTTTTCTTTGTGTCACATCTGCTTAAAAGAAATGTAAACATAAACCAATGTTTCAGAGCCAACTTCCTTGGAAATGTTACCCATCAAAATGTTCAGATGCGTTAATAACATCCTCACACGAAAACAGTTTCTTCTGAGTGCAAAATTCCATTTTACATATTCGAACTACTAAATTGTCTTCAATTTAACCCTCACAAACAGCAATTTTGCATTGAAACTTAAGTATTATCTTTGCCGTTCAGTTAATGAATTCATTTCCTTTCAGGTTTTGCTGAGTGCCAAATTTCCTTTTCCATACTTGAACTTCTTAATTCTCTTAAATTTAACCATAGCAAACAGCAATGCTTGCATTGCTAATTAATTAATATCTTTGCCGTTCAATTAATAAATTCATTCATTTCACACAATCACCAATTCTTCCATTGGAGAGCAAATTTTGGTTTCCCTGGTGTCACATCTATTCGAAAAGGCAATTTTAACATACACCAAGGTTTCAAAACCACCTACCTTGAACGTGTCATCCATCCAAATGTATAAACCTTTCAATAACTTCTTCCCACGATATCAGTTTCTTTTAAGTGCAAATTTTCTTTTTCCATTGTTTAACTACTTATAATAGTCTTAAATATTGACCCTCAACAAAACCAATTCTTGCATTGCCAACCTGTTATCTTGGCTGTTCAATTTATAAATTCGTTTCATTCCCACCGTGAAGAATCATTCACAGTGTCACATCCACACAAGAGTATCGTTAGCAATGCCCATGCCTCAAAAACCTCTTGCCTTGAAAGGACATCTACTTACATGTTGAAATGTGTAATAAACAACATCCACTTCCAAGCAAAGTGCCGACGACTCCTTGCAATCCATTGAGTGGAGTCAGTAATTCTTGTCAGCAATGAAGAGGTGTCTGCAGGAAAGAATCCTGTAATAGAAGGATGTCATTGAAAATCGAGCAAGAATCCAAAACACAAGGCTTACCTATGAATCTAATCGCTATGGGAGCTACCATAATGATTTGTAACTATTTATAGCGGTCAATCCTTCTCACGTATTCTGCAAGAGACAAGAAATAGTGCAAACTGCATTAGGAATTAGAGAAACGAATAGCCCCCAGTATATCTATGCATGTAACCATGCTTCGGAAGAGCTGTTTATCGCAATGAATACTAAAGGAAATTCTCTCGGGAGCAATTATTCACCCGAATAACCTTCGGAAAGCAGCAAAGTAGGAGCGAGCAACGGAATGAACGATTTATCTAAATTTAATTTAACATTTTAGGATTTCATCTAATTCGAACTCCCGGTAAACATTTTTCTTGATTCTGATTGGCTGAGGGAAATACCACCGCTGTCAGTGCAGACGCTGTATTCATGAATATCATGCCAAATATACCTTGATCCAGTTACCGATCGAGTAACCTCAAAAATTCTCTCTTCTTTTACGTCGACGGCGAGTAATGGCGGTTTTCCTCAATTCTGAAGTATAAGCTATCGATACCTTATGAAAATAGTATGCCTGTGCAGTAAGACTCACGTAGTAGGAAAAAAATCATAATAAATACTAATCTTCATGAAAATTTTATCGTTTACGATGGACCGCAAGTTAATTTTGAAAAATCTAATTGCAATTTTAGATTCCCACCGGTAACAATGGCGCCTCGAAACACCGCCATGCATTTCGCACTTTCAATGGCGGCCTCGCCGCGTTCACGTCGCTCCCACACCCGGTCAATTATTTTCCCTTTCTTCGAGTTTAATCAACGCGATTGAAGACGCAATCATCCTCACGTAAACTATGATGCTTCGACGAAGCGCCTTGACCATAAAAACGGCTTCGGAATCTTAATAAAGTTCGCGTTAAGGCGATAACATACGAGCCCATATCCACGATACAGCTGAGACAATGAAGCTTTCCTTCGATGTTGTTTACATCCGTTCTTATTTACAGCGAACAAAATATCACCCCAGACGACGGTTTGGAATGCGGCTACTCCAATCTCCTCACTTTCAAGCAATCGGGAGGTTAAATTGGCGATGCACCTTCTTGGCAACGCGGGCAAATAGACGAGGAAAATATTCCGATGGGCCTCACCTTAAAATTCTCCTTCCACCTTGCTCCAAGCTTCTCGCACGACGATGTCACAATGCAGTCCTTTGCAAATCCGCCGCACCGATCACATCCTTCATGTTCTCCAATAACCACTAAACACAACACTACGGTCACAGAGGACTAATTCTTGGGCAATCGTCAACATTTCGCGGGTGGATGAGAATTGGACGTACGCTACGAAATATTTTCTCCATTCGCGGGACACAATGTACTCTCGCGAGACGGTCAAGGCAACTGAATAGCAGCGCTTGAACGAATACTTGGCCCTCTGTCGGATTCCGGTTGGGGAGATCGGGAAAATGACGATCACAGTCGATCTGATTTCTCTTTTACTAGTCTGAGATTAAGAGGTTTTGGTCGCAAATAAATGTAGAGTCAGGCTTTATTTCAACCTCTTTAACGTTCGTAATGTGGAAGCGATTTTAAGGCCGAGGTCTGTAACGGGTTTCTTTGAATGCACAGCACTTATGGCCAAAAATGTTCACCACGTCGGCAAGGCATGAGTATGGGAGCGTTCCTATCCCAATCTTTTGCACCACATTGGGGCATCCTCATGAGTCAGATACGTTACTGATGAGAGGGAGTTTATGGGAAAGCAGTCGATTGAAATTTTTCGAGCTCCCACGAAATCCCTTGAGGTAATAGAATGCCTTAACTTCACCCGCGGAATCGTGACGGGCCAAACATAGAAATACGTTTTGCTTTAAAGCCTTTTTTCATACTAATTTTTCTCGAAGGGAGAGGAATAAAACCCAGTTTTTAACACTTTAAAATATAAAATTTATTGCATTACAAACATCAGTTACATAGCGTTACGTTCAATTCACATCCTCGTGCATCGCATTAAATACATCTTCCCCGTGATGGTCGTACTATGAGTTGCAACCGTCGAATCTCCTTCCCATTTCTTGAAATATAACCATGCTCACTCCTCGTTCGACGTCCAGGCCTTGCTCCAAGTACCTACAATGAAAGAAACAGTGTATCTTTTGGTATTTTACTGTGGTATAAACTTAATTAACGTCGACGTAGGCTATTCGCTCAGCAGCATACGTAGCTGAGGCATGTAGACTAGGTCCTCCGTTTGCAATTGCTTTGGAATGGAATTAACTGGTTTCCAGTAACTTGTAAAATAACTTTCCAATAAGAAAATGAGCGAACTCCGGGAAAGAAGCGCATGCATACTGCACCCTGACTGCGGTATCAGGCTTTCTGAGAGTATGGGAAAGGAAACCAAATGTCAGGCCACTCATAAGGAAGGATGACCAGGAAACGAAAGATGAATTATCTGCTAAGAAGTGGATGTATGAAGACAGAGACCCAAACTGTTGTTTCTATCAAAAATGGAACATCGAACGGGAGCAGAAATTTCATCAAGGATATTTAACATAATCACTGAGAGCAATCAAACATAAAAGGATTGTACCAAATGTAACCAAAGAGAATAAAATCTACCCTGGAGTGAAATCTCCCTGAGTATGGAATCACTTCCAAATGAGAATAAGAATGAGTTTTTCTAAGTTGCAATGGAAGAGCTAGAATTATCTTCATTCTGGGTTGAGTGCCAAAATAGTGAAGATGTAATTAAATTGTTTTCCGAGCGAGGAAACCATTCAGAAGGAATGGACACGCGATAGCAGTGCTCATAGCTGAATACAGTCTGCTGCATTGCCTTTTGCATAATCGATTCAACAAATAAAATCAAAATTATCCCTAGCACGCACCATTTTCTCCAACGGAAAAATATTAAATTAGCTTTTCACTTCATAGATTCGTATCATTTTCATCTTGCAGTATAGGTAAAATTGTCAGTTTAACATATTATCATAGTAAAAGGAAAACGGAAAACATAGTTTCAACCGCCACTTACCTGAAAAAGGTAATCTGAATAAATACTCATGTGTGTATTCAACATCCTTACATGCTGACCATTCTTCTTGCTTGCTGGCTTCCTATCCCATTGTCAACCTACTAGGTAGGATTAAAATTCTCACTCAAAATCGCCACTTCATCCATTGCAAATACCATTATTTGGTCACTTTGGTGTCACGATTATAAGATGGAACTGTTAAGATAGACCAATGTTTCAAAACCCTCCTACCTAGGAAATGGTGAAAACACACATGTTCAATTGTGTAATCCATATCCTAACGCGATATCAATGCATTCTGCTTTTCAATATCCCTTTCCAATTATCAAACTACTTAGAAGCATAAAAATGTATCCCTCAGGAACACCAGGTCATCCATCACATTTTTGGTTTTCTTTGTGTCACATCTGCTTAAAAGAAATGTAAACATAAACCAATGTTTCAGAGCCAACTTCCTTGGAAATGTTACCCATCAAAATGTTCAGATGTGTTAATAACATCCTCACACGAAAACAGTTTCTTCTGAGTGCAAAATTCCATTTTACATATTCGAACTATTAAATTGTCTTCAATTTAACCCTCACAAACAGCAATTTTGCATTGAAACTTAAGTATTATCTTTGCCGTTCAGTTAATGAATTCATTTCCTTTCAGGTTTTGCTGAGTGCCAAATTTCCTTTTCCATACTTGAACTTCTTAATTCTCTTAAATTTAACCATAGCAAACAGCAATGCTTGCATTGCTAATTAATTAATATCTTTGCCGTTCAATTAATAAATTCATTCATTTCACACAATCACCAATTCTTCCATTGGAGAGCACATTTTGGTTTCCCTGGTGTCACATCTATTCGAAAAGGCAATTTTAACATACACCAAGGTTTCAAAACCACCTACCTTGAACGTGTCATCCATCCAAATGTATAAACATTTCAATAACTTCTTCCCACGATATCAGTTTCTTTTAAGTGCAAATTTTCTTTTTCCATTGTTGAACTACTTATAATAGTCTTAAATTTTGACCCTCAACAAAACCAATTCTTGCATTGCCAACCTGTTATCTTGGCTGTTCAATTTATAAATTCGTTTCATTCCCACCGTGAAGAATCATTCACAGTGTCACATCCAAACAAGAGTATCGTTAGCAATGCCCATGCCTCAAAAACCTCTTGCCTTGAAAGGACATCTACTTACATGTTGAAATGTGTAATAAACAACATCCACTTCCAAGCAAAGTGCCGACGACTCCTTGCAATCCATTGAGTGAAGTCAGTAATTCTTGTCAGCAATGAAGAGGTGTCTGCAGGAAAGAATCCTGTAATAGAAGGATGTCATTGAAAATCGAGCAAGAATCCAAAACACAAGGCTTACCTATGAATCTAATCGCTATGGAAGCTACCATAATGATTTGTAACTATTTATAGCGGTCAATCCTTCTCACGTATTCTGCAAGAGACAAGAAATAGTGCAAACTGCATTAGGAATTAGAGAAACGAATAGCCCCCAGTATATCTATGCATGTAACCATGCTTCGGAAGAGCTGTTTATCGCAATGAATACTAAAGGAAATTCTCTCGGGAGCAATTATTCACCCGAATAACCTTCGGAAAGCAGCAAAGTAGGAGCGAGCAACGGAATGAACGATTTATCTAAATTTAATTTAACATTTTAGGATTTCATCTAATTCGAACTCCCGGTAAACATTTTTCTTGATTCTGATTGGCTGAGGGAAATACCACCGCTGTCAGTGCAGACGCTGTATTCATGAATATCATGCCAAATATACCTTGATCCAGTTACCGATCGAGTAACCTCAAAAATTCTCTCTTCTTTTACGTCGACGGCGAGTAATGGCGGTTTTCCTCAATTCTGAAGTATAAGCTATCGATACCTTATGAAAATAGTATGCCTGTGCAGTAAGACTCACGTAGTAGGAAAAAAATCATAATAAATACTAATCTTCATGAAAATTTTATCGTTTACGATGGACCGCAAGTTAATTTTGAAAAATCTAATTGCAATTTTAGATTCCCACCGGTAACAATGGCGCCTCGAAACACCGCCATGCATTTCGCACTTTCAATGGCGGCCTCGCCGCGTTCACGTCGCTCCCACACCCGGTCAATTATTTTCCCTTTCTTCGAGTTTAATCAACGCGATTGAAGACGCAATCATCCTCACGTAAACTATGATGCTTCGACGAAGCGCCTTGACCATAAAAACGGCTTCGGAATCTTAATAAAGTTCGCGTTAAGGCGATAACATACGAGCCCATATCCACGATACAGCTGAGACAATGAAGCTTTCCTTCGATGTTGTTTACATCCGTTCTTATTTACAGCGAACAAAATATCACCCCAGACGACGGTTTGGAATGCGGCTACTCCAATCTCCTCACTTTCAAGCAATCGGGAGGTTAAATTGGCGATGCACCTTCTTGGCAACGCGGGCAAATAGACGAGGAAAATATTCCGATGGGCCTCACCTTAAAATTCTCCTTCCACCTTGCTCCAAGCTTCTCGCACGACGATGTCACAATGCAGTCCTTTGCAAATCCGCCGCACCGATCACATCCTTCATGTTCTCCAATAACCACTAAACACAACACTACGGTCACAGAGGACTAATTCTTGGGCAATCGTCAACATTTCGCGGGTGGATGAGAATTGGACGTACGCTACGAAATATTTTCTCCATTCGCGGGACACAATGTACTCTCGCGAGACGGTCAAGGCAACTGAATAGCAGCGCTTGAACGAATACTTGGCCCTCTGTCGGATTCCGGTTGGGGAGATCGGGAAAATGACGATCACAGTCGATCTGATTTCTCTTTTACTAGTCTGAGATTAAGAGGTTTTGGTCGCAAATAAATGTAGAGTCAGGCTTTATTTCAACCTCTTTAACGTTCGTAATGTGGAAGCGATTTTAAGGCCGAGGTCTGTAACGGGTTTCTTTGAATGCACAGCACTTATGGCCAAAAATGTTCACCACGTCGGCAAGGCATGAGTATGGGAGCGTTCCTATCCCAATCTTTTGCACCACATTGGGGCATCCTCATGAGTCAGATACGTTACTGATGAGAGGGAGTTTATGGGAAAGCAGTCGATTGAAATTTTTCGAGCTCCCACGAAATCCCTTGAGGTAATAGAATGCCTTAACTTCACCCGCGGAATCGTGACGGGCCAAACATAGAAATACGTTTTGCTTTAAAGCCTTTTTTCATACTAATTTTTCTCGAAGGGAGAGGAATAAAACCCAGTTTTTAACACTTTAAAATATAAAATTTATTGCATTACAAACATCAGTTACATAGCGTTACGTTCAATTCACATCCTCGTGCATCGCATTAAATACATCTTCCCCGTGATGGTCGTACTATGAGTTGCAACCGTCGAATCTCCTTCCCTTTTCTTGAAATATAACCATGCTCACTCCTCGTTCGACGTCCAGGCCTTGCTCCAAGTACCTACAATGAAAGAAACAGTGTATCTTTTGGTATTTTACTGTGGTATAAACTTAATTAACGTCGACGTAGGCTATTCGCTCAGCAGCATACGTAGCTGAGGCATGTAGACTAGGTCCTCCGTTTGCAATTGCTTTGGAATGGAATTAACTGGTTTCCAGTAACTTGTAAAATAACTTTCCAATAAGAAAATGAGCGAACTCCGGGAAAGAAGCGCATGCATACTGCACCCTGACTGCGGTATCAGGCTTTCTGAGAGTATGGGAAAGGAAACCAAATGTCAGGCCACTCATAAGGAAGGATGACCAGGAAACGAAAGATGAATTATCTGCTAAGAAGTGGATGTATGAAGACAGAGACCCAAACTGTTGTTTCTATCAAAAATGGAACATCGAACGGGAGCAGAAATTTCATCAAGGATATTTAACATAATCACTGAGAGCAATCAAACATAAAAGGATTGTACCAAATGTAACCAAAGAGAATAAAATCTACCCTGGAGTGAAATCTCCCTGAGTATGGAATCACTTCCAAATGAGAATAAGAATGAGTTTTTCTAAGTTGCAATGGAAGAGCTAGAATTATCTTCATTCTGGGTTGAGTGCCAAAATAGTGAAGATGTAATTAAATTGTTTTCCGAGCGAGGAAACCATTCAGAAGGAATGGACACGCGATAGCAGTGCTCATAGCTGAATACAGTCTGCTGCATTGCCTTTTGCATAATCGATTCAACAAATAAAATCAAAATTATCCCTAGCACGCACCATTTTCTCCAACGGAAAAATATTAAATTAGCTTTTCACTTCATAGATTCGTATCATTTTCATCTTGCAGTATAGGTAAAATTGTCAGTTTAACATATTATCATAGTAAAAGGAAAACGGAAAACATAGTTTCAACCGCCACTTACCTGAAAAAGGTAATCTGAATAAATACTCATGTGTGTATTCAACATCCTTACATGCTGACCATTCTTCTTGCTTGCTGGCTTCCTATCCCATTGTCAACCTACTAGGTAGGATTAAAATTCTCACTCAAAATCGCCACTTCATCCATTGCAAATACCATTATTTGGTCACTTTGGTGTCACGATTATAAGATGGAACTGTTAAGATAGACCAATGTTTCAAAACCCTCCTACCTAGAAAATGGTGAAAACACACATGTTCAATTGTGTAATCCATATCCTAACGCGATATCAATGCATTCTGCTTTTCAATATCCCTTTCCAATTATCAAACTACTTAGAAGCATAAAAATGTATCCCTCAGGAACACCAGGTCATCCATCACATTTTTGGTTTTCTTTGTGTCACATCTGCTTAAAAGAAATGTAAACATAAACCAATGTTTCAGAGCCAACTTCCTTGGAAATGTTACCCATCAAAATGTTCAGATGTGTTAATAACATCCTCACACGAAAACAGTTTCTTCTGAGTGCAAAATTCCATTTTACATATTCGAACTATTAAATTGTCTTCAATTTAACCCTCACAAACAGCAATTTTGCATTGAAACTTAAGTATTATCTTTGCCGTTCAGTTAATGAATTCATTTCCTTTCAGGTTTTGCTGAGTGCCAAATTTCCTTTTCCATACTTGAACTTCTTAATTCTCTTAAATTTAACCATAGCAAACAGCAATGCTTGCATTGCTAATTAATTAATATCTTTGCCGTTCAATTAATAAATTCATTCATTTCACACAATCACCAATTCTTCCATTGGAGAGCACATTTTGGTTTCCCTGGTGTCACATCTATTCGAAAAGGCAATTTTAACATACACCAAGGTTTCAAAACCACCTACCTTGAACGTGTCATCCATCCAAATGTATAAACATTTCAATAACTTCTTCCCACGATATCAGTTTCTTTTAAGTGCAAATTTTCTTTTTCCATTGTTGAACTACTTATAATAGTCTTAAATTTTGACCCTCAACAAAACCAATTCTTGCATTGCCAACCTGTTATCTTGGCTGTTCAATTTATAAATTCGTTTCATTCCCACCGTGAAGAATCATTCACAGTGTCACATCCACACAAGAGTATCGTTAGCAATGCCCATGCCTCAAAAACCTCTTGCCTTGAAAGGACATCTACTTACATGTTGAAATGTGTAATAAACAACATCCACTTCCAAGCAAAGTGCCGACGACTCCTTGCAATCCATTGAGTGAAGTCAGTAATTCTTGTCAGCAATGAAGAGGTGTCTGCAGGAAAGAATCCTGTAATAGAAGGATGTCATTGAAAATCGAGCAAGAATCCAAAACACAAGGCTTACCTATGAATCTAATCGCTATGGAAGCTACCATAATGATTTGTAACTATTTATAGCGGTCAATCCTTCTCACGTATTCTGCAAGAGACAAGAAATAGTGCAAACTGCATTAGGAATTAGAGAAACGAATAGCCCCCAGTATATCTATGCATGTAACCATGCTTCGGAAGAGCTGTTTATCGCAATGAATACTAAAGGAAATTCTCTCGGGAGCAATTATTCACCCGAATAACCTTCGGAAAGCAGCAAAGTAGGAGCGAGCAACGGAATGAACGATTTATCTAAATTTAATTTAACATTTTAGGATTTCATCTAATTCGAACTCCCGGTAAACATTTTTCTTGATTCTGATTGGCTGAGGGAAATACCACCGCTGTCAGTGCAGACGCTGTATTCATGAATATCATGCCAAATATACCTTGATCCAGTTACCGATCGAGTAACCTCAAAAATTCTCTCTTCTTTTACGTCGACGGCGAGTAATGGCGGTTTTCCTCAATTCTGAAGTATAAGCTATCGATACCTTATGAAAATAGTATGCCTGTGCAGTAAGACTCACGTAGTAGGAAAAAAATCATAATAAATACTAATCTTCATGAAAATTTTATCGTTTCCGATGGACCGCAAGTTAATTTTGAAAAATCTAATTGCAATTTTAGATTCCCACCGGTAACAATGGCGCCTCGAAACACCGCCATGCATTTCGCACTTTCAATGGCGGCCTCGCCGCGTTCACGTCGCTCCCACACCCGGTCAATTATTTTCCCTTTCTTCGAGTTTAATCAACGCGATTGAAGACGCAATCATCCTCACGTAAACTATGATGCTTCGACGAAGCGCCTTGACCATAAAAACGGCTTCGGAATCTTAATAAAGTTCGCGTTAAGGCGATAACATACGAGCCCATATCCACGATACAGCTGAGACAATGAAGCTTTCCTTCGATGTTGTTTACATCCGTTCTTATTTACAGCGAACAAAATATCACCCCAGACGACGGTTTGGAATGCGGCTACTCCAATCTCCTCACTTTCAAGCAATCGGGAGGTTAAATTGGCGATGCACCTTCTTGGCAACGCGGGCAAATAGACGAGGAAAATATTCCGATGGGCCTCACCTTAAAATTCTCCTTCCACCTTGCTCCAAGCTTCTCGCACGACGATGTCACAATGCAGTCCTTTGCAAATCCGCCGCACCGATCACATCCTTCATGTTCTCCAATAACCACTAAACACAACACTACGGTCACAGAGGACTAATTCTTGGGCAATCGTCAACATTTCGCGGGTGGATGAGAATTGGACGTACGCTACGAAATATTTTCTCCATTCGCGGGACACAATGTACTCTCGCGAGACGGTCAAGGCAACTGAATAGCAGCGCTTGAACGAATACTTGGCCCTCTGTCGGATTCCGGTTGGGGAGATCGGGAAAATGACGATCACAGTCGATCTGATTTCTCTTTTACTAGTCTGAGATTAAGAGGTTTTGGTCGCAAATAAATGTAGAGTCAGGCTTTATTTCAACCTCTTTAACGTTCGTAATGTGGAAGCGATTTTAAGGCCGAGGTCTGTAACGGGTTTCTTTGAATGCACAGCACTTATGGCCAAAAATGTTCACCACGTCGGCAAGGCATGAGTATGGGAGCGTTCCTATCCCAATCTTTTGCACCACATTGGGGCATCCTCATGAGTCAGATACGTTACTGATGAGAGGGAGTTTATGGGAAAGCAGTCGATTGAAATTTTTCGAGCTCCCACGAAATCCCTTGAGGTAATAGAATGCCTTAACTTCACCCGCGGAATCGTGACGGGCCAAACATAGAAATACGTTTTGCTTTAAAGCCTTTTTTCATACTAATTTTTCTCGAAGGGAGAGGAATAAAACCCAGTTTTTAACACTTTAAAATATAAAATTTATTGCATTACAAACATCAGTTACATAGCGTTACGTTCAATTCACATCCTCGTGCATCGCATTAAATACATCTTCCCCGTGATGGTCGTACTATGAGTTGCAACCGTCGAATCTCCTTCCCATTTCTTGAAATATAACCATGCTCACTCCTCGTTCGACGTCCAGGCCTTGCTCCAAGTACCTACAATGAAAGAAACAGTGTATCTTTTGGTATTTTACTGTGGTATAAACTTAATTAACGTCGACGTAGGCTATTCGCTCAGCAGCATACGTAGCTGAGGCATGTAGACTAGGTCCTCCGTTTGCAATTGCTTTGGAATGGAATTAACTGGTTTCCAGTAACTTGTAAAATAACTTTCCAATAAGAAAATGAGCGAACTCCGGGAAAGAAGCGCATGCATACTGCACCCTGACTGCGGTATCAGGCTTTCTGAGAGTATGGGAAAGGAAACCAAATGTCAGGCCACTCATAAGGAAGGATGACCAGGAAACGAAAGATGAATTATCTGCTAAGAAGTGGATGTATGAAGACAGAGACCCAAACTGTTGTTTCTATCAAAAATGGAACATCGAACGGGAGCAGAAATTTCATCAAGGATATTTAACATAATCACTGAGAGCAATCAAACATAAAAGGATTGTACCAAATGTAACCAAAGAGAATAAAATCTACCCTGGAGTGAAATCTCCCTGAGTATGGAATCACTTCCAAATGAGAATAAGAATGAGTTTTTCTAAGTTGCAATGGAAGAGCTAGAATTATCTTCATTCTGGGTTGAGTGCCAAAATAGTGAAGATGTAATTAAATTGTTTTCCGAGCGAGGAAACCATTCAGAAGGAATGGACACGCGATAGCAGTGCTCATAGCTGAATACAGTCTGCTGCATTGCCTTTTGCATAATCGATTCAACAAATAAAATCAAAATTATCCCTAGCACGCACCATTTTCTCCAACGGAAAAATATTAAATTAGCTTTTCACTTCATAGATTCGTATCATTTTCATCTTGCAGTATAGGTAAAATTGTCAGTTTAACATATTATCATAGTAAAAGGAAAACGGAAAACATAGTTTCAACCGCCACTTACCTGAAAAAGGTAATCTGAATAAATACTCATGTGTGTATTCAACATCCTTACATGCTGACCATTCTTCTTGCTTGCTGGCTTCCTATCCCATTGTCAACCTACTAGGTAGGATTAAAATTCTCACTCAAAATCGCCACTTCATCCATTGCAAATACCATTATTTGGTCACTTTGGTGTCACGATTATAAGATGGAACTGTTAAGATAGACCAATGTTTCAAAACCCTCCTACCTAGAAAATGGTGAAAACACACATGTTCAATTGTGTAATCCATATCCTAACGCGATATCAATGCATTCTGCTTTTCAATATCCCTTTCCAATTATCAAACTACTTAGAAGCATAAAAATGTATCCCTCAGGAACACCAGGTCATCCATCACATTTTTGGTTTTCTTTGTGTCACATCTGCTTAAAAGAAATGTAAACATAAACCAATGTTTCAGAGCCAACTTCCTTGGAAATGTTACCCATCAAAATGTTCAGATGTGTTAATAACATCCTCACACGAAAACAGTTTCTTCTGAGTGCAAAATTCCATTTTACATATTCGAACTATTAAATTGTCTTCAATTTAACCCTCACAAACAGCAATTTTGCATTGAAACTTAAGTATTATCTTTGCCGTTCAGTTAATGAATTCATTTCCTTTCAGGTTTTGCTGAGTGCCAAATTTCCTTTTCCATACTTGAACTTCTTAATTCTCTTAAATTTAACCATAGCAAACAGCAATGCTTGCATTGCTAATTAATTAATATCTTTGCCGTTCAATTAATAAATTCATTCATTTCACACAATCACCAATTCTTCCATTGGAGAGCACATTTTGGTTTCCCTGGTGTCACATCTATTTGAAAAGGCAATTTTAACATACACCAAGGTTTCAAAACCACCTACCTTGAACGTGTCATCCATCCAAATGTATAAACATTTCAATAACTTCTTCCCACGATATCAGTTTCTTTTAAGTGCAAATTTTCTTTTTCCATTGTTGAACTACTTATAATAGTCTTAAATTTTGACCCTCAACAAAACCAATTCTTGCATTGCCAACCTGTTATCTTGGCTGTTCAATTTATAAATTCGTTTCATTCCCACCGTGAAGAATCATTCACAGTGTCACATCCACACAAGAGTATCGTTAGCAATGCCCATGCCTCAAAAACCTCTTGCCTTGAAAGGACATCTACTTACATGTTGAAATGTGTAATAAACAACATCCACTTCCAAGCAAAGTGCCGACGACTCCTTGCAATCCATTGAGTGAAGTCAGTAATTCTTGTCAGCAATGAAGAGGTGTCTGCAGGAAAGAATCCTGTAATAGAAGGATGTCATTGAAAATCGAGCAAGAATCCAAAACACAAGGCTTACCTATGAATCTAATCGCTATGGAAGCTACCATAATGATTTGTAACTATTTATAGCGGTCAATCCTTCTCACGTATTCTGCAAGAGACAAGAAATAGTGCAAACTGCATTAGGAATTAGAGAAACGAATAGCCCCCAGTATATCTATGCATGTAACCATGCTTCGGAAGAGCTGTTTATCGCAATGAATACTAAAGGAAATTCTCTCGGGAGCAATTATTCACCCGAATAACCTTCGGAAAGCAGCAAAGTAGGAGAGAGCAACGGAATGAACGATTTATCTAAATTTAATTTAACATTTTAGGATTTCATCTAATTCGAACTCCCGGTAAACATTTTTCTTGATTCTGATTGGCTGAGGGAAATACCACCGCTGTCAGTGCAGACGCTGTATTCATGAATATCATGCCAAATATACCTTGATCCAGTTACCGATCGAGTAACCTCAAAAATTCTCTCTTCTTTTACGTCGACGGCGAGTAATGGCGGTTTTCCTCAATTCTGAAGTATAAGCTATCGATACCTTATGAAAATAGTATGCCTGTGCAGTAAGACTCACGTAGTAGGAAAAAAATCATAATAAATACTAATCTTCATGAAAATTTTATCGTTTCCGATGGACCGCAAGTTAATTTTGAAAAATCTAATTGCAATTTTAGATTCCCACCGGTAACAATGGCGCCTCGAAACACCGCCATGCATTTCGCACTTTCAATGGCGGCCTCGCCGCGTTCACGTCGCTCCCACACCCGGTCAATTATTTTCCCTTTCTTCGAGTTTAATCAACGCGATTGAAGACGCAATCATCCTCACGTAAACTATGATGCTTCGACGAAGCGCCTTGACCATAAAAACGGCTTCGGAATCTTAATAAAGTTCGCGTTAAGGCGATAACATACGAGCCCATATCCACGATACAGCTGAGACAATGAAGCTTTCCTTCGATGTTGTTTACATCCGTTCTTATTTACAGCGAACAAAATATCACCCCAGACGACGGTTTGGAATGCGGCTACTCCAATCTCCTCACTTTCAAGCAATCGGGAGGTTAAATTGGCGATGCACCTTCTTGGCAACGCGGGCAAATAGACGAGGAAAATATTCCGATGGGCCTCACCTTAAAATTCTCCTTCCACCTTGCTCCAAGCTTCTCGCACGACGATGTCACAATGCAGTCCTTTGCAAATCCGCCGCACCGATCACATCCTTCATGTTCTCCAATAACCACTAAACACAACACTACGGTCACAGAGGACTAATTCTTGGGCAATCGTCAACATTTCGCGGGTGGATGAGAATTGGACGTACGCTACGAAATATTTTCTCCATTCGCGGGACACAATGTACTCTCGCGAGACGGTCAAGGCAACTGAATAGCAGCGCTTGAACGAATACTTGGCCCTCTGTCGGATTCCGGTTGGGGAGATCGGGAAAATGACGATCACAGTCGATCTGATTTCTCTTTTACTAGTCTGAGATTAAGAGGTTTTGGTCGCAAATAAATGTAGAGTCAGGCTTTATTTCAACCTCTTTAACGTTCGTAATGTGGAAGCGATTTTAAGGCCGAGGTCTGTAACGGGTTTCTTTGAATGCACAGCACTTATGGCCAAAAATGTTCACCACGTCGGCAAGGCATGAGTATGGGAGCGTTCCTATCCCAATCTTTTGCACCACATTGGGGCATCCTCATGAGTCAGATACGTTACTGATGAGAGGGAGTTTATGGGAAAGCAGTCGATTGAAATTTTTCGAGCTCCCACGAAATCCCTTGAGGTAATAGAATGCCTTAACTTCACCCGCGGAATCGTGACGGGCCAAACATAGAAATACGTTTTGCTTTAAAGCCTTTTTTCATACTAATTTTTCTCGAAGGGAGAGGAATAAAACCCAGTTTTTAACACTTTAAAATATAAAATTTATTGCATTACAAACATCAGTTACATAGCGTTACGTTCAATTCACATCCTCGTGCATCGCATTAAATACATCTTCCCCGTGATGGTCGTACTATGAGTTGCAACCGTCGAATCTCCTTCCCATTTCTTGAAATATAACCATGCTCACTCCTCGTTCGACGTCCAGGCCTTGCTCCAAGTACCTACAATGAAAGAAACAGTGTATCTTTTGGTATTTTACTGTGGTATAAACTTAATTAACGTCGACGTAGGCTATTCGCTCAGCAGCATACGTAGCTGAGGCATGTAGACTAGGTCCTCCGTTTGCAATTGCTTTGGAATGGAATTAACTGGTTTCCAGTAACTTGTAAAATAACTTTCCAATAAGAAAATGAGCGAACTCCGGGAAAGAAGCGCATGCATACTGCACCCTGACTGCGGTATCAGGCTTTCTGAGAGTATGGGAAAGGAAACCAAATGTCAGGCCACTCATAAGGAAGGATGACCAGGAAACGAAAGATGAATTATCTGCTAAGAAGTGGATGTATGAAGACAGAGACCCAAACTGTTGTTTCTATCAAAAATGGAACATCGAACGGGAGCAGAAATTTCATCAAGGATATTTAACATAATCACTGAGAGCAATCAAACATAAAAGGATTGTACCAAATGTAACCAAAGAGAATAAAATCTACCCTGGAGTGAAATCTCCCTGAGTATGGAATCACTTCCAAATGAGAATAAGAATGAGTTTTTCTAAGTTGCAATGGAAGAGCTAGAATTATCTTCATTCTGGGTTGAGTGCCAAAATAGTGAAGATGTAATTAAATTGTTTTCCGAGCGAGGAAACCATTCAGAAGGAATGGACACGCGATAGCAGTGCTCATAGCTGAATACAGTCTGCTGCATTGCCTTTTGCATAATCGATTCAACAAATAAAATCAAAATTATCCCTAGCACGCACCATTTTCTCCAACGGAAAAATATTAAATTAGCTTTTCACTTCATAGATTCGTATCATTTTCATCTTGCAGTATAGGTAAAATTGTCAGTTTAACATATTATCATAGTAAAAGGAAAACGGAAAACATAGTTTCAACCGCCACTTACCTGAAAAAGGTAATCTGAATAAATACTCATGTGTGTATTCAACATCCTTACATGCTGACCATTCTTCTTGCTTGCTGGCTTCCTATCCCATTGTCAACCTACTAGGTAGGATTAAAATTCTCACTCAAAATCGCCACTTCATCCATTGCAAATACCATTATTTGGTCACTTTGGTGTCACGATTATAAGATGGAACTGTTAAGATAGACCAATGTTTCAAAACCCTCCTACCTAGAAAATGGTGAAAACACACATGTTCAATTGTGTAATCCATATCCTAACGCGATATCAATGCATTCTGCTTTTCAATATCCCTTTCCAATTATCAAACTACTTAGAAGCATAAAAATGTATCCCTCAGGAACACCAGGTCATCCATCACATTTTTGGTTTTCTTTGTGTCACATCTGCTTAAAAGAAATGTAAACATAAACCAATGTTTCAGAGCCAACTTCCTTGGAAATGTTACCCATCAAAATGTTCAGATGTGTTAATAACATCCTCACACGAAAACAGTTTCTTCTGAGTGCAAAATTCCATTTTACATATTCGAACTATTAAATTGTCTTCAATTTAACCCTCACAAACAGCAATTTTGCATTGAAACTTAAGTATTATCTTTGCCGTTCAGTTAATGAATTCATTTCCTTTCAGGTTTTGCTGAGTGCCAAATTTCCTTTTCCATACTTGAACTTCTTAATTCTCTTAAATTTAACCATAGCAAACAGCAATGCTTGCATTGCTAATTAATTAATATCTTTGCCGTTCAATTAATAAATTCATTCATTTCACACAATCACCAATTCTTCCATTGGAGAGCACATTTTGGTTTCCCTGGTGTCACATCTATTTGAAAAGGCAATTTTAACATACACCAAGGTTTCAAAACCACCTACCTTGAACGTGTCATCCATCCAAATGTATAAACATTTCAATAACTTCTTCCCACGATATCAGTTTCTTTTAAGTGCAAATTTTCTTTTTCCATTGTTGAACTACTTATAATAGTCTTAAATTTTGACCCTCAACAAAACCAATTCTTGCATTGCCAACCTGTTATCTTGGCTGTTCAATTTATAAATTCGTTTCATTCCCACCGTGAAGAATCATTCACAGTGTCACATCCAAACAAGAGTATCGTTAGCAATGCCCATGCCTCAAAAACCTCTTGCCTTGAAAGGACATCTACTTACATGTTGAAATGTGTAATAAACAACATCCACTTCCAAGCAAAGTGCCGACGACTCCTTGCAATCCATTGAGTGAAGTCAGTAATTCTTGTCAGCAATGAAGAGGTGTCTGCAGGAAAGAATCCTGTAATAGAAGGATGTCATTGAAAATCGAGCAAGAATCCAAAACACAAGGCTTACCTATGAATCTAATCGCTATGGAAGCTACCATAATGATTTGTAACTATTTATAGCGGTCAATCCTTCTCACGTATTCTGCAAGAGACAAGAAATAGTGCAAACTGCATTAGGAATTAGAGAAACGAATAGCCCCCAGTATATCTATGCATGTAACCATGCTTCGGAAGAGCTGTTTATCGCAATGAATACTAAAGGAAATTCTCTCGGGAGCAATTATTCACCCGAATAACCTTCGGAAAGCAGCAAAGTAGGAGCGAGCAACGGAATGAACGATTTATCTAAATTTAATTTAACATTTTAGGATTTCATCTAATTCGAACTCCCGGTAAACATTTTTCTTGATTCTGATTGGCTGAGGGAAATACCACCGCTGTCAGTGCAGACGCTGTATTCATGAATATCATGCCAAATATACCTTGATCCAGTTACCGATCGAGTAACCTCAAAAATTCTCTCTTCTTTTACGTCGACGGCGAGTAATGGCGGTTTTCCTCAATTCTGAAGTATAAGCTATCGATACCTTATGAAAATAGTATGCCTGTGCAGTAAGACTCACGTAGTAGGAAAAAAATCATAATAAATACTAATCTTCATGAAAATTTTATCGTTTACGATGGACCGCAAGTTAATTTTGAAAAATCTAATTGCAATTTTAGATTCCCACCGGTAACAATGGCGCCTCGAAACACCGCCATGCATTTCGCACTTTCAATGGCGGCCTCGCCGCGTTCACGTCGCTCCCACACCCGGTCAATTATTTTCCCTTTCTTCGAGTTTAATCAACGCGATTGAAGACGCAATCATCCTCACGTAAACTATGATGCTTCGACGAAGCGCCTTGACCATAAAAACGGCTTCGGAATCTTAATAAAGTTCGCGTTAAGGCGATAACATACGAGCCCATATCCACGATACAGCTGAGACAATGAAGCTTTCCTTCGATGTTGTTTACATCCGTTCTTATTTACAGCGAACAAAATATCACCCCAGACGACGGTTTGGAATGCGGCTACTCCAATCTCCTCACTTTCAAGCAATCGGGAGGTTAAATTGGCGATGCACCTTCTTGGCAACGCGGGCAAATAGACGAGGAAAATATTCCGATGGGCCTCACCTTAAAATTCTCCTTCCACCTTGCTCCAAGCTTCTCGCACGACGATGTCACAATGCAGTCCTTTGCAAATCCGCCGCACCGATCACATCCTTCATGTTCTCCAATAACCACTAAACACAACACTACGGTCACAGAGGACTAATTCTTGGGCAATCGTCAACATTTCGCGGGTGGATGAGAATTGGACGTACGCTACGAAATATTTTCTCCATTCGCGGGACACAATGTACTCTCGCGAGACGGTCAAGGCAACTGAATAGCAGCGCTTGAACGAATACTTGGCCCTCTGTCGGATTCCGGTTGGGGAGATCGGGAAAATGACGATCACAGTCGATCTGATTTCTCTTTTACTAGTCTGAGATTAAGAGGTTTTGGTCGCAAATAAATGTAGAGTCAGGCTTTATTTCAACCTCTTTAACGTTCGTAATGTGGAAGCGATTTTAAGGCCGAGGTCTGTAACGGGTTTCTTTGAATGCACAGCACTTATGGCCAAAAATGTTCACCACGTCGGCAAGGCATGAGTATGGGAGCGTTCCTATCCCAATCTTTTGCACCACATTGGGGCATCCTCATGAGTCAGATACGTTACTGATGAGAGGGAGTTTATGGGAAAGCAGTCGATTGAAATTTTTCGAGCTCCCACGAAATCCCTTGAGGTAATAGAATGCCTTAACTTCACCCGCGGAATCGTGACGGGCCAAACATAGAAATACGTTTTGCTTTAAAGCCTTTTTTCATACTAATTTTTCTCGAAGGGAGAGGAATAAAACCCAGTTTTTAACACTTTAAAATATAAAATTTATTGCATTACAAACATCAGTTACATAGCGTTACGTTCAATTCACATCCTCGTGCATCGCATTAAATACATCTTCCCCGTGATGGTCGTACTATGAGTTGCAACCGTCGAATCTCCTTCCCATTTCTTGAAATATAACCATGCTCACTCCTCGTTCGACGTCCAGGCCTTGCTCCAAGTACCTACAATGAAAGAAACAGTGTATCTTTTGGTATTTTACTGTGGTATAAACTTAATTAACGTCGACGTAGGCTATTCGCTCAGCAGCATACGTAGCTGAGGCATGTAGACTAGGTCCTCCGTTTGCAATTGCTTTGGAATGGAATTAACTGGTTTCCAGTAACTTGTAAAATAACTTTCCAATAAGAAAATGAGCGAACTCCGGGAAAGAAGCGCATGCATACTGCACCCTGACTGCGGTATCAGGCTTTCTGAGAGTATGGGAAAGGAAACCAAATGTCAGGCCACTCATAAGGAAGGATGACCAGGAAACGAAAGATGAATTATCTGCTAAGAAGTGGATGTATGAAGACAGAGACCCAAACTGTTGTTTCTATCAAAAATGGAACATCGTACGGGAGCAGAAATTTCATCAAGGATATTTAACATAATCACTGAGAGCAATCAAACATAAAAGGATTGTACCAAATGTAACCAAAGAGAATAAAATCTACCCTGGAGTGAAATCTCCCTGAGTATGGAATCACTTCCAAATGAGAATAAGAATGAGTTTTTCTAAGTTGCAATGGAAGAGCTAGAATTATCTTCATTCTGGGTTGAGTGCCAAAATAGTGAAGATGTAATTAAATTGTTTTCCGAGCGAGGAAACCATTCAGAAGGAATGGACACGCGATAGCAGTGCTCATAGCTGAATACAGTCTGCTGCATTGCCTTTTGCATAATCGATTCAACAAATAAAATCAAAATTATCCCTAGCACGCACCATTTTCTCCAACGGAAAAATATTAAATTAGCTTTTCACTTCATAGATTCGTATCATTTTCATCTTGCAGTATAGGTAAAATTGTCAGTTTAACATATTATCATAGTAAAAGGAAAACGGAAAACATAGTTTCAACCGCCACTTACCTGAAAAAGGTAATCTGAATAAATACTCATGTGTGTATTCAACATCCTTACATGCTGACCATTCTTCTTGCTTGCTGGCTTCCTATCCCATTGTCAACCTACTAGGTAGGATTAAAATTCTCACTCAAAATCGCCACTTCATCCATTGCAAATACCATTATTTGGTCACTTTGGTGTCACGATTATAAGATGGAACTGTTAAGATAGACCAATGTTTCAAAACCCTCCTACCTAGAAAATGGTGAAAACACACATGTTCAATTGTGTAATCCATATCCTAACGCGATATCAATGCATTCTGCTTTTCAATATCCCTTTCCAATTATCAAACTACTTAGAAGCATAAAAATGTATCCCTCAGGAACACCAGGTCATCCATCACATTTTTGGTTTTCTTTGTGTCACATCTGCTTAAAAGAAATGTAAACATAAACCAATGTTTCAGAGCCAACTTCCTTGGAAATGTTACCCATCAAAATGTTCAGATGTGTTAATAACATCCTCACACGAAAACAGTTTCTTCTGAGTGCAAAATTCCATTTTACATATTCGAACTATTAAATTGTCTTCAATTTAACCCTCACAAACAGCAATTTTGCATTGAAACTTAAGTATTATCTTTGCCGTTCAGTTAATGAATTCATTTCCTTTCAGGTTTTGCTGAGTGCCAAATTTCCTTTTCCATACTTGAACTTCTTAATTCTCTTAAATTTAACCATAGCAAACAGCAATGCTTGCATTGCTAATTAATTAATATCTTTGCCGTTCAATTAATAAATTCATTCATTTCACACAATCACCAATTCTTCCATTGGAGAGCACATTTTGGTTTCCCTGGTGTCACATCTATTTGAAAAGGCAATTTTAACATACACCAAGGTTTCAAAACCACCTACCTTGAACGTGTCATCCATCCAAATGTATAAACATTTCAATAACTTCTTCCCACGATATCAGTTTCTTTTAAGTGCAAATTTTCTTTTTCCATTGTTGAACTACTTATAATAGTCTTAAATTTTGACCCTCAACAAAACCAATTCTTGCATTGCCAACCTGTTATCTTGGCTGTTCAATTTATAAATTCGTTTCATTCCCACCGTGAAGAATCATTCACAGTGTCACATCCAAACAAGAGTATCGTTAGCAATGCCCATGCCTCAAAAACCTCTTGCCTTGAAAGGACATCTACTTACATGTTGAAATGTGTAATAAACAACATCCACTTCCAAGCAAAGTGCCGACGACTCCTTGCAATCCATTGAGTGAAGTCAGTAATTCTTGTCAGCAATGAAGAGGTGTCTGCAGGAAAGAATCCTGTAATAGAAGGATGTCATTGAAAATCGAGCAAGAATCCAAAACACAAGGCTTACCTATGAATCTAATCGCTATGGAAGCTACCATAATGATTTGTAACTATTTATAGCGGTCAATCCTTCTCACGTATTCTGCAAGAGACAAGAAATAGTGCAAACTGCATTAGGAATTAGAGAAACGAATAGCCCCCAGTATATCTATGCATGTAACCATGCTTCGGAAGAGCTGTTTATCGCAATGAATACTAAAGGAAATTCTCTCGGGAGCAATTATTCACCCGAATAACCTTCGGAAAGCAGCAAAGTAGGAGCGAGCAACGGAATGAACGATTTATCTAAATTTAATTTAACATTTTAGGATTTCATCTAATTCGAACTCCCGGTAAACATTTTTCTTGATTCTGATTGGCTGAGGGAAATACCACCGCTGTCAGTGCAGACGCTGTATTCATGAATATCATGCCAAATATACCTTGATCCAGTTACCGATCGAGTAACCTCAAAAATTCTCTCTTCTTTTACGTCGACGGCGAGTAATGGCGGTTTTCCTCAATTCTGAAGTATAAGCTATCGATACTTATGAAAATAGTATGCCTGTGCAGTAAGACTCACGTAGTAGGAAAAAAATCATAATAAATACTAATCTTCATGAAAATTTTATCGTTTACGATGGACCGCAAGTTAATTTTGAAAAATCTAATTGCAATTTTAGATTCCCACCGGTAACAATGGCGCCTCGAAACACCGCCATGCATTTCGCACTTTCAATGGCGGCCTCGCCGCGTTCACGTCGCTCCCACACCCGGTCAATTATTTTCCCTTTCTTCGAGTTTAATCAACGCGATTGAAGACGCAATCATCCTCACGTAAACTATGATGCTTCGACGAAGCGCCTTGACCATAAAAACGGCTTCGGAATCTTAATAAAGTTCGCGTTAAGGCGATAACATACGAGCCCATATCCACGATACAGCTGAGACAATGAAGCTTTCCTTCGATGTTGTTTACATCCGTTCTTATTTACAGCGAACAAAATATCACCCCAGACGACGGTTTGGAATGCGGCTACTCCAATCTCCTCACTTTCAAGCAATCGGGAGGTTAAATTGGCGATGCACCTTCTTGGCAACGCGGGCAAATAGACGAGGAAAATATTCCGATGGGCCTCACCTTAAAATTCTCCTTCCACCTTGCTCCAAGCTTCTCGCACGACGATGTCACAATGCAGTCCTTTGCAAATCCGCCGCACCGATCACATCCTTCATGTTCTCCAATAACCACTAAACACAACACTACGGTCAAAGAGGACTAATTCTTGGGCAATCGTCAACATTTCGCGGGTGGATGAGAATTGGACGTACGCTACGAAATATTTTCTCCATTCGCGGGACACAATGTACTCTCGCGAGACGGTCAAGGCAACTGAATAGCAGCGCTTGAACGAATACTTGGCCCTCTGTCGGATTCCGGTTGGGGAGATCGGGAAAATGACGATCACAGTCGATCTGATTTCTCTTTTACTAGTCTGAGATTAAGAGGTTTTGGTCGCAAATAAATGTAGAGTCAGGCTTTATTTCAACCTCTTTAACGTTCGTAATGTGGAAGCGATTTTAAGGCCGAGGTCTGTAACGGGTTTCTTTGAATGCACAGCACTTATGGCCAAAAATGTTCACCACGTCGGCAAGGCATGAGTATGGGAGCGTTCCTATCCCAATCTTTTGCACCACATTGGGGCATCCTCATGAGTCAGATACGTTACTGATGAGAGGGAGTTTATGGGAAAGCAGTCGATTGAAATTTTTCGAGCTCCCACGAAATCCCTTGAGGTAATAGAATGCCTTAACTTCACCCGCGGAATCGTGACGGGCCAAACATAGAAATACGTTTTGCTTTAAAGCCTTTTTTCATACTAATTTTTCTCGAAGGGAGAGGAATAAAACCCAGTTTTTAACACTTTAAAATATAAAATTTATTGCATTACAAACATCAGTTACATAGCGTTACGTTCAATTCACATCCTCGTGCATCGCATTAAATACATCTTCCCCGTGATGGTCGTACTATGAGTTGCAACCGTCGAATCTCCTTCCCATTTCTTGAAATATAACCATGCTCACTCCTCGTTCGACGTCCAGGCCTTGCTCCAAGTACCTACAATGAAAGAAACAGTGTATCTTTTGGTATTTTACTGTGGTATAAACTTAATTAACGTCGACGTAGGCTATTCGCTCAGCAGCATACGTAGCTGAGGCATGTAGACTAGGTCCACCGTTTGCAATTGCTTTGGAATGGAATTAACTGGTTTCCAGTAACTTGTAAAATAACTTTCCAATAAGAAAATGAGCGAACTCCGGGAAAGAAGCGCATGCATACTGCACCCTGACTGCGGTATCAGGCTTTCTGAGAGTATGGGAAAGGAAACCTAATGTCAGGCCACTCATAATGAAGGATGACCAGGAAACGAAAGATGAATTATCTGCTAAGAAGTGGATGTATGAAGACAGAGACCCAAACTGTTGTTTCTATCAAAAATGGAACATCGAACGGGAGCAGAAATTTCATCAAGGATATTTAACATAATCACTGAGAGCAATCAAACATAAAAGGATTGTACCAAATGTAACCAAAGAGAATAAAATCTACCCTGGAGTGAAATCTCCCTGAGTATGGAATCACTTCCAAATGAGAATAAGAATGAGTTTTTCTAAGTTGCAATGGAAGAGCTAGAATTATCTTCATTCTGGGTTGAGTGCCAAAATAGTGAAGATGTAATTAAATTGTTTTCCGAGCGAGGAAACCATTCAGAAGGAATGGACACGCGATAGCAGTGCTCATAGCTGAATACAGTCTGCTGCATTGCCTTTTGCATAATCGATTCAACAAATAAAATCAAAATTATCCCTAGCACGCACCATTTTCTCCAACGGAAAAATATTAAATTAGCTTTTCACTTCATAGATTCGTATCATTTTCATCTTGCAGTATAGGTAAAATTGTCAGTTTAACATATTATCATAGTAAAAGGAAAACGGAAAACATAGTTTCAACCGCCACTTACCTGAAAAAGGTAATCTGAATAAATACTCATGTGTGTATTCAACATCCTTACATGCTGACCATTCTTCTTGCTTGCTGGCTTCCTATCCCATTGTCAACCTACTAGGTAGGATTAAAATTCTCACTCAAAATCGCCACTTCATCCATTGCAAATACCATTATTTGGTCACTTTGGTGTCACGATTATAAGATGGAACTGTTAAGATAGACCAATGTTTCAAAACCCTCCTACCTAGAAAATGGTGAAAACACACATGTTCAATTGTGTAATCCATATCCTAACGCGATATCAATGCATTCTGCTTTTCAATATCCCTTTCCAATTATCAAACTACTTAGAAGCATAAAAATGTATCCCTCAGGAACACCAGGTCATCCATCACATTTTTGGTTTTCTTTGTGTCACATCTGCTTAAAAGAAATGTAAACATAAACCAATGTTTCAGAGCCAACTTCCTTGGAAATGTTACCCATCAAAATGTTCAGATGTGTTAATAACATCCTCACACGAAAACAGTTTCTTCTGAGTGCAAAATTCCATTTTACATATTCGAACTATTAAATTGTCTTCAATTTAACCCTCACAAACAGCAATTTTGCATTGAAACTTAAGTATTATCTTTGCCGTTCAGTTAATGAATTCATTTCCTTTCAGGTTTTGCTGAGTGCCAAATTTCCTTTTCCATACTTGAACTTCTTAATTCTCTTAAATTTAACCATAGCAAACAGCAATGCTTGCATTGCTAATTAATTAATATCTTTGCCGTTCAATTAATAAATTCATTCATTTCACACAATCACCAATTCTTCCATTGGAGAGCACATTTTGGTTTCCCTGGTGTCACATCTATTTGAAAAGGCAATTTTAACATACACCAAGGTTTCAAAACCACCTACCTTGAACGTGTCATCCATCCAAATGTATAAACATTTCAATAACTTCTTCCCACGATATCAGTTTCTTTTAAGTGCAAATTTTCTTTTTCCATTGTTGAACTACTTATAATAGTCTTAAATTTTGACCCTCAACAAAACCAATTCTTGCATTGCCAACCTGTTATCTTAGCTGTTCAATTTATAAATTCGTTTCATTCCCACCGTGAAGAATCATTCACAGTGTCACATCCACACAAGAGTATCGTTAGCAATGCCCATGCCTCAAAAACCTCTTGCCTTGAAAGGACATCTACTTACATGTTGAAATGTGTAATAAACAACATCCACTTCCAAGCAAAGTGCCGACGACTCCTTGCAATCCATTGAGTGAAGTCAGTAATTCTTGTCAGCAATGAAGAGGTGTCTGCAGGAAAGAATCCTGTAATAGAAGGATGTCATTGAAAATCGAGCAAGAATCCAAAACACAAGGCTTACCTATGAATCTAATCGCTATGGAAGCTACCATAATGATTTGTAACTATTTATAGCGGTCAATCCTTCTCACGTATTCTGCAAGAGACAAGAAATAGTGCAAACTGCATTAGGAATTAGAGAAACGAATAGCCCCCAGTATATCTATGCATGTAACCATGCTTCGGAAGAGCTGTTTATCGCAATGAATACTAAAGGAAATTCTCTCGGGAGCAATTATTCACCCGAATAACCTTCGGAAAGCAGCAAAGTAGGAGAGAGCAACGGAATGAACGATTTATCTAAATTTAATTTAACATTTTAGGATTTCATCTAATTCGAACTCCCGGTAAACATTTTTCTTGATTCTGATTGGCTGAGGGAAATACCACCGCTGTCAGTGCAGACGCTGTATTCATGAATATCATGCCAAATATACCTTGATCCAGTTACCGATCGAGTAACCTCAAAAATTCTCTCTTCTTTTACGTCGACGGCGAGTAATGGCGGTTTTCCTCAATTCTGAAGTATAAGCTATCGATACCTTATGAAAATAGTATGCCTGTGCAGTAAGACTCACGTAGTAGGAAAAAAATCATAATAAATACTAATCTTCATGAAAATTTTATCGTTTCCGATGGACCGCAAGTTAATTTTGAAAAATCTAATTGCAATTTTAGATTCCCACCGGTAACAATGGCGCCTCGAAACACCGCCATGCATTTCGCACTTTCAATGGCGGCCTCGCCGCGTTCACGTCGCTCCCACACCCGGTCAATTATTTTCCCTTTCTTCGAGTTTAATCAACGCGATTGAAGACGCAATCATCCTCACGTAAACTATGATGCTTCGACGAAGCGCCTTGACCATAAAAACGGCTTCGGAATCTTAATAAAGTTCGCGTTAAGGCGATAACATACGAGCCCATATCCACGATACAGCTGAGACAATGAAGCTTTCCTTCGATGTTGTTTACATCCGTTCTTATTTACAGCGAACAAAATATCACCCCAGACGACGGTTTGGAATGCGGCTACTCCAATCTCCTCACTTTCAAGCAATCGGGAGGTTAAATTGGCGATGCACCTTCTTGGCAACGCGGGCAAATAGACGAGGAAAATATTCCGATGGGCCTCACCTTAAAATTCTCCTTCCACCTTGCTCCAAGCTTCTCGCACGACGATGTCACAATGCAGTCCTTTGCAAATCCGCCGCACCGATCACATCCTTCATGTTCTCCAATAACCACTAAACACAACACTACGGTCACAGAGGACTAATTCTTGGGCAATCGTCAACATTTCGCGGGTGGATGAGAATTGGACGTACGCTACGAAATATTTTCTCCATTCGCGGGACACAATGTACTCTCGCGAGACGGTCAAGGCAACTGAATAGCAGCGCTTGAACGAATACTTGGCCCTCTGTCGGATTCCGGTTGGGGAGATCGGGAAAATGACGATCACAGTCGACCTGATTTCTCTTTTACTAGTCTGAGATTAAGAGGTTTTGGTCGCAAATAAATGTAGAGTCAGGCTTTATTTCAACCTCTTTAACGTTCGTAATGTGGAAGCGATTTTAAGGCCGAGGTCTGTAACGGGTTTCTTTGAATGCACAGCACTTATGGCCAAAAATGTTCACCACGTCGGCAAGGCATGAGTATGGGAGCGTTCCTATCCCAATCTTTTGCACCACATTGGGGCATCCTCATGAGTCAGATACGTTACTGATGAGAGGGAGTTTATGGGAAAGCAGTCGATTGAAATTTTTCGAGCTCCCACGAAATCCCTTGAGGTAATAGAATGCCTTAACTTCACCCGCGGAATCGTGACGGGCCAAACATAGAAATACGTTTTGCTTTAAAGCCTTTTTTCATACTAATTTTTCTCGAAGGGAGAGGAATAAAACCCAGTTTTTAACACTTTAAAATATAAAATTTATTGCATTACAAACATCAGTTACATAGCGTTACGTTCAATTCACATCCTCGTGCATCGCATTAAATACATCTTCCCCGTGATGGTCGTACTATGAGTTGCAACCGTCGAATCTCCTTCCCATTTCTTGAAATATAACCATGCTCACTCCTCGTTCGACGTCCAGGCCTTGCTCCAAGTACCTACAATGAAAGAAACAGTGTATCTTTTGGTAATTTACTGTGGTATAAACTTAATTAACGTCGACGTAGGCTATTCGCTCAGCAGCATACGTAGCTGAGGCATGTAGACTAGGTCCACCGTTTGCAATTGCTTTGGAATGGAATTAACTGGTTTCCAGTAACTTGTAAAATAACTTTCCAATAAGAAAATGAGCGAACTCCGGGAAAGAAGCGCATGCATACTGCACCCTGACTGCGGTATCAGGCTTTCTGAGAGTATGGGAAAGGAAACCTAATGTCAGGCCAATCATAAGGAAGGATGACCAGGAAACGAAAGATGAATTATCTGCTAAGAAGTGGATGTATGAAGACAGAGACCCAAACTGTTGTTTCTATCAAAAATGGAACATCGAACGGGAGCAGAAATTTCATCAAGGATATTTAACATAATCACTGAGAGCAATCAAACATAAAAGGATTGTACCAAATGTAACCAAAGAGAATAAAATCTACCCTGGAGTGAAATCTCCCTGAGTATGGAATCACTTCCAAATGAGAATAAGAATGAGTTTTTCTAAGTTGCAATGGAAGAGCTAGAATTATCTTCATTCTGGGTTGAGTGCCAAAATAGTGAAGATGTAAGTAAATTGTTTTCCGAGCGAGGAAACCATTCAGAAGGAATGGACACGCGATAGCAGTGCTCATAGCTGAATACAGTCTGCTGCATTGCCTTTTGCATAATCGATTCAACAAATAAAAACAAAATTATCCCTAGCACGCACCATTTTCTCCAACGGAAAAATATTAAATTAGCTTTTCACTTCATAGATTCGTATCATTTTCATCTTGCAGTATAGGTAAAATTGTCAGTTTAACATATTATCATAGTAAAAGGAAAACGGAAAACATAGTTTTAACCGCCACTTACCTGAAAAAGGTAATCTGAATAAATACTCATGTGTGTACTCAACATCCTTACATGCTGACCATTCTTCTTGCTTGCTGGCTTCCTATCCCATTGTCAACCTACTAGGTAGGATTAAAATTCTCACTCAAAATCGCCACTTCATCCATTGCAAATACCATTATTTGGTCACATTGGTGTCACGATTATAAGAAGGAACTGTTAAGATAGACCAATGTTTCAAAACCCTCCTACCTAGGAAATGGTGAAAACACACATGTTCAATTGTGTAATCCATATCCTAACGCGATATCAATGCATTCTGCTTTTCAATATCCCTTTCCAATTATCAAACTACTTAGAAGCATAAAAATGTATCCCTCAGGAACACCAGGTCATCCATCACATTTTTGGTTTTCTTTGTGTCACATCTGCTTAAAAGAAATGTAAACATAAACCAATGTTTCAGAGCCAACTTCCTTGGAAATGTTACCCATCAAAATGTTCAGATGTGTTAATAACATCCTCACACGAAAACAGTTTCTTCTGAGTGCAAAATTCCATTTTACATATTCGAGCTACTAAATTGTCTTCAATTTAACCCTCACAAACAGCAATTTTGCATTGAAACTTAAGTATTATCTTTGCCGTTCAGTTAATGAATTCATTTCCTTTCAGGTTTTGCTGAGTGCCAAATTTCCTTTTCCATACTTGAACTTCTTAATTCTCTTAAATTTAACCATAGCAAACAGCAATGCTTGCATTGCTAATTAATTAATATCTTTGCCGTTCAATTAATAAATTCATTCATTTCACACAATCACCAATTCTTCCATTGGAGAGCACATTTTGGTTTCCCTGGTGTCACATCTATTTGAAAAGGCAATTTTAACATACACCAAGGTTTCAAAACCACCTACCTTGAACGTGTCATCCATCCAAATGTATAAACATTTCAATAACTTCTTCCCACGATATCAGTTTCTTTTAAGTGCAAATTTTCTTTTTCCATTGTTGAACTACTTATAATAGTCTTAAATTTTGACCCTCAACAAAACCAATTCTTGCATTGCCAACCTGTTATCTTGGCTGTTCAATTTATAAATTCGTTTCATTCCCACCGTGAAGAATCATTCACAGTGTCACATCCACACAAGAGTATCGTTAGCAATGCCCATGCCTCAAAAACTTCTTGCCTTGAAAGGACATCTACTTACATGTTGAAATGTGTAATAAACAACATCCACTTCCAAGCAAAGTGCCGACGACTCCTTGCAATCCATTGAGTGAAGTCAGTAATTCTTGTCAGCAATGAAGAGGTGTCTGCAGGAAAGAATCCTGTAATAGAAGGATGTCATTGAAAATCGAGCAAGAATCCAAAACACAAGGCTTACCTATGAATCTAATCGCTATGGAAGCTACCATAATGATTTGTAACTATTTATAGCGGTCAATCCTTCTCACGTATTCTGCAAGAGACAAGAAATAGTGCAAACTGCATTAGGAATTAGAGAAACGAATAGCCCCCAGTATATCTATGCATGTAACCATGCTTCGGAAGAGCTGTTTATCGCAATGAATACTAAAGGAAATTCTCTCGGGAGCAATTATTCACCCGAATAACCTTCGGAAAGCAGCAAAGTAGGAGCGAGCAACGGAATGAACGATTTATCTAAATTTAATTTAACATTTTAGGATTTCATCTAATTCGAACTCCCGGTAAACATTTTTCTTGATTCTGATTGGCTGAGGGAAATACCACCGCTGTCAGTGCAGACGCTGTATTCATGAATATCATGCCAAATATACCTTGATCCAGTTACCGATCGAGTAACCTCAAAAATTCTCTCTTCTTTTACGTCGACGGCGAGTAATGGCGGTTTTCCTCAATTCTGAAGTATAAGCTATCGATACTTATGAAAATAGTATGCCTGTGCAGTAAGACTCACGTAGTAGGAAAAAAATCATAATAAATACTAATCTTCATGAAAATTTTATCGTTTCCGATGGACCGCAAGTTAATTTTGAAAAATCTAATTGCAATTTTAGATTCCCACCGGTAACAATGGCGCCTCGAAACACCGCCATGCATTTCGCACTTTCAATGGCGGCCTCGCCGCGTTCACGTCGCTCCCACACCCGGTCAATTATTTTCCCTTTCTTCGAGTTTAATCAACGCGATTGAAGACGCAATCATCCTCACGTAAACTATGATGCTTCGACGAAGCGCCTTGACCATAAAAACGGCTTCGGAATCTTAATAAAGTTCGCGTTAAGGCGATAACATACGAGCCCATATCCACGATACAGCTGAGACAATGAAGCTTTCCTTCGATGTTGTTTACATCCGTTCTTATTTACAGCGAACAAAATATCACCCCAGACGACGGTTTGGAATGCGGCTACTCCAATCTCCTCACTTTCAAGCAATCGGGAGGTTAAATTGGCGATGCACCTTCTTGGCAACGCGGGCAAATAGACGAGGAAAATATTCCGATGGGCCTCACCTTAAAATTCTCCTTCCACCTTGCTCCAAGCTTCTCGCACGACGATGTCACAATGCAGTCCTTTGCAAATCCGCCGCACCGATCACATCCTTCATGTTCTCCAATAACCACTAAACACAACACTACGGTCACAGAGGACTAATTCTTGGGCAATCGTCAACATTTCGCGGGTGGATGAGAATTGGACGTACGCTACGAAATATTTTCTCCATTCGCGGGACACAATGTACTCTCGCGAGACGGTCAAGGCAACTGAATAGCAGCGCTTGAACGAATACTTGGCCCTCTGTCGGATTCCGGTTGGGGAGATCGGGAAAATGACGATCACAGTCGATCTGATTTCTCTTTTACTAGTCTGAGATTAAGAGGTTTTGGTCGCAAATAAATGTAGAGTCAGGCTTTATTTCAACCTCTTTAACGTTCGTAATGTGGAAGCGATTTTAAGGCCGAGGTCTGTAACGGGTTTCTTTGAATGCACAGCACTTATGGCCAAAAATGTTCACCACGTCGGCAAGGCATGAGTATGGGAGCGTTCCTATCCCAATCTTTTGCACCACATTGGGGCATCCTCATGAGTCAGATACGTTACTGATGAGAGGGAGTTTATGGGAAAGCAGTCGATTGAAATTTTTCGAGCTCCCACGAAATCCCTTGAGGTAATAGAATGCCTTAACTTCACCCGCGGAATCGTGACGGGCCAAACATAGAAATACGTTTTGCTTTAAAGCCTTTTTTCATACTAATTTTTCTCGAAGGGAGAGGAATAAAACCCAGTTTTTAACACTTTAAAATATAAAATTTATTGCATTACAAACATCAGTTACATAGCGTTACGTTCAATTCACATCCTCGTGCATCGCATTAAATACATCTTCCCCGTGATGGTCGTACTATGAGTTGCAACCGTCGAATCTCCTTCCCATTTCTTGAAATATAACCATGCTCACTCCTCGTTCGACGTCCAGGCCTTGCTCCAAGTACCTACAATGAAAGAAACAGTGTATCTTTTGGTAATTTACTGTGGTATAAACTTAATTAACGTCGACGTAGGCTATTCGCTCAGCAGCATACGTAGCTGAGGCATGTAGACTAGGTCCACCGTTTGCAATTGCTTTGGAATGGAATTAACTGGTTTCCAGTAACTTGTAAAATAACTTTCCAATAAGAAAATGAGCGAACTCCGGGAAAGAAGCGCATGCATACTGCACCCTGACTGCGGTATCAGGCTTTCTGAGAGTATGGGAAAGGAAACCTAATGTCAGGCCAATCATAAGGAAGGATGACCAGGAAACGAAAGATGAATTATCTGCTAAGAAGTGGATGTATGAAGACAGAGACCCAAACTGTTGTTTCTATCAAAAATGGAACATCGAACGGGAGCAGAAATTTCATCAAGGATATTTAACATAATCACTGAGAGCAATCAAACATAAAAGGATTGTACCAAATGTAACCAAAGAGAATAAAATCTACCCTGGAGTGAAATCTCCCTGAGTATGGAATCACTTCCAAATGAGAATAAGAATGAGTTTTTCTAAGTTGCAATGGAAGAGCTAGAATTATCTTCATTCTGGGTTGAGTGCCAAAATAGTGAAGATGTAATTAAATTGTTTTCCGAGCGAGGAAACCATTCAGAAGGAATGGACACGCGATAGCAGTGCTCATAGCTGAATACAGTCTGCTGCATTGCCTTTTGCATAATCGATTCAACAAATAAAATCAAAATTATCCCTAGCACGCACCATTTTCTCCAACGGAAAAATATTAAATTAGCTTTTCACTTCATAGATTCGTATCATTTTCATCTTGCAGTATAGGTAAAATTGTCAGTTTAACATATTATCATAGTAAAAGGAAAACGGAAAACATAGTTTTAACCGCCACTTACCTGAAAAAGGTAATCTGAATAAATACTCATGTGTGTACTCAACATCCTTACATGCTGACCATTCTTCTTGCTTGCTGGCTTCCTATCCCATTGTCAACCTACTAGGTAGGATTAAAATTCTCACTCAAAATCGCCACTTCATCCATTGCAAATACCATTATTTGGTCACATTGGTGTCACGATTATAAGAAGGAACTGTTAAGATAGACCAATGTTTCAAATCCCTCCTACCTAGGAAATGGTGAAAACATACATGTTCAATTGTGTAATCCATATCCTAACGCGATATCAATGCATTCTGCTTTTCAATATCCCTTTCCAATTATCAAACTACTTAGAAGCATAAAAATGTATCCCTCAGGAACACCAGGTCATCCATCACATTTTTGGTTTTCTTTGTGTCACATCTGCTTAAAAGAAATGTAAACATAAACCAATGTTTCAGAGCCAACTTCCTTGGAAATGTTACCCATCAAAATGTTCAGATGTGTTAATAACATCCTCACACGAAAACAGTTTCTTCTGAGTGCAAAATTCCATTTTACATATTCGAGCTACTAAATTGTCTTCAATTTAACCCTCACAAACAGCAATTTTGCATTGAAACTTAAGTATTATCTTTGCCGTTCAGTTAATGAATTCATTTCCTTTCAGGTTTTGCTGAGTGCCAAATTTCCTTTTCCATACTTGAACTTCTTAATTCTCTTAAATTTAACCATAGCAAACAGCAATGCTTGCATTGCTAATTAATTAATATCTTTGCCGTTCAATTAATAAATTCATTCATTTCACACAATCACCAATTCTTCCATTGGAGAGCACATTTTGGTTTCCCTGGTGTCACATCTATTTGAAAAGGCAATTTTAACATACACCAAGGTTTCAAAACCACCTACCTTGAACGTGTCATCCATCCAAATGTATAAACATTTCAATAACTTCTTCCCACGATATCAGTTTCTTTTAAGTGCAAATTTTCTTTTTCCATTGTTGAACTACTTATAATAGTCTTAAATTTTGACCCTCAACAAAACCAATTCTTGCATTGCCAACCTGTTATCTTGGCTGTTCAATTTATAAATTCGTTTCATTCCCACCGTGAAGAATCATTCACAGTGTCACATCCACACAAGAGTATCGTTAGCAATGCCCATGCCTCAAAAACCTCTTGCCTTGAAAGGACATCTACTTACATGTTGAAATGTGTAATAAACAACATCCACTTCCAAGCAAAGTGCCGACGACTCCTTGCAATCCATTGAGTGAAGTCAGTAATTCTTGTCAGCAATGAAGAGGTGTCTGCAGGAAAGAATCCTGTAATAGAAGGATGTCATTGAAAATCGAGCAAGAATCCAAAACACAAGGCTTACCTATGAATCTAATCGCTATGGAAGCTACCATAATGATTTGTAACTATTTATAGCGGTCAATCCTTCTCACGTATTCTGCAAGAGACAAGAAATAGTGCAAACTGCATTAGGAATTAGAGAAACGAATAGCCCCCAGTATATCTATGCATGTAACCATGCTTCGGAAGAGCTGTTTATCGCAATGAATACTAAAGGAAATTCTCTCGGGAGCAATTATTCACCCGAATAATCTTCGGAAAGCAGCAAAGTAGGAGAGAGCAACGGAATGAACGATTTATCTAAATTTAATTTAACATTTTAGGATTTCATCTAATTCGAACTCCCGGTAAACATTTTTCTTGATTCTGATTGGCTGAGGGAAATACCACCGCTGTCAGTGCAGACGCTGTATTCATGAATATCATGCCAAATATACCTTGATCCAGTTACCGATCGAGTAACCTCAAAAATTCTCTCTTCTTTTACGTCGACGGCGAGTAATGGCGGTTTTCCTCAATTCTGAAGTATAAGCTATCGATACCTTATGAAAATAGTATGCCTGTGCAGTAAGACTCACGTAGTAGGAAAAAAATCATAATAAATACTAATCTTCATGAAAATTTTATCGTTTCCGATGGACCGCAAGTTAATTTTGAAAAATCTAATTGCAATTTTAGATTCCCACCGGTAACAATGGCGCCTCGAAACACCGCCATGCATTTCGCACTTTCAATGGCGGCCTCGCCGCGTTCACGTCGCTCCCACACCCGGTCAATTATTTTCCCTTTCTTCGAGTTTAATCAACGCGATTGAAGACGCAATCATCCTCACGTAAACTATGATGCTTCGACGAAGCGCCTTGACCATAAAAAAGGCTTCGGAATCTTAATAAAGTTCGCGTTAAGGCGATAACATACGAGCCCATATCCACGATACAGCTGAGACAATGAAGCTTTCCTTCGATGTTGTTTACATCCGTTCTTATTTACAGCGAACAAAATATCACCCCAGACGACGGTTTGGAATGCGGCTACTCCAATCTCCTCACTTTCAAGCAATCGGGAGGTTAAATTGGCGATGCACCTTCTTGGCAACGCGGGCAAATAGACGAGGAAAATATTCCGATGGGCCTCACCTTAAAATTCTCCTTCCACCTTGCTCCAAGCTTCTCGCACGACGATGTCACAATGCAGTCCTTTGCAAATCCGCCGCACCGATCACATCCTTCATGTTCTCCAATAACCACTAAACACAACACTACGGTCACAGAGGACTAATTCTTGGGCAATCGTCAACATTTCGCGGGTGGATGAGAATTGGACGTACGCTACGAAATATTTTCTCCATTCGCGGGACACAATGTACTCTCGCGAGACGGTCAAGGCAACTGAATAGCAGCGCTTGAACGAATACTTGGCCCTCTGTCGGATTCCGGTTGGGGAGATCGGGAAAATGACGATCACAGTCGATCTGATTTCTCTTTTACTAGTCTGAGATTAAGAGGTTTTGGTCGCAAATAAATGTAGAGTCAGGCTTTATTTCAACCTCTTTAACGTTCGTAATGTGGAAGCGATTTTAAGGCCGAGGTCTGTAACGGGTTTCTTTGAATGCACAGCACTTATGGCCAAAAATGTTCACCACGTCGGCAAGGCATGAGTATGGGAGCGTTCCTATCCCAATCTTTTGCACCACATTGGGGCATCCTCATGAGTCAGATACGTTACTGATGAGAGGGAGTTTATGGGAAAGCAGTCGATTGAAATTTTTCGAGCTCCCACGAAATCCCTTGAGGTAATAGAATGCCTTAACTTCACCCGCGGAATCGTGACGGGCCAAACATAGAAATACGTTTTGCTTTAAAGCCTTTTTTCATACTAATTTTTCTCGAAGGGAGAGGAATAAAACCCAGTTTTTAACACTTTAAAATATAAAATTTATTGCATTACAAACATCAGTTACATAGCGTTACGTTCAATTCACATCCTCGTGCATCACATTAAATACATCTTCCCCGTGATGGTCGTACTATGAGTTGCAACCGTCGAATCTCCTTCCCATTTCTTGAAATATAACCATGCTCACTCCTCGTTCGACGTCCAGGCCTTGCTCCAAGTACCTACAATGAAAGAAACAGTGTATCTTTTGGTAATTTACTGTGGTATAAACTTAATTAACGTCGACGTAGGCTATTCGCTCAGCAGCATACGTAGCTGAGGCATGTAGACTAGGTCCACCGTTTGCAATTGCTTTGGAATGGAATTAACTGGTTTCCAGTAACTTGTAAAATAACTTTCCAATAAGAAAATGAGCGAACTCCGGGAAAGAAGCGCATGCATACTGCACCCTGACTGCGGTATCAGGCTTTCTGAGAGTATGGGAAAGGAAACCTAATGTCAGGCCACTCATAAGGAAGGATGACCAGGAAACGAAAGATGAATTATCTGCTAAGAAGTGGATGTATGAAGACAGAGACCCAAACTGTTGTTTCTATCAAAAATGGAACATCGAACGGGAGCAGAAATTTCATCAAGGATATTTAACATAATCACTGAGAGCAATCAAACATAAAAGGATTGTACCAAATGTAACCAAAGAGAATAAAATCTACCCTGGAGTGAAATCTCCCTGAGTATGGAATCACTTCCAAATGAGAATAAGAATGAGTTTTTCTAAGTTGCAATGGAAGAGCTAGAATTATCTTCATTCTGGGTTGAGTGCCAAAATAGTGAAGATGTAATTAAATTGTTTTCCGAGCGAGGAAACCATTCAGAAGGAATGGACACGCGATAGCAGTGCTCATAGCTGAATACAGTCTGCTGCATTGCCTTTTGCATAATCGATTCAACAAATAAAATCAAAATTATCCCTAGCACGCACCATTTTCTCCAACGGAAAAATATTAAATTAGCTTTTCACTTCATAGATTCGTATCATTTTCATCTTGCAGTATAGGTGAAATTGTCAGCTCAACATCTTATCATAGGAAAGGTAAACAAAAAACATAGTTTCAACTGCCCCTTACCTGAAAAAGGTAATCTGAATAAATATTCATGTGTGTACTCAACATCCTTACATGCTGACCATTCTTCTTGCTTGCTGGCTTCCTATCCCATTGTCAACCTACTAGGTTGGATTAAAATTCTCACTCACAATCACCACTTCATCCATTGTAAATAACATTATTTGGTCACATTGGTGTCACGATTATTAGAAGGAAATGTTAAGATATACCAATGTTTCAAAACCCTCCTACCTTGGAAATGGTGAAAACATACATGTTCCATTGTGTAATCCATATCCTAACGCGATATCAATGCATTCTGCTTTTCAATATACCTTTCCAATTATCAAACTACTTAGAAGCATAAAAATGTATCCCTCAGGAATACCAGGTCATCCATCACATTTTTGGTTTCCTTTGTGTCACATCTGCTGAAAGGAAATGCAAACATAAACCAATGTTTCAGAGCCAACTTCCTTGGAAATGTTACCCATCAAAATGTTCAGATGTGTTAATAACATCCTCACACGAATACAGTTTCATCTGAGTGCAAAATTACATTTTTCATATTCGAACTACTAAATCGTCTTCAATTTAACCCTCACAAACAGTAATTTATGCATTGAAAGTTAATTATTGTCTTTGCTGTTCAATTAATGAATTCATTTCGTTTCAGGTTTTGCTGAGTGCCAAATATACCTTTTCCATACTTGAACTTCTTAATTCTCTTAAATTTAACCATCGAAAACAGCAATGCTTGCATTGCAAATTAACTATTATCTTTTCCTTGTTCAATTAATAAATTCATTCATTTCACACAATCACCAATTCTTCCATTGGAGAGCACATATTGGTTTCAATGGTGTCACATCTATTTGAAAAGGCAATTTTAACTTACACCAAGGTTTCAAAACCACCTACCTTGAACGTGTTATCCATCCAAATGTATAAACCTTTTAATAACTTCCTCGCACGATGACAGTTTCCTTTGAGTGCAAATTTTCCTTTTCCATTTTGGAAATAGTAAATAGTCTAAAATTTTGACCCTCAACAAATCCAATTCTTGCATTGCCAACCTGTTATCTCGGCTGTTCAAATTATAAATTCGTTTCATTTCCACCGTGGAGAATCATTCACAGTGTCACATCCAAACAAGAGTATCGTTAGCAATGCCCATGCCTCAAAAACCTCTTACCTTGAAAAGAAATCTACTTACATGTTGAAATGTGTAATAAACAACATCCACTTCCAAGCAAAGTGCCGACGATTCCTTGCAATCCATTGAGTGAAGTCAGTAATTCTTGTCAGCAATGAAAAGGTGTCTGCAGGAAAGAATCCTGTAATAGAAGGATGTCATTGAAAATCGAGCAAGAATCCAAAACACAAGGCTTACCTATGAATCTAATCGCTATGGAAGCTACCATAATGATTTGTAACTATTTATAGCGGTCAATCCTTCTTCCGTACTGTGCAAGAGACAAGAAATAGTGCAAACTGCATTAGGAATTAGAGAAACGAATAGCCCCCAGTATATCTATGCATGTAACCATGCTTCGGAAGAGCTGTTTATCGCAATGAATACTGGTGGAAATTCTCTCGGGAGCAATTGATCATATGAATAACCTTCGGAAAGCAGCAAAGTAGAAGCGAGCAACGGAATTAACGATTTATCTAAATTTAATTTAACATTTTAGGATTTCATCTAATTCGAACTCCCGGTAAACATTTTTCTTGATTCTGATTGGCTGAGGGAAATACCACCGCTGTCAGTGCAGACGCTGTATTCATGAATATCATGCCAAAAATATCTTGATCCAGTTACCGATAGAGTTACCTGAAAAATTCTCTCTTCTTTTACGTCGACGGCGAGTAATGGCGGTTTTCCTCAATTCTGAAGTATAAGCTATCGATACCTTATGAAAATAGTATGCCTGTGCAGTAAGACTCACGTAGTAGGAAAAAAATCATAATAAATACTAATCTTCATGAAAATTTTATCCTTTACGATGGACCGCAAGTTAATTTTGAAAAATCTAATTGCAATTTTAGATTCCCGCCGGTAACAATGGCGCCTCGAAATACCGCCACGCATTTCGCACTTTCAATGGCGGCCTCGCCGCGATCACGTCGCTCCCGCACCCAGTCACTTATTTTCCCTTTCTTCGAGTATAATCTACGCGATTGAAGACGCAATCATCCTCACGTAAACTAGAATGCTTCGACGAAGCGCCTTGACCATAAAAACGGCTTCGGAATCTCAATAAAGTTCGCGTTAAGGCGATAACATACGAGCCCATATCCACGATACAGCTGAGACAATGAAGCTTTCCTTCGATGTTGTTTACATCCGTTCTTATTTACAGCGAACAAAATATCACCCCAGACGACGGTTTGGAATGCGGCTACTCCAAACTCCTCACTTTCAAGCAATCGGGAGGTTAAATTGGCGATGCACCTTCTTGGCAACGCGGGCAAATAGACGAGGAAAATATTCCGATGGGCCTCACCTTAAAATTCTCCTTCCACCTTGCTCCAAGCTTCTCGCACGACGATGTCACAATGCAGTCCTTTGCAAATCCGCCGCACCGATCACATCCTTCATGTTCTCCAATAACCACTAAACACAACACTACGGTCACAGAGGACTAATTCTTGGGCAATCGTCAACATTTCGCGGGTGGATGAGAATTGGACGTACGCTACGAAATATTTTCTCCATTCGCGGGACACAATGTACTCTCGCGAGACGGTCAAGGCAACTGAATAGCAGCGCTTGAACGAATACTTGGCCCTCTGTCGGATTCCGGTTGGGGAGATCGGGAAAATGACGATCACAGTCGATCTGATTTCTCTTTTACTAGTCTGAGATTAAGAGGTTTTGGTCGCAAATAAATGTAGAGTCAGGCTTTATTTCAACCTCTTTAACGTTCGTAATGTGGAAGCGATTTTAAGGCCGAGGTCTGTAACGGGTTTCTTTGAATGCACAGCACTTATGGCCAAAAATGTTCACCACGTCGGCAAGGCATGAGTATGGGAGCGTTCCTATCCCAATCTTTTGCACCACATTGGGGCATCCTCATGAGTCAGATACGTTACTGATGAGAGGGAGTTTATGGGAAAGCAGTCGATTGAAATTTTTCGAGCTCCCACGAAATCCCTTGAGGTAATAGAATGCCTTAACTTCACCCGCGGAATCGTGACGGGCCAAACATAGAAATACGTTTTGCTTTAAAGCCTTTTTTCATACTAATTTTTCTCGAAGGGAGAGGAATAAAACCCAGTTTTTAACACTTTAAAATATAAAATTTATTGCATTACAAACATCAGTTACATAGCGTTACGTTCAATTCACATCCTCGTGCATCACATTAAATACATCTTCCCCGTGATGGTCGTACTATGAGTTGCAACCGTCGAATCTCCTTCCCATTTCTTGAAATATAACCATGCTCACTCCTCGTTCGACGTCCAGGCCTTGCTCCAAGTACCTACAATGAAAGAAACAGTGTATCTTTTGGTAATTTACTGTGGTATAAACTTAATTAACGTCGACGTAGGCTATTCGCTCAGCAGCATACGTAGCTGAGGCATGTAGACTAGGTCCACCGTTTGCAATTGCTTTGGAATGGAATTAACTGGTTTCCAGTAACTTGTAAAATAACTTTCCAATAAGAAAATGAGCGAACTCCGGGAAAGAAGCGCATGCATACTGCACCCTGACTGCGGTATCAGGCTTTCTGAGAGTATGGGAAAGGAAACCTAATGTCAGGCCACTCATAAGGAAGGATGACCAGGAAACGAAAGATGAATTATCTGCTAAGAAGTGGATGTATGAAGACAGAGACCCAAACTGTTGTTTCTATCAAAAATGGAACATCGAACGGGAGCAGAAATTTCATCAAGGATATTTAACATAATCACTGAGAGCAATCAAACATAAAAGGATTGTACCAAATGTAACCAAAGAGAATAAAATCTACCCTGGAGTGAAATCTCCCTGAGTATGGAATCACTTCCAAATGAGAATAAGAATGAGTTTTTCTAAGTTGCAATGGAAGAGCTAGAATTATCTTCATTCTGGGTTGAGTGCCAAAATAGTGAAGATGTAATTAAATTGTTTTCCGAGCGAGGAAACCATTCAGAAGGAATGGACACGCGATAGCAGTGCTCATAGCTGAATACAGTCTGCTGCATTGCCTTTTGCATAATCGATTCAACAAATAAAATCAAAATTATCCCTAGCACGCACCATTTTCTCCAACGGAAAAATATTAAATTAGCTTTTCACTTCATAGATTCGTATCATTTTCATCTTGCAGTATAGGTGAAATTGTCAGCTCAACATCTTATCATAGGAAAGGTAAACAAAAAACATAGTTTCAACTGCCCCTTACCTGAAAAAGGTAATCTGAATAAATATTCATGTGTGTACTCAACATCCTTACATGCTGACCATTCTTCTTGCTTGCTGGCTTCCTATCCCATTGTCAACCTACTAGGTTGGATTAAAATTCTCACTCACAATCACCACTTCATCCATTGTAAATAACATTATTTGGTCACATTGGTGTCACGATTATTAGAAGGAAATGTTAAGATATACCAATGTTTCAAAACCCTCCTACCTTGGAAATGGTGAAAACATACATGTTCCATTGTGTAATCCATATCCTAACGCGATATCAATGCATTCTGCTTTTCAATATACCTTTCCAATTATCAAACTACTTAGAAGCATAAAAATGTATCCCTCAGGAATACCAGGTCATCCATCACATTTTTGGTTTCCTTTGTGTCACATCTGCTGAAAGGAAATGCAAACATAAACCAATGTTTCAGAGCCAACTTCCTTGGAAATGTTACCCATCAAAATGTTCAGATGTGTTAATAACATCCTCACACGAATACAGTTTCATCTGAGTGCAAAATTACATTTTTCATATTCGAACTACTAAATCGTCTTCAATTTAACCCTCACAAACAGTAATTTATGCATTGAAAGTTAATTATTGTCTTTGCTGTTCAATTAATGAATTCATTTCGTTTCAGGTTTTGCTGAGTGCCAAATATACCTTTTCCATACTTGAACTTCTTAATTCTCTTAAATTTAACCATCGAAAACAGCAATGCTTGCATTGCAAATTAACTATTATCTTTTCCTTGTTCAATTAATAAATTCATTCATTTCACACAATCACCAATTCTTCCATTGGAGAGCACATATTGGTTTCAATGGTGTCACATCTATTTGAAAAGGCAATTTTAACTTACACCAAGGTTTCAAAACCACCTACCTTGAACGTGTTATCCATCCAAATGTATAAACCTTTTAATAACTTCCTCGCACGATGACAGTTTCCTTTGAGTGCAAATTTTCCTTTTCCATTTTGGAAATAGTAAATAGTCTAAAATTTTGACCCTCAACAAATCCAATTCTTGCATTGCCAACCTGTTATCTCGGCTGTTCAAATTATAAATTCGTTTCATTTCCACCGTGGAGAATCATTCACAGTGTCACATCCAAACAAGAGTATCGTTAGCAATGCCCATGCCTCAAAAACCTCTTACCTTGAAAAGAAATCTACTTACATGTTGAAATGTGTAATAAACAACATCCACTTCCAAGCAAAGTGCCGACGATTCCTTGCAATCCATTGAGTGAAGTCAGTAATTCTTGTCAGCAATGAAAAGGTGTCTGCAGGAAAGAATCCTGTAATAGAAGGATGTCATTGAAAATCGAGCAAGAATCCAAAACACAAGGCTTACCTATGAATCTAATCGCTATGGAAGCTACCATAATGATTTGTAACTATTTATAGCGGTCAATCCTTCTTCCGTACTGTGCAAGAGACAAGAAATAGTGCAAACTGCATTAGGAATTAGAGAAACGAATAGCCCCCAGTATATCTATGCATGTAACCATGCTTCGGAAGAGCTGTTTATCGCAATGAATACTGGTGGAAATTCTCTCGGGAGCAATTGATCATATGAATAACCTTCGGAAAGCAGCAAAGTAGAAGCGAGCAACGGAATTAACGATTTATCTAAATTTAATTTAACATTTTAGGATTTCATCTAATTCGAACTCCCGGTAAACATTTTTCTTGATTCTGATTGGCTGAGGGAAATACCACCGCTGTCAGTGCAGACGCTGTATTCATGAATATCATGCCAAAAATATCTTGATCCAGTTACCGATAGAGTTACCTGAAAAATTCTCTCTTCTTTTACGTCGACGGCGAGTAATGGCGGTTTTCCTCAATTCTGAAGTATAAGCTATCGATACCTTATGAAAATAGTATGCCTGTGCAGTAAGACTCACGTAGTAGGAAAAAAATCATAATAAATACTAATCTTCATGAAAATTTTATCCTTTACGATGGACCGCAAGTTAATTTTGAAAAATCTAATTGCAATTTTAGATTCCCGCCGGTAACAATGGCGCCTCGAAATACCGCCACGCATTTCGCACTTTCAATGGCGGCCTCGCCGCGATCACGTCGCTCCCGCACCCAGTCACTTATTTTCCCTTTCTTCGAGTATAATCTACGCGATTGAAGACGCAATCATCCTCACGTAAACTAGAATGCTTCGACGAAGCGCCTTGACCATAAAAACGGCTTCGGAATCTCAATAAAGTTCGCGTTAAGGCGATAACATACGAGCCCATATCCACGATACAGCTGAGACAATGAAGCTTTCCTTCGATGTTGTTTACATCCGTTCTTATTTACAGCGAACAAAATATCACCCCAGACGACGGTTTGGAATGCGGCTACTCCAAACTCCTCACTTTCAAGCAATCGGGAGGTTAAATTGGCGATGCACCTTCTTGGCAACGCAGGCAAATAAACGAGGAAAATATTCCGATGGGTCTCACCTTAAAATTCTCCTTCCACCTTGCTCCAAGCTTCTCGCACGACGATGTCACAATGCAGTCCTTTGCAAATCCGCCACACCGATCACATCCTTCTTGTTCTCCAATAACCACTAAACACAACACTACGGTCACAGAGGACTAATTCTTGGGCAATCGTCAACATTTCGCGGGTGGATGAAAATTGGACGTACGCTACGAAATATTTTCTCCATTCGCGGGACACAATGTACTCTCGCGAGACGGCCAAGGAAACTGAATAGCAGCGCTTGAACGAATACTTGGCCCTCTGTCGGATTCCGGTTGGGGAGATCGGGAAAATGACGATCACAGTCGATATAATTTCTCTTTTACTAGCCTGAGATTAAGAGGTTTTGGTCGCAAATAAATGTAGAGTCAGGCTTTCTTTTCAACCTCTTTAACGTTCGTAATGTGGAAGCGATTTTAAGACCGAGGTCTGTAACGGGTTTCTATGAATGCACAACACTTATGGCCAAAAATGTTCACCAGGTCGGCAAGGCATGAGTATGAGAGCGTTCCTATCCCAATCTTTTGCACCACATTGGGGCATCCTTATGAGTCAGGTATGTTACTGATGAGAGGGAGTTTGTGGGAAAGCAGTCGATTGAAATTTTTCGAGCTCTCACGAAATCCCTTGAGGTAATAGAATGCCTTAACTTCACCCGCGGAATCGTGACGGGCCAAATATAGAAATACGTTTTGCTTTAAAGCCTTTTTTCATACTAATTTTTCTCGAAGGGAGAGGAATCAAACCCAGTTTTTAACACTTTAAAATATAAAATTTATTGCATTACAAACATCAGTTACATAGCGTTACGTTCAATTCACATCCTCGTGCATCACATTAAATACATCTTCCCCGTGATGGTCGTACTATGAGTTGCAACCGTCGAAGTCGATTCTCCTTCCCATTTCTAGGAATATAACCATGCTCACTCCTCGATCGACGTCCAGGCCTTGCTCGAAGTACCTACAAGGAAAGAAACGGTGTAATTTCTTGGTGTTTTACTGCGGTATAAGCTCAGTTAACGTCAACGTAGGCTATTCGCTCAGCAGCATACGTAGCTGAGGCATGTAGACTAGGTCCACCGTTTGCAATCGGTTTGGAATGGAATTAACTGGTTTCCAGTAACTTGTAAAATAACTTTCCAATAAGAAAATGAGCGAACTCCGGGAAAGAAGCGCATGCATACTGCACCCTGACTGCGGTATCAGGCTTTCTGAGAGTATGGGAAAGGAAACCTAATGTCAGGCCACTCATAAGGAAGGATGACCAGGAAACGAAAGATGAATTATCTGCTTAGAAGTGGATGTATGAAGACAGAGACCCAAACTGTTGTTTCTATCAAAAATGGAACATCGAACAGGAGCAGAAATTTCATTAAGGATATTTAACATAATCACTGAGAGCAATCAAACATAAAAGGATTTTACTAAATGTAACCAAAGGGAATAAAATCTACCCTGGAGTGAAATCTCCCTGAGTATTGAATCACTTCCAAATGAGAATAAGAATGAGTTTTTCTAAGTTGCAATGGAAGAGCTAGAATTATCTTCATTCTGGGTTGAGGGCCAAAATAGTGAAGATGTAATTAAATTGTTTTCCGAGCGAGGAAACCATTCAGAAGGAACGGAGACGCGATAGCAGTGCTCATAGCTGAATACAGTCTGCTGCATTGCCTTTTGCATAATCGATTCAACAAATAAAATCAAAATTGTCCCTAACACGCACCATTTTCTCCAATGGAAAAATATTAAATTAGCTTTTCACTTCATAGATTCGTATCATTTTCATCTTGCAGTATAGGTGAAATTGTCAGCTCAACATCTTATCATAGGAAAGGTAAACAAAAAACATAGTTTCAACTGCCCCTTACCTGAAAAAGGTAATCTGAATAAATACTCATGTATGTACTCAACATCCTTACATGCTGACCATTCTTCTGGCTTGCTGGCTTCCTATCCCATTGTCAACCTACTAGGTTGGATTAAAATTCTCACTCACAATCACCACTTCATCCATTGTAAATAACATTATTTGGTCACATTGGTGTCACGATTATTAGAAGGAAATGTTAAGATATACCAATGTTTCAAAACCCTCCTACCTTGGAAATGGTGAAAACATACATGTTCCATTGTGTAATCCATATCCTAACGCGATATCAATGCATTCTGCTTTTCAATATACCTTTCCAATTATCAAACTACTTAGAAGCATAAAAATGTATCCCTCAGGAATACCAGGTCATCCATCACATTTTTGGTTTCCTTTGTGTCACATCTGCTGAAAGGAAATGCAAACATAAACCAATGTTTCAGAGCCAACTTCCTTGGAAATGTTACCCATCAAAATGTTCAGATGTGTTAATAACATCCTCACACGAATACAGTTTCATCTGAGTGCAAAATTACATTTTTCATATTCGAACTACTAAATCGTCTTCAATTTAACCCTCACAAACAGTAATTTATGCATTGAAAGTTAATTATTGTCTTTGCTGTTCAATTAATGAATTCATTTCGTTTCAGGTTTTGCTGAGTGCCAAATATACCTTTTCCATACTTGAACTTCTTAATTCTCTTAAATTTAACCATCGAAAACAGCAATGCTTGCATTGCAAATTAACTATTATCTTTTCCTTGTTCAATTAATAAATTCATTCATTTCACACAATCACCAATTCTTCCATTGGAGAGCACATATTGGTTTCAATGGTGTCACATCTATTTGAAAAGGCAATTTTAACTTACACCAAGGTTTCAAAACCACCTACCTTGAACGTGTTATCCATCCAAATGTATAAACCTTTTAATAACTTCCTCGCACGATGACAGTTTCCTTTGAGTGCAAATTTTCCTTTTCCATTTTGGAAATAGTAAATAGTCTAAAATTTTGACCCTCAACAAATCCAATTCTTGCATTGCCAACCTGTTATCTCGGCTGTTCAAATTATAAATTCGTTTCATTTCCACCGTGGAGAATCATTCACAGTGTCACATCCAAACAAGAGTATCGTTAGCAATGCCCATGCCTCAAAAACCTCTTACCTTGAAAAGAAATCTACTTACATGTTGAAATGTGTAATAAACAACATCCACTTCCAAGCAAAGTGCCGACGATTCCTTGCAATCCATTGAGTGAAGTCAGTAATTCTTGTCAGCAATGAAAAGGTGTCTGCAGGAAAGAATCCTGTAATAGAAGGATGTCATTGAAAATCGAGCAAGAATCCAAAACACAAGGCTTACCTATGAATCTAATCGCTATGGAAGCTACCATAATGATTTGTAACTATTTATAGCGGTCAATCCTTCTTCCGTACTGTGCAAGAGACAAGAAATAGTGCAAACTGCATTAGGAATTAGAGAAACGAATAGCCCCCAGTATATCTATGCATGTAACCATGCTTCGGAAGAGCTGTTTATCGCAATGAATACTGGTGGAAATTCTCTCGGGAGCAATTGATCATATGAATAACCTTCGGAAAGCAGCAAAGTAGAAGCGAGCAACGGAATTAACGATTTATCTAAATTTAATTTAACATTTTAGGATTTCATCTAATTCGAACTCCCGGTAAACATTTTTCTTGATTCTGATTGGCTGAGGGAAATACCACCGCTGTCAGTGCAGACGCTGTATTCATGAATATCATGCCAAAAATATCTTGATCCAGTTACCGATAGAGTTACCTCAAAAATTCTCTCTTCTTTTACGTCGACGGCGAGTAATGGCGGTTTTCCTCAATTCTGAAGTATAAGCTATCGATACCTTATGAAAATAGTATGCCTGTGCAGTAAGACTCACGTAGTAGGAAAAAAATCATAATAAATACTAATCTTCATGAAAATTTTATCCTTTACGATGGACCGCAAGTTAATTTTGAAAAATCTAATTGCAATTTTAGATTCCCGCCGGTAACAATGGCGCCTCGAAATACCGCCACGCATTTCGCACTTTCAATGGCGGCCTCGCCGCGATCACGTCGCTCCCGCACCCAGTCACTTATTTTCCCTTTCTTCGAGTATAATCTACGCGATTGAAGACGCAATCATCCTCACGTAAACTAGAATGCTTCGACGAAGCGCCTTGACCATAAAAACGGCTTCGGAATCTCAATAAAGTTCGCGTTAAGGCGATAACATACGAGCCCATATCCACGATACAGCTGAGACAATGAAGCTTTCCTTCGATGTTGTTTACATCCGTTCTTATTTACAGCGAACAAAATATCACCCCAGACGACGGTTTGGAATGCGGCTACTCCAAACTCCTCACTTTCAAGCAATCGGGAGGTTAAATTGGCGATGCACCTTCTTGGCAACGCAGGCAAATAAACGAGGAAAATATTCCGATGGGTCTCACCTTAAAATTCTCCTTCCACCTTGCTCCAAGCTTCTCGCACGACGATGTCACAATGCAGTCCTTTGCAAATCCGCCACACCGATCACATCCTTCTTGTTCTCCAATAACCACTAAACACAACACTACGGTCACAGAGGACTAATTCTTGGGCAATCGTCAACATTTCGCGGGTGGTTGAAAATTGGACATACGCTACGAAATATTTTCTCCATTCGCGGGACACAATGTACTCTCGCGAGACGGCCAAGGAAACTGAATAGCAGCGCTTGAACGAATACTTGGCCCTCTGTCGGATTCCGGTTGGGGAGATCGGGAAAATGACGATCACAGTCGATATAATTTCTCTTTTGCTAGCCTGAGATTAAGAGGTTTTGGTCGCAAATAAATGTAGAGTCAGGCTTTCTTTTCAACCTCTTTAACGTTCGTAATGTGGAAGCGATTTTAAGACCGAGGTCTGTAACGGGTTTCTATGAATGCACAACACTTATGGCCAAAAATGTTCACCAGGTCGGCAAGGCATGAGTATGAGAGCGTTCCTATCCCAATCTTTTGCACCACATTGGGGCATCCTTATGAGTCAGGTATGTTACTGATGAGAGGGAGTTTGTGGGAAAGCAGTCGATTGAAATTTTTCGAGCTCCCACGAAATCCCTTGAGGTAATAGAATGCCTTAACTTCACCCGCGGAATCGTGACGGGCCAAATATAGAAATACGTTTTGCTTTAAAGCCTTTTTTCATACTAATTTTTCTCGAAGGGAGAGGAATCAAACCCAGTTTTTAACACTTTAAAATATAAAATTTATTGCATTACAAACATCAGTTACATAGCGTTACGTTCAATTCACATCCTCGTGCATCACATTAAATACATCTTCCCCGTGATGGTCGTACTATGAGTTGCAACCGTCGAAGTCGATTCTCCTTCCCATTTCTAGGAATATAACCATGCTCACTCCTCGATCGACGTCCAGGCCTTGCTCGAAGTACCTACAAGGAAAGAAACGGTGTAATTTCTTGGTGTTTTACTGCGGTATAAGCTCAGTTAACGTCAACGTAGGCTATTCGCTCAGCAGCATACGTAGCTGAGGCATGTAGACTAGGTCCACCGTTTGCAATCGGTTTGGAATGGAATTAACTGGTTTCCAGTAACTTGTAAAATAACTTTCCAATAAGAAAATGAGCGAACTCCGGGAAAGAAGCGCATGCATACTGCACCCTGACTGCGGTATCAGGCTTTCTGAGAGTATGGGAAAGGAAACCTAATGTCAGGCCACTCATAAGGAAGGATGACCAGGAAACGAAAGATGAATTATCTGCTAAGAAGTGGATGTTTGGAGACAGAGACCCAAACTGTTGTTTCTATCAAAAATGGAACATCGAACAGGTGCAGAAATTTCATTAAGGATATTTAACATAATCACTGAGAGCAATCAAGCATAAAAGGATTGTACTAAAGGTAACCAAAGAGAATAAAATCTACCCTGGAGTGAAATCTCCCTGAGTATGGAATCACTTCCAAATGAGAATAAGAATGAGTTTTTCTAAGTTGCAATGGAAGAGCTAGAATTATCTTCATTGTGGGTGAGTGCCAAAATAATGAAGATGTAATAAAATATTTTTCCGAGCAAGGAAACAATTCAGAAGGGATGGAGACACGATAGCAGTGCTCACAGCAGAATACCGTCTGCTGCATTGCCTTTTGCATAATCGATTCAACAAATAAAATATAAATTATTCCTAACACGCACCGTTTTCTCCAATGGAAAAATACTTAATTAGTTTTACACTTCATAGATTCGTATCATTTTCATCTTGCAGTATAGGTAGAATTGTCAGTTTAACATATTATCATAGTAAAAGGAAAACAGAAATCATAGTTTCAACTGACCCTTACCTAAAAAAGGTAATCTGAATAAATACTCATGTATGTACTCAACATCCTTACATGCTGACCATTCTTCTTGCTTGCTGGCTTCCTATCCCATTGTCAACCTACTAGGTAGATTTAAAATTCTCACTCACGATCATCTTTTCATCCATTGTAAATAACATTATTTGGTCACATTGGTGTCACGATTATTAGACGGAAATGCTAAGATATACCAATGCTTCAAAACCCTCCTACCTTGGAAGTGGTGACAACCTACTTGTTCAATTGTGTAATCCATATCCTAACGCGATATCAATGCATTCTGCTTTTCAATATACCTTTCCAATTATCAAACTACTTAGAAGCATAAAAATGTATCCCTCAGGAATACCAGGTCATCCATCACATTTTTGGTTTCCTTTGTGTCACATCTGCTGAAAGGAAATGCAAACATAAACCAATGTTTCAGAGCCAACTTCCTTGGAAATGTTACCCATCAAAATGTTCAGATGTGTTAATAACATCCTCACACGAATACAGTTTCATCTGAGTGCAAAATTACATTTTTCATATTCGAACTACTAAATCGTCTTCAATTTAACCCTCACAAACAGTAATTTATGCATTGAAAGTTAATTATTGTCTTTGCTGTTCAATTAATGAATTCATTTCGTTTCAGGTTTTGCTGAGTGCCAAATATACCTTTTCCATACTTGAACTTCTTAATTCTCTTAAATTTAACCATCGAAAACAGCAATGCTTGCATTGCAAATTAACTATTATCTTTTCCTTGTTCAATTAATAAATTCATTCATTTCACACAATCACCAATTCTTCCATTGGAGAGCACATATTGGTTTCAATGGTGTCACATCTATTTGAAAAGGCAATTTTAACTTACACCAAGGTTTCAAAACCACCTACCTTGAACGTGTTATCCATCCAAATGTATAAACCTTTTAATAACTTCCTCGCACGATGACAGTTTCCTTTGAGTGCAAATTTTCCTTTTCCATTTTGGAAATAGTAAATAGTCTAAAATTTTGACCCTCAACAAATCCAATTCTTGCATTGCCAACCTGTTATCTCGGCTGTTCAAATTATAAATTCGTTTCATTTCCACCGTGGAGAATCATTCACAGTGTCACATCCAAACAAGAGTATCGTTAGCAATGCCCATGCCTCAAAAACCTCTTACCTTGAAAAGAAATCTACTTACATGTTGAAATGTGTAATAAACAACATCCACTTCCAAGCAAAGTGCCGACGATTCCTTGCAATCCATTGAGTGAAGTCAGTAATTCTTGTCAGCAATGAAAAGGTGTCTGCAGGAAAGAATCCTGTAATAGAAGGATTCATTGAAAATCGAGCAAGAATCCAAAACACAAGGCTTACCTATGAATCTAATCGCTATGGAAGCTACCATAATGATTTGTAACTATTTATAGCGGTCAATCCTTCTTCCGTACTGTGCAAGAGACAAGAAATAGTGCAAACTGCATTAGGAATTAGAGAAACGAATAGCCCCCAGTATATCTATGCATGTAACCATGCTTCGGAAGAGCTGTTTATCGCAATGAATACTGGTGGAAATTCTCTCGGGAGCAATTGATCATATGAATAACCTTCGGAAAGCAGCAAAGTAGAAGCGAGCAACGGAATTAACGATTTATCTAAATTTAATTTAACATTTTAGGATTTCATCTAATTCGAACTCCCGGTAAACATTTTTCTTGATTCTGATTGGCTGAGGGAAATACCACCGCTGTCAGTGCAGACGCTGTATTCATGAATATCATGCCAAAAATATCTTGATCCAGTTACCGATAGAGTTACCTGAAAAATTCTCTCTTCTTTTACGTCGACGGCGAGTAATGGCGGTTTTCCTCAATTCTGAAGTATAAGCTATCGATACCTTATGAAAATAGTATGCCTGTGCAGTAAGACTCACGTAGTAGGAAAAAAATCATAATAAATACTAATCTTCATGAAAATTTTATCCTTTACGATGGACCGCAAGTTAATTTTGAAAAATCTAATTGCAATTTTAGATTCCCGCCGGTAACAATGGCGCCTCGAAATACCGCCACGCATTTCGCACTTTCAATGGCGGCCTCGCCGCGATCACGTCGCTCCCGCACCCAGTCACTTATTTTCCCTTTCTTCGAGTATAATCTACGCGATTGAAGACGCAATCATCCTCACGTAAACTAGAATGCTTCGACGAAGCGCCTTGACCATAAAAACGGCTTCGGAATCTCAATAAAGTTCGCGTTAAGGCGATAACATACGAGCCCATATCCACGATACAGCTGAGACAATGAAGCTTTCCTTCGATGTTGTTTACATCCGTTCTTATTTACAGCGAACAAAATATCACCCCAGACGACGGTTTGGAATGCGGCTACTCCAAACTCCTCACTTTCAAGCAATCGGGAGGTTAAATTGGCGATGCACCTTCTTGGCAACGCAGGCAAATAAACGAGGAAAATATTCCGATGGGTCTCACCTTAAAATTCTCCTTCCACCTTGCTCCAAGCTTCTCGCACGACGATGTCACAATGCAGTCCTTTGCAAATCCGCCACACCGATCACATCCTTCTTGTTCTCCAATAACCACTAAACACAACACTACGGTCACAGAGGACTAATTCTTGGGCAATCGTCAACATTTCGCGGGTGGTTGAAAATTGGACATACGCTACGAAATATTTTCTCCATTCGCGGGACACAATGTACTCTCGCGAGACGGCCAAGGAAACTGAATAGCAGCGCTTGAACGAATACTTGGCCCTCTGTCGGATTCCGGTTGGGGAGATCGGGAAAATGACGATCACAGTCGATCTAATTTCTCTTTTACTTGTCTGAGATTAAGAGGTTTTGGTCGCAAATAAACGTAGCGTCAGTCCTTCTTTTCAACCTCTTTAACGTTCGTAATGTGGAAGCGATTTTAAGACCGAGGTCTGTAACGGGTTTCTATGAATGCACAACACTTATGGCCAAAAATGTTCACCAGGTCGGCAAGGCATGAGTATGAGAGCGTTCCTATCCCAATCTTTTGCACCACATTGGGGCATCCTTATGAGTCAGGTATGTTACTGATGAGAGGGAGTTTGTGGGAAAGCAGTCGATTGAAATTTTTCGAGCTCCCACGAAATCCCTTGAGGTAATAGAATGCCTTAACTTCACCCGCGGAATCGTGACGGGCCAAATATAGAAATACGTTTTGCTTTAAAGCCTTTTTTCATACTAATTTTTCTCGAAGGGAGAGGAATAAAACCCAGTTTTTAACACTTTAAAATATAAAATTTATTGCATTACAAACATCATTTACATAGCGTTACGTTCAATTCACATCCTCGTGCATCACATTAAATACATCTTCCCCGTGATGGTCGTACTATGAGTTGCAACCGTCGAAGTCGATTCTCCTTCCCATTTCTAGGAATATAACCATGCTCACTCCTCGATCGACGTCCAGGCCTTGCTCGAAGTACCTACAAGGAAAGAAACGGTGTAATTTCTTGGTGTTTTACTGCGGTATTAACTTAGTTAACGTCAACGTAGGCTATTCGCTCAGCAGCATACGTAGCTGAGGCATGTAGACTAGGTCCACCGTTTGCAATCGGTTTGGAATGGAATTAACTGGTTTCCAGTAACTTGTAAAATAACTTTCCAATAAGAAAATGAGCGAACTCCGGGAAAGAAGCGCATGCATACTGCACCCTGACTGCGGTATCAGGCTTTCTGAGAGTATGGGAAAGGAAACCTAATGTCAGGCCACTCATAAGGAAGGATGACCAGGAAACGAAAGATGAATTATCTGCTTAGAAGTAGATGTATGAAGACAGAGACCCAAACTGTTGTTTCTATCAAAAATGGAACATCGAACAGGAGCAGAAATTTCATTAAGGATATTTAACATAATCACTGAGAGCAATCAAACATAAAAGGATTTTACTAAATGTAACCAAAGGGAATAAAATCTACCCTGGAGTGAAATCACCCTGAGTATTGAATCACTTCCAAATGAGAATAAGAATGAGTTTTTCTAAGTTGCAATGGAAGAGCTAGAATTATCTTCATTCTGGGTTGAGGGCCAAAATAGTGAAGATGTAATTAAATTGTTTTCCGAGCGAGGAAACCATTCAGAAGGAACGGAGACGCGATAGCAGTGCTCATAGCTGAATACAGTCTGCTGCATTGCCTTTTGCATAATCGATTCAACAAATAAAATCAAAATTGTCCTTAACACGAACCGTTTTCTCCAATGGAAATCCATTAAATTAGCTTTTCACTTCATAGATTCGCATCATTTTCAACTTGCAGTATAGGTAAAATTGTCAGCTCAACATCTTATCATAGGAAAGGTAAACAGAAAACATAGTTTCAACTGCCCCTTACCTGAAAAAGGTAATCTGAATAAATATTCATGTGTGTACTCAACATCCTTACATGCTGACCATTCTTCTTGCTTGCTGGCTTCCTATCCCATTGTCAACCTACTAGGTTGGATTAAAATTCTCACTCACAATCACCACTTCATCCATTGTAAATAACATTATTTGGTCACATTGGTGTCACGATTATTAGAAGGAAATGTTAAGATATACCAATGTTTCAAAACCCTCCTACCTTGGAAATGGTGAAAACATACATGTTCCATTGTGTAATCCATATCCTAACGCGATATCAATGCATTCTGCTTTTCAATATACCTTTCCAATTATCAAACTACTTAGAAGCATAAAAATGTATCCCTCAGGAATACCAGGTCATCCATCACATTTTTGGTTTCCTTTGTGTCACATCTGCTGAAAGGAAATGCAAACATAAACCAATGTTTCAGAGCCAACTTCCTTGGAAATGTTACCCATCAAAATGTTCAGATGTGTTAATAACATCCTCACACGAATACAGTTTCATCTGAGTGCAAAATTACATTTTTCATATTCGAACTACTAAATCGTCTTCAATTTAACCCTCACAAACAGTAATTTATGCATTGAAAGTTAATTATTGTCTTTGCTGTTCAATTAATGAATTCATTTCGTTTCAGGTTTTGCTGAGTGCCAAATATACCTTTTCCATACTTGAACTTCTTAATTCTCTTAAATTTAACCATCGAAAACAGCAATGCTTGCATTGCAAATTAACTATTATCTTTTCCTTGTTCAATTAATAAATTCATTCATTTCACACAATCACCAATTCTTCCATTGGAGAGCACATATTGGTTTCAATGGTGTCACATCTATTTGAAAAGGCAATTTTAACTTACACCAAGGTTTCAAAACCACCTACCTTGAACGTGTTATCCATCCAAATGTATAAACCTTTTAATAACTTCCTCGCACGATGACAGTTTCCTTTGAGTGCAAATTTTCCTTTTCCATTTTGGAAATAGTAAATAGTCTAAAATTTTGACCCTCAACAAATCCAATTCTTGCATTGCCAACCTGTTATCTCGGCTGTTCAAATTATAAATTCGTTTCATTTCCACCGTGGAGAATCATTCACAGTGTCTCATCCAAACAAGAGTATCGTTGGCAATTTCAATGCCTCAAAAACCTCTTACCTTGAAAAGAAATCTACTTACATATTGAAAAGTGTAATAAATAACATCCACTTCCATGCAAAGTGCCAACGACTCCTTGCAATCCATTGAGTGAAGTCAGTAATTCTTGTCAGCAATGGAAAGGTGTCGGTTGGAAAGAATCCTGTAACAGAAGGATGTCATTGAAAATCGAGCAAGAATCCAAAACACAAGGCTTACCTATGAATCTAATCGCTATGGAAGCTACCATAATGATTTGTAACTATTTATAGCGGTCAATCCTTCTTCCGTACTGTGCAAGAGACAAGAAATAGTGCAAACTGCATTAGGAATTAGAGAAACGAATAGCCCCCAGTATATCTATGCATGTAACCATGCTTCGGAAGAGCTGTTTATCGCAATGAATACTAGTGGAAATTCTATCGGGAGCAATTGTTCATATGAATAACCTTCGGAAAGCAGCAAAGTAGAAGCGAGCAACGGAATTAACGATTTATCTAAATTTAATTTAACATTTTAGAATTTCATCTAATTCGAACTCCCGGTAAACATTTTTCTTGATTCTGATTGGCTGAGGGAAATACCACCGCTGTCAGTGCAGGCGCTGTATTCATGAATACCATGCCAAAAATATCTTGATCCAGTTACCGATCGAGTAACCACAAAAATTCTCTCTTCTTTTACGTCGACGGCGAGTAATGGCGGTTTTCCTCAATTCTGAAGTATAAGCTATCGATACATTATGAAAATAGTATGCCTGTGCAGTAAGACTCACGTAGTAGGAAAAAAATCATAATAAATACTAATCTTCATGAAAATTTTATCCTTTACGATGGACCGCAAGTTAGTTTTGAAAAATCTAATTGCAATTTTAGATTCCCGCCGGTAACAATGGCGCCTCGAAATACCGCCATGCAAATTGCACTTTCCATGGCGGCCTCGCCGCGTTCACGTCGCTCCCACACCCAGTCAATTATTTTCCCTTTCTTTTGAGTTTAATCAACGCGATTGAAGACGCGATCATCCTCACGTAAACTATGATGCTTCGACGAAGCGCCTTGACCATACAAACGGCTTCGGAATCTTAATAAAGTTTGCGTTAAGGCGATAACATACGAGCCCTTATCCACGATACAGCTGAGACAATGAAGCTTTCCTTCGATGTTGTTTACATCCGTTCTTATATACAGCGAACAAAATATCACCCCAGACGACGGTTTGGAATGCGGCTACTCCAAACTCCTCACTTTCAAGCAATCGGGAGGTTAAATTGGCGATGCACCTTCTTGGCAACGCAGGCAAATAAACGAGGAAAATATTCCGATGGGTCTCACCTTAAAATTCTCCTTCCACCTTGCTCCAAGCTTCTCGCCCTACTCGCTCGACGATGTCACAATGCAGTCCTTTGCAAATCCGCCACACCGATCACATCCTTCTTGTTCTCCAATAACCACTAAACACAACACTACGGTCACAGACGCCTAATTCATGGGCAATCGTCAACATTCCGCGGGTGGATGAGAATTGGACGTACGCTGCGAAATATTTTCTCCATTCGCGGGACACAATGTACTCTCGCGAGACGGTCAAGGCAACTGAATAGCAGCGCTTGAACGAATACTCGGCCCTCTGTCGGATCCCCGTTGGGGAGATCGGGAAAATGACGATCACAGTCGATCTAATTTCTCTTTTACTTGTCTGAGATTAAGAGGTTTTGGTCGCAAATAAATGTAGAGTCAGGCTTTCTTTTCAACCTCTTTAACGTTCGTAATGTGGAAGCAATTTTAAGGCCGAGGTCTGGAACGGGTTTCTTTGAATGCACAACACTTAAAACTGCATTTCCTTCTGCATGATCGATTCAACAAATAAAATCCAAATTATCCCCAACACGCACCGTTTTCTCCATAGATTCGTATCATTTTCATCTTGCAGTATAGGTAAAATTGTCAACTTAGCATCTTATCATAGTAAAGGTAAACAGAAAACATTTTTTGAAGCCTTTTTCAAAGTATTATTGGAAAATTTTACTAATCACGGAAATTTGTCTCTTGAGTGTCTTATTTATCTAATTATAATATCTTTCGAAGCCCACTAAATCTCACCTAGGGAAAAATTGAAACTAGTCCCTACCTAGCATGGGTTCGTTTCTAGGAGGCCCTAAATATCGACTTTCCCCCTGGAGAATGCATCGGCCGTTTTTAAATAATTTTTAATAAAACTTCTTAGTAAGGTAGAAAGATAAGATTTCATATAGCTATTGCTATTTTATATATTTTAGAAAATGCTATTGTTGACGTCCAATCGGTCATGGGTTCGATGCCAGGAGATGACATACTTTCAGATCTTGAAAAATGATATTTCTCTTTTTATGATGCATAGATTCTTCAAATTTTCATACTTATAGACACGTGTATTATGTATTTCGAAAAAATCAACACTCAGCTATGTGTCAAGACTTCGATTCCAGGGCGTCCCATAATCTCGATTTTTCTCATAAGGTATACATTGGCCATATTTCCGAATGCTTTTTTTTTCCAACCCGCGCAGAGGTTCAAAATTTTACGCAGCTATGAAAGGGACCATTCTCATATAAAAGCATCTCTAAGATTGTCGTAAATGGACGTTGGTTCGATTCTAGGGGGGTTTACTATAACTTCATAAGAAATGCATAGGGAATGAATGACTAATTTTGAGGTACTTCTTTAAGGTATTTCGTAGGATGGCCTTGGTTCGATGCCAGGGCGATAATAATACTGCCATAAGATAAGCATATGAAATCTAAGTCAATGCAAGGTACGCTGCGAAAATGTCCTTTAGTTAGCATGAATTATCCGAATAAAGTCTTTCGTAAAAACTAACATTTTATTAAAAGATATATTTTTCGATTCCTTATATATATATATATATTATAAATTCGAGGAATTGGGTATAAGATGAGCATGGTATTATGTAAATTTTTCATGGTTAATATAATGGAAATTTTTTTCTGAAAATTTTCGTTATATATTGAAACGATGATCTTATTGCGTTATCTGTTTAATCTTTTTGTGTTCAGTTTGATATTTAACGAGAAAAACCATACACAATAATGTGTATGGAAGCTTGTGGTAGTCTTTATCAAAGAGGAAATATTATTCTCATGTTCATTAGTAAAGGGCATTGCTTAGTGTGATTGTACGTTGCATCATGTTTTACCAGGTAAGTAATTATGTATTTACCAATAGACGCTCAAATGAAATAACACCAAGGTTCAAGTATGTATTTTATTTATAAAGAACAACTGCGTGCCTTGACTGTACAAAAATATTTATGTAGAATACAAAATAGCCATTGTAGCAAACACTCATTCGATACAACTCACTCCTCATTGCTGTCCCAACCTTGAGATACACAAAGACCATTCTCAAACCACTCACGCATCCTCACATACAATGTTTATATACAACACACGTATTAGATATCTCAGACTTTAAAGGTTAACGAATTCTGCGAGGAATGCATGTCAAATGCTCTCTTTCAACAAATACAATACAGAAAAACATGATTAATATTACAAAAGTGAAAATGATCTTGAAACTTTAAACACACGCAAGAATAACGAGGAACAATTGATGCAATTTAAACAGTTCAAAATGAATAATGTTTACTCGCTATTTACAATCTCTCTTGTTTATGTGTACAAAGCAACAAAATACAAGATAGATTCGTGAAATTTTCTAATTAAACTTAAACATCAAATTCTATTTACCTGAAGTTCGAATATAAGTGTTTATCAGTTTTATATATTAGAAGAAGTATTTTAAGCCCAATACTTGTTTCAGCATACTTTCATGAAATACAAACAATTAATTTGACACCTTTGAGGTAATACATTAATCCTTTTCGTAAAATAATAGTTTTTGATACGAAATCAATTAAAATTAATTCTAAAAGAATATTTTTAATAGTCAGTCACGAATGGATAAATAGGATAAAGATGAATCAAAGTTTGAGTACGAGATATTATTCAGATAAATTCTTCACTAAAATAATTTGGATAACTTGCTCAGCTGGGTGAGATTTGATTAAATCACATAATTTTGGGAATTAAATATGCCCTCATTAACAGAGAGGAAGACTATAGACATTGATATAAAAAAAATCCGCTGGACGTAATATTGGATATAAAAGTTGATGCAACACTAAATAATGCATCGAACCACATAAATTATTACAAGATAATATATACATGTGAAGGTCCAGCGATAATATTCAAGGGAAGGTACAATAATATCATTTAAGAAGTATATTTGAACGTATTGACGATAATTGAATACTTACAGCGCCACGCGGTGGCATTTTATACAAAATAATTCTCAACTAACTCCTCTTGAGCATATAAGAGAATAACGAGGAGTGATATACAAAATAAGGAGGAAGGGGGACACTGTTGAGGAACAGGAGGGACAGAATACAAGGCGATTCGGTTTTCCTAAACTTTTCAAACGAAGGAAAAAGTCCATTTGGGTCTCACTTTCTATATGTATACGTGGAATCATTCGGAAAATCACAAAAAGGTGGCATAAGATATATATACATTCAATCACGACGGGTGCAATAATTTTTAAGATACATTGTCTCTATACCAAAAAGTGCTCATAAATTATTTTTAATTGATTTTAGGGATAAACTACTTGATTTTGCGGTTAAAAAGTGACCAATACCACCAACCATTGATTATGCATTGCCCAGGACCAATCCTATATCATTATACGGCTAGATGTTGCAGAGTGAGTGATACATCGGTCCCTAAAGTTTTCGTTTGAACTCTATCCAGTATCAGCGGATATTTTAACTCTTAAATACGAGGAGAGATGATAATGTGTTTGAAGATGATTCAGAATAATAATTTTGAAAGAAAATAATACAGAAGTAATGGCAACGATATCCATACAGCTGTCTCAGAAAAACTTGCAAAATTTAGAAAATGATAAAGCATATTTGTCTCATTTAACGATAATTTTCCCTCAAAAATACTTTCTAATCACTCAATCAAAGTTCAACTTACAGAATGCTTACTTGTGCAGTATCGTGAAATTGCACAAACAAACCGTACTTGCAATAAAATTTAGAAAGTACCAAAAAGACTAATAGCTTTATTCTAACGCATAATGATGAATATATCGATTAAACTAAATATTTTCAAAATTCAGGTGCATCATTAGAGATTCAACTTCAACTCCTGCGTCTGTATCACCCACTCGGACAACCATCCGTACCGCAACAAGACTTTAAAACGTTAGAAAAAGTAGAACAGCGTCTGCCTCCACACCAGACGCTTTCTTGTGACAATCGCGATCAGTACTTCGCCTTGGGTATAGTGGCGTGTCTCTTGACTTTTCTCTTCTCTGCGGAAGGTTCATCGGGTTCACCATCCGACTTCCGCCTACTCACGCCTTTGCGCCTCGCGATCGCTGCAGCCTTGTGGGCTCTGCTTTCCGAATACGCCCTTCTTCTGCTGCGCTTCTGTCCACGGCCCCCTCCCTCCTCGCACCGTCATAGTTTCTCCCCGCTCAAACTCACTACATTGTAATAACAGTGGTCGGGGAATCTTTCCAACTCTATATAGTCCGTTTCTGTAAGCAGTAGGCCTTCCAGGAGAGTCACCAACTCCCCGAAAGTGGGCCTTTCCTTGGGATCCTTGTCCCAGCAGTAGTACATGACGTTGAAGAGCTCCCTCCTGCAGTGCTCGGGTTTCTCCAGTCTCAACCCGTCTCTGACCTTGCGCATGACGTCAGAGGCGGCGAGGCCCGGGTAAGGGGTGGATCCCAAAGTGACGACTTCCCAAGCGAATACTCCGAAACTCCACACGTCCGATTTGGTGGTGAAGATGTTGTCGTACAAAGACTCGGGTGCCATCCACCGAATGGGGAGGCGACCTTCGGACTTGCGTTCGTAGACGTGGTTGGCTGCGACGTCGCGGGCGAAGCCGAAATCGGCTACTTTGCAGATTCTGTTGGAGGACACGAGGACGTTCCTTGCTGCCAGGTCACGGTGGATGATCTGGAAAAGTAAAACAGTGCGTTAGAAAGGGTTGAGAATGAAATATGGGGGCGTGGATAGTAGTTTTGATCATTATTGAGATAAACTATGATAGCTATAATGTACTAAGTACACGAATGGACAACAACTTAACGGAAGTGTGAAGTTTTAACCAATCTAATACACAAGGAATCTATTTAAGATTCAAAACAAATTTACTCAAAAAATTAAGGCTTAAACTTGTTAATAATGGAACGATAACGATCCATAATATCTTATTTAATATTCGAATTTTCTCAAAAGTGATGGAATTTTACTAAGCAGTACACTCAAAATATCGGAGATGATGATTTGAAAATTTAGAATATAATTATTCATGTTCAAATATAGTTCAGTTTCTTCTATCTCTTTTGTATATTCCTTGCCTGAACAGTGTCACTCATTTAAGCCCTAAATCTAGAATTCCGAAGAAAAAGTAGCGAATCACTAAAACCGTGAATATTATAAAATCATAGCGCTCAGGTGAATGTATATTAATTATGTACATAAAAGGAATTCAATCTCCTATTGCAATTTCATCCCTTTTATATTTTTATCGTAATTGAGAGTTCAAGTATCATCTCAATGAAGGCTTGGTCTCTTATAATGTTAAGTATAATTAGAGTAATCCTATCTTCATAACATCAAAGAATATTTATGAAAAGAATGTATAAAATATGCTACTTAATTAAAGGCAAATACAATGTATATTCCTATATCTTCTAAAATTATAGGAATTAAAATTATCGGTGATTAACGTGGTATTTATATAAAAGTATGAAAAAATAATTCATAAACCAAAGAATTATACAAGTCAGATTCATTGAATAAATAAATATATCCATATAAATAGTCAGAAGGTATTTTAGTTCCTTTCGTAAATAGCATTCAATCATCTGACGGATTAAATGGGAGCTTGAATCAATCGCTCCTTGAGTATGATTACATCCAACGGTCTAATAGTTACGACCTGAGTTTAGGTCAGTTTGGGTTGAAGTCGCTGTCGCCTATGATTACTGATTCAGCCCCTTGAGGACGAACGGGAATTCCCCGAGGTTATTAGCCTTCCAATCACCAAGTGCACCATCCCAACTGTAGATTGCGGTCTCAGGAATTGATAACTAATTCCTTAAAGGTCAACACATATGAGTAGAGATGAAACGTTTGGAATTTGAGTTTTCAATTTTTAGAATTTCATGGCAGTGTTTCATAAGAATTTCAATGGCTCTTTATTTCACGTAATATTGATGGTCATTACGATTGATACGAAAAGAGGTAGTTGAATATTACAAATGATATCTTATTTATCTTAATTTATTTGTTTTTTTCATCGATGTGAAAATAACATATTTATATTTGCCTTTTTAATCCTCTTTGAAAGGGTATATAGACCTTTGAAGCCTGGTAAAATGGTACAATAATTTTATATCGTGCAAAATTATAAAATGTCTTTTTGAAAAGAGTGGACGCTTCTTTGGAAAGAGTAAACACGTTACAAATAATATTCACGTCAAACAATACAAAATTTATTTTCAGAACTTGCCAAAAATTTTTCTTCAAAATACTGTTTATTGAATAGGAAGGAATTACCTATGAAAAGAATGAAATTCGAATTTTATTAAAACTTTTGACGTCCAACTATAAAATCAGAACGCTGAGATCTATTTTCTTTTGTAAAGCAATGCCTTTCTAGTTTTGAATGCAGCCATTAAAAGTTCTGTGGATTCAAAGCATATTTGCTCTCGAATTTTTCCTTTCTTCTACAATTTGCCATGGATGCTTTTTAGTTAAATGCATCCAAAACTCATTGCGAATACATGCGAATATGTAGCATCACCGAACGAAAATGTTCCTAGCGTAATTGCCAAATGGCATGCACGAGGGAAGTTTCAACATGAAACAAACGATTTCGAAAACATTTCCAGGAATTTTCAGTCCCGGAATTTTTTGCTACGCGTATCACAGCATAACCTTTCAGAGATGTTCGCTACGGATCCAGTTAATTAATCCACCTGTTTACCAAACGATGCAGCTTTATTAAGTCCGAACTCGCTTTACAAAGTTCGATTCAATTTCCCGTACATCGTTTTAATGCAAGAATTATCTCCCATTGGGAATAGATCATCCTAACGAGCCAGTTCATGTTGTGCCTTCTCAGCTTCTTTAATCAAAAGCATTCTCGTTTTCTTTTTGAACGTTTTGTTTGCCATTTGGAGAGCAGCAATCTTTTGTTCCCTCGAATGCAGTTCGCGTGAATGAATGGAGTGTTTTCGACCCGTCACCCGCTGTGATTCATGGTTCCACCGGGAACGGAATTTAGGTGGCGATTGTAGTCCGTAAATCTCGCGGTGAGGGAGCCACTCGCGACATCTGAAATCAGCAATTGCATTCTCACTAACGGAACAGGATATCCCGCCGATTGTTGATTAAGAGAAAATCCATTTTCCTCCCGATGCGGTCATTTCGATGAAAACAAATTAAAAAGGGAAAAAACGTGTTGGTTGGGTGAAATACGGTGTACATCCTGCAGAAGAGAAGCGTATTTCTACAGAAATAAATCACTCCGCAAGAAAAGTGCAGCTCAGGAAATGAGGCGTCAAAGGATGCTATTTCGTCATTTGTTTTATGCACTACTATCGTTCTCTCTCAGATCTTTATTCTGTGTATTTCCAAACATTCTAAGCAATAAATATTATAAATTATAGTGACTTCAAACAGTTAACTTACATCCGACATAACTCAAAGAGAAACCGAAGCTCCAATACCCAAGGAGACGATAATTATCTTACGTTTCGAATAAATTCGAATGAAACATAATTTAAATACAGTAAGCCTATGAATGACAGGGATAATTAAAGAATAATTTACGTCGATATTGAATTGTATTTACAAGACAAAAGGGAAGATTTATGCTTTCAATTTTTGAGCAACCCGCAATACACAATAGTAATTCCGGTTGCATAACTTAAGGGTTCCCGTATCCTCTGAAATTCGTTGTTTATCCTTTATCGGCAAATTTTGTTCGTCCCTTCGTGGCGAATTAAAAATTTCTTTTCGATGTACTTCTTTCTCTATAAATCATACTATCTTGAAATATATGATTACGTTGAAAATATTTAGTATGAAAGGAAGAAAAAATACTGGAAACAGACAAATTCCCGCTAAATTTTTCGCTCATAGAAACTAACGTATTGGTATGGATTTTAAAGAGTAAGTATGATAACTAGAAATATGATGTATGAATAACAATGTATAAAAATTCAAATTATCTTAGGTAAATTATACAATAAACTGCAAGGAGTAATTATTTATTTTCAATTTTTTTAGACATTACCTTTAGATTGTTTACGTACGTTTTAATTAACAATTAATTCCGTTCTGCTAGTGATAACGGGAATAACATTTCACGGCAATCGATCCAAATAAGTATCTGATAAAGATTTCATGTTGTTTAACGTCAAACCTAAAAGCATAATTGAGCCTTAAGAAAAATTCAACTGCTGAAAGATGGTATTTTGGTGGAAACTAAAGATACTAAAATTTTTTCAATCACATAGTTACTATAAATGAAAAATATAATGTTTTTACAAACAATTATTTTAAAACCTTACTATAACTGAAAAATTCTATGCAGCTTAAAGATCACCTACGATTACTTTACTCAAACGTTTCCTATCCTCTTTAGTTTTGTGGCTGTCATTGGTTTCCACACAATTTATTAAGGTTGTGGTATTCTGATGTAAGTGGTACAATATTAATTTGCCTTATTATTTTTCTCTTGTTTTACATATCTTTCGAGAGATAGACTCACATTTCTCCTCTCCAACTTTAGACACGATTCTTCCACACATAACATAACTTGTCTAGAAATTTTGGGTTCGGAGAGAGCACAACTTTGTTGGCAGATCTAATTAACGGACGAGTAAACTTCACTTTTGATTGATCGCGTCAGCTCCTGTAAGACGTTCAATTTCAAACCGATTCGAAGAGCGCATTCGAAACTGAAAGCTGCGATATTACTCTGAGGTTACAGTGGTTGCGATTTTGACTGTTATTGCAAATGAGGGATTCAAATCTTGGAATTCAACTGAAATGACAAGTTCTCTTTGAAATTAGATCGTATCTTGCAAGCTCATGATTCTAGTGTATTCTATTATATTATTAAGTACTTCCTATTGTGTGACTAGCACAAGTATATATTAACATTTCAATAAAAGTATTATATATTGAGCGCACATTAGAAATAAAGCAAATTTGAGATCTAGTAATCTATAATGTGTTCTAAAGCAACGAAATGGTAAAATCAAGCAGTTAAATACTTAGAGACTATCATATTATGTTAATAGGTTAAATCAGACTATTTTATATAAGATATCATAATAAATACGGATAACATTCACCGATATGATATAACGGTGAAAGAAGCTGAATTGCTTTGAAATAAACTTAGGTACACTTGCAATAAAGATAGGAATAGAGTTAATGTAGAAGCAATACTGAAGTAGTATTTTTTTGGATAAAATTTAAACATATCCTACTAAAAATGTGTTGTTTATTTTTTTCAAGTAATTATAATTATATACTGATTCTTCAACATATGTTTTAATTATTTCTAGAGAATATTTTTAACAATACTTAGAGAACATTTAGGATTTAACCATGTTCTATTCTTTTTAACTAAAATTCTAGTGCTTATCTGAAAGTACTCATGAAATCGTGCTTAAAGTCATGAAACCTGAATTAGCTAAAAAAAACATGAAAAATTTCCAGTAATTAAATGCAGTAGTTGCTTCCTTATATATAAAATATCTCTACAAGAATACTTTACAAGAAATATTTCATCAAATACATTTTTGACACAAAAATAATATTTTTTCTGAGTAAGCCTTCGAGTATTCCAGAAAAAAGAAAGACACCACTGGAATACCCATCCTCTCTGCTTTAAATCTGAATATAAAAAAGTCCGAATTTTCCAGTCTAATGCACAAGCTTTGAGGCAAGCTTTAATGCTGTGAAAAATCATGAATTAATAATTCCGAATAAAAAATCAGAGATTCTTTAAACCCCAGCGTAATGGATTCCGGGAACCTTTAATTATAAGAGTTCATCTCGAACCCAATTAAGATAAAATCTTTACTATCCCAACGCAATAATCTCCAACCTCATCCCAAAGACCTAAAATAGAATTCCATTGCCCGAAGGCTTCCTCCACTCTTCCTCGATATATTAATACATAGGATATCTGTAAAAGATGCATTAAATGAATAGAAACCTAACTTTGACATTCAACAACAATAGTTGCTATATTAAAAGCCGAAGGTAAATTTTGAAACTGCTCAAAATTTTTGGTAACTATTGTACTGCATTGTTTGTTTGAAATAATTCCAATTCCATTACAGAAACACTCTCGCGCATATCTCTCAAAGTGGTGACAGATAAAGCCTTTTCAGCTTCTGCTGTATATGCGCAATAAAGAAATTTAAGTCATTCACGTTTCCCACAAAACAGGAGCGAAATCATAAAAAGCGTGCCAATACAATTTGCCAAATTCGTATCCCAAACAGCAGAAAAGGATAATCCGCCTGCATCCATTCTTTCTCGAGCATCCACCACCTTAATGGGATGTGCGCTACATCAAAGAGAGACCTTTCCCCTTTGAAACTTCTTGAATCAAACCGTCCTCTTTCGAAGAACCACGAATTCGGTAACCGACTCGGGAGATGAAATTTCCACACAAATATGACGCTTTTTGCATTTTTTTCAAGGCTGTTCTTTCGCCGCGAATTGTCCAACAATCGACGGATATTCTTTCGTTGAAAGACGCTCCGTAACTAAGCAACAGTCGAAAATGACCTCTGCACCGTCTTTTTCAGCTCTAAGAGAAATACTGTGTGTGTTTACTCCATCAAAGATGACAGCCTTTGAATAAAAAGGTTAAGGGGGCAATAGTCCTTTACCGAGGCTTCTTTGGAGAAGATATTATTCCCGAATAATAACTCAGACGGAATTCTGGGAAAAATATCTGCTCGGGACCTTTGAAGTTCGTAAAAGCCGGAGGGAAGAGTAGTAAATTGAATCTTGAGATGCAATAACGTAAATGCAATATTGAAAATTTTGACAAAAACAGAAAAATTAGCGATCTTTTTCGTGAGCAGTTACGGAAGAAAACTCAACAATAAAGCTTTTAAATTTAATGATCAACACCGGTTTATATCCATCAGAACTTTAATCCGAGTATCTTTTCTGCTCGTCTCTTCATTTCTGCCAATGAGTATGATCTTCAACATTTAGGGTTTTCCGCGCAATCATCAGCAAAAAATTAATTCATCCATCGCTCCACTCTATAATTGACCGGCCAAACTTGTCCGCTGCAGATAATCGAATGTTCCGATGAAAATATAACGAATTTGCTGCGGTCCGCCAACTCGAAAAATGACTTACCCCACGAGACGAGAGGTACTGCATCCCTCTTGCCACTTGATACACAAACGATGTTAAGTCCCTTGAAGTTAGCGTCTCGCTCTTGCCATGCAGGTTGCCATAGGAACGCTCTGCCCTTGTGCTTCTGAGGTAGCTTTGTAATTTGCCTCCTGCCATATACTCCATGATGACGAAGATGGGATCTGCAAAAATTGGAAGTGTCATTAAAAAGCTAAATTGGAATGAAATTTCTACCCACACAGAGTTGATGGTGGTTTCCTGAGAAGCTAAGCTATTAATAATTTTCGAGAATAGAATTAAACCAATTAGAGACTTATTACAAATATGAAAAGGTGCTTAGCCTAAAATTCTCTTTCACCCAAAAGAAAATAATCGCACAAGTGTTCTATTAAAGGCCATTTTATTCCCATTGCTGCATTTAGTGCTTGTTTGTTTTCATCCCATTAAAAGCCTAAAATTAGGATGGTCTAAATTCTTTGGTATACAATTTACGTTAAGGAATTCTTCGTAAGTATTTTAGGTGCTTGTTATAAAGAATAATTCGAATAACTTTGGTTTGTATAATTTGGAAAATATGCTTTTGTAAATTGAAAGAAGAAAAATGTTAGAAATTCTTGGAAACAGTATTATTCAAACATGATTAGAAACAATATCAGAAAATGATCCAATTCTTTCATGTCATTCTTATTAACTATTTTTCTTTCTCATAATATTGCTCTGTATTATTACAAAGAGAGTTTAAGAAATTGCCCGAAAAGTTTCAACGAAACTCAGAAAGAAAGAATAATATTATAGCGAGAGTAAATCTATTTATTAATATATAGCGCCTGACTTTAAACTCCCTCATTAAAATCAGAATAAGGAGTTCCACATAAAAATAAGCTACAATATTACATCGTTTGTATCATTATTTAAATAACTTAATTTTATGGTCTAATCAGAATTTTATTATGTATGAAAGCATAAAATTTACCAGAACAATACAGCTATCATCACCTTTCTTACAGAAGATAACGCAAATTAATTTATTCTTCATTTACTTTTTGAATTTGAATAAAATTGAAAATTTTTATTGGTTTATTCATTGCGCTGAATTCTCAGGAATAAATACCAAATTTATAAGAAAAGAAACTTTTTTCATCAACCGGTAGATGTTCTGATGGACTTAATTTTCTAAGAATAACGCCCTCAACTGCTGTTGGAGACAGCAATCGTCAGGCAATACTCAATTCACCTGATAATTACCCTTTTGTCTGTATTTATTGAGCATCGCCGTAGGATAAATGAAGGTTAAATTAGTACCTTTGTCTGTGCAGCATCCCACCAGCCGCACCACGTTCGGATGTGGATCGAGCATCTTCATGATGTGCAGCTCTTGAAGGAGATCTTGACGCTCCTTTTCTCCAGAATTTTCCTTAAGAGTCTTCACGGCAACCACAGTGCTGCCCTCTCGACCTATATCGACCACAAAATCGTCTGTCAACTCATCAAAACTTTCCAACCACAAAACGTAGTTGGTTTCGATTCCCCATAATATTAGCATTGCTGATCATAGACTTGATATAACTTTTTATATATCTATAGCCTGCTGCGGCTTTAAATTTACTCAAAAGTTTAAATATATTTACAGTTTTAATAATTATATATCCTTGAATAAATTGATGATTTCAATTCAGCATTTAAATAAGGATATCCTTGAGTACTGATAATTAATTAGAAATTACTGATTATTATTATTTATTATTAAAATTAATAATTTTAATCGGTCACATATGGAAGATCAATCTATGTTTAATTACGCATAAAGTACAAAGTGCAAAAACCCTACAAAAAACAGTCAAAATTGACGGGAATATAATTTCTAAACCTTTCAATCTTCAAAGTCCTTTTTTGTAAAGGTTTAGTTGTTTGATGTTCATAAGCTGATCAACTATTTTACATTAGCCTAAAAGACTATTATTTAGGCCAGATTATGGTAAATGTGTTTGTTTACAGTTAAATAATTAAAGGGCTAATGGCTAACCGAGAAAAAGTTTGGGTGATTAAACAGTATATTTAGAAGCAACTAGGATGATTTGAATTTAATTCTTTTCTTACTAAAGGATATATGAGGTATTTAGCTACCTTCTATTAAAGTCGATTATACGTCCCATTTGAAATTTTGAATAATAATCAGGGAAATTTGTGCAATTAATTAACGAATATCATAATTAAAATCGTAATCATCAGATTAAATGGCATATATTTTAATAAATAGATGTTTCCCTCAAAACTTTAACTAAGAGAATTCTAACATAGAGAAGCGGTGTTATTATTTCATCTAAAATTAATAGTTTGAAATAAATGTAAACGATGCATCAAAATTAACGAACAAGAGAATTGTAAAAACTTTTTGATAATTACCTAAAATTGTTATGTAACATTATAGCAAAAATTTAATTGAATAATTGCGACGTAAATTTTTTATTTATGTGATACAAAAATGATAATATTAAAAAATAATTATAAATTTTGTTACGGCTTATAGACGACCAAAATTTTTATAGTTTTGGTAAGTTTTACATCAGTATATTAAATGTTACGAGTTGTATTTTTTATCAGTAATACTTTCCAAAACAAATGTAATACTATCCGCAGCAGTTCCATAAAAAACTCACTCTCCAAGAGCTAATTTTAGTGCTTTACTCATTTTTCAATCAGGAGACGGAATGGAGTCAAGACCCACTGGTTTTATGTTAGAACCACCCTCTCGAGTGACCGTGAAAATCGTATTCTTTTTATATTTCCTTCAACCTTGATTTCTCAAGTACCCTTCCGTAAAACTCATAAGCAAAAACGGTTAAATTTAACAGCCGGAAAAATCACAACTCAAATCTTTTCTTGAAGCAGTGGAGCAACTCCGTAAAACTCGCTTCCACTGTGATTTTATATCCGAGAAGGAAAAAATCAGACGGCGCTATATAACACGCCTCTTCCAGAGCTACTTGTACACCGAATTCGGCCCTTTTTCTGGATAACTCACCGTCGATATCCTGTGCTTCACAGCGCCACACCTGTCCGAAACACCCTTCTCCGAGGATGTTGAAAACCCTGAGGCGGTGACGGGGGAATTCCCATGGATCGCCCCTTGTCTGCGCCCCTTCCCCACCGTTGCCCATTTGGGATCCTAGAATGCCTCCACTTCTCCCATTCATGTGCGGACCGCCGTTGCCCGTCTGTTGACGAAACAAAACTTCGATAAATCGAGAGAAATCCTAGAACTTGACCGGAATACCCAAGTCTCACGAAATCCACGACAAAAATCACCGAAGCATACGAAAAAAGGCTGGAAAATATCTTCCGAATTGCGTGATACGGAATTGCGACAATGGACCCGATGTCTTTCACGTCAGGTGGAAAATGATAGTACGTAGGAAGCTGTCCCTTAGTAACGAAAAAAGTGTTCGTTGGAGTGGAAAGCTTTGCTGTCACTTCGAGAGATATCTTTTTCTGGTTCCAAATCTGGCCCTCTTCAGAAAATTTGGTCGGATTACCAATTTTCCAGAAGGATTCCAATTGAGGTTCCCTCTAACATATGAGGTTCATAATCAAACCGCGCAGCTTTGAGATATGAACCCTGGGTATCGTGTATACATTTCGAATATTCACTCGTTCGTGTGGGTAAACAACATTTTCCGCCAGTTAAATAAGGAAGTAGGAGTGCTTGAGTGGGTGTGTAATTGGAGTCATAAGTATAATATAGGATGAATTTGGGCTTATTTTTATCGAATTTAGTGATATCTTTTATTGATGTCCCTCATCCAGTGTTATTTTCGCATGAAATCTAATGAATGGAAGGAAAGTTAGTCACAATATCATTTTTAACTTTATCGTCATCAGGAATATATTCTATAGCAATAGTTTTACTAAAGACGAAAATACAAGTATTGATTATGGATTAGAATTTCAGCAAATAACTTCTTACTTCTTAATGAAGAATTGTTAAAATATTTCATTCATATAAAATGATAGATACACAATTGTAAAAGAAAGTATATATTTTGAAAAAAATCTGAATTAGATATTATAAAAGGATCTTTTTACGGTATAAACATTTATATCTACTAATTCTGAATAAAATTGGATCTTTTTGCTTATTCATTCGTTCAGTAAACATACACTTTGTATGAACTCAATTTACGATGATAAATCTACCAATTTAAGCAAAGGAAGATTCGAAATGAAAGAGTCATAGTTTAGAATTCTCTTCATCATTTACTGAGAATATTTTATATTTCCCTTTACTTATAACGAGGAGCCTCAAAAAAGCCTCTCATGCTTGGATAAGGACGACGAATGATGCGTTATGGAGCAAAGTTGTGAAATAACAAGGTGATAACAAGTTTACTCGGTGCCATGAAAGCTTCAGTGTTGTATGTAGGTCATCGGATATCGAAAATATTCTTTTAAATTCCAATCGATGCGATTGACATTGAAAACATCGACTCCTTTTAAATATAAAAACTGCTGAAAATAAAATATATACGTGTTCATTCTTTAACAATTATTATACATATTCATCCATTCAATAGTAGTAATAATTTTTATTACAGTATTTGATTTCATTATTTATATATAATTTATAAATTATTTTATAATTACGAATTAAAGATATATTATCATTGAAATAGTAAATATATCAATTTTCTTTAAACTTTAAAAGAATTATAGACTTGTAATAGTTTTTAATAAAAAAAGAGCATGAATTGACATATAATTCCTGTAAGAATGTATATGCATCAATCACGACAAAAGATACCCTTCATTTATTCCAAATATGACGCCCACAAAATCTGACAGCAGGTCAAATCACGTAGATCCCCCAAAGAACGTAAGTCTACTGTATAGAAAAAGATTACTCCCGGAATCCAACCCCAAAATATAGGTCTTCGGTCTCACACTTTGAGGAAATCCCTTTGAAGCCCTGAATGGAAACTCACCTCAGCGTCCCATGACTCGTATCTGTTGCTAAGGGCTCTGGCAGCCCTCCAGTGCTGGATGGAGTTGGCGTTGTGAGAGTCTGTGGTGGAAAGAGGGACGGATGTGGCTGCGGACGAGGAGGCGCTGGTCCTCAAACCCACGGATAGGGCGCCGATCGATCCTGCGGGCTCCTTGCTCTGCGTGGGCAATACAATTCAGTAAGTGCTAATACGCGACCACACAAAGGCTATTGATGAATCCGTCGTAAGGTACCGAGAAAATGTGGAACGCGTGGTTTGAGGGATTAGTTCCCGCCAATTGGGGATGATGGGAGGAATCCGGCGCGAATCGGTATGATTTCAGCGGTATCGAGAGTCAAATGGGTCGCGTCATTCAATTGCTAAGGAGAAAGGGAGCGAATCCTCCCGATTAGGGATCCGGGATTTGAATGAAATGAAGCTCAAGTCAGTTTAAGAGCGAATTGGACCCAAATATCAGTTACGGATGCGTTATAGAGACTTTATAGGGAAAGTAATATTACAGACAATATGGAAGAAATGCTTAATCGGACGCAAACTCGCAAAAAGGATTAATCTATTTATATTATCATAATATGGAGAATTTTCAATTTCGGGAGTTTTATCGTTCTAAAATTAAATAGCAATTTCTATTATATTATATAATTTGTAAATGAATTGATAAGAAATAGTCATACTTCCTGTAACGTTTGAAGTAATGCATAGATGTAGTTTAAGCTCTTTATTGTCGAAGGAAATGGATATCATCGTATTAAAATGAAACTCCTCTAATTTATTCTACAATAGTACAAAAATTTTTACTTTTTAACTTATTTAAAGGTTTAGATTTGTACAAAGATAGAAATCTTTTACATATATAACTATTTTGGTGTGTTAATTTCTTTATTACTTGTAGACAGAACTTTTAATAAAAATTACAGAAATGATGAATAGCCCAAAACGCTCTATTTACATTAGCGATATATCTTTTTATCCCATCCTGTGTAAACTTATATAAGTAATAATCATCAAAGTGACACTAAACTTGAAAACTGTATTCATCAGAGCAGATATTAAAGCCAAAAAGTACAGCGAATGTGGCGGAGCGACGAGATGAAAAAGAATCGGAATGACACGGATGAGGATAAAAATAGATGGAAATGAAACGACAGTGTGTAAAAAAATCGAGAATAATGTCCCTAAAGGAATCTAAAAAAAAATACAGAAGCAATATCTGTGGATATTTGGACAAGAGAAAGTAAAACATATGTCTTATTCTAGGAAACATATCCGAAGCATTTTAAAAAAAAAATGAGGTGACATCAAGGTTATGAACACGCTTCCATGGAAACATCAAAATATTTTGTCTTCAAATTGAATACAGAACGGATTCCCGGTAATAATTGTTTATTCGTCCATTGATGGAAAATACGAGCGGAAAATATCTAATTTTATAATAAATCGCTTTATTTTAGGATATTAAAAATTAAACATATCACATGAAACGAGGTACATTTAATAGATCGAGTTAAAACAACGATCATAGAAACAAATTTTAAAATAGAAACTTACAAAATTATTACATTTAGGACACCATTTTAATCCAAAAAAATTTCATTAGATAATAAAATATATAGTCTATAATAGTAATTCAGCAAATAGGATTATTCTTTATTAATTAATATAAGTATAATATAGCTCTCCAGATGAATTATTAATGTTCATATTACAATTTTTACTTCCAACAGAATTAAATAACAACCAGATTATTATAAAAAATAACTTAATCAAAATAGGTTTAGGCTGATTTATTAATATATATTTGTGTTCAAAATTGAGAGACAATTTTGCTAAAATATAAATATCGAATCGAACAAGTATAAACTACATGGGCAACCATTAGAGTCTGCAATTAAATCCAAGAGTCAAGAGAATAATAATATAAAAAATAAAAAAGAATAAATAAGTTAACTTCATATACGGAAAATAGAAGACGAGAGTAAAAAAATACAAATATTATTTTATTGCAACATTTCAGTGAAAATTTAATAGATACTTTAACCTATTCAAAGTCGCAGCATAATCAAAAATAGTGTAAAAAGATTTTTGTTACGAAAGTCAAGCAACAATTTTAATGGTTTCAATTTAACAATTCAACTAGCTGCAAAAGGAACTAACTCCGAAGAAAATTACCATCGTTAAAGAAACGCACATTCTAAAAAATAATCCAGACTAGGATTAAAAAAAGGGTTTATTTTGAATTGCGAAAGTTGGGATGAAGAATCTGCCAACGGAAAAGGACGAAGAAATTAGGCTTCTTAGTTGGTCCGAAACAGAGAAGGAACCCGTGGGCGGGAATCAGTCCGTGAAAGAGATGTTTCATCTCCTTTAATGTCCCTCATTCACTCACCATATCTTTGTCCTTTTGCGCCGCGTCTCGGCATCTCAATTTCCTTCGAAAGAAGACGGCGAAGACACCGGCGAAGAGGATGAGCACCATGCACCCGATGACGACGGGCACCACCGTCACCCCGAGTGCCGCGCTCCCTTCGGGACCTCCCGCGCCCACCTCCACGCCGCCTCCCCCGCCCTCGTCCTCAGTGTGGTTCTTTCCTGGAAGAGAGAGCAATTAATGGGACTCCGATGACAACACCGCTGCAAATAAAGGATGGGGGAAAAATAACACGTAAACACGACCCTGTGTTAACTCCAGTTTCCACAAATTGCTGGGGCAAATAAAGCCTTACGATCCGCTATCGAAATGAATCGATTCGTAAATCAAATTTATACTGGGATATTTTATATAAATACGATTTTTTTAGTAAATAATTTGGGGATAAATTCAGCATAAATCGTTGAATTTTAATCAGCAAACTAACTGGAAATTCTGCGACCCACTTTCTGGAATCTGGATTTAAATCATACAGTATGGTTTAAAATTTGATTATTTGAAATGAATACTATAAATAGTTTATAAATCCATGGTTTCGATTATTAATCAGCAATTGATTATTGGATTTGACTGTTGCCTAGAGGTAGAACAATTTCGGGAAAATCCGAAACAGAACAGTCTTCGTGTTTACGGAGCTAAAAATAAGACGTAAGGTCAGTTAAGCAAAAAGCAACGCTATAGCCTTCTTTCTTCTCTTTCCCAATAACTCGCATCACTCCCTAAATCCAACGTCTCATTCTTCCACTTATCCTCTTTCCACAATCCCATTCATTTTTTTCCATCTTAATCTTCAGTTATCTTTTTCTGACCCTCGACCTTATCTCTTAATCTGTTCCCCATCTGGTCACCGTCACGTTGGGAAGACGCAAGTATGGACAGCTCTTCCGTAAAGTCTTAATTTTAAAGCAACAAAATTGAATGGCGCAAAAAGATTCCTGTCATCCTCTTTGGCTGTAGTTAGTAACGCGATAAGGGCTGGTAAAAGACTGACCTAAATGGAATGTCCTAGATTCCGTGAAACAAAATACGCGACTCATAAAGGTAGATTTTCTCAAAATTTCTCGGTCACTTGCAAAGCCGCAGAACTATCCTATGGCGCAACTGAAACTGACTAAAAGGAAATCTAGGACGCATTTTGAACGGAGATTAAAGCCGGGAAGCCTAATGATGGCTTTTGGGTACGATACTATAGACACGATGCGTTTTTATACTCTATTGATCATTTTGAAAGAGGGGTGAGTTAAGTACGACAAGGGAGGGAGATAAATGAATAGATTACAGAAATATAGATTACCTCTGCTATTTCCCTATCGAAGACTTAACTTGACCACTGACGTATTTATTTCTAATTTTCGGAAAACCTCTAACCCTTTCTACATTAATAAATACATTCTCTCGAAACTACCTTTAAATTCTCACATCAATTTCTGCAATTCATTCCAGTTTTCTTTCAATCTACCCTTGGACATTCCTTAATCTTCACAGTTTAGAATGGTATAATTCGTATAATTCTCATTTTACACGAAATACACTGCCTATAGCTAACTAATTCTAATTAAATACGACCCCTTTTCAATCTTTTCTCTCATTTTCAAACTTTCCATATCATATACTTCCACATAATCGTTAGTAGGTCATCAACTTCAAATTAATTAAAAAATTAATACATATTTTTTCATTCATGTATTATTTTTCTGGTATGTAAAATTAAAGCCTTTATTCTGTTCAATATGAACCTTTGAGTCGCCCTCTCTGAGGACCTAAATTCTATTTAAGTGACAAAATTTTATTCGCATTGCTACTTAAGGCTTTTCCACTACGTGATGAAAGCAGCGGAAGGCACTTAGCAATTTGGCTTTGGGAAAAGTAAGGAGCACAGAAGGTTTAATGAGGATATTAATAGAAGGGGTAGGATATTGACTTTTTAGCAGAATTCTAGCGATACGAAGCCATTAATACGAAATGTATAAATACAGAGCGAGAAGAAAACACAAATATAAATACAATAATGATAAATAGTCGAATAAGATTTTAGTGATTTTTCTTGTTATTAGAATTCTTTTTACATTGCAATTGCTGTACAAAAGTATATTGTACTTAAATTGTTAGAACGATCATTTTTGTTCTTTAGATGGAACATTATTTTCAACAGATTTTTTACCTTAGCTAAGTTCTGAGAGGTATTTCCACTAAAATGTACTTGGATACTTGTAATCTTCCTGAAATTTATATCAAATTAAATATCAGCTCCTTAATATCAACTAAGTAACAATTAAATTCAAATTTAGTATCAAATTATTAATGAAGGATTCATCTCATTACATCTTGTGGTTAAAAAATGGGCAGTTATAGGAAAAAATACGATATTTTAAAGGAAAGGATACCTCCCGTAGACTCCAAAAATATCACGTTCCATTCATTAACACTTTGACCCCTTTGGGTTCTTTACGTCCTATAAATACACACTATGATCCAAAGGTTATTGAGGGTACATTTTCCGTAATTAAACATTCACGTAAACATTTTTAAAATATACAATACGTGAAATAATGCACATAAGTGTGCGTGTATATACTCACAGGTTAACGACCCATGATGAAAAAATGTAACTTAAGAGAGAATGATTATATTAATATTAAGAAGATGGAAATATTAACTCGCAACCAACCTTGTATGGGCCTCCCAATGCTGTTTGGAGAGATGGTCGATAGAAGAACGCTCTCTTCCCTGTTGTTGCTTCCTTCCTGGGGTGGCGAGGGAGGTGGCCTGGGCAACAGCCGGACGTGTGGGTCAGCATTGTTGCTTCCGGTGACAGGGCGCAATTGGGAAGGCAACGGCCTACCTCCGGGCATGAGGTTGAAGAATGGACTGCCCGGAGGCGGCCGTGGAGGAATCACTTTTCCAACTCCTATTCCCGCCTTTTCTGCGGTGGTGTTCACGATATACACCCACACCTCGGCCTTAGCGGTCAGCCTACCATCAGACACGGTCACATACAGGGAGAGCTGTTTCCCGCCCTGAAAATGATAAAATCCCCCTTTAGAACTTATATGAAACAAAGTGGTTTCGCGTAAATAATTTCAGCTATCCGTCTAACTCTCTGCTTCGACAGAGTAATCATCGTTCGGCGCCAGACAACTGCTTAGCCAAGTTTTCCTTAATGTCTCCCCATAGGGCTGTTGAAGGAAAGAGCAAAGGAGTTTGAAGTTTTCAAACGATTCCATCCGCATAAATTAGCAGATTTCGTGCTCTGTAAGGCGGATGAAAGATGAGCATCTTACGTATATATGTGCCGTAAAATTTAAATGACTTTCAATGAAGCAGCTGTTTAAATCAGTAATCTTGAAAGTTAGCGTTGTTCATATATCATTCCTAATCTGTCTTAATTCCTCCGTGATGTTGCAATTCACGTTTCGGAACATTTGAAATGATAACGTTATGCCATGATTGATGTAATTGGGTATCTTTCGATGAAAGAGACATTAAAGTAATTTGTTTAATTCATAGAAAAATATGTATAAAATAGGTAAAAGATTGCATTGATGCCTTAAAATTCTGTTCTGAATGCAACTCTGGGAAAATTTTATTTAACTTTCTTTGCAAATACGAATATCCGAGAAGCAGCTTGTAACCATGCGCAGTGTATATTCGAATACATATAATTTAAGATTAACCTCAAATTTTAACGAGCAGAAAAATGTATCAATATACAACACTCCAAATGGTTTGCATTATGGCTATGTCAATTTTCTAGTGTTTAATTTTAATTTAATGTGATGAAGTAGTTCATTCATAAAGTTTGGAGTAACTAATATTATTAATAATTCATATAACAGCTGAGGTATACGAGGGTATTAATTTAGAACGAATAATTGATGAATTCAATACCCCTTTAGTATCCTATAAATAATTATATCCTTTTATTAAATTATAAATAAAATAACTACATAAAGAGTCGTATCAAAAACCGTCCGCAAATATAGAATAGAATTGAGCAGAATGTTTTGCAAATAGATATTCTGGGATGAATAGCATTAGCAGAACTAAAAAAAAGAGTTTTTATTTGCGTAATTCACGTTTCAATTTGATGATAAATATAAAGCCAGCAAGAGAAAAAAATTAAACACTTAATTTCTCAAAATCGTATAAGTTATCATTTACAAACATCCTACACTCCAATATCTATGAGACTAATCCATTCCTTTGATTCAGAAAACATTCGGCGTACTTTCAAATCAATTTATCGCTCAATGAAGACCAAAAATGAACGCATATTTATTTTTATTTTCCGTCCCATTAAATTCGACGATCAGCGAGCGGTTTTGATTGCAGAAATGATAAAATCAGGCGAAAGAACCTTTTTCCGTGATTCCACAAAATATGGGAATTTAATAGCTGGATTAATTCGAATGTTTGCTTCTCTGTTCACTCGATTCTATATTGCCGCAAAATCTCTCGATTTTATTTCCCTGATATATGAATGGTGAATTTTATAATGATCTTTTTAAGCTAGGAGAGGAAATTCAGATGGGATAGCTATTAGATACTCTTGTTGAATGAATGAGGAAGCTGTTGTGGAAATCAAATTCTGATCCATGTAAAGACATCGTCTTTATAGATATTTGATCACGCTTAATGGAACGATATGCGAGTTTTACATGGAGAATTCAGTAACCAATAGAAACCATTGTAAAAAGCATATGGGCCTATATGCCAGCTAAAACTGCCACTTAAAAAGACCATGTACATAGCTATTCACAGAATGAAAGTCTTTCCATCTTCTGAATGTCAATTTGAGAAAGAACAAATTAAAAATTTACGTGTTTATTATGACTTTTTCATCTACTCTCTATAGATACGATGCATTTAATAGTATTTACAATTCTCTTGATAGAAAAATTGTGAGAGAAAGTGAATTGAAATGAGAGGAAAATACTTCTAACTTCCATCTGCTTTAAGCTATGCTTTTGAGGAGAATTCCCTTCGTGATGGAAGTCTTTTGCGAGAGAGGAATTCTTATCCTGTATAAAGATGGGCATTAAAGAAAACGGTGGTGGAATAGTAATGATTAATTACAATTCTTCTACCAAAATTGAAAATACCAGTCTTACTAGGACGTCCCGTTTTATCATCAGATGAACTGCGATGAATTAATGCGTAAATCATATAAATAATATTATTAAAACAGGAATGAAACTATAATCGTATATAATCGTATTCTAATTGACATACTTTTAAAAGATAATCGTAAAGGAAATAGTGTTCCTAAGAGCATTTCGTATTAAAGAGGGAAAATATACCACAGATCAAAATTATTACGCAATTAAAATCATACATTATTATTAGATTAAAGCTATTTAATTGGCAGATTTTTCGAAAAGTCTTTCGTGCACAAGAGGCGTTTATTCTCCGCTGACAAAGGAGATATTTCGCATGGCAAAACCCACTCTGCGGAGGGAAAGAAATGGCACACTTCAATGGCGAAGCTTCCTACAACCACTTCCCTTTCCTTACTGATGATACTCCTTCCCAAACGCTCTCCGATGACCCCAACCTTTGACCTTCCCTTCTCGGATGCCAAGGGTATCGTTACCCTTATGCAGATGCCTCTCTCTCTAATTTTAACCCCTCTGAAATATTTATCAGAGAATGAATGTAGAGCTATTATTAGTCTTCTGAATTCTCATGGCGTTCTTAAAATGGCTGTGCCCCGTGTATTATCATTTGCGAGTGAAAGTAAGTTGGTCCTCAATGAAAAAGTTGGCCACGTTATTTACTACAACCGCAAGATGAATCGATGCAATGAAAAACGATAAATAAATTAAAGGAAATAAAATAATATTCTAATACTTTATTCCACTACTATCCATATTTATTTATTCAGCTATTACTTTTGCTTACATAATAAGATGTTAATTTATTATATGCCAACTTATATGCTCTACTATTGGATTTCTCACACGAATTCTTGAATGAATGAATGAATGAATTCTTGCCAATGAAAGTAATTCATTATGCGAAAATGCTACTTCTATACGAAGCTGAGAGGTTTTTAATTTCACTTATATAAATAAAATGAATGTTTGGTACTATTGATTGAATATAATCTCCCATTTTAGCGCTTTATTTACTTATATTATAATAAGAAACCCTTAAGATATTCGTGGTAAAAAATTGGAAGTTCCAGTAGTATAGAAAGCAATAGTTCAAATGTAAATTTATTCTGTAAAGGTCAGATATTAATAACTTTTAAAACTTAAACTAAAAATTACTCAAATGGAAAGATAAAAAATCAATGACTTAAAGTATTCATATTAAATTTAACTTTTTTATACATTTTAACTTCTTGATTTCCCTTCATAATTTGGAGTTATAAAATAATTAATCTAGAACTTTACATAATACGTACAATGAAGTATCACATAAATTAAAAGTCAACGAGATGTACGATACAATTTTATTATTGAACGTGATTATATTTTCAAGATTTTCTGATGTGGAAAAACACCAAAGAATCATTTAAAATGGAATGAACTGGAATAATTAAATCTCTCCCGAAACAGTTAAATTTTTATTGAAGATTAATCATTTTAATTAATGCGAATAATTCAACAACGTTAATTGAGCTGTGCATTAAGTGGATTCGATAGAGCAATCAAATTTGTGAATTTTATCCACTTGTCCTATGCGAATTTCAAAACTAAACATTTGATGAAAGTTAACAAATAGCGGAGTATTTGAGTTACAGATAACATTAGACGACAAGACGTGCATTTTTCGTATATGATGGGAGTGTTGATAGAAACATTAAGCTTTTAACACACCCGGATGGAATTGAAGTACGTACGAATGTCCGAGCCGAGATAGCGGTGGACCACTCGGATGTGTCACGATCACTTCCGTGATAGCGGCAAATCGCGGCTAAAGCGCTATCGAACGCCCATGTCACAGATTCCACCGATCGTTTGCTTTTCCACGGCAAAAAACATCAATCTCAGCGTTGCATGTATCCAAGCAACCGCTTTTCTATTGTTATCGTTCGATTTCCACTCAGTGCTCTGTAAAAACACGACTGAATTTTCAATGCCTTATCGTTTTCCTCCTCCCACACATGTTCCATTAAGTGCTAAGTTCAGCAGAAAAACTCTTTGCTTTCGATTGCTCATTGAAGATGTATAAAGTGAAAGTCAAACAAGATACAACCTTTCCGTCAATATTCTCCAGCTCTTATTGTGATGCAGTAACCCTAATAAATACTTCATGTTACCCTTAAAATGAAATTTTAATTTTACAAAAATTATATAAAAGGTTAAATAAGGTTCACAATCAAACTAGTATTGATAAACATATATTCCCCCTAGAATAAAAGTTAAATAATCAAAATTTTTGTTAGTTCTAGTTAAACAAAATAGGTTATAAGTAACTGATTACCAGCGATAAGAATTTTTCAATGAATAACTTGTTGAAATGAAAATTGATAATAGACACAATGTTATATTTCTTCAAATAATTTCGTACTGATGAATATCTCTAGATCTTTGGAAACATTTTTTTATTAAAGCATTTTTAATCGGATATGCTCAGGTTCAAGGATATAGAAGGGAGCCATACTGTGTAAACGAGGAAAACAGTAACTTCAATATAGATTTATTTCAATATAAATCGCTTCATTTGACGATTTAATATCTTTGTTTTGTTTAGTAGTAAATATATATTAAAACATCTAATTAGAAGAAAAGTGAGACATAAATTTGAGGGTCTATGTGTTCGTACTCTAATATAGTTCATGAGAAGGCGAGAGTTGAACGACCACCCCCACGAAGAACCAATTTGAGAGAACGCAAAGAAGAAATCTACGGAATCAGAATAGAATCGAGCTCTCTGGCAAATACATATTTGTTTCGGAGATCTGTTGTGATCTTCGAGGCAGGGGGGAGGCGCGGAGGGGGGTCACAAAAACATCCTAATTCCCGAAACTAATATCCATCTCTCGTCCGGAATGAATTTAGGGAAACAACGAACTTTCCCTCTCTTCGGAGATTACTCGGGAAACGGGAAAAATGCGAATGATCAAGGGCGAGAATTTTCGACGGGTAATGGAATGGTTCCGCATGAGGGGAAGACGGGAAGGAATGCCGGGAAACATCGGAAAAAAAGGCTGATAATCTCCAAATGACGGTGGAGACAAATAGTTCTCCACGATATTTCATTCGTCGGCAAATTAAATGCCCCCTCCTGAGGAAAATGATCTATCTACACGATGCCCCTTTTGCATTCCGTGGCAACGATCGAGATAATAGAATTAAATGGAATCGTACGCGAATGGATCATTGCGTGGGAAATCTCGATAAAAATTGTCGACAGCTCTTGAAATTTCAATTCATTGCAACTGTATTTAGATACAGAATGACTTGTACGAAATTGATTTGACGAAATTAATAGTTTGAATTAAACCGTAGGAGACCTGGGTTCAAGTCCCATTCGTGCCGCTATTTTACACTTCTGTTTAACATTGCGAAAAATTCGCACGCTTTTACGGAGGAAGTAAAAAGCCTATCCTTCCTTTTCCTGTATTGAGTTAGCCAAAATACTGTTGCATATTTAGTGCCTTAATTAATAATTTTTCGATATTTTTTACACGATTATAGTCAGTCACCTTAGAATTTGGGAGTTGACACACATAAAATCGTGACGACAAATTAATCAATTCTAGGCAATTAGGTACTTCATTCCCAACAATACCTTCTCCAAAACTCCAAGAGATATCCACGGCCATGCTCTCCATTCAAGGGATCATTATGGATTCACTTAAAGATAAGCAAAGAAGCCCCTTACAATGAAAACTTCGCGGATATTTAATGTAAAGCGAAGAGAACTCCAAGAATAGCAGTGTCTCACATCCATTGTCGGCCAACGGTCTCATGACTGAGTAAGAAGACATTTTTTTCGAGGATTTGTGTGGTGAGCCATAAACTTTGGAACTAAAATGGATAAGTTTCGAATGGCCTTTCATAAATCTGCGATATTCTTTTTGCGGAGGTCTGTTCATACATCTCTCCTAACAGAGGGCCCACAAACAGTTAAAATATTCAAAAGATTTTGCAAGGAGAGAGTAGGATAACTGGTAGGTAGATCTTTCACTTTTCGGTTGCTACGTTCATAAACTCAGTTTCCGATGTAACATAACATGTTATATAAATGTTCAGTTCTTTTCAATCACTCTGTTGTAATTAGTATTGCCATATTTTTTCGAAAAACTCCCCTGAAATCCTAATATTCTACATGGCAATATGAAATTTTTTTATTAAGGGTGATTTATTCATCAAAGTTGCAATTACCTTTACGTTTTTGAGCTACTAGCATTACAAAGAAAAGAAAAAGTGGCATAACCTATGCAAACCAATAAGCGAATATTTTAATAGTCAAATATTGCAAACGTACCTTTTACTGCTAATATTTTTAGGGGGAGAGAGATTCCAACAGTAAGTAAGTAGAATAAGTGCTATAAAATTTGTCATAAATCATCTCAGGGTATAATATCGTTCTACTGAAATAATGCTCAGGATTAATGTATAAAACATAGCAGATTCATACATTTGTCTCCGTAAAAGTACCGCTAAATCAAACGAATATTTATATTTCGCAAAAGCTAATGTAAAATTATAGCGATAAAAAAATTATCACCTAGGAATACCGAACGAGAACTAGAATCGTCAGTCAAGATCCTTTCAGAAAGTTCGGAGTTTCCGAAAAGGGAATTTGTTTAAAAGGAGCATTTTAAGGGTCAAAGGATATCTCTTTCAGTCAATTCTTTGGCAGATTACAAAGTTTCCCCTGGTGTCATTTTCCTGTCTCAGACCAACAAATCGGAGAAGTTCTCTTGGAAGCTGTCCGACTCAAAGGCCGACAATGGGAAGCGGTGGTCCAAAAGTCTTCTTTATCTCGCAAAAAACAAGGGAAACGACAAGTGAAACATCATCTTTCAACCGGAAAAGGGGAGATTAAATCAGGGATGTCCTATCGTAAAAGGAGCTGTTATTTTCTTTGCGGTTGAAATGTTGAACCTGGTTTTCCTCGTCCGAGCTCGGCATTCGCAGAGAAACGGTCCTTAAAGACGTTATTTTATCATGCTGAAATATAATTAATAGAAAAGATTCTGAACTATTTAAGATGCCAATAAAATATAATTAAAATCTACAAATTTATACTCATAAATTGTCCAATTTCTCTCTGGAGCAGTTGGAAACTGTGATAAGCAAGGATAAACTTATAATCCCACCTCCATTCGATTCAACAAGTAGGATTAGAATCTCAGACAGAGCACGCGCTAGGGGAAATCATAGCCTAGTTTCATATTTGTGTTTATTTCTCTCTCAAATTCATCCCTTACATGGCTAAAAAATAGAAAAACTCACCCTAAACTGAAATATCTTTGAATATGTGTCGGTGAGTTGAAATGGTACCGCTGTTGTGTATATGACGTACAGAACACGAAATTAAAAGGCTACTCAATAACATTTTCTTTCTTTTCTGTATCTAGGCAACTAAAATTATAGTATAATAAATAATAATAATGAAAAGTCCAAATCCAGAAGGATTTATTTCCAAAACCTTTAGCCCATATAGTACTTCCTTGTATGTAACTTCGAACATTCGTTTGAAAAGCATTTTCAGCAAGAGCAAATAATAAGTTATGATGTTCCTTCAATAATTATGATAAATAGATACGAAGTTTGCGATTGTCACTATATTTCTATGACAATAATGGTGGATTTTCCCACTGCGATAAAAACTGCGATATTCTTAATGATGACACTCAAAGATAAGGTAGAATAGATTGATTGCTTTTTTTGTTTGCCTTGGATTACCGTGTTGAACACTTTTATCAAAGTTATAACGAGCCGCATCGCTTGTTTTACAAGAGCTCTAAACTTCTAAACAAGCGACATTTGTGGATGTTAGTCATCGTGTCAACACTCGGAATTTCAGAAGGTAAACACAGAAAAGGATGTCCCCGAATTGGCATGGAGAGATACCAGAATTTCAGTTCTTTGCGTTCATTTCCTTATAAAACAAACCTTTATTTTCGTTATCAGAGTTGGTAAGAGAGAAAAATACAGGGTAAATTTAATTATTTCTAATATTATGACCATAAAATGAAACAATTTCAGGTTGCTTCACTTAATTTCATTTCAGCAATTTCATTTGTCCTGATATCATGTCTTTTAAATAGGAAGTAAAGGAGAAAAGGTTTTATTTCAGAAAAAATCTTCAAACTCTCGATCAGTATGTAACCTCATACAAGTATGTTACAATTTTAGCCAAATAATATATGAATATATGTGTTTAAATATGTATGAATGGATATTTTCAAAATTCGGAATTTTCCCTTTATAAATGTACATATTCATCAACAAAAAGTGTATTCTTTACAGTATTACAAATTACGTAAATCTTGATTTTACTCGATGAAATACTTATAACCTATTTTGAATAAATTTGGGCATAATTATGGGCTCGTTACTCAAACCCTCATCTTTGAATAAAAATAAATATCCTTCGTCCTCATTAATGAATCCACATCGATGCAAATCCACCATTAAGATCGCATGAGGACCACTTCAGGGGCCAATTCAATCTCTCTCCACTCAAACTCTACTTCCCACGGAGAATCGATAGACACACAAAATGTGCCGATCTCTCCACCATTATTAAAGAACTTAAAGCGGAAAAGATCGGAAAAAAAGAATAACTCGCTTCGGAAATGATCGCTTCCTAAGTTTCCCACGGGAGAAATGGATTCGGGCTAAAAGACAGTAGCATTTTCTGAGAGCAGTAGTTCATATCCTAAGTGACTCAATTCTATCTCGGAAATTTTTATTCGTTCTCAAAGAGAACATTTCACAACTTCAAGAGAATTCTTATGCTCGTAAAATTTAGCTGAGATATTTCGGAAGGAAAAATTTTAGTTTTAAGCTTAAAATGAGTAGAAGAGAAATATCTATATAAATAGAGGTGTTGTTCTCTTCATTTTTATTATGGGAAATTTAGAAGCACGATTAGCAAATAGTAGATGAATGTATTCATTATTTTTATCGTTTGAGAGAGATTATCACTTTAAGAAATTGAACTTCGAGTTTCTTAAAACTCGAATATCAAGTTCAATATCAAAAATTAGGAAAAAATGCAATTTTGGCTAAAGGAACTTGGAACTCTGAAATCTTTAATATCAATCGAAAGATAAAATCAATTTCCAGTAAACAAATAGAATCTATTGAATAAAATTCTAGGCCGAGGGCAGTAATGAAATTACTCCATCACACACGATATATCCACAGGGTCACTTCCCACATTTCATTCTCAAATATTTTTCGAAAATAAAAAAGTACCTTTGATTGAACGAACTTCTCTTGATCTTACGATGAGAGGGAAGTGCATGTTTGTTTTAATTATTTACCTTCGCGAATTGGATTTTCTGAAAGGATTTTTATATGTACATTAGTTATTCCTTCCTTATTTGAGTAATCTTTTTATTTGCTTCAGTAATCAGAGAAATTGATTAAGCAGTAGAATTATTTATCATTGCTATTGTTGAGCAATGATTAGATTTTACTTTTATTGTTTGTGGCAGAGGATGCATTTTAATCTATAAACTGTCAATTGGACATTATTGATAATTAACTTAAATTTTCCCCTAGAATGAATGAATACGTATTAATTTTCTAAACTAAAAAAATCTGCATTGTATGACAAATGATTAAAATTACAGCCTCCTAGACGAATCAACATGTTTCCAATAAAAAAATAAATCCAGTATTTTAAAATACATAAAGAATTTCATTAATAATTTATCGATGTAATATCATCTCGGAGATTATTGGGCACACTTTTCACATAAAAGAATACGTGCTTGATACATTCCAAGAAAAACTTGTTCTACAATTTTGAGATTCTACGAAACTAACATCATGAAATATTACACGCAGACTTTGCGAAAAGAACTTTAATGGGAGCCATTTTAATATCACTAAAACTAGGCTGATATACGTCTCTTATTACTCGCCGTGGGTTCAAGTTCGTACCCAATCCGTGTGTTTACATGGGCCATTCGTCTCAATGAATACAAAGAGGCTTTGACGATGCATACGTTTTCTGCAACATGCTGTGCTTCATCGCGAAACAGATATTACTTCCGAGAACTATTCATCAACTCCCTTGTGTTTCAGATTATTCAGAGGAAACTAAATATCACAAGAGCTGAGACACAGATCAAAAGATAATCACATGGAAGCTTATGCATTTCTATTTCTTCCATGGACCAACTCGTAACATTAAACTTATATTAAATGTTTCTTGGATACGTAACTCTTACGTTACATAAATTAAATGCAGAAGAGTAAGCATTAGAGAGAATTTGATATTAAAAAGAAACTTGAATACCGATTGAAATATCACAGCATTATTTCTTTTTCCCAACTCGAATTTGCATCTCTCCTAAAAGATATTATATTTCAAAACTGAATGATTTTATTTAAACTGATAATTTCGGGAAATTTTTGGAACAGAATTTTTAAACCCCAGCTTTTTTAACTATGATTTGAATATGTTATATAATAACTAATTTAGGGTTCTTTAATGAATATTTAAAAAAAACCTTTAACCTAATAATTGATAATTGATATTGGAATACTTAGTACAGTAGTTTGAAGATCTTATGATACTGATGCCGTATAAAGAGCGTAAATTAGAACTTTATGGAGAGGAAATAGATGGTCCAGTGAATTTATGACGTGAGAGATGTTCCATACTGATTTGATTCGAAATTATCAGTTTTCTGAGTCGCTTAACCGTAAATTTGGAATCCTCAGCTGATGCGCTGCAAAAGGAAGCACTTTGATGAAAGATAAAGCGCAAAGCTGTGAACCAGCAGAAAAGAGGCTTCACTGAAAATTGTAGAACAGTTGTGAATTCCATGGAACGTGCTCTTACGAATGTGGAGCAGGACAATAAGTGTCTCGAGTGTAATATACTCTTTCAACACAACCTCAATTACACGATACAAGCAGGCTATACATTTCTGCACAAAAGTAATAAGATGGCAGCTTTTAAGAGATCAAGAGCTATTTAGACGAATTAAATTCAGTTGAACTGATGTTTATATAAGTTTCAAGAAATATCTAGAGATCAACTATAAGTACAACCTAAATGTATCACTTAAAGTCGGCTTTTGAAGAAAATACGAGTGTTTTAAATGTAATGAAGCTCAATTGATTCTACCCCTTAAAGCCAATCCTATAAATTTTGCAAACGAATAAAGGATATTATTAATGATGGCCTTAATTCGTTAGTTATAAACTTTTTCATAAATCACAAAACGATTAGACGAATAAATTTAGATAAATTTTCTTCCACATAAAATACTGACGCTACGGTCATAGAAGTATTCATAAATATTTATTGTATTGACTAGAAGTAGGACTAAAGCCAGTTGATAGGCATTAATTTATGGAACATACTATAATACTCTGTCTCGTAATCATTCTAGTATAGAGGAAAGTACATCAAAACTTCTCGAAGGCAGTGTACCTTACATTCCAAAACTATGATTTTTGGTTCAATTTATAGAAAAATAAAATGTCCCAACTTTGATAACGATACGATTAATATTAATACTGAATAATGATATTGATCAAAAATAGGCATGCAATTGAGGCTATTAGGAAATAAAAGTAAAGAAAATTCCGTATTCATGATTCATCAATGATATTCTACATTATATGCAAAACCACCGGCAAAAACCATAGAAAAACATATAAAAAAGTCTCTAAGTTGGAAAGTATCCAAAATCTCCGTAAAATTGATAATAGAAGAAAAGCGATATTTTATGCATCTGATAATGGAGACGGTATGGCGGTAAATTACTGGAAACGAATTCGTTTAACCGTCTAAACCATAAAAGGAGGAACAAAACAGCCTATAAAAATAATTTTCACTCCGGTGACGATTTATATAGTTTTTCCTGCTCAAGATTTCATTTCGGTTAGGGTTGAGAGTCGTAAAACTTTTTCCCACGTTCTGGAATGATGGAGAAACACCCCCTAAAAAAAGAAAATACTTTTCCGATATCATCTCCTTTTATCCTTGCCCTATTGGAAATGGTCGATTAGTTTCCTTGGAGAAGTGTTTGGACCCACGAAGAACTATGCGACGGAGAAAGTGAAGTTTTCTCAGGACTTCCTATCCGCCAGCAGAATGCACTGGGGCCGTATATACGGAAGATTGGTTGTCTCTAAAAGGTGTAGAAGTTGAAGCTGAACGAACATTGCACGTTTCAACTTTTCGTCACAAGCATACTTTCAATTTAAGCGCTATCATCGTGGATACACCTTACCATAAGGTGAGAGTCAATACGAGAATAATGTAATTGCAAAAGCAATATAATTGAGCAAAATGGATGAAATTGTCTCTTCAGCCTTTTATAGTGTCATTAATTCTATCCCATTTCCCAATTCTCCATCTTCAAAATACTTCAATTGTATTAAACCCTAACCTTCTCAATCAATGGATACTTAGAAAACAAAACAGTAAAATTCAAGCTTTATTTCTCAATCCTTAAGGCCAATATTTAAAAAAATTACTCTTGTAAAATATTCCAATATTTCTATATAAATTATAAATTTTATTATAAAAGAACTTTTATGATTTCTTCTATAGAATCTGAAGCATAACTGTATCTAATTACTAGCAGAGACGATACTTGGTTTATTTATCTGATTTTTAAAATATCCATTACCAGTATCAATAGTATCTAACAATATTATAATTCAACTTTAGGTGGATTACGTACGTATTTAATCAAACTAAAAGTAGCGCAACTACTATCTCGTAGTTATAGCCTCGTATCGTCATTTAGAAATCCATATTGAGAGTAAATATACACTATCTGGTTTCATAAACTAATTACATTTTAATACCATCAAGATGCAAAGACTTTCCAACAAGAATTATCAACTACCTAAGTTCAGACTTGGAGACGTAAACTACATCCAAAAACGTGCTTCCAGATTTGACATTCCACAGATTCAAAGGCAAAATGATGGAATAACATTCGGTCCAAACGCATTCCCACGCTCTCCGCGTATTTTATTTTCTCCCGAGGCGGATATTCGCTTCGAAAAATTAGCGAATTTATTTCGGTTTCCGAACGAGGAATTTCCAAAAAAAAAATTCCTCGAAGTTTTTGAATGTACACGGTTTGCGAGAGTCCCAAAACTTCGGAATGTGCAAATGGAAAAGAAATGCGTCCGTCGAAGTATCACGCGTCTAGTTCGCCCTTTTTGCCGACAGCTGGCGTCTATACGTCGCTCCCCGAGCACAGTCCGGAATCGGGAACAAGTATAATTTCTCCAAATGGACGAACTAAGCCAATCACATTTCTTGAGAACTTTGACCCGAAAGCTCCTCCACATTCGCCAAACTTTCCCACTACTGTTTAGTTTCCACTTATTTGCTTGGCCACTAAGTGGAAGTTCATATTGTGGCTCCAAAAGCATCGAAGAATATCTTCGATTTTATAGATACAGTCTTCCTGGAAGTTCTGAGTAATCTCTATATCCTAACATAAGAAGAATTTTCCTCAAAAATATTTTATAAAGTGTAATTAGGGTAACTTGAATTATTTGTAGTAATAAGATGAAAAACGAAGAAGTTTTAAAAGCTATTTTCCAAAGTTTACAAGAACAATTTGATTGATTCCTGTATTTAAATTACCATGTTTGAATCTGATGTAATATCAAATCAGTGATTAGAGTATTTAATCTCTTAAGCGAACTTTAATATCCTCTATTCGAACACTTAACATTTTCTTATCTCCCCTAATGACTACATTTACTAGTATTTATACAATACTAGAAGTTCTTTTTATGACACATCTAAATTTAAAAATGAAAGTATGTATAAATCTTATATATTCCAATCATAAGTAATTTTTTTTGAACCTACATTTGTTTCTGTACACTCCTGAAAGAGTTAGAATGTTGACCATACTTTTCACGAAGATTTAGATGTTTCCCAACTTCAGTTCCATAATTCAGACCCTGAAATCTCTAATCCCAGAGAACTCTCTTATTAACTGATATCCCTTCCTTCCCATGATTCTCCCCACCGCTTTACCTTACCCAAGACCCTTGATGAATCACATCCCCACATCGTGTAATAGAAAACAAGTTTCCCTCTATAGTGATTTATAGATCGTGATGATATTTGCAAAGAAACTTTCATTATTACGATGTAATTTTTCATCAAGTTCATCACAAAATACCATGAACTACAGGAACATATATCGAATCTTAACTACAAAACTTTCACTACTCATTGTTCTATGAGCATGTTCGCCCCTTGAATATATCTTTGTCAGTATAGTGAACTCTTACCTATACGCTTGCACCTAATACAGAGCATGCTAGAAGCATTCTTGTGTGCGGATAGGATTGTAATTACAGATCTACCGTTTAAATTTAATCCCCTACGTTTATAAACGGAATTTGATACTTCTTATCATCTATTCCCCTTATATCACACGCACTATTAGATTTTCGGAAATAGAATAGGAATAATTAGATCGATTATAACTTCCAAAAACATACTTTCTATGAACTTTTCATTATGTTCTCATCTAAGGATTCAGTAACATAGAAGATTTCTGTAACTGTTCACGAAATTTTTACATCCAATTACTTCCTGTTTTCTGGGTTCTATATCCTTGTCTTATATTCATTCGTAAAATAGCGTGATTATTTTCCAGGGATATTTATTGGCATTAAAAATATTTCTGAACTCGATCTTTGAGCTTGAATTATCTATTTTGTTTATTTACTGTTCTAACATGTGGTTCTGTCAAAAAGATGGTACTCTTATTGGTAGACCTATCAGTAGTAAAAATATACATCGTAAATTTCATGATGAATAATCGCTGTTTGCTAAAGACAGATTTATTTGGAGCAAACCTCGTTGCCTTTAAGAAATGTCTTCCGTACGAAATACATCCGAGGACAAGAAACGAATTAACAGGGCGTTCCCCTGGAAATTGAGTGAGTTTGCTCGAGAAATAGATCAGGGAAATAGGTCAGAGAGGGCGCTTGGGAAATTTCAGTATGGATGAGCTGCTGTCTCCCCAAAGGATTTCCTGTGTGAAAGAAAGAGGAGTTCGAACCAATACCTCGAGAAAATTTGAGTCTCGAGGTATAATAAGATCCCTCTTCTTTTTATGCGAATTTCTCCCGAACATAAGATAAAAAGGGGAACCACGCACAGAAATCAAATAAGATTCTCCCGTCTTCCGTAAACCATAGACAAACCGTGCTTGAACCCGAAACCACGAAATATGTTGATCGAGATGGGGTGCGTCTCGGCATTAAAGGGGAACCTTTCAATGGGAGATATTGGATTTGATCGACTTATGGACTTAATATGAAGGTTTACGAAGAGTTTACAAGATGAGAGAGATATAAACCCGAATTGAAGGAATTTCCTCTCCATATATGCTTATGAAATAGGATTGAAAGGCTAATCAAAAGGTTCGAACAGGTTTATCAATTGAATCGAGCTACATACCTAAAGTGTACGATAAACATTTCGCTCAATTGGTAGAAGTTAGATTCAATGTTAACCAGAATTTGATAGTTATGAGTCATTGAATCTATTTGTTTGTTCAATTGTAATCATATATATTGAAAGTATAGAAAACTGTGTCAAATATGACAATAAAGTTGTTAAAATAATCTTTATGACACTAAAGTTGTTAAAATAATCTATATGACACTAAAGTTGTTAAAATAATCTATATGACACTAAAGTTGTTAAAATAATCTATCTTTGTTAAAGTTGTTCTTTATCATTTTTACGAAATTATAAATGACAGAATTTTTACGAATACAGTTATCTGATAATTTCTTCAAAGAAAAATTTAACAAAGAACGAGTACTTTAAATAAGTATTAATTTCATTGTACTGATAAAATGATATATTTTTGCATTATAATTAAGATTTATTGTTTTGTAATTACATTAATTGAATCAAAGATATTAACTTATGTCGTTTTCTCGAAATAATGACCAATATTTATGAAACAACTCACTTAAATGTCTACCTAGTAACCAGTTTATACCAGTGATGAATAGGGATTTTTTTAAAAACTTATCTCTCCTAAAGAAATAATTGCGAAAAGTGGATCCTTTGCCTTGCCCGCATTATCATACCTGATGAGTTCGTTACACGATAGTAGGTTTTGGATAAGAAAGGAAGCAGAAATAGAGTATTATTTTCACTATAAACAACCCCTGTATTTTTATAGTGAAATAAAGGTAATGCAAAATACTTTAGAGAATAGAGGTTTAAATTTTTAAAATATTTATACAAATAGATTCGAAAACGTTTAACTGTTTGAGTCAGTTTCAAAGACCGAAGAAGAATATATCCTTGTAAGTTCGACTCCGATTCTTTGATACCTAACGAGTGAAATATTAACTCTTCTTTAGTATCAAATTATGACAGCTCTTCATTTATCTTCGGTGAGCACGTAATTCTCTCGAGGGAATGTGGCCTCTGAATGGGAAATTCTCAAGGTTACCTGCACATAACCAGAAAATATTCCTGCTCTGTACTGAGCTCAGGAATCAAGGACGAACTTCTCTTTCAGAAGGAGATAAGATACTTCGATACTAGTTTTACTTAAAGCATATAACTCACCACTTTTTTTCCGAAAAATAAGAAATTACACGAATTTTTCACCTATGAAATTCTACATCAGCGCTTTAAAAGGCCAAACTGCTGTTGTTATATATATATATTCAACCTCCGAAGACGTTCAAGCAATTTTGAATTATTATTAAAAAATTCAATTTTATGAACGTTAAATATTGATTATAATTGAAAGATCCTTATTTGAAAAGAACCCCTTTAAGTTTTACGTTTAAACTATAGAGCTTTGCAGGTCAAAATTTGATACTCAATAAAAGAATAGTATTGGAGAACCACTGGAATATCTTTGGAAAATCTCAGTACAATTTCAACATAAAAAATTAATAATTCCCTTTTGAAAAGAAGTGTTTAAGGAAAAGAATCTAAAGGAGGCCAAAGAAGGAAAAAACACCGTAAATCAGTGGAGCCCTCATCCAAATGCAGGGCTAATTGCATCTTCAGATTTAACTCGCAAATCATTCTAATGCTGTCACGAGAAAATTGTCTCCTAAATTAATTACTTTGAAAACATCCTTTATTTTAATTAAATTCTTTTCATGCCAAATAAATGCTTCTGGCTCAAAACTTGGGGATTCGTTTTAAAGACGATGGATTGCGACCTGTAAAAGTCGAATAAGTATTTAAAGATCCAAATGTTTGGTTTGAGGATGATAGTCAATGCCTTCTTTTCATAAGATGTTTAAACATTAAAAGAAAAGAATTGATGATTAAAATACATATATATATGATTACAGGAAAGAATTTAGAAAAAATTATTGCCAATTTTTTATACATTTGGTTTGTTACACGAATTAATAATAATCCATAGCTCTCTAATTATAGAAAAATTATTCAATTATGTTAATAAATAAATGTATTTGTGAGGTTTCATAAACAATCAATTCCAAGAAAAAATATATACGTAATTATGTATTTCTATGACACACAAAATTATTTCCATTTTTAATGATCTTGAATAGCGAATTATCCTCAAATTTCATTATGGTTCATCAAATTTAAGGATAATAGAAAAAATATCATTTAACTTTTATTTGATTTCTAAGGCAATGAAAAGATATTGAACTCCAATCCTACATTTTATGGAGAAGTAGGTGAGCTATTTCCAAAAGTAAATTTAACAACTGTGTCATTGAACCAACAGAGCACCCATTCCTATCTTTCATGAGAAAAAACGTTATCAAAAGTGAACGACTACCGACTCCTCGAATCCCAAACAATTTCGAGTAAAACTTGGAACTATGATCGCATCAAATCGAATCCAGTGTTCCACTCAAAAGCTCTTGAGCCATCACTATGAAGATGAATGTGCTCAGCCGAGATTTGAGTAAAGGCCTCTAAAGGAGGGATACCTCTTCGATTGAATATTTCCGCTCACACTATCCGATTGTAGGGAAGAACCTTTTTTTATAGAGCCCACTCGAGTCCTACTTTTTCAATTCACTCTTAGATCTTCTCTACCTAGAGCGAGTAGTATTAAACGCTTTGCATCGCCTTGTCACAATCTCAGAATATTCGCTTTGATTTCTTCTACGATATTTCTCAGAACTCCGGTGAGACCTCAGTAAAAGGAGCTAATATAATACATAAATCACGTTATGGGCAAAAATAGCGGAGATAAGGAGAATCGGAATATCGGGAGACAGATATATCGGAAGCTGAAACGATTTAAAATACAAGCGACCAAAAATAGAAGTGAAAATAAATAAGTATGAATTGGAGGGAAAAAGACTTAGAAAATCATTCTCTTGCGAATTTTTATTTACAACTGCTTGGCAACCAAACAGTTGTTTGAATCGTAATCTATTTACGTAAACGAATAATAATGCCAGACAACAAAAGTACTCATTTAAAAGAAACATCGAATAAATATCGAACAACTTCAAACTTTCAATGAAAAAAGTTTGCTGTTTGTATATTTACGATAGGATACATATTACACGTCCTCATTATAAACTCTCGATAATGAAGAAGACTTAAGAACGAGTTTTCGCACAGCAACTTCAAAAGGTTAAGGGAGGAAGCAAGGTGTCAGGTATTCGGGGAATGTGTGACACTATAGGAATTTATGGAACCGATTTCATTCAAGGAATGGAGACTTAGAAAGCAATTCTAAATTCAGTTGTCCAATATCTGGCATATTTAGCTGCAAATGTATGGCAAAGGCTCCAGAAAAGATAGCAAAGAAACGGAATATTACCTCGACGTCCTTGAACGTTCAGAATAAAATAGATTCATATAAATTACTGGAAGGGCGGGGTGAAATGCGGAGAAAACCGGTTATTCCAATTGCCATGGCGACGATTACCACATCAAAGGATACATTATTGTTCTCCTTAGGGGAAATTTAAGGATACGCATACTTAATTCGTATATATTGTCTCGTGAATATTTTCTCCGAATAAAATTCCCTCCAATCAAAGGGAATTTTCAGTTTGGAAAACGATCGCTTCTCGTCGCTTGGAGGCTGTCCTCCCACGTTCATATTAGAGGCATTGATTGGCTTAAAGAGAAATGGGATATGCTACTATACATGTATCTTTCAAATCCCTAAAGTTTGTACCAAATGAAGCTATAATTAATGATGATGCATGCCGGGATGGATATCTTCCATAATCCAAAGATAATGGTAAAGAGAATCTGAAATGAATGTCAAGATTGAATTTTAAGTATTCCAGTTAAAACATTCTCCGAATTCCTTTAATTAACTATACCTTAGAGAGAATAAAGGAGAATGATTTTAATTTTTCTACTCTAATACATTATCTGAGCTCTCATTAATATTGTGAAACATTTCACAGAAGTGGAATGACTATCGGAAAGTTACATGTGCATGAATGTGTTTACTTACTAAAAGAATTTTGTTCCTCTACTTAAGTGGGTGATTACCATCTTATTATTTTTAGAAATGAATGTAGCAAATAATATCAAGTCTTTCTACGAACTTAGTTCTTACGCAAATAACATGAAAAGGTGTGCTTTTACAATTTCAGTAGAATTCACTGAAAGGGATACAATATAGATTTGCATAAAAAGAGAAAAAATTAGAAATATATTTCGCTGCGGGGATACCCATCCGCTTATATATCATGGCAAGTGGTCATTATTTTTTTGGTAACTGTTTTTGCTGATACGATGTATGAATAACGGAGAATATTATTTTCGCAACACGAAAGATCGGGAAAATTACCTGAATGCGAATTGAGGTAAAACAGTAAAATTTTAACGTTTACGGAATATAACTGGTGACAAAATGAGCGAAAAATTAAACGTTGAGCCAGCCGATCAATTCCACTCACAATTTTGCCGAATAATTTACAATGTAATAAAAAAAGGCTTCCATTGTTTGATATATAAAGGACCCTAACAACCTCCATTCAATTAATGAGAAGGGAAAGTAATTCGCACATTCCAATGGTCCCGCCTAAAATATAATTGGGAGTATTCATCCCACTCACATGCTTTGTCAACGACTCGTTGAGGTAAACGACTCCTTTGTCCTTGTCAATGCGAAAGGGAGTGAAGTTCCCGGAGGGTGAGGTTAACGCTGGCTCTATCCCAAATTGCAGTCTGTCGCCTTCGTTGTCTTGAGCCCTCACTCTGGTCACCACCGCACCAACTGTCTCTGTGTCGGGTATCTCCCAGTTGCGATCGAGCACCATCACAGGCGGCGTGTTGTCGCTCAGTTGGGTGAAACCTAATAAAAAATAGAAAAGGATAAGCGGTTTGATACTTCCATAAAAGGAAGAATAATTAGCTTATATTTTAATTACATTTAGCTCATTAAAACTTAAAGGATTGGTTGGTGTCTTTAGTGGAGAGTGCGTATATCCAAATGTAAATGCAATAAATTAATAAATAAAATACTGCTAATGAACAATCCGGCCAGGGTTGTTACACTTATGATTTTTTTTTACATTCTGATATGTGCTTCGAGTCAGGTAGACCTTTAGAGGGTTGATGATTCGGTAATACAAAGGTAAGAGGTTCAATAAATAATAAAACGTCCTTCAAAACGGGTTTATGATTCGTTCAAGTATCGATTGAAATGGGTCAAGAAACGCCAAAATCGTTCACACAAAAAAAGGATTGATGATTTATAAGTTATCCTAAAGAACGTTTTACGATGTTTGCTTTCATTAAATTTATACTTGTTGACCGATTGCGAACATTGGAAATTCACTCGATAATACTTGAATACGTTTTTCCATCAGATATGGGAATTTCATTAAATTGGCATTAAAAAATAAAAAGAATACTAAACTTGGTTATTCAGCCAAAATGAAGGATCATTCCTTCCGCTACGTTTAATATCGATGTTTGAACGTAGCAAGTTAGCTCTTGCGTATGACGGATAATATCGACAAGAAGAACAATCTCATCATTTAACGTGCTGACTGAAGATCATAAACCCTAAGTATAATTTAATATATATAATTTTAAAAAAGTTAAATATGAAAGCAAACTTTGGAGAATATTATACTTATATTTTAACTTTTTGTTGTTTATGATAAATTTTCTACGGAAGAGGGACTTTGAAGATTCTTGGTGGCTTGGATCCAACGGCCCACGAAATCTCTTTGAGAATACAGTGAAAAATAACGGATAGGGTCGTTATAAGTTAGACCGCATGTGCGAAACCTTTTTCGCGGCCAAGTTTCTAGGCAAAAAGGGAAACAGAATTTTGGCACTTTGAAGAGTGTTTGATGGCAAGACAGTCTCGGTAAATCTGTTTTTTTTTATTTTTCTTAATTTCAAAGCTTACAAGAGAATATTGAAAAAAATGAGAAGAATACTTATACAATTTTGGAAAAAATGGTTCTAGATGGATATTCCCTGAGATGCACATGTTTTATAAAGCCAATATTTTTCAAAGATTGTTTGAAATAATTTCGGATATTTATACGTATATATGTTGTTGTTGATGTTTTTCAATTCTTACTGTACATTCCGTTACGTAAGGCGGACAATATTTTAAAGTTATATCCTGCATGAAATTCAAACGAATGATTTCATTTACAACGCAACCTTTAAGATTAATTTTTAATAGCTTCAATTCTACAACTTTTGAAATTTAAGCGTTGTTTAATTTAAAATTTTTATTATTTTCTTCTTATTATTCACTTAAATATCCGAAAAACTAAGCATAAAAGTACATCAAAACATTCATGGTCACCTTTGAAATATCTTGCTTAATTATACCTCATCAGATTTAGTGAAAGTTAAACATTTTATAGTATATTTGTATTATCATGTTTGATTTAGAATAAAACGCCGGATAATAATATGATATCTTAGGTTACTATATCAATTTTTCGTAAGTAAAATTATAGTTTATAAAGTGTTGATAAAGAATATTTTAAGAATTTACGTGGTTTTTATTTCAACTCAAGGGAAGAAGTAAAATCTTTCTTCATAAACAAAGTTTCAGGGGCGAACAAAGTTCAAAGTTCACTGCAGACGCTTATGCATATACTGAGGGCATGAAAACTCGCTAACAGGTAGATTAGCTGCCCACACGCGTATGTTTGCTTCTTTGTAGTTCACGATCAATTAAAGTGGATAAACACACAAGCGTGGTATTATTTTACGGAAAACAATCGCTTTTCATCAACTGGAGAAGATAAAAAATGTAACCGGTGGATGTTTTGTTATATAATTGCGCAGAATCAATGCACGGCTTTGGGGGAAAATTTCGAGATATCCAATTATATAAGCGTCCTGAAGTTCAATCTCTGAGAATAAAAAGGAATGAAAAATAGACATATACAATCACCACTCCTGTCCTACGATAAAATTAATAAAGAAAGATAAACTCCGATGAAGAAAGAAAAACTATGTCATTGTGTAATAGTATATTCAAAAGTTTATATTCTATCAAAAGTCGAACTTTCAACCGTGAGAAAATGTAAACTACAGAATATAAACACTTCTCGAATAACTATAAATCATCTCCTATAGCTATTTTATCGGTCTCAATTAATATACGAAAGATGTTTCCATTGAGTTACACACCATAAAACTTCTTTTAATAAACTAAAGGGTTAAGATGAGCTGAAAGATATAAGAACACCTTATAATAATGCTAAAACTTCCCTATTAAAACTCTATTTTGTCTACCTATAACAAGAATCTTTCAGATACGCATTCATATAGTTCTTTTGTATTCTTAATAATAAATTAATTTGAGAAGACTCGATAAATTCTGAAAATCATCCATTGGAATACTTTCAACGGATAATAGCCTTAAAATAAAAATTTTACTGATATTTTACTCGCAATTTGAGTTTTCTTTGTTTTTAAATTTATTTCGAGAAACTCAAGCCTCAGTTGACCTTAAACGACTACTGACTGAATCAAGATCAATGGACCAAGGACGTGCTTGCATTTGGACATTATAATTCTTGCTGTCCTTTAAAATTCTTGCGTAATATTCCTTAAACATCGTAAGGTAATAGAAATTAAAATTATATCAGACAAAAAATATATACGAATTATCTTTCCCCTAAAAGGAAACTTAGTATTCCGAGTACACTGCTATCTTTCATTTAGAAGTACTTTTAAATAATGATACGATATCTGACGAATTTAGGTATGTGAAATTTATCACAGTTCTAGACATTTTATTCGTAATTAACTCAATGTAATTTCAGAGGGAATTTATGATATATAATGATATATCACATTTTGTTATTCAGTTATAACCAAACTTTGTATTTGAAATCCATAAATATTAAACACTTGTATATAATATCTCAAAGAAATGTTTATAAAAATGGGGAGCAATATACTCTACAAAACGAAGGAGGACTGGCCTTCACCAAATAGTCATCACCTTCAGGTAATTCGTTTCAATTTAATTCCTCCGCCATTGCCAAAAGTGACGTTAAAAAATGACCCCTTCAGTATATTCACCATCGAGAATGGCTATTCATCAGCACAAATAGAATCCGACAAGAAACGAGCAAAGATATGTCCAAGCACAAAAAAGATACTTCGCTGACGAGAGTCTTCCAAAAATAGAACGTTTTCAGTGTTTCCGGCGTTGAACCAATCATCTTAATCAATACTAACGCAACCCTGTCTTTCTGGAGTTAATCCTGCCACCGTCAGCCCAATCTGTGAGGTCTCCCAAAATCCTTTTCTTCCATCAATCGGCCCCAATGAATCCTAGAGAAGCGGCCGAGTGTCGCTAAGCTACCGCTGTAAATAAGCTCTTTTTTGTTAAGGCTTCTGTTGATTCATTCGCCCGAGCGTCCACTCTGACGAAATTCCAATTAAACGATCAAACCTATAACTGAGGCGAGGAATTGGGAGGAAATTAACACGACAGCTCATTCATTTCGCTTCTGTTAGCCCGTTTGCGAAAAAGTGTTCGTTCTACCGAAAAATGGCGAATGGGACCCCAAGGTATTTCGCTAACGAGAAGTATTAATCATAGTCTACGAGTGGATCGGTGCTTCTTCACCATTGACTGTGATAAATCAATTCTTCACGGGGTAATCAAACCGTTGCCAGGACGATAAATAAATTTCTGATATTTACTTCGTATAATTTATTGGTTCATCAACCAAGTGTTAAACATGCAATCATACGGCTAGGAATTTATAAATATTAATAAAATAAGAGTTTAATGGCATAAATTATTCCTAAAATTTCATTCTTTCTTGCATTTCATTCTTCTCTTCCATCATGAAGAATCTAATATGCTTATGCGAATACATATCCATTGTATTTGCTCCACAATTACCCCATGATCTCTTTAATGTTTTATGTAAGCCGTCTTCTCCTAATTCTTGTAAAATGTAAATCTTGTAAAAATTCGATGTAAAGACCCATCATTCACATCATAACATATTTTCTTTTACAGTATTCATTTACATTGGGTACACTTTTTATACGTAAACTTAATAATTATTTCCCTTCTCTGTTGAGTTTTGACGAAAGAACTTTTAATCTCATCCATCTTATTTCAACTTTCCCAAATGGAATCGAACTATTATCGCAATGATCATGCAGAGGGCATTAAATGATGAGATTCAATAATATAATTATTCGTTATCATGAATTATGAATAACAAAATTTAATTGCATGTATTTCCTGACGAAAAATAATGCCAAAACGTGTGTAAATAGCAAATTTTATTTCAAAACCCTAAAAAATACCCTAAAGATTAAAGGTTTAGATTATTATTTTACAGAGAATAAGTACCTCTAAGATGCATATATATTCTTAGCAATTACATAAATTTTTATTAAATAATCTGAATTCGATTCAATTCGATGACATTTACAGCCAAATTCTGTGGTCAAGAAGAAACGTTCGCAGTAGCTTGTAATACTATTTTCCAAAGTATAATCAAAGAAGGAAGTATCGCAGTCAAACTCAATTGTGACAATTAATTAACCTCTTGATTTCACTCCATAATTGCCAATTCGCAGCCTGAGTTGTGAAGAAACTCAGTTGAGCGAGAGAATTTTAGCAGATACGCATTCACTCAACCGAATACGACTTCAGGAATAGGTTCCCATATTTCGTTTCATAATAGCTTAAGTACAGTGAACTGCGAGATAACAATTGAACTGTTTTATATATAAAATGACCAAAGTAACTTTAGAGCTCGTATCTAATTAAATCCACGAGAAACGCTTGGAAAATTTGAAGCCGTAAAAAGAAAGGGAGTATTTCGGAATTCGTAATTTCTTATTATAAATATCACTGGCACCATATTCGGAAAACGTCCCCAAAAATAATCCGTCCGAAAAACTTGTTTTCCGAGCACTCCTATAAAGGCATCAAACCGCTCTGAGAAACGGTAAAAAGTCATCCGAAGAATAATCACATCCTTTTCCCAATTGTCCGATACAACGGTACAGTTCATTGCAATTCCCCCTTCGTACGACTGAGTTCAGCGGAAGAATTCGAGTGTCGCAGTGAACCAAATCCCCTTAAAAAGGAAAAAAGCCGTTTACCCTTTTATGGCAAGGGACAGTTAACAAAAGGAAGGACGAAACGCCGACGACCTTCTTAAGAACTTATTCCACTTGCTTAACCAGTCGGCCAAACCTGCTCCAGTCCTATGTTCCGAAATTCCGAGGACCAGAAGGCATTTTGGCACAATCGGATGTCTATCTAAATACAATGATACTATCAAGATACCTTGTCAATGTCAACTTTTGCAACAAGTTCCTTAGCAACTGGGAATTTGAATCATAAATAATTCATTCTGATTTTGAAACCGACCACGTAATCACGGCAAGAATCCTTTGATTATAATATCGAAAATATAATAATTAGATCTCATAATTTTAAGCGCTTATAACACATATTATATTATTATAAATTCCAATGGATATTTTAACGTGATGCATGATTCGATTCTTTTACGAAATTAAATACCTGAATGACATATACTCCTACGAACAAAATTTAAAACAAAATAATATCCCGTTTAAATACCATAATAGTGGGAAAATTAAGTGGTGAAAACTGCCTGAATTTGGTTGTATTTTAATTTCCTTGTTTGATGTTCTCCACAAATATTCAGTAATTTTGAAAATGTTTGGAAATGGTGTTAGATTAGCGAGATATTCCCATATACTCTATGTAAAATATCATTAACAATTCATAGTTACAAAACTTTGATATCCAAAAGAGTTTATTAAAACCTTTACATATTTTCCGGAAGGTTATTCATTTCTGAAATTCAAATTTTAACAACGTAATTCGTCCATGTAAAATGGAGCAAATTATTCGTTTCCACAGACCACTCTTGGTATTTCATTCATGATCTCCGATGGCCGCAAATGTTTTATAAGTACAGTCCAACATGTTTCCAGTATCAGTTAAATAGTCCTTACATGTACAGGAAAATTTTCGACTCCGTAGTCTGTTATCGGCCCAATTTGTAAAAGATATGGGCGTAACTGGTGAGTGGCAATAATATATTGCACGCAAGAAGGTGTTATTTAACATTGCAAAACAGTTCAGGAGCCGGTTTCTTGCACCGATTAAGAACTCTCTTTTATTTCTTTCGTTTATATTAGTCAATGCTGAATTTTAGATTTGATATTGTGAAGGGAATCCAAGGACAAAGGGGTGGAGCTGCTCACGCACTGGAGGTCCAAAGCGGATATATTAGCATACTAATTGCTTCAACAGCGACTGGTAATTGGACATAATGTATGCGAGTTATTTAACGCATAAAACAGACTTCCTTCATGAGCATTAGAGATTTGAATGTTTTTTGATGTAGGGCTTACCACTGTGAAAAAACATTTTCAGCATTGACTTTAAGTTTTTTTTAATCTTCATGTATATAAACTCTGTCGTTAGTTTTATTTTTATGATCGGTTGATGGGCGTTGGTTAAGGGGTGTCACACAAATTACGAGGTTCGATCCTCTTCAATGGAAACTGGTGGCATTTATTATGGAATTTAGGCCATCGGGTCGAAAATAAGGGTCTATGGGATGATCTTTAAATGATATCATACGTCAAAGGTACAATGAGACTTCGTTTAACGCAATTGCTCTATTTGGTATCAATGTGTAAAACATTATTGAATTGTTAGCTAAAATAATTGAGAACTATATCGCTTCCACATCAACAACATCATGATCCACTTGAAAAGATGCTGCTTTCTGACTTTTCTTAGCTTACATTATTAAAAAAAGTTCATATTCTAATACAATGCCATTGAGTGAAATCATACTATTGTAACTAATTTATTGAGTTATAATTTTAAAAAATTACATATTAATTATTACAAATCAAATTTATTCAAGTTCAATCAATATAAGAACTCATAATACCCAATAATATGTAAGAGCATAGTAGTAAAGAAGTATTTATTTATTATTATTGTAAATCCATTACAAAATCTTTCGCCAAACATCCGGTATATATTGCATGGATTATTTAGTCAGCTTATTAAGAATATATATATCTATATACCGATTTTAAAATTTAGAATAACAGAAAAGTCCTTGAGCTAAAATCTCAAGTACCATTTTAGTATAACAATCAAACAAGTACTCATGCAATTATTCCTTAATCTAAATTAAGAAAGTCGATACTTAAGTAATGCCAATAATCAAAAATCTGGAACAATAATCTTTGATCTCAGCATTTAATATCTTTCGCTTCATAAGCACGCGTGGAATTCCGTTCGGATATCGCAGACACGCAAAAATGTTCGAGGACATCAAAGGGAATGAGAACTGGTTTTTATAACGAGCTGTTTATGATCCACGTAAAAGCTGCGAAGCCCCGTAGACAATCGGGCGGAAATGAAATAGCAACGGCCAATTAAGGAGCCGCCTACGCGTATAACTTCATCGGAAGTCGGAAAGAAAAATCCGTTGCGAGTATTTTTCCACGGAGGAATCACTTTCATTTCTCCTTCAAGTTACGCGAGAGTTCTACGGATAAAATCTCCGGGTATACACGTAAATACTGCGTAAACAACTTATACGGACGTACTTGTTCGGGAATAAAAACTTCGTCGATTTCTTAAGGATTCTGTTTACGACGTCTATCCCCCGATATCTTTGATATTTTTGGATAACCCTAAACACACACACGCACTGAGGCTTATCTTACCGTTCCCCCTTTTCTTTCCAGAGGAATTTGCCATTACGCCCTTCTGCATTCCTTGCAGACCCCGCCCTACCGCTCCGAGTGTACTTTCCGCCTACTTCACAGACGCCCCATATTCACCCTTCGGGTAATAACTTCGCAGTGGGAATTACCTCTCCCCCATCGGTGGTAGTCAAGGACAAGGACGGAAGACAAAAAAAGGCGAATCTGTTTTCTCCATTGGAAGAGATGGAGACATATGATAGCAGATTTTCCTCCATCGCGAGCTTCTTACTGGAAGAGGGTCCGCTTTTTGCACAGCAGGATACTTTTCTTCCCTTTCCAACCTATATTTCCACTATTTTTATGGGCCTTTTTTCATTACCTCTGTTCTCCCTGCCCATGTTTACCTAACGAAGAGCACAAAAAACGAATATCACAGATTTACGAAAAATGAGAACCAAGAGTTCTATTTTTATCGGCACCGGAATATGTTTTCCCGATTTATCTATGGCTTACGTATGTTTTACTTCGACGTTCGTCCACCAGATCGCGTATGTTTGTGAAACTAGCAACGAGTAAACAAACTGCATCAGGCGAATACACTTGTGTTCGCGTACGTGGAGATCCAACCTTGCGCTATGACCTAGTATAGAAGTAAACATCCAGGATGGGATTTCCCTACAGGTTTAGCGTGAGCATTGTCTTACTTTGAGTAAACCTCAGCGCATCATGCGTGATACGAAGCAAGCCTACCGTGATGTATTTGGTTATCACTTAATGCGATTAAAATTAAATTTACAGTAGAAAAGGCAATTGCTTATTCTATACGTTTATTTGTGATTGATTCAATATGAATTATGATAAAATTTTGATGCACTTTTCTAAAAAAATAAAATATAGGCACAAATAACTGTGTTAATTTTTATTAATAATATTTTATATTAAAGTAAAAACATTAAAGAGATGATAAAATCCGAAAAAAGTAGGATATGATATTAAAATTCGATCAAATTTCGAATTTAAAATCTATACTTTTTATTAGATATTTTTTTGATTTATCCTCATTACCATTGAAATCAATGCAATACTTCATGTACCCTCTCAAACTTCCTTTTAGTTCCTCTGCTAACGGATTTAATACTCAATAAGGCGACTCGAATGCTCATCAATTCTTCATTGTTCCCGTCATCGTATGTTGAAGTAATTCAATTCATTTTATCCACCACCACAGTCTTTCGTATGTTTGCAATATGTTGATAAATATATAAGATATATAAGTGGTACTAAGTAAAGGTTTCCTTTCGCATTAATCCTAAGTCCTTTAATTCATCCATTTTTTATGTAATTTAAGTACTGGTTCTAAGATTAAAATATCTTGGATTGCTGAGGACTACTGCAAATGCAGTCTCATGAAACTGACGTTGCATCAACCGATGGTAGTGATCAGCGAATATGAACGCTATGAACTTGTACATTTATTAACTTGCTGATGAATACTTTTGAAAATAGAACAGAACAAACTCAGGGACCGGATAGTAAGTGTAGCATTGTAGATTACCAGTCCCAATTATACCATTCTTAAACCGCAGGAATAATAGAGAACAAACAATGATTAAAACAAATCGAGAAACTATTCATGGCTTGTTCTCTCACGACAACATTCCAAGATCCAAAATGACTGCGTCATGTTCAGCTTTTCCGATCCGTCGCAGATGTTCACTTTTTTCTCTGAATATGCAACAGTTGAATGGATGAAAAAACTAAACACGTCTCGTACAGGAGAACAAAAACTTTGTGCGGTTTGAGAATCAGGAAAGAAACTTTATTTAAGGAGTTCCTTCCCCCTCACAACTCGTCGATTCGGAATGAAGATGTTGTTCCGGGGAGTTGCAAGTTTTGGAATGATCCTAAACTACTTAATTAGGCCATTTTTTGCGTAGATTCGTCCGAAAAGAAAAGTCGACAGTTTCGATGAAAAAATGCTCGCGGTGACACATTGATGGTTCCCGACATTCGGGGATAGAATTGACACGCTTGCGGACGTGGGAGGACCATAAGGTTGAATTACAAGTGACAAATTTGACGTCATCCATAGAGGTAACAGATTTTTTTTATCGACAGGTTTTTTTTATCCCTCGTACGGCCTAAAGCCCATCGCTTTGATACGTGAAAATAACAATATTTTCGATTTCCCGTAATAACGTAGCAACGAGGGCGATCACTGTTTAATTTTTGCTCCGAGGCGAGTCAAAAATAGAAAATCGAAGAGAGGTATTTTCCGCTCCGAGTAACGAAGAATTTTTGCGAAAATAGAGGTCTTTAAGCTGAGGTGGATATCTGGAAATTCTGCTACATCCACTTGAAAACTAACCTTTCACTCCCTTATTATAGATGTGGCTTCTTAGATAATATATATAAAGGAAAATATATATTATAATAGGCACCGGAACGGTGAAAGATATTTCTCAATTTCTATTTTACCTTACGGGAGATAAATTGTGTGGATGAAAACCAGCTTAGATTTCAAATATAAACACCACCACAACGGAGTTAGTAAAGAAATTGTTTTTGATTCTGGGAATTTTTACTCAATACTCTTTACCAATAACATCACGGAATAAGAAGAAATTTCATAACTCAAGAAAAGCTTTGCGATAAACATCTCGTTGTGAAACTAGTGGGGTTTTATAGAGACATTGCTTTTATTATATAACAACTTGACATTATAGTTTTTTTGTTAATGTTTCCATCTGAATCAGCTATATCACTTACTTGTCAACTGCAATTATATAAATGAACTGATATTATCATAATAGAGTAATTAAACTGAATCAGACTTTAATGTCCCATCGAAAATACAAAATAACAACAGTCAATAGCAAAGGGTATAAATGCTACTGTCTAGTATTTCAGGAAAAATAGATGAGAATCTAGACCCGATATACACGTGTAACCCATTGGAAAGATATTTCGAGCAAAAGCACAGATAAATGACACGAGGAACCTGATTTCCTGCAGAAATGAAATGGAACTAATCTTTGGAGGCGTGGAACTTGATGCAATCATCTGTAAAGGCCTAAGCGTGCCGCTGAAGATCCTAACAAGCCCCAAGCGAAGTAAAATGTCAAAGAGCTTGCCGAAATACTTCTTGGATTTCTTTTACGCTCTTTATAGCTCTCCATTCATCATAACTTAGGCAATACGTCTAAAAATGAGGCACGCCCACCTTTCCTGTTATTTTTACGATTCTATATCGAGGACCGCTTTCTCAAGTTGAAGCAACGCCCGATTTTATTGGCGACGAGTTGTTTGCATCTTAACGTTCGAAGAAAGCATCTAACACCTGATTGGATATTACAGAATATTTCCATGAAAGATTTATGTAAACTTATTACGTAAATTAGTTAAAGTTAGTTCAGCATTGCGTTAGGTTTTAAAGATCAAAAGCTCCCATAATTTGGTGACCCTTTCGACTTAAGCTGATATATTTGTCAATTAGAATAGATTGAATAATGCGTGAGGAATTTCATATCGAAATATTTCTTTTTCAGTTCAGCTAAAAGATTTTTAAATTATCTTCTAAGTTGGAGTTTTTAGATAATATCAAATTTATTATTTTAGCTTTCTCTTAGCCACAAAATGGGTCATGTATTGCCAATATTCAGTTACGATACATTAATAAAAATATTGATTTAATTTAGACGCAATTTATTTTAATATAACGATTAATCTTTTATTGACACATATTTTTAAACTCGCCTTAATGCACCTCTGAGAGGATAAACGAAACAAACTGTTGGCTATTTTGGGTTCTGTTGTGAAGCAATAATTGAAATCTGCTAATCCGGATTATCGTAAATGAAAATACGTTGGGAGTAGGAGATAAGCTTCAAATAAATTGAATCCAAAATTCAAAAATGCAAATAAAAGTGGCCGATGAACTGTGTTTGATTAGCCCAAGAGCTATTTTCAATTACCCCGATGATTAAGGTATCGGAAATGCAAACTGCAGTAGGACGGATACAGGCAGTTCGCTAAGACATAATATTAGATGAGCAATCTCTGAGCTCACTTCCGGTTCCTAGCTCCTTCCGCATTATATAGCACTACTATAACAAATTAAAAGCTCTCTTAATGTTGCACACTCTTCGAAATTTCCCATCACTATATAGAAAAAATATTTAGTCGGATAGTAAAGTTAGCAAAAACTTTTAATATATGAGCATTAATATATATCCGATGCACCAAACTCCTAAAGAATATAGAGCATTATTATTTTTTTCCTTAAAGATGCATGGATTAATATTGAAAAGTAAATATCCTTATGTACGTAAAGGCTACTTTGAAATTCAATAACAAAAGCTTATATTACGATACAGGCAATCCACTTACCTTTTAAGCACAATTTGATAGGAACACGAGTATAAAATACTGAGAATCGCTGAGATAAATTTTAATTTTTTTATTCTTTCAAATTTAGCAAGTTTTACATTAAAAATTATCTAAAAAAGGAAGAAAATTTAAAGATAGTACTTCTTCTAGCATGCAAAGTTTTAGAATTCTCTCTTAATTACTATAACGAGCGTTAATTTTATTTTTAACCTTTCGGTTTTTTAATTTTCTTCACTAAATTACTCTCTCTCTCAGAACAAAAGATTTTTCATGGTGGTAACGGCCGATGAATCTTTCAGTATCAAAAAGCAATTTAAATTTTGGAATCCTTCCATCGTAGGAATGTAAGTGAGCTGCGGTTCGCAACCACCGGAAGCTATGAATTATGGGAAGCGTTTATGGTCGGAATTCGCAGCTGAGGATGCGTGAGAGGCTGTTATTGAAGTGATCTGAGAGGATGGAAGAGTTTGAGAAAAGACTGAGGAATATGAAGAAGGAATGCAAGGGAAATAACAGAACTTGGTAAGGAATCACGGGAAGGGACTTCAGAAATTGAAATCGTGAAGATTCGCCTGAGAAATGAAAGTTTTAAAGACGCGTACTGATTTAATTTAAAAGTGAATCCTGTTGAATTCGATTTGTAATGGAAAGAAGCTATGGGTATTTTTTCTCAACGAATAGAAAGCGGTAATAGGTAGCATATTTATTTTTAATACCATTTATAATTACGCTGGGAAATTAAATCTTATTTTCTCAAAATGTGAGTAGGAATCCAGTAAAGATACGTTACTTGGTACACCTGAGAGATAATGGAATACTAATGAAATCCTCGTGTTTCCGATTCTGAACTTCATTAATTAATGAAACAAGAAAGAAAAATCTTGTTTCACGAATGTGAAAAATGGGTTAAGATGTACGTTCAGTCGAAGTATTTGAAGTTGAAGTTAACGCGAGCAAAACTATTACGTATCGTTTCACCTTTATTCGAAACTAAATAAGTTAACTGAAAGCATTTTAAGATAAACTTAATAAAAGTAATGTGCATGAGTAAAAGGACAATATTCGACGTACAAATATATGACTTATCGAAAAATTCTGCCATCAAGAACAATGAAAGTATACAGCCTAGTATCAAAAGAGATTCCCTTTATAGATTACACGAGTCATAAAGTTTCCGAGTGTACTCCGTAACGATTCACATACAGTATTGACTTCCATTCATCTCTAATTTATGGATTGAAATTTTATCTCCACCCTCAAGGGATACCTAACTTCCGAAAGAATAATAATGTATGGAGGAGAGAAAAAGCTCGCTTTTAAGGTTCCAATATGGAAGAATAAGAGGAGAAAAGTTTAGAATCTTCGGAAGTAAGGGTGTTATTGGAAAACACTTCATCGGAAATTTCCCTCACTTTTTTCGGAATATTAACTTTGATCTAAGCGAAAGTTTGGACTGTGAGCTCTAAATAAACTCTCGGAAATTTTTTATTGATATCCCGGGAATATGAGCGCGAGAGTAATGTGAACTTTTATATTCTTTTCTATCGGAAACAAACAAATGGGATTTATGAGACGGATGAGGTTTTGTTTGAAAACTATGCTACGATGTAAAGGATAGGAAAGTAAAAAAAATGTATTCGTGGAAAATTGCTTGGTAATTTAACAATCTATAAAATATATCTCCGGCTTATCAAACAAAATTTTGTGGCACATGTTCGGATAAAATAGTTAAAAGGACAATAAGTTATTAATTAAAAGAGAAGTAATGAGTAATGATAAATATTACGCGTACCTTATTATTAAACTAAGATTTAAGAAATATTAAGTGATTGGAATCAATAAAGTGGACTTATCAATCATTTAAGGTTCTTCATAGTATCAAATACATCGATCAAAGTTTATTAAAAACAATCAAAGGCAAGCCCAGTAGACTTATCCAATAGAAACGTAAGTAAAATTCATCTTTATCTCTTTGTGTATCCTTATTGGCATCATTAAATAATAATAACATTGTCTTATCAATTTTTAAAACGTATTAGAGTAAAGGATACAAATTGAATAAGTGATCGTTCTTCTAGCGAAAAATATAGCACAGATTTTCAGCGTCAGAAAACTACTACAAAATAGTGGAGCGTTTAGCGAAAGTGTTTGAAAATAAACAGCCAATCTCCTTGACGACCGAGCGATCGTTGAAGCCGCGCATTTATATGCGACCATAAAAATAAATTGGAAATTTAAGCCCAGATTAGAGGGTTTCCAACTCCACAGAAAGTTTTTTCTTCATTCCAACTTCGAAATAAACAGCTTTAGACCCGTATTTTATTGTTGCAGGTGCCTATGGCCCTCACTACACCCTTCGAAGCGACGAGGCCAAAACGCGTATTTGGGAAACTTTTCTCGGATTACTTTTTCGGGTGCAGAAATTTAAAATTCCCAATCCTTCCATTTTTAGCTCTTTCGTACGCATTGCACTTCAATGTTCAAACTTCGGCGTAAAGAATCCCGAACCTACTTAATCCACTTAAAAAAGAAGTTCCGCTCTGATTGGGTTGTCTAAACTGAATGCCTATCAGCCGAAAAGTGAGAAGTTTTGAGAATAAAGCGGAGACTATTTGTAAGTGCATTAAGAACTTAGATATTCAACTCCTGTGAGATGTGAGTGAGGGTTGAATAGGGGGCGACTCACGATGTTTTCGAACTCTGGAATATATCGCGTAAGATTTCACATCCATTATGAAAATCTATTTAGTGAGAAATATCGTTTGCAATTTTCGGTGATATACGCTTCTTTTCTTAAGTCTTCTTTGATTCGCGATGAATAACAAAGCTATAGAAAGAAGTCTAAAGTAAGAAACAAGAACTCTGATGTAGGAAAAGTTAGGATATTTATCTTCTGAATCTGAAACATCATTAAAAGGGAAAGCAGATGGTGGGAAAATTATAGCCCCTATACACCCTGAAAAATAAGAAAAATTTTGTAAATATTTAATAGATAAATTTCATTTGATAATATATGAAATTTAACTTCTTTTCCATCGTTACTTTTTAAAGCCATTCTAATTCCTATTTGATAAGATATTATGTACAAAACTGATATTTTGTTATAAAAATTAGAGCTAATAAATGATTAATAAAATACGTAATCTATAGAGCTTTCCTGTGATGTTACAAAGCATAAGAGATATAAATTCGAACTGCTAGATGCTTGAAATAAAGCATTCACAGATTCAATAGCAGAATCCACAGTAATACATCGCGAACTGAGATATAAAGGAAGAAAAAAGAAATAAGATAAAGGTATAAAATTTATTTATTTCCACTCCAAAGTGAAAGATCACTTCTGTTTTCACCTTCATACACGTTTATCGATATTTTTTATAGTTTTTTCAATATTGGATTATTAAAGAGGGGTTAAGCTGAACTTAAAGCACGGGCTTTGTGTTTTATCACGTATGTGAGAATATGCAAATCCCGTTTCCTTAGATAATACCAACAAACGGTACGCGAACGCATTGTTCGCGGCCCCACACCCCAATGAAAGGGTCTCATTATACGAGTGTGAAAGTCCGTCGTTAAAAAGTTTCTATAGAGGAGATAATGCGAAAGTAATTCTGTAGCTCCCGGAATTTTACTCCTATTACTATCGAAAAATGCTTCCCTTAACTCGAGAAGAGTTATTACGATTTGAACACACAGTTGCTCGGTACGTGCTGTGTTGTTATGACGTCATATTAAGCAACATAGTCAGAGTAAGAATTAAAAAATGATAGGAAAGTAAAAACTTTAATTAATTAGTGATTAAAGTTGTAAAATATATTTTTAACGTTTAAAAGTTCTAATAAACCTGAAAATATAATTTATAAACTTCCTATATGGTATGGTTCCTATGGTAGATAATTTGATTATTTACGAAAATCATATTTTTAATTTTACTTTGCAGGAGCAAATTATATCCAAAACTTAACGAGATTATTTCAGCACCATTTTAGATCTTCGTATTCAAATCTAGGATAAGGTACAACTCCATGAATCTGCGATAAAGATTGCCCAAGAAGATATAATCTCGCCCTGTGATGGGAAGGGAAATACCTAGAATTTGTAGTAGACTACGTAAACCACCAGAGTGAACATATCACCAGTGCGGAACGTATACAACATAGACGGACGATTCGTGCCTTCGGTAAATCGACTATATCAATTCATTCCTAACTCTAGAATTCCACTCGTGGAAGCGTTGAAGCCAGATGAATGAGAGACGGTTTTGGTAACGTATCGATCTAGAACTCCTTGCCAACCACAGATGCCCAACATTTCTCTACCTTTTACCCTCCAAAACTCCGACATCACATATTACTCTCAACCCCGAAAGAGAAAAACGCACTTCACTACTCCCACACACAGCGGCGACTCGTACATATCTTTCGATCGGTTTCCATGGATATCTCTGCGGCTATTTTCCATTCACTCAACAAACCCCATCTTCCCCTTACGGCGTATTTTTTTTACGTACCCCTCCACTGCAATCGGTCCCTCGACACTCGTATCGAATTCTCGCGATACAATGAACAGCGCTCGACCACGGCGAGCGTACACACCGCCTCTCTTTCAAACAGAGGTTCCGTTGTCGTCGTCGGTAATGGATGCCCGTGAAATTATACAATGAGAGCGATTTACGCCAACCGAGGGAGGCGCCCGAATAAGCGGTCGCGGTGATGGGCACAATGGTGTCGCTAGTTGGTGCCGATACGCCCTCATTAATGCCGCCAGATATGCCTATCGGAGCGGAGGTAACCGAAAGTTCGGGGAGTTGGTTTACGCAGAGGGCCGGAGTCTGTGGGTGTGTTGCGGGTGGACTAATATTCAGGCGCGAGTAACTGGAAGAGGAACTGATAGATGCACTTCCGTCGTTTAGAAGTGGAAGGATAATCGCTATCGAACATGGGGCAATGAATCAGATGCACTCCAAACTTTAAAGATAGATTACCATAGAATCAAATTGTCTCTGAAAGATACGAAGATAGAAATAGGTGCTTTATGGTTTAGTTATTTGTCATACGAATACTAATATTCACGTAATATTCCGCGATTTACGAGATAATATACTCACTCACGATATACCGTAGTTACTACGTTCCAATTTCTCGTTTCAAATCATCTACGATAGCCTCAAAGGTTGTACACGTGTCCATTATTTAAGGATGAAGAACCAAAGTGGATGTACTATGGCGAATCAGTGTCAACAGAATGATGTCCCCTCGTTAGAACTAGAGCACACAGAAACGTTTTTGGTCGGTCGGTCGGAAATCCTAAATTGAAACTCGGTTTCAATCTTTGAGCACTATGTTTTCGTGAAGAAACGTTCAGTTCCAATTACATCGCTAGTTCTATCGGTAGTGAATATTTAAGGACAGTCTTGGTTGAAAACAGTAGATGCGTAACTTGAATTTTTAAAGAAGTATAGCAAAAATGATTAATTTAGATTATTCTTTTTTCTTAGAAGCAGAACTAAAATGAGAATTATCAAAAAATGAATACACAGAACAAAAAGACAAAAGAAACTTTTCCAAAGAAGAGTTTTTTTTTTAACTTACGAAATGATTACTTAAATTTCAAGTCTTTTTCTCTTGTGATAAAACTGGACGTGTATATAGATCTCTTTAATCCATATATAAAGATATTAACATTAAATTTGCCAAAATCCAACCTAACTGGAGAGTATGCTAAATAATAACTGACAAATGCAATTTAATCAAAGCGATTCAGCTGAAATATAATGTATATGCTAATTAATTTAAAACTAGAGGTAACTTAAATTATCTCTCTCGAATTAAATACTAGATTGGATCTAACATTTTAATGCTTTAGATAACTTAAATTATTTCTCTCCCTTACAGCACTGGATTAGGAAGAACGACGGACATTGACGTCAATCGTGTAGAGTGGAACTACGGAATCACGAGCGGGAGCATTCAGATGGGAAAATTGTCCCGTAAATGTAAAATGAGAGAAAAATAGTTGGAGATGTATTTCGATCAGAGCGCCTCCTGGCGAGAAAACCATTACATGCCGTGGAAGGCAGTTACCGAGGCAAAAATGACATTCTTCAACAATCAGCCAGGCAGATATTGGAGATTATAATGCTGCAGTTTATTCTGGAAGGGTGAATGAAGTGCACAGTGCTGCACTCTTGTGACATAAAAAAGGGAGACGTGACCTTGGAGTTCGAATGATACACCGGCGTGAATAGCAACTTGCATCCAAGTGAAGGATTTGAAACAATCTTGACGTATATGGCAGTAAGCAGGAAAGCTGGAAGACCTCTTCAATGATAGGAGTAGAGTAGATATAAAGAAAGGGATCTATGAATATATTGTTAATAACATATATGTGAGATGCACTGGGGAGGTTGCCATTTGTGGAAAAAGAATGTGTTTTGTAAGATATGAGTTAGAAAATATCTCTTTTTTAGAATAGAGGAAGCATAAGCATTCTAACTTATGCAAAATGACGAGCATGCATAAAGATTAAGAATCCTTTTTCTGAATTACGTACGTTACATTTTAAAGGAACTACGTGAAAGGTACTTTTTATTGAAATAAATTAGATTTTTTTCGGATATAAACCATTAAAATTATTCTGACAATCTAATATGTTTATGTTTTACGTATTTCGATAATATTTTACTTAAGCAATATTTTCTAAAAAACAGGAGTTTTGCAATAAAAATTTTGCATCATATTAACCAATAAATCATAAATCAGAGATAAAAATAATTCCTCTGTCCATAGGATCCTAAAGATATTCCAACATCAGACATTAATGAAAGTGAGCGATGACTTAAAAACTAGATCCATCTTCCATAACTTAATGAATGAAAAAAGCTAAAAAGAAATTTCCGCATTAATTGCATGTAAGTGCTCTGAAGTTCGTCTTAATTCAATTTCATCTCGAGAGTATATTTGTCCCTCCAAAAATATTCTCGAAAAAGAACTTTTTAATCGAGTTTCTGACGCCGATGAAAATGGTTCCCCAATTCCAATAGAATCGTATTGATCTTCCAATCCACTGAACACGGAGATGGCCCATTCAAGCCGATCGATTATTCTTGGGTCGCCAAAATTCCATCAGAAGACATCCTGCCCGTGATGGGAAATACGTCAACTTCATATCGACTTTCCCTTCATTTCGGATACATTACATTAGAATCAAGAATTTGTTCCAATTACAGATTTAGATACGTGATTTGTTCAAGAGTATTGATCCTTTGTAAACGTAAAATGGCGAATGATTTTGGAGGAATATGATACAACAAAGTATCAGTTATGATACGAGCATTTTATTGGATAAAAAAATTATCGTATATATATATATATATATAACGTTACGTAATAATAGATACCCAACTCATTGATTTCTGATGTTGCTATTGTTAGATACGATTGAAGTAGGATGTATGAACTAATAAGGAAAACTTACCGTGTAGATAAAACGAAGATAGAAATATAATATAACTATTAATACGTGTGTAATGCATATATTCTTGATTATTTTGTAGAGTTGAAATATGAAAGGTTCGCATAAATTCTAGGATTGAAAGAGCAGGAAAAATAATTTAGACGCAACAGATGAATGGATAAAATGAGGTAGTTTATCTATTGCTACGCATAGGTCCTCGTATATGCAAATAAAGATTAATCACAATTTAATTTTTAGGACCATAGAGATATTAATTGATGGAATAGTGGATGAAATAATTTATAGATAACTATCATCAGTTAATACAAAATTTTCGCTGTCCATTGTTATATAAAGAAATTATTCGCGAACTAAGAACTATGTAGATTAAAGATAGTGTTTTGATGATGTTTCATAGTGGTTCATTCCTACCATATTTTAACTGTATAATTTTATAAATTAAATTTTGACCTATAAAAATCTCACAGTAAATACGCAATCACTCGAAAAATGTTTTATTCCGAAAAGAGTTTTATAAATGTATAAAAATGTACATTGTCAACGGAGCAACGAAAGCCATTACGAAAAATATAGACCAGTGAAATAGTCCATAGAAATTTCGGTGTGTATGACCTACTTGTCGGAATTGTGCTGAGATTTTTCATTTTCCGGAAAAAAGTACATCCATTTTTCTGGAAATGTAGTTTACGAATGAGCCGTCAACTCCTAAATGTTGGCTTATATTTTAGTTCGTTTTAATGTCCTATCAGATCAAGGTTCTGCTATATTTCCAGCACTAAAAACCATAAAGGGTAACCAACATTAATTAACCCCGAAAATTATTATTTGATATTTGGTAAAAATATTTTTAAATTTTAATGATCGCTATGATTATGCCCAGGTATTTTCCAAAATCAATCTAAATGGCAATTATTTAAACCGAATTTAACGACAAAAAATGAGATTAAGTTATATAGCACGACGCTATTGATGTTTCAAAATTTTTCGTGAACACCGCTGCTAAAATAGTTTTCCGTCTCATAAGGCATGAATGGCAATATTTTCAAAATTATACACGATATTCTTATTTATTCGTTTACTATCTGACCTGAATAAAATGGGGAAACATTATCGACTTTTAAACAACCTGTTTTCTAGGTCGAGAAACGAGTTCAAGTTCATTCCAACTTAAATAAAGACAAACGCATGAATTGCTTTTAATTCCGACCGAAAATTTTCCTCCGTGAATACCCACGAACTCTTCAGAATATAATACGCAGGAACGCGAGTTATACAATAGCACGCTTTCATATCTGAGTAGAGATGGGGGAATTTTAGGGCAAAATCAGAGATATTGTTTCCACAATTTACATCCTCGTAAATGTTACCACTCGAGTCATATTCAGCCTTAAACTATGACAGAAAAGGAACCATAACAGTAACAATGAGGTACTGTTGATGAAAAGATACCGAAGAAATTATTTTCAGGAAGTTTTATTTGACGTTTAAAGAAATAGAGCAAGGTACGATATCATGACGTAATTTCCTGAATATCAGATACACGTAAAGCTTTGAACATATTTTCTAAAAAAACTAGTAACCCAATAATTACAAATCCATTGAAGTTAATCAAAGACGTCAAATCATTAATAATGACTTGAAGTTTGTTCAGTTTATTTGTCCTGAAAAAATTTGAAATTTAAATAAATTGGAAATTAAATGATTCGATTCGAAAGGAAATTATTGTACATCGTTACTCATTTCGAACTTTCCATAATTGATACATATTCCTCTAGACCTCCAATGTAAGAAGACACCACAATATTCCAAAAGGTACGCTCAATATTTCCTTCTGCAATATTCCACCTGATAATTGCAGAAAGTACGCTTAAAAATTGCTTGGGTAATATTCCACAGATGCGTGGACAAAAGACTGATGAAATTCGTTTCCCACGAAGAAAACGATCGAATCTGAGATTACGGAAGCCTCAACTCGTATCCCACGAAATTCAACGGCGTTCATCGATGGAATCACTTGATTAATTCTATGGTTCCCATCGCATCCAAAGTAAATTAAAGTCGTTTTGACTCATCAACTGCGTCCTGAAAATACTTCAGATTCGAACCGTGTGAACAAAAAGATGGGTTTTCGTGGGATAGCTTTATTCAACGAGCGAAGACTGCCTTCAACGGGAGCTTTCAACGGAGAGCTAAGGAAACGGCTTCATTCTCCGGAAACCGCGTAAGAAATGGAACTTCCTCGTTGCGGAATATTGGAAATAGTTTTCCATTTCTCGGTTGGAACGAATTGCCTTCGCAGTTCATTCCGGTATCCTTAAACTTCTAAATTATTCTGTCCAATATAAAAGTTTCCATGGGAATGAAATTCTAGTTTAAAACGGGGAATGGAAGTCTTTTATATTTAAATATTGACTAAATACAAAAAGAAGGGAGTTCCAGTATTCATCGTTCTTAACATTAGGCTTCTGGAATATCTTTCCTTCTACTGCTAGAAGAAGACAATACATTTATAATTAGATTGAATAAAATGTGAACAGCTGGAAAACAAATATACTACTTAAAATATTATGAGCATTCATACTAAAACAAAATTGCATAGAAAATAAAAAGAAATATTAATGTTGCAGAATAAGTATTTATGAAGAATAATCCAAAATGATATCAAAGTTTGAGTCAAAGAAATTGTTTAATTTTATTCATTGAAACATTTTCAGCATATTATTGTTAGTTATCAATTGACGATATTCTGTACATGGAAATATTTATAAATAATTTCTTTGTTGCGTCACATTTTTAACATCAAATTCTCGATTAAATTATATATCCGCGTACTCTTCAATTCACCCAAACCCATTTCTTACTTCAACTTTATGGAGGATGCGAAGAAATATTTCGTTTCATTAAAACATAATTCTTCGCATAATGATCACATTTTATACTTCTATTATAACCAACTTCACTAAGGCGACCTCCGAGGAACAGAAGGAATGATCTTAAATGGAAAACCCTATAGAAATCTTCCTAAAGAAACCTTCAACTGATATACTATTTTCTTTTCCGATATCAGTAGCAATAGCGCAATCGGAAAATGAGGAATTAATACGGATGAGTAGAGCGAACAAGTACACAACCAAAAGCGAAGAGGATTTTTTCATCCGAATGATTCCTTTGGCTACTAGTTAGTTCCTTCTCGTTGCAAATCTAGAACAAACTCGCGAAAAATTAATCTTTATAGATAGATAGACTGAATTCTCGCTTCCATCGGTATCCCATTTCCAGAAAAAGGGAATCTTTCAATTGCGTCGTATTTACGTATCGGCACCTCTTCATAATTGCGACATCTTTCGGAATAATTAGAGCATTAACGTCCCTCTCCGCGTGCGAAGCTGATGAAATGTTTTTTTAACCGAGACGTGCTTCCGGAATGGCAATGGGAAACAAATAATGCAATCTCTTTTACGAATGCAAAATTCGTTGATTCGGATGCTCTACATTCCCTTTCACTGTTCGTACGTCATCAGCCTCGTCTTTCCGACATTCCATTCCGATATCTCGATACTCATTGGTCTTCCCAAACATACTCATTGGAGTTCATTAATTCACTTTAGCGTACCTATCAATACTAAGCTAATTTATTATCTATAACATAAACCATGTATAATAATGAACTTAAAAATCCAAACATAAGTAACCCAATAACTAGAACCGTCTTGTAAATATCATTTATAATATAAATTCCTTTCATACTCCTGATATTTGTCTCTTTCGTTAGTATAATATTGTTTTCCCAGATAAACCAGCTATTTTCAAGCTTTAATTATGGAATGAAACTATCTTCAGGATATAAAATATTTCTTTTTTTCTTCTTTTTTTTTGTAGTTAGTTCTTTAGTTTTGTAGTTTTGTAGAGAAATCTTTTTTTTTGTAGTTTACCCCAATAAAAGTATAAAAATTCCCAAAATAGGTACTCCTTATATAATGGAATTAAATAGAAGTGATAAGTATAACTTATACATAGTAGGTAATGAAAAATTTAACTTATATTAGAAAATATATAGCACTTTCCGATCCTTGCATACAATTTTTTCGCTAATTCTTTTGTTTATCTATAAGATTACAAGATATAAGAGCATAAGAAATGTAGAAAGTTCTTTTCATTTTTAAATAGTTTAATACCAAGGAAATGTATAAATAAATAACGACGTATCGGAAATATTTGATTTTCAACTACTCATTAAACTTATTGTTATTCAGAAATCGAATCTTTTGCAACGTGTTCTGTTTTAAGTTCGAGAAATGGTAAAGTATAAATTCACTGTATCTTCTCTGAAATTCTGTCATTTAGAAAATATTTCCAAAGTCTTCTCGGATACCTTCAGGCGATGCGCAGCTCTCAAAACCTCTGCGTCTTTGTTTTTGATCAAAGCACTTAATATGATCACACATTTTCCCACCTCCACTCTCCATTAACTCAGCTTCCTTCATAATTCTAATCAAAATATCCTCATAAAAAATGATGATTTCCAGTGCGTAGAGGGACACGTTGAAACAACTTTCCAGTGAATAAACCGCTATTACGTTTTCACTATAATGGAACGTATTTTTCTTAGATATCTTTTCTCATCATTTCAAATTCCCCAATTGCCAAAGGCTCTTTACTCTTCGCTGACTTCACCCTTTGAGTTAGGACCTTCAAAGGATCTGTTCTTTTATCAGCGTAAGTGGTCCATACTTAGTCAATAACTTCTTCAGTAGATTCATTTTCTACCGAAATTCCGGATTCCGGAATGAATCCCGAGGAAGTATATCCCGAGGAAATGAAGTCCCGGGAAATGCGCTCGGGTCTCCGAAAAACGGGAAAGACGGTCTTCTTTGATGAGGGACTATCTCGTTTTATTACTTTCCTTCCCCAGATAATTTGTCATTCTCACGGAAGACGGAGTACTAAAAGTTTTATTTTCGAGGTTCCATAGGAAATCAATGCGTTTACTTTCGAAACGAAAGCACCGAATTGCTGTTTCGTTTCCTTTCCCGTAAATAGTCTGCGGTGTAAACAGATACGGATGAATAATACATCCAATTGATCATGAGATACTGGAAATAATGGACACATGAAATTTTCCATAAGTTGACCAATCGATTTACAAATATCTCAATTGATAACTCATGAATCTGTTGTTTCTATTGTTGATAGCTCTGCCCCAATGTTAACCTACAGTTCGTAATAATAGTAAATATTTTCATAGTAATTCCGCTTAATAAAAATAAGTACGATTTTACTAAATTAAATTGCATTATATCGCTGTATAGATTAATTTTCATTCATTCCATAATTTTGTTTATTGCCCTAGTATATTATTTGATGATCAAATAGATTAAAAATTAAACACAAACTATTAATAAAAATGTACATAAATAAAATTTTGGCTCTAAAGAGTATAATTACATCAATAATTATAAAATTTTCGAAATATGTATTTCTATTTTTCTATATACACTAATTCCTAAGATAATTTCGACACACTTTACTTTATACGTTTACTCCGCCATGTTTTTCATAGCACTTAACCTTCTCCAGTTTCCATTCCATTTCTTTCTAAAACCTTCTTCCACCTTATTTTCTGAGAAATAGTTTATCTAGACTTCCATCCCTAATTATTCACCCTCCTTTCGTAGATTCGCAGTTTCTCTTCACTGGTCCTTTAATTCCCAAGATAATCTACTCTCATTTAACTGCGAAGTAGTGAACATCTGCGATCTTCTTCGGAAGTCTCCCAATGGTTCTTTTCTTTACGGAGCTAATCGAATCCACTCCTTTTTTTAACTTTCACCTTTTCATTAATTTATGGATACGCCCTTTACTTTCGACTCTTCTTATTCGTGGTAAAGCTCCAATAGCCAACTTCAATCCGACTTTACCAAACAGAATGTCTTTCTTAGTTCATATTCGCAGTAATAGATAGCCTAAAACAGTGTAACATCATTCATAAAAGGAAGTCAATATCTAAAATAGATGTTAAAATTAACTATTTCAATTTTTTAAAGCCGCATAAGATTGGTAAAAGAAATAAGGCATTAATATTGGTAAAAAAAAGTTGCCTTCTTGCCCACGCTGATACCAAATCCACGCAAATAAACCTTTAAGGGTGTGGCTTGCATAGACATTGGAAGGGTTCTTCTTAAAATATCCCTATTTTATCTTCTGCCCAGTTTGCTTTGTTTGAATTCGGTAGAGCTTTCTTCTGTATTTGACTTCCCTTTAACTTTTTCCTCCTGTCCTTCCCTCCTTCAAAAACCCTGCTATTCTTATGAATTATCCCTTAAATCAAACCTTTTCACAACTGACTCTTTTGGTTATACCAAAGGATGTACTCATAATTCGGAATTCCTTGTCATCACGTTTCGGCTTGTAAGCATTAACTTTCATGTTCATGGATCCATGACGTCCTAATCTTTCCATTCTATCGGAACAAATCTAATGCTCATTCCCTTATCTTTCTCTACTTTTAGAACCGCCTTCCCAAGAAGATTTTCCGCTTCACATTGCAGATTTCCCTAATTGCTTCCAATGGCATGGGTTTCCCCGCATTTTTCACCGTTAACTTTTTCGTATTTTTTTCATTAATCCGCCCGTTGTTTCAGAGCGTCTATACCTCGTCACATTGTCTCCTCCATCTCAGATTTTTAAAATTTCATCCCCTCTTTTGTGATTAAGATCTTTCTTTTTCGAAATCATCCGTTAATTCCTATATAATTGCTGCTTTTTTATTTTAATTCGTTTCAGCTCTATCTTCAATTTTTCCGATATAATGAATTTTTTATTAACTTAATGAATAATTCATTTTACGCAAATATATTTAAATCATATTGCTTCCATAATTACCCTAATCTTGGATTACATAATTTCCAAGTGATATGCCATTGATGTATGTTTCCATGGTTTCTTTCCTCCCTAAGATGTTAGTTTCTATGTTCATTTTATATTCTTTATATATAGAAAGCTTGAATACATATATCAGTAGCGATTCAGGTAAATACAACTGAATGAATTGATGCTGATCTCTTATTTAAATAGTGGTATGCTACAGTTATCAGAGTTATCCTTATTTACTATATAATTATGGGACATAAATTTATGCGCGTTCTTTCTAGGTATCTATGAAACGTCACTCCTGATTACGAAGGTCGAACTTTTTTATAGATTCGCCCTTTAACTGATAACAATGGGGATTTATTTTTTGTCAAGGAGACATCTACTCTTGCTACAGTTAATTTTCATTTTCTTTTAACCTATTCCACTAACTAACACTAAAAGTAAAATTTAGCTCTAATATTTCCAAATTATTATTCATTTAATCTTCTGTATAATATGTAATCATTTTCAAATAAATAATTATTTGATTTTACGCTCAAAGGTAGATGTTTATAAGAAAGAGCAAAGGTCCAATGACGCTCCCTTGCGGAATTCCTGTTCCAGGTGGAATATATATCGAAATTCTTTCTATTACATATGGCACAGAAAAAAACTCGATGTTTTGATAAAGATAACATTTTAAAATGATAAAATGAAAAATAGAACACCATAAGCCGAAAACTGGCGTTTTCAACGCATCACATGCCTCGTCGCGTTCCAAACTGTTATAATTTGATCGCAATCTGCAACCAGTACGCTTATCACAATGCACGCTCCATCGCCTGTTGAGGGAAACATAAGCCGAAACATCGGATGAAACCAATTCTTCCGACTACAAAAGCTCTCCAATGTCCCATAAACGCAGCAGTTTTCGCTCAGAAAAGCTCAATTCCGGTGACAAAGTGAAGAAACCGATATGCTTGTATCATCGACGAGTTTCCATTCCTCTCCCGTAATAGCCAACAAAGTCAATTCCTCCGTTTCTCGAAAATCGTTTCCCGTAATATCCCATTACTCCCATTACGATTTTCCCTTATTTCGTAATTCGCTTGTTTTTCCGCTCTGCGAATGCATTCCCGTGATACGTCACAAACCTATAACTACTGACCACTGAGTGAATGGAGGTTGCAAAAGGGATAAGGGACTGAAGCAATCGCTTGAAGAGAGGCAAACCAAATTGCCCCAACATGCAGTGGATGCTTTCGGAAAAAAAGAATCTACGCTATTGTCAGGGTATGCGACTCGATTTCTGAAAAAACGGAAACAATCTCGTCGCATTCCCTTGAATTTAGCACTCCTGAAAATTTGTTCGGTTTCATTGGCCGTCGTCAATTAGTTTCACATCATCATATTTTCCCCAGAAATCATTCAAAGAGGAAATAAAAAAGGGTTTGACCTACTTTTAGAAATTTAATAAAAGGGGGATTTGTTCCATCCGCCTTCAAAGATATAAAATGTCTGATAATATCCGTACGTCGGGAAGTGAACCAACGATCGAGTGTAATTACCATGGATTATAAGAAAAATGTAGATTATTATAAAAAGAGTCTACTCGTCCATTTGAACGGAGGGCTAAATTAGCTGGCGCTTAAATTTAGATCAAAATTCAATACACTTACCAAATGACCTACTTATCCTTTGTAAAATATTCAATCTAAAGCTATCGTAAACATAGAGATTAAATCATTAAGTTCAAAAAATGAATAACACAAAATTCAAAGGATGATTTGAAAATCAGAAAAAGTAAAAATCAATCAAGCCTAAAGTTATCAAAATGAAATCAACATAAAAAATATTTATTATTACTTTTATATCATATATTGCAGTAATTAATGGAAAAAGTAATTATTCTTTATTTAAGATGTTTTAAATTAAACCCCATATTAGCTCTATACATAACGCTATATTTTTTTAATTTAAACTACTATTTAAAAACGTAGTGACGTAGCTCGTACTGCAATTTGTTAAATGATAAATTATCCTATATGGTTTAACATAGATTATTTCTCCAGATATTTAAACAGAATCAGAGAAATGTGTACCGAGTTTGTCACATTCCAACTAATTAGGTGTTGAGGGAGGACCAAATACTGAACTGCAGAACCGGGGACTGCAGAACACACCATTTCCGGGCACAACGTGAACTAACAAGCACTTCCGAAAATTCCTTAGTCATTTGATGAAAGAGCTGATAAAATATCTTCCTCTTTAACTGTTATAATGCTACCTCCAAACTATTGGGAAAATCATCTCCGAAATTCAATGGGATATTGGAATATTATTAAGAGCAAGAAAGAACCAACCAAGGCATGGAAAGTTGTGTAACAAATGCAGAATGCTAAAATGAGTAATAAATTTTATTATTATGGCTCATTTCTTTCCATAATTTTTAATCCTGTGATTGGAACAAACAGCATATTGTAGGCTATGAATAGAGCTTTGGAAAACGGAAAAAGTTCGTAGAAAAGTTTGAATAAAATTCGGTTATAGAACCGTATACATAAATGAGCTATAATATATGAAAAAGAGAGAATTAAATTGTTCTTTAGAATTCAAAGAAAGGGAAATTCTTTTCTATTCAAATTATATTCATATTTTTAGGAAAATTAAGCTCTATTGGAAAAAATTGCTAAATCCATTCCGAAAGAGTTCGTATGAAACATTTCGAGTCAATTATAATATGATAATGGAATGGACTAAAGGATTCTCTGTTACATTTATTCTTCTAAATAGTTTCCTTTTACTATATAATTTTTAAAAACATTTAAATCAGTGGAAACATATTTTCGTTTGAGACTTGGAATTTCTACTGGCTTCACAGGCTAATAACGTCAGTATTCTTATAGTAACTTTACTGATCACATTACTCAACTAAATAGAACGAAAAGTAACAAATTTTAACTTTTTGAAGTAATGATCCCAATAAGTTGGATTTAATTCTACCACGATGTGGTAGGATAGCAAAATTTAAAACATGGTGAAAGCGAATAATATACATAACATACGTGTATGTATGTATTAAGCTATCGAAAACAAAATATCCCATTCTAGCACTATTCTCTACCAACGCAATATTTCTTAGTATGTGTTTTTTTTCAAAACTCTGATGAAAACAGAATCAGTCACGTAAATTAAATTTAATCTTGTGAAAATATCGCTGTTTCTTCTTGTTCCCATAGAAATTATAAAACAAATTCGACTCTATCTTTGTTAAAATAGTCTAAAGAGTTATCGTAAAAATAAATCCATATTCTATTATGTTTAGGTCATAAAAATTCGTTCTCAACTAATTAATAAAAACAAAGTATCCTTCGCTAATAATAAATATCGTTACACGAATGTTAATATATATAATTGTCGCTAGAGGTTATTCGGAAAATCGTAAAAATCGAAAACTAACATAATTGCACAGAATTGTCCACAGTGACATTGATTTTTAACTTCAGCGGGTGCAATCAAATGCCGCAGGAGATACAATTCTATCCACGGTTCGATCAGATACGAGATACCCCATCACTTCCAGGAAAAGGTGGATTTAACGACCGATTTCGCGGAAAAGTTTCGCTGAAAGTATACGGAAGAAGAATACGATCCGAGGGTCGCACATTCGAGAGAATAAAGGTTAAAGATGGAGTGAGAAGTAGCGGTGACTTGTGAGATAGGATTCCGGAGAAGATGTACATCGAGAGCATAATGTGAAGGTCGCTCAGGTGACAGTCCGAGTAACGGAAACCGCGTGCTCTTCTCTCAATTATTTTTCCCTCGACCGTTACCGGAATAAGGGGACGCGTCTTTTTTCCCGTATCGGAAGTGAACCTGTACCGCTCGGGGCGGGGTTTTTATATCGCAGATGGAATGCGATCGGAAAAATCGATTCGAATGGAGATTCGATATTTCATCGGACGGCAATCGCTTGGAGCCCACGTGTCGCGAATTCCGAGAATCTTTAAAAAAGACAATGTTTTGTGTTCGTAAGAAATAAAACGAGTCACTTAATTGTTCATAATATTTATTTGTAATATATAGCACACTTTCTCTTCGAAATAGAAGTGTATAGAGGAACGTTCTGTATTAATAATATTTATCGAAACTTATCTTCGAAATTTTACGTTGTATGAACTATTATAAAAGAATCAGGACTGAGTTTCGTAAATCCAATGTTTATAAATGTACACAACAGTTTCTTTCAAGAGCTTTCAGATACAGTTCACTCATAACTAATTTAGTCGTCGATGAAAACATTCAAGCGGTCTAAGAACGGATTAAAATGTAAATCTACGAATTGCTATTTATTCAACAAGATATTTTCTAAGACATCCTTTTCACATTATGTAGAGCATACTTATTATATATAGCAAATCGAGTTTGTAAGACTGAGTCACAAAAAGATTACGATAATTACTCAAATAATAAAAAAAGCATTCGTTTGCAGACATTAGACTATCACAGCACAAAATCCTTGGGCATCTGGAGATTCCGAACATTGAAGTATATTGGAAAAAAAAGAAGAGCGTAATGGAAGTAATACTTAAAAGGTATCACGAGATGCAGCGGCATTGCACCGTAATAGTTTCTTTTTCAATTAACACTCTCAGATACTAATTGGAAGTGGAGAATGAAGGCTTGGGAAGGTTTTTCGGGAAACACTTAAGAATAATTACCCGAAAGCGATGAGCAAGGTTCTGGGAAAGAAGGCCATTCTGCAGGGGATTATTTGAACATCCTCTTCGATTCGAGGACAGGTAATTAAAAAAATTAAATCAAGTTTTTATTGTAAGAATTTTCAAAGAACTTCAGTAATTTTTTCTAGCATAAATGTGCATGAATTAATTTTTGTAAAAATTCTGTAATCTAATTACTTTTTGAGTAAGGTTTTAGAATTGAAAACGATATTCCAATAGAAGTATAAAATATCTCCTTACTTACTTTAAGAAGACTGTAGATTTAATTGTTCTAGTTCCTAGATCTATTTCAAAAAGACTCTTAGAAGATGATTTTGAAGATGAGGAGGTCTAATTAACGTGGAATTTTTCCCGTTTTATTTTCGGCGTGAATTGGATTTCACCTTTGAATATTTTACTATCTCCTGGAATATCTCTCGTGACTAGAGGAGAGGAATAAATTAAACCCAATTGAGGAAGTTTCCTTGATCACATCAAATCAATCTATCCAGTTGATAGGTTTCTATCTTAAGCTCTTTATTAAATAATTACGCAGATAATTCAGGATACTTATACCAGGTCTATTCACATTTTCTACCCTTTTTCCTTGTATAAGATCTTATTAAGATTTGAGAGAATTCAGGGTTTCATTTCTCATGAAAATGTTTTCCTTAAAACTCAAAAAAACTCAGTACTCAAGATAATGTTAATCTGTGAGCATTTTCTTTGTTCGGTAAAAAACTTTAATAGAATTTTAATCGAATTACACTTGAATGATATATCTTTCAACCCTTTTGCAGCATTGTAAGATGTATAGAGCGTGTTATTGCAAATATTTAAAGAAAGCAGATAGATATTTAATTCATATATCTTTACTGAAATCTTTATTTTGCATTGGGATTTAATCAATTCATAAACGAAATGTTATTTATTCATCCGATATCTGAATTGGCTTAATTCCAAATTTTATATAAAATTTCGCAAATTGATTCAAGTTTTCTGATATGCTAATACTTACTATTATAATAATACTTATATATTATCTTAAACCTGAATTGCTTAAGTTAATAATAATCGTGTTTTTGATGGTACGAAATTGAAAACTATGAGAAGTTCTTTGCCAAATCTTAGCTATTCAGTCTATAAGTCAGCAGAATAAAGGTTATGCGAAAAAATCATGAAAGACGAACCCATTAATGCACTGTAAGGAAAATTTGCCGTCAACATCCTCTGGCACGTGTACAGTGAAGCTCTTTGAATATGTTCTCTTCCCGTACACGTGCATCTTATTTGACATTTTCAGGCTTTCATACTCTTAATACTTCCCTTTTATTTTAAATTCTCAACATATAATAGACTTTAATTTGAAAGTATGACAAAAGTTTTAATTTTCGAGAAATACGAGGCAAGTAGGAAAGTAGACTTATTTTTTAACAAAAGTTCTTACGTTAAAATTCTATCACAAATTTTTACTTTTATACATATTTAAGACGAAATTAAATGAAATATATAGCTCTAAAAAAATTACCATCGATATAGATGAAAATTTGAAAAAAATTGAACAATATAAGGAAATGACGAATTCACAGTCCAGCTATTCTATACCTCATTCTAATATTTTCCATCAAATCCTATAATTATAAGCTCATAATATTTAAGGAATGTTCTAAATGAATATTTTTACCACTTAATATATAATTCATACGTAACAAGATCATGATATCAGCTTCTTTAAAACATCGCAGGATGGAATTCTCTTATTATTAAAAGATAATTCTACTATATTTGAGAAAAAAAAATAAGATTCGATTTTAAAAATAGTATGATTGAGGTTATTATTAATAAATAATGGATTAAATAATTTAATATAAGGTTATTTCTATGCATAAATAAAAATTAGGCCAAATATTTTTTAAAAATTCACTTCGAGGGAACCATTCGATGCTTTCATTTGGATTAAAGGATATTAATAAGACACCTGCTGACATCATGGCCGAAACTCGCGAGCCCGTGTTCAATATCAGCGCATAATTAGGTTTCGCATGACTTTTGTTTTAGAATTCTTTGTATTATCCTTTTATAAATGCCCGCGTGGGGACACCATTGAAATCCAACGTAAAAATTCTGCATAAGCAGCCCTGTTCTTAGGCATTGAATATTCTAAAAAAAAGTTTCTTGCTGAGTTTTATGAATGGTGAGTGGTGAAAAATGAAACTGACAGGAAGAATATGATTTTTTGGACGCCTAATATCTAGGTCATTCTTCTTCCGTTTTTTTTATTGTTTAAATTAAATACGCTTGAACAGAACAAAGCACATCAGGTAATATTAACAGAACTCGGAGAGTATGTATATTCTCTCTCAGAATTCGACTACACTTAGAGCCTGCATTAGAGTTTCAAATAATACTAATGGTTCCAGGAAAGTTTGGGTTCTATTTCCATGAATTACAAAAGAATAAAGCTCTAAATGTATGCATTAACTCAAGCAATTCTATATGTGTTTAATGGCTGCTATTATTATTTACTACTTCCATGGAAACGTATCGTACGTAGAGATATAAGTACTGCTAGCATCGTTCGATTGACTTGGTCACTTCATCCATCATAAATTACGTTTCTTTTTAATTTAGCTGCGCTTTGATAAACTTCCCAGCGTGCCGATACTTTCCACTTCACCTCTCACCTAACTTCTAATAAATCCGTTCTAAATATATCGAGGGAATATCTCGTTGTGTACCACGCTCCAATAAGCACAACTATAATTTGGAGTGCATCATGAAGGCCGAATCGCAGAAGCGGCTCCATTTTCCTTTAACGCCGAATCACTAATACCTTTTCCAAGTAACAGACTTCGGCCACAAATTTACCACCGACGTTTTCCGCTTGCTTTAGTTCGCCTGGAAAAAAGTAACACGATTTCCATCGAGTACGTGTAGCGCTTGAGGTCAAAGTAGGATTAGAGTACAATCCAGTGCCCTTACAATTAAAGAAGGGCTCCTTAAAGCGCGCCGAGAGCACTTGAAACACTGGAAGGAAAACAATTGCAATGGTCAATTGAATACGGCTGTGTTTTGAGACCGGGAATTTTGTTATTTATGGCATAAATGGATGAGTGAAATAATATAATTTAATGCGTTTATTTTCATTAATTTATTTTTTTACTGCATTTATCACCTGAAATTTAAAGAACGCGTAATAAGTAATTTCATAAATACGTCAACAACTTTTTAACTATTATAGAATATCATTACTTGACTTTTGACTATCATTATTTATTTAACAAATATTTATCTTTCATCTGTTTACGCTTGACTAATACAACTTACAAACGCACGAAAAACTATTAGTCGTATTCATTGAGAAATCAATAATATTAAAGTAATATATGATGAAATATGGTCCAATAGTTCTCTCTAAAGGTTTTCGTATATTTCCAAAGCTATTGACTTAATAGCAATAAAAGAATTTCTAAGCAAGATTCTATCTGAGCGAAGGAATATACGATACGTACCTCAATAAATCATAAAAGAAGGTCATACTTAATGTTACTTTCTCGAGATTTGGAACTCTTTAAGGACGTGAATTTGCTTTTATGAAAGTATTAATCTTAAATAACTCAATATTTAGTATCGCAGTATCTCAATATTAGTAATAACACGACAATGAGAAATTACTGAGATTTCAAACCACACGATTATATTTCAAATGACTACTAAAATTGTCATCTATAAGACTTCTACTTGAGTGAATTTATAAAAAAGAATAGTAAATGTTTTAGCAAATTATTTTATTTACGAAGGTAGCCACTTTTTTATGGTTATTCGTTTACGAAAAAGGTTTCCTCCCACCCACCCAGTCTGACGACAGAATCTTCGCAAAAATATATAAAAAAGTGTATTTCTCACTCCACGTGCCGTGGCTTTAGCCTTGAAAAGCGTATCCCGGAAACGAATGAGGGAATCAAACCACTCTCTCTTGATTGCTGTGGATGATCCATTCAATTCACCACTTTTCAGGGTCAAAAACACCTCACCGCATGCCCCCTTCCCCACACACAAGGAATTTGTGAAACGGAGAATCAATTCCGCAAATGCTCTCTGGTTAATTGTACGTGGTCCGCAAAAAGCTGCGTATTGCTCAATGTGTCACTTTCGTGATACAAAGTGGTACAAAGAAGTTTGAATCGTTCCCTTGGAAATACGTCGACATGTGCAGAGAACGATCGTCTGTACGGCAAAGACCAGAATGACAGAATAGTACGTTCAGAGTTCGCAAAGCTTGAAAAACAAGGTATTTAATGTTAGGCTTTCCTGGTGGGCGTAATGTACAATGATTCTTTAGCTTTGGATCGAATTAGATAAAGGCACAAGGCTTTCTTTTCAACTTTTCAATTACTTTTTCCGTCAAAGTTTCGTCATTTTTTCCTAGATGATTTAATCTGCAGTACGTTGTAGTATTTTATAAAACTATTAGAAAGATTTAATTTGAATAGACAATCAGACACCCTAAACTTCAAAAGCATTAGTTAACGAGTCAGCTCATAAAAAAACCTATTCTAAATAGGTCCAAAATACTCGAAAACGAACTTAAATAACCACCGGAAAGTGGCTCCGAAAAGTAGCTTTTGAAACATTCATGAAAAGCCTTGTTTCCCAGACTTAGACACCAAACGGAATGGAAAACTTTGAAATGCGGTTTTATTTCGGATCGAAAGGAAACCAATTAAAGAGTATTATGTGAAATATCCATCGGTGAAAGGAGTCAAAGAAAAAGTTGAGGGATTGGTTTGTAAATGAAATTGGTCTCTTGACCAGAGGCCGCAAAGGGAATGAGGATGGCTTTCCAAATATAATGAAAGTACTTTGAGAAGAGATTCGTTTTCAAAATATCAGAGGAAATAAGGGGAAAGGTATGTGACTGCTGATTGCAATATTTAAGTTAATATTAGAGTACATGTATGTTAATCCTTTTTCTCTACCATTAAGGAAAATGCGTTACAGTCTTCCCTCTGCCTAATGATTAATAAGAGTGAAATATGGTTGGCCAAAACAAATCCATTCCGCTGAAAATCAGAAGAGCCACAATTATAAAAAGAATCAACAAACCAGATACTTGAATCCCAACTTTCCAGGAAAATCTGACTAATGAATTCCGCTTCGTTGAAGAAATGGGCGACGCTCCCTTTAGTTAAGGCAACCACCGCAGGAGGGCCTCAGCGAGGCATCACTAAGCTGTTTTTCTATACACCATTTCTTTCAAAGAGAAGATTCTAATAAAATTCAATTCCTTGTTTCTATAAAGGCTACATTCAATTTGGCTATCTTGGAGAAATGGCTTTCAATATTTGAGCATAAAAAGAATTGATAACTTTTAAAACACTTCCTTTCTAAGTGGCCTGATGAAGAAATTTAGTTCGAAATATCGGAAAAATAGTTGGAATAATTATTATTTTAGCATTGCTTTTACATAAACCCCTTATGCTATTTTCCTAGTAAAGTTTATCATGAAAGAATATTCACGTACATGAAGAGTATGAAGCGTTATTGGAAATCAGAAGAACAAATACGTTATCATAAGGTTATTTTTATGATTATTACTTACAGTCAGTACTGTTTCAATTTGAGGAAATAATTAATCTATATTATCGAATATCACGATATGAAAAGTACCATTCGTTATTGATTTAAAATTTTTATCTTGAAAATTTTACAGCGACATTGATTAATTCAATCTTCTTCGGGAAAAAGTTCGTAAATCATTGGAGTACATCTCAGAGAAATGCCATAGCAACGCGAGAGATATGAAGCATCTATGTCTTGTCTCAAATCTCGTCGCGGATAAGAAAAAGAAGGAATTCTGACGAGTATCGAATTCTAGGGAAGGATTCTGTGGAGATCGAATGGATGGAGCACGAATTGGCTCCGGTTGCGGGAGTCACTGGCGTAGAAAATGAGCTGCAGAAGAGAAGAAGAAGACACCTGCGGTTGGAAGCAGAAGGAACCAAGGAGGAAGACGCACAGCTCAAAGGAAATAGAATTAGAAGGAACCAAAGGAGGAAATAAACTCCTGAGAGAAACCTTTGGAACTTTAAAGAGATAATGCACCAAAATTCTAAATGCCTATATAGCTGCATTTAAACTGATACGATTTATTCAGGATTTAGAACGCACAGAATTTCAGATACACTTCCAAAAATTGCCTCCTTCCATGAAATACGGCTCAAGAAGAATATGGATTTCAAATCTCTAGGAAATTGAAACTTAAGATATTAGAGATTCTTTTATTTCACTTCGTGTGAGGCAGGTGTTCTAGCTTCATATCCGCTCCGCGTGGAGACGCATGTTCACTCGACACCAATGTAAGTGCATACTCTGCGGCTTCAGGAAAAAGTTACTCCCCAACACACGCTGTAAGGAAGCTTGCAGGATGTTTATGTGGACGTGTTTTTTCTCTTCCCTATTCGATTATTCTATGATCTTCTTACTTTATACTTTACGTTTGTATCGTTAGAATGTACGTTTCCGTTGATTGATGAAAATGTTCACAACACTCGAGAGCTCTAAATAATGTTATGGATTTGTTTATATTTCCAAAATTGTGTTAAACTAAATAGAAATGCTTAAATTATCCATATTTATAATCTGTTCGATCGATCTGATCTATTGATGATGGTATTCAGTCTTTAATCAGGGTATCACATCCAATTCAACTTACTATTGAATATTAAATATGATTATAAAGTATTGATGAATTAGGTTCAAGCCTAAAATACAAGTTTTACTTGCTTTAACTTTTAAAGATTACTCTCCTTTGCTTTAATAATATAAAATCATTCACCCAAATCTCTTTCAAAAATGCCTGATTGTGAAAAAAATGTTATCATTCCGATGCGAAGAAATAATCAACTCATTTGTCTGAAAATCCATCCATCAAATCCAAATGTCAGAGTTTGAATTAGATACTTAAGTTGCTTCAAATCAAAAGAAAGATGCGAAAGGTGTCCCAAATCAAAATGGTAAATGATATAGGAATTTTATATTACGATAATTTATAAAATTTTAATGATTTTTTGTTCTTTTTTGAACAAGTATACTTTCTATAGAGTAAGGACAAGATGCAAAAAAATAACAATGTAAAAAACAAAACTCATAAATGGAAGAAAATCAAAATTTCTCCGTAATTGGTTTTCACTCTGTCTTTCCGAAGATATTCAACGGAACTATATCCGAGCGATAGAAAATTTCAATGGCAAAACCAGATATAAAAATTAATTTCCAGATAGTGAAAAAGAGCCGAAATTTTTGCGTAGGCTTAAGTCCAAAAATCGCCGCGGATTACTCAACCGAATTATAAGAGATTATAAATTCTCCAAAAGAGAGGCATCTCGTATTCTCACGGATCTGCGTATTCAAAAAATAATGCGAAGGGATCATTCATAAGATTTGGACGAAAAGTAGATGAGAGCGACACAGAGGGCACCAACGCTTTGTTTCACATTCCTTTTCAATAGACTCTAGTCTTTTTCCAGATAATGAAAGCGACCGAAATTTCGGACGAGAAATACGTAAGATGAGATTCATTTTTTTATCGAGATATAAAAGTCGAGAAGAGAATAAATTAACAGATTACGAAGAGAAAGAAGTTACGAGAAGCGGTACAACGAGGAAAACAAAAGGCTTCGGCCAAAAAAGGAGTATTGGTAAAACCGTAATGAGCCGGAAATTTCCACTTAAATCCGAGAAACACGGGAAGAGAAGATTAAATTGTTGAACAAACAGCAGAAGGAAAGTAATATTTGACCAGAACACGTTTCATGAATGGAGGAAAATATATGCCCTTTCTCTTTTTCTGAGGAAGGGTCGATGTTTCCACTACGCTCTCGCTGAGGTAAAATCTTAATCCGAAAGGACGTTGGTACTTCTAAGAGACTCACTTTCAAAGGAATTTAATATTTGAATTCTTTGCTTTGATATTTTAAGACTTAATGTACTAGATAGAATTCGCTCTTGAGATTTGGTGGTATCTTATTCAACATATTTGTAAGACTTAAAAGATTGCAAATATGAATACTGAATAAGAGTCAAGTAAGGTCAAGTAAATAACAAATCATCCAAATCTGTTTAAAAATTGAAAACATAAAGAGAAGTACTGTATTCGTCCTTTTATATTTCCACGAAATAAACTAAGTAAAGTATTCTTTATGTTCCTTTTAAAATTAAAACTTGCTATTTTAAAACAGCTAAATGACAATTATAGAAAAGTCGACTTTCCAGGATTACTTTCAAAAACTTTCTCTTCGAGAACAATGTTGTTTTCTAGTTCTATAATTTTTTGTCATGTATTCTGAATAGCTCACTTCCCTCAACTTTCTAATAAAGAGACATACACAGAAGTAATCTATTTTTATGAGCACAAAATACATGACTTGATCTTAGAATCTTTCTCATTTTTTTCTCCATATAACTCCAACGGAATTAACTTCCTCCGACATAAATTCATCTACTTGGAGAAAATTAAGGACACTTTTTAGCTTGAAAATCACATCTTTTGAGCTCTAGCTGCCTTTGATCTAAAAATGTACGAAGGTGAGACTTTAATAAATCCGTTATAAGATTTAAAAGCTCTATATTTACAGAGCAGATAAGGCTAACATCTTTCGTAAATAACAAGATGGCACATTTTATAAATAGACGCGGCAGAAAAAGTTGACGATAGAAGTATACATCAATTCATAACTCAAAATAGAAATTGTCGTAATTGCTTTTGCCACAGCGGTACGTTTTATATTTAATATATTCCAGAGAAAATTAAAAGAAAAAGTTCTGTACTTTTTATATGCTACGACGCAGAGTCATCTCTGCCTCAGGAAATGGCGAGAGATAAAAAAAAGAAGACTGTAAATTCTGGTTATTTGGAGGAACGAAGGAAGTGAAAATGGATGTACAAAATTCGAGTTGAAAGGCACAGAAAGAATTTTAAGGAGAAACACTGAAGGGCTGAGGCAAAATCTGAGAAAAGATGAAAGGCATCGTCCATGGAAAATTAGAGAGCAGGACGACAATGGGGGGTGAGCTAAGGAATAATAGAAGCACGTCTTCTTTATGATGGTTTTTGATCTTTTCCATCACTACTTTGAGAAGAAGCGGCAGCCATTTCCCCCACGATTTCTAAGGAGGAAATGAAATACTCACGAATATTCCGATGGATAGCGTACGACTTTCAGTGAAAGGAAATTCGGGTCTAATTCTGGATGTTAATAATAAAAAAAGCTGCAGCTTGTAGATGGCTTGAATAATTACATTACTGAAGACGTGAATTAAACTTCCGCGTAAGAAAACGTGACATTCAAACCAAAATATCTTGAGATTAATTTCTTTCGATAGTGAGTGATGTTATATTCGAGATTAAATTAAAATAGCAACCGTATTAAACGGATTTCATGAGAATGTTCAAGTACTAAAGCAATAAATGAATCCTATTTTCTTACCAATACATATAACCAACGGTAAAGTTTGCCTTGAAATTGAAATGTCATAATAATAGTTATGAAGAGTAAATTTGAAAAACCCTAAATTACAATCGTACGAGCTAAAATCAATTACAATAATTCCACGCATAATGACCTTCATTTATTTTACATGTTAAAATTAAGATATGATTTTCAGGAGAGTTGTACTTTCCAAGTTTTTCTAAGAATCCTAACCTTTACCTTAGACCTCTTCATTAGTACGAAACCCTTTTGAACGACCTACTCTCCATACCTCCCTCTTCCTATTCATGGGCAATGATTCCCGTAAGAGAGCGATGCATCGTCGGAGGAGTCACGTCGGTCGCTTCCATTCACCGTTCGAATCGTAAATCGTGGGCATCCTTATATCAAAGAGGGCACATTCGAATTTAACGACCGAAGCGAATTCCCACGGGGACAATTTGCATCAATCTCCGATAAACATCCGAGAGTACCCCACGTCTATCGATAACACAATACATTCACGAAATACTCAATATAATAAAGTAATATAAAATAATTGAGTGATTCGTAAGCCTCAAATCACATGCGGAGGAGCACTGCTTTAATTCTGCTGTTATATTTTGTCTCTGGAGGAAAGTTAAAATCGCCTCGAGCACTTTCCCCGGTATTCTCTTCAAAACAAGGTTTTCGGGAATGGACCGCAATGTATCGGAAAAGTACCAGGCGAGCTAAATATTTAGATCGGAATACGGTGAAAGGTTTGTTGAAAGTCCGACTTGTTGGAGAAGCGAATGACCTTTAAACGTAAAAGGTTCGCTAGCAAACGTCCTTTGCTTTCACAGAAAAATATATATCGCTTTACGAAACCAACTGAATTAGTACTTGCTGAACCTTGAATATATATAATCCATGTTTTACCTGTAAATACGTTTTATCAAATACTTTCGGAGAAAAAGGAAGTTTTATACGTATATACCCAAACAGCAACATTAACAGAGGATATTGTTGCAAAAATGAAATAATACCGATTTAATCCAATCAGTAAAGAAAATAACAATGAAATTTACTCAATATAAATCCCTATCGTTCCATAGAACGTATGTCTCTTTCCCAAGTTGATATTTAGTATATATTATAAACCATCATATCTGTAAGAAGCTGGAAACACGAAACCTCCACAAGATAAAAATAGAAAGAACGAATGAAGACTTCCTGTTTAAGAAGAAATGAACTAAAATGATAAACTCCTCTTAAAAAATTGGAAGCATGTTGAGAAGTACATGATCCCAACATGCTGAACACAGTAAGAAGTAACACGACTCGTGCACACAGCTGTAAGTAACGCTAGAAGTCGAAAAATGAAGATTATTAAATCCACTAGTGCACGCTTCATGGAACTAATAAGGCGCTAGTTGGAACAAATAAAACTCAAGACGTGCTGACGGTGTCACAAGACACCAGAGATAATTTCATCGCAGATGTGGACAGAGATATCAAGTTAGCGTACGTGCTTCGGCGTTAAGTCCAGCACGCGTGTTTAACACACGTCGTTCATTACTTCCTCGTTACGATTATCCATTCTAAATCTAAAATCGATATCGCAGAATAAAATATATATATATATATATATCTATTATATATAGACGCTTCGGGGGGATATATATAACATATATATATATAGGATATTAATGTGAGGCCCAAACCGCTTTGGCCACGAAGCCGCCGATTTTTTTCCGTAATGGCCAACTAAATCTCACCTAGGAAAAATTGGGAAACCGACCCTACCTATCATGGGTTCGATTCTAGGAGGCCCCAAAAATCGATTTTCCCCATTAAGAATGCATTGGGCCGTTTTTCAAATGATTTTAAAAATACTTCCCATTAACCTAGAAGGATAACATTTCATGTAGCTATTGCTATTATATATATCTACGGAAAACTGCTATTGCTTACGTCCAACCGGACATGGGTTCGATGCCAGGAGGTGAAAAAGTTTCGAATTTCGAAAAATCGTAGCTCTCTTAATATGATACATAGATCATTCAAACCTTCTACAAATATAGATACATACAAAATGTAATTAGAAAAAAATCAGCACTTGCCTATGTATCACGGGTTCGATTCCAGAGCGACCCGTAATCTCGATTTTTCCCGTTTAAAATACATTGGCCATATTTCCGAATGCTTTTTACAACACTTCCAAACCGCGAAGAGGTTCAAAATTTCACACAGGCATTAGGGGACAGTTCTCATATAAAAGCTATCCTAAGATTATCATAAAGGTCGTTGGTTCGATGCTAGGGGGTGTTAATTAATTCTCCATGTGAAATACATAGGGAATTTAGGGCTCATTTTAAGGTACTTGCTGAATGAATTTCCTTTTGCAATTCGGGGTGTTTATAAAGTCCACCATACTCAAGCGAAAGATTACAGTAATTTTAGCAGGATGACCTTGGTTCGACGCCGGGGCGGGATTTTAGCTGCCGAAAGAAATGCATCGGAAATCGTATTCAGTGCATTTTCAGCTGCGTTAATGCCCTTTACTTAATGTTTAGCAACGTTTGAGCAGAGTAATCTTTCGAAAAATTTTATTATTCACTAAAGATAAATTACTGCATTGCTTGCTGTAAGCAAGCGCTCCTTTACTCGTATATATATATATATATAAGGGTTTGTTTAGCTTAGCGATCGGAGATCCGCTGCTTCGATGTATTAAGAGATCCAAGGTGAACGAGTATATCTTTTTTTCTGTGGTTTGCAGGGCCACATTATCAAGGACTCGTCCCCAACATTTTTATGGTGACAACAGACCACTTAAGCTGAAAGTTATAAAAAGAGCACGCGACGGCATTAACATCGGAAAATATGTAAGAAGCACCTGAGTAGGAGCACGATTTGTCACGGGATATTATTGTCGGAAACTTTGAAACATCTGATTTACTGATAAGTTCCGAGAAACTATAAGGAGACTCGACTTACATTTTTATATTGATTTATTTGCTTATTAGACGCTTGACTTCGTATCGTTAAAATATTTAACTGAACTTTATCAGAGTACCTTTTTTAAACTTATCGAGTTTTACCACTAATATGTAGCTTCAAAACAAACAATCATTTTTATAACTTGACTCTTATTTTGTGCCTTAAATTTTGTATTATTTCGATAAACTAGTTCATGAAAAAGGAATCTTGAGGAACAGGAAAACTCTCGTTTTGAGGCATAGAAAATAAAGTCGCAAAATATTTTTGTTTCTCTAATGACAGTCGCTAAACCGAACTAGGACTTGAGGCGACCGGTCGAAATTAATTTCCGAGACCACGGTCTCGCTTAAGTTGGCTGAAAAGGCGCAAATTAAGTTTTTTTAACCTCTAATCAAGGCCTTGAGAGCCTTCAACACCGAATGTTGGCTACCCACATTTCGGAGTCGGTGAGATAAACACCTTGAAGGAATAAAAAATAGGCAAATTTGTATTTTACATGAGCAACAACAATTCATAAAGGCACGATGAAAAATCTTACATCTCTTGTAAATTATTTTCTGCCTAATTATGAAGCATTTTTCAACGCTCCTTATGACTATCCTCTTCACGAATTTAAGTTTCTTTAAATCTTTTCCTCATGTTCTACGGATAAATGAGTGAAAATTTATTGTCAACTCATTAAAATTCATAAAGGTAAACAATTTATTAAAATATGTATTAGAAGTCCAAGAAAATGAAATTTAAATTTACAAATTAAAATATCGAAAAGTATAAGAGAGGATTAATAAATTTCAAAATACTACTTCTGTGGCTGATGTCTAACAAGAATTATCAACATCTTCCAAATCCTCAATCAAGGTAGATGTGCTAATATACATTACATTTTAAAGAAACAATATAAATGGGATTAAGTTCATTTCATTAAACCGGATAGCATCTTTTGATAAGGGCAGCAACGTACGGATATTTTTAAGAGCACCTTTTACTACGGTCGAGTTACTTCAATGTAGATTCAGTTATTGAAATACTGAACAATAGCTTAGTAATATCAATTCATCCCGAACATAATGGAATTCCACTAAAACCATTGCCCTAGTCCCCATTGTGCTGCATGGAATTCCCCTCTCAAGGTATTTCGTGCTTAAAGGGTAAACTCCATCCTTGGCTACAGCTGCTGCTCTCCAAAAGCCTTTGGTAGATAATATCAGAAAGGATGAGGAACCAAAAGGACCTCAAGTTAATGACTGTATGCTTCTCTTTGGAATACTCCACCACATTGGTATTGCGATTGAATTATAGCTAGATTCAATGTATAAAAACCAGAAAAACGTCTTTTGTTATTCATTTTTATACATTAAAGGACTGAAGGAGTTGCATGAATATTTACACATATGCTTATGTCAACGTTAATTAACCGACCGATGGCTCCTCAAAGACGGAATTCAAAACGACTGGAATTGAAGAGGCTTTGATGTTCGCTCAACTCGTGCAGAAACCAAAGGGTCCGTCACTGTTGAGGGCCGACGGCGAATCGCAATGCAGACACGTACCGTTAGAGATTTGGGCGAAAAATTCTCCACGGCGATGTACGCCGCATACCAATAGATAGCTTTTGCATGTACGCCTCGTTCCTCATCTTACATTACCACACGCGCTCCGCAATCCATCCTCTCTACCTTCACTGGATCCTTTCCTCGGATTCTCGAAACTACTATAACAGAAAACAAATCTTGAGAGCACTTTCGGAAGGAATTCTGTAGGGCGACACTCGAAATTTTCCGGTTGAAAAGAGGCGATAAAAGAATACTTTACGCTTCGGCTGGTTCAACACACGATGGCCGTGTATCTTCCGAATGAATAAAAACCTCTTCGATGAAATCTGTTATGTTTTGAAAACTTTGGGTTCATCTCGCTACGAGATTCTGATATCATAGTAAATATCGCCGTAGAAAATCAGCTGATGAAAGGAATAAAAATCGTACCAGAAACATGCGTATAACCTTGATCTGCTGCAATGTAAAATAGCGCAAAAAACAGCCTACAAAGTTATCCATCCAAGCAGGAAAAATCCGCATCGAAATACGTAAATATAAATAAAATACGTAAACGGGATATGTTGATTTTTGAAATTAAGCTCCGCCAGTTTTCACTCGACGCGATCAAATAAGAGCTCGAATAAATGTTAATGGTACGATACCCTTTCCTTCCGAAACCACAAATCTTTAACATTATCAAATACTTGCAATCAAACCTTTTTCATTAATCAAGCATGTTGACATACCGATGGAAATAATTATACACTTTTTGGGTACGGTTTTCTTTTTCTAGGGTTCGTTCCTGAAAATGTTTATCTTTCCAAAAAAATTATATGGGACATTTTGGCATTTTTTTATGGTTCATGGAGTAATTTATTTCTTTATTATCAAAAAAGGCGTATTTTTTTCAGGCGAGGATATGTATAAGATTTATTATTATTATGAATTATTATTTCATATAAAATTCGACCCTTTGATTTTAATCTGTTTAAATTTTGAATATACCCATATATTTACACTTAATTATAGTGCAGATTAACTGTCAAGGTAGAAAGCAATAAATAACAAGTATTATTCATATCCTTAGATACTGAAAAATGCTGGAAATATCTCTTAAAGCAGTAAATCATAATATCTTCATTTACTTTCAGATGACTCCAGAATGAATTGATTTTATGATTTGAATATATTTGGTACTTAAAGTATAACACCATACTATGAAGAATTCCAATTGATTTTGAGAATATATTGACAATTTAGGGAACTTTCGTTTCGTTTTAAAGGAAAATCTTGTAAGATTATATTTATTTCGAGGAAAAAGTAATCTTGATCCTAAAATATCCTTATAAAGACATAAATCTCCAACTTAATTTCTATTCAACCATTAAGATTCGAAAAAGATCGTAATTTAAGATCAGTGAACACCGCGGAGGACATTGTTTTGACATGTTTCGGCTTGTCATCCTCCCCCACAATTTATTCCAGAATCTGAAGACAATGCAACGCTTTCAAAAGACAACTTCGCATAAAGATTTCTTTGTTGAAGTCGAAACTTCACGTTTTAAGGACCTCTTCTCCAGAAATAGAAATAGCAAGAATATGCATCTTCATGATCTCCGAGGGAACTCGACATCTCAATTTCACGATACGGTAATTTCCTTACAAAGAACTTTCAAAGAGACATAATAAAGGACCAAAAGAGCTTTTATACCTCCGCAGTGTACTCATCATGTGAGTAGCATTAGAAAAAAAAACGAACGAAATGTTTGAGTGAAGATTGAAAATGCATGAAGCGGGAACTGTTACTTTCACCGGAATTGTACACGACAAAGAGCAAAAAAACAAGTGAAGAAAATTATTCCTATCGAGGCAAGTTGAGGAATATTGTTTAAGTTCCGTCACTGAAAAATTAGCATCTAAAGATCCCCTTTTATAATTTGTGAATATATATTTAGGAAAACAAAAGAAATGGATCGGAAAGAATACGAATATTTATGAGGGAAACGTTGATTTTTCATTAATGACGCACGAGACAATTCTAAGCAATTTCGGTAAGGTTTCTTCTGGGGATGTTCTATATTCATCAACCTTTTTATGTCTTGAGAAATCATTTCCAATCCTCTGTTGAAAATAACGAATGAAATTGACCCTGAGTGTTTTCATCTTCTGCACTGATATATATTTTCTACACGAGAAGATAAGCTCTTAAGAAAATCAGCAGCAATGAAGAGCTAAGGTTGGCTTTGAATATATATTGCCGTAAAATTAGCTACTGTTATCTCTTTTTGCAGCTGGACAACATATTCTACGATAAGGTTATTTGCTCTATTAATACCTACATTAGGAAAAATTTGATTAAATGCTACTAAATATTATGAATGATCTTTTAATAGATAAACTGGAAACCAACTACAATACACCCAAAATACGCGAAAGATATATAAATTGAAATATTAACCTTAACTTAGAGTATTTTACAGTTTCTAATTTATGAATAATCTATTTCCGAATTGAAGTAGAAAACTAAAATAAACATGAAAAATTAAAAGTATATAAATACATTATTGCACAAATGAAATAGAAAACATAGCAAGATTATTATCAATAACTTTCACATTATTTTCCACTATAATACTAAATAACGATAAGCAATTTAGTTGAAACTCGAATAAATAAAAGATCATTACGAGGCACAATTAAAATAAAAGGTCGTTAAAAAAAGTTTTCTTCTTGAATTTCTAATTTATGAAGAGAAGTCCTCCAAATTACCGAAGCAGAAAATCACCAAAAAAATTGAAGAATGTATTTCTCGGAAAATTAATACAACGATCATCCCTTTTTTTACGAATATCTCTCGAAATTTTATAAAATACCTTCGAAAGTAACGTGGAATTAGTTCCCTTCGTTTGTTAACTGTAATCAATGGATTATAGAAGTTTACCGTTATATTCAACAAATTCAAATGAATCTCCACTGCACAATAGCAATTAATGTAGAGATTTTAATTAAAAGAACTTTGTTTGCGACTAGAAGTATTCGATCTAATTGAATTCTTCTCAAACATTCTATTTCTCATTTCTACAGTATTTCGTTCTCAGAAAGTTCAATCTGCAGTTGATCATTGAAGACAGCCATTCGAGTCAGTTAAAGTTCGTTTTATTCTTAAGAAATTCATTAGTAAAGATGCTCTAGGGCTATCTCTAATTAAGGAACTGGAATAAGTTCATATAAATATAAGTTTGTGAGCAGTTAATGATTGGTTTTCTAAAGAACTCAACTTTTCATATAGCATTGAGTAGAAATACAGTGTCCTTCGAAAGAAGTAACAGAAGACTAATAAGCAAGGAAGAGGTAACTTATTGGAAAAGATCATATCAAGGAAATATCTAGAAGTAATTCTAGATTTTGCTTTCAGAAATATAGATCTAGATGCGGAAAATAGTTACAAATCCTGATATCGAGATTGGTTTTCCTTAATGAGTAATAGCTAACGGAGCTTAAAATTGCATTCTCTTCCAAGTATTTCTACTGAGTTAACGGTATAGATTTACACGCCACTCTTATATTACTAAAGTAACTTCTGTGTGAGGTTTCAATACGGTGAGTGATCAATACGAAAGAATCTTTTAAAGCATACAGCTAAAGGGACGAAATGTTTTCAAGAAACTTTTTCAACTTTTAAATTGGCTATGTAATTTATTCATGCAAGTCATTCGTTTTCAAAATATGGAGATATTTAACTAATAAAGTTTAGAGCAAAAATCTTCAGTATTTAACAGTTTACGTCTGTTTTGACTTTGATGCTAAAAGTAATTTTACCATTAATAAACTCTTGAAGTTATTGTTGACAATAATAGTCGCGAATAAACGATTATAAATACTATAAAAGGTCCGCAGATATCAACGATATATATGGATAAATAACTTTCTCATTTACTCTTTGTTTTGACATCACTTTCCATTGGATTCATTCCCCTCGAACGTGATAAAGGGCAATGGAAAAATCAATTTGATCACATGGTGATGTTCCCATAAAGATTTCCGACACGTACTCCAAAAAGAGTTCTTAAAATACTACTTCAAAGGCGAGGAGACAGAGCTCTCACCCTTTAAGATCGAAGTTTCACGGAAAGGAAAGAGATTCGCCGCGAAAACTTAAGGAGGAGAAATAAAAATCTAAATGTATGGAAATGGATGGACGATAATTCCTCTAACAAGAATTGGTCTTTCAAATGAGAAAAATATTAATGAGAGAAAAAATAAAAAGAAACCTTTCAGCATAAGGTTCATGAAGCAATAGAACATCGATCATGTTAGAATAAAAATATGTAGGAATATTTGAATTTTTTGGTAAGATAAAACAAATTTCTCACTAACCACTGAAAACTCATGGATATGAAACCAAGTGTAAATACATATAGCGTTTGTTTAAATATGTCGCGAGAGAGTCAAACCCCCGAGTCGGGAGACGCGTTGTTCTTCGGACCAAAGTCCTCCTCACCCCCCCCCTCTCCCCTGTCATACTGATACTAACCAGTCCTAGGATCTAGAGACGCGCTGCTCCTAGGACCAGGGTCCTTATCACCCTTCCTCCCCCCGCCCCACTAAAAAATCGCCATCTGGACCCTTAGAGAAGGGTATATAAGGAGATGCTGAGACAGAGCAAGTCAGACCTTCCCGGTCTCTGAGTAAGACTTCTTCTGAGGTCTGCGAAGAGACCTTCCCGGTCTCTGAGTAAGACTTCTTCTGAGGTCTGCGAGGAGACGCTCCCCGTCTGTGAGTAAGACTTCCTAGCGAGGTCTGCGAGCAGACTACCCTCCCCCGGTCTGCGAGTAAGACCTCTACCGAGGTCTGCGAGCAAGACTGCCCTCCTGCCCAGACCCAAGGCGACGTAGGTGCAGAGTTTGTTGTAAGATTTTCATTTTGTAAGTCAATATTAAAAGTTAGTATGGCCAACCAGACTTTTCAATTATGTCCCTACGACATAAACTGGTGTCAGATGTGTTGGAGAACGTTCTTACGTGCCATGTTTGCAATATAATAATTTCGGCAAAGGGTGCCTTATTCCATTAAGAGATTGATTTTTTCTTTTGAAAATTCTCTAAAAGCTTTTTATTTTTTTTAAATGTCATATATTGCACCAAGAATTGTTTTTTTTTGTTTTTGTTATTATTTTTGCCGAATTGTTTTCGTAAATTAGAAGGCTAAATGGGATATTCCTATTTATTTTTATTCAGACGCGTATTCATGATTGCTTGTTTTAAATTTTGACCTTGTCTGTATCCCTTGCGTCATGGCTTTCCGCTCCCTTTACCCAACCTCCGCTGAGATAACAAACCCCTTCTCGAATTTCGGCGGCGAACCGATCGCCCCTAACGCTTTCTTTTCCCCTCTTAAATCAGACGATAACCCCCGCGCAATCAACTACGAGGAAGACACGAACCCCTTCAGGAATTCGAGCGAGTATTTTCCAAGAATTAACGCACTCGAAGACGCTGCCTCGCCACCCATTCCGGATACTTCTGCCCCACCCCTATCTTCCGCTATGGTAGGCAGTCAAATATATTTTATCCCATGCTTTAGCGGAGATGACGATGTTACGGTAGAAAAATTCCTGGAAAGTATTCAGATCACAAGTCATCTAAGTGCATGGACCGAACTGCAAACGCTTTGTGTGGCGAGACTTAGATTATCCGGAACGGCCGCAGAATTTATTCAGGCGAACCCGCATGTTCTCGAAACATACGAACTTTTTTCTTCCAGCCTAAAACGCCGATTCACATCAAAAAAATCGCCGCTCGTAATCGAACGCAATTTTAGCACTTGCGTTCAGGGTAATTTAGAGTCCGTTAGCGTCTACGCAACTAGGCTCCGGAAAATCGCGAGGGAACTAAGAGAAATCTCCCACGAACCCCGATCAGAAGCCACTAAGCGTATGATCGAGCACAGGTTGTTGACACAATTCTTACTAGGCCTGCGCGAAGAAATAGGGAGATTTGTGTTAGTCCGTAATCCGGCAAATATCCTGGAGGCTGAAAATTTCGCTCTCCTCGAAGAGGCTAACGCAAGAAATTACGCTCACAAAAACGCGGAGTTGCATCAAAATGCCGCTGCTAACGCTTTGCAGAGAGACCTAACAGCCTTTCAAAACCCCTTCTTAGCTCCTCATTACGCCGCACCCCCACGCCAAGGGCACATTAACGCAGTGTGCACGGGACAGGAAAACCACGCGAATACCCCTCCCATGATGACGCCGAGTAGGACAGGCCGCAAATGCTATAATTGCGGGGGATCAGACCATATAGCGCGCTTTTGTCAATCCAGGCCCAGAAATTGTTATAACTGTGGGAAATCGAATCATTTTGCGCGAGAATGTCCGTTTTTACTTTGCGGATTTTGCAAGGAATCGGGGCACCGGCCACTCAATTGCCCAAGGAAAAACACGGATTCGGCCCAGGGAAACGCGCCTCCCCCGACCAAGCGGTCGGGGCCGAATTAATTCTAGCGGTAACTCCGGAAGCGGGACTGATCGTAAACGGTTTTGTGTATGATAGACCTCAGAAATTTCTTATCGATACGGGCGCGGCGGTCACTATCATTCATCAGAGATGTTTTCCATCACAGCATCTCAGTGTCCAGCCATATAGGAACTCGATTCTAAGCGCTTCAGGTCATTCTATCGCCGTTTCCGGACAGTCCCTTCTTCCTATAGTTATCGATGGACGCAGCTATCCGCATGACGCCATAATTGCAAATCTAGGGAAGACAAATTACGACGGAATTCTAGGGCTAGATTTCATGAGAAAATATGGATGTCAATTGAGCCTTGATAGTTCATTACTTACGATAGGGGGAAATCACAAGGTAGTATTGAGAAGCAGCAAAGGGATTAGATCAGAAGTGGGATCGATTATTCCGAAGATCCCATCAGAAAATTTGTACGAAACAACGGACAAAGAGGACGCAGAAGACACACTCAAGGGAGAACAGGATAAATGTGCTTATGAGATGACAGTTACGGGCAAAAAGGACGCCGAAGATGCACTTGAGAGAGAATGGGATGAATTTGCTTATGAGAGGACAATTACGGGCAAAAAGAACGCAGAAGATACACTCGAAAGAGAATGGGATGAATTCACTTATCAGAGAGCAGTTACGGGAGGCACGAGTAAAATTAAAACGGACGGACCCCGAACTGAACAGGTTATCATCAAAGAATCACTGACGAGAACCGATTGCGTAGAGGAAGTTATTAAGGAGATATTCGTCGAGGAAAACGAGAGTGAGGAAAACGAGAGAGAGGAAAACGAAAGTGAGGAAAATGGGAAAAGTAGAAAGGAGAATGTTTCACAAGAAACGCCAGTAAAGGAATGCTTAGAAACAGGCGGTGCGAACGGCAGACGGGCAGTAGATATGAGTCCAGTAAATGGTGGAAAGGCTGACGTCCAGGGCCAGACCGTAATTCTGAAGCAAACGAATGAAAGTGCGTACGCTGAAGCAGACTCTGAAGTATTAAGGGTAGAGAAGAATATAAAAATTCCTCCATTCTCGGTTGTCTTGACAGAGGCAAGGTGCGAGAGGTTCGCGAACAGAGAATTGATTTTAGAAAATGACAGTCGTGACATTATGATATTGCCTGTTATAGTAAGGGTTTCAGCCGAAGGATTAGCTCCTGTCTTGTTATGTAATTTAAGAGAAAGTGAACGAGTGTGGCACAGAGATTGGCCTATCAAAGTTGAAGTGAATAAAGAGGAAGATCGAGAATCTCCTACAGTTAATTCGATCGACTATCCGTCCGAACTTCGGGAGAGGTTACGTGTGGCCCATGAACAGGCCGCACTATTCAATAAGGAGAATTCGGAAAGGGAGCACTCTCGAGCCAACAAGGGTTTAGTTTTACCTCTCCTTGATGAAGGACAAATGGTCCTTCTACGTAATTTTGTCCTAACGAAGGGTCAAACGAGAAAATTTGTCTCGCGATGGATAGGACCCTACAGGGTGCTTAGGAAGCGGTCTCCGGTCACATTTGACATCGAAAATTTACAAAATGGCCGGAAAATTACTGCGCACTTGCGTAACTTGCTCCCCTTACCCCCTGAGCCAGACCAGAACGTACGATTCACCTTCCCGAGAGAAGGAATTTCAACCCCCGATTCCCCCACAACCTCCTTGTCTCCCCCTGACCCCCCCCTGGGAACGCGAAAAGAAAACAGGGAGAACCGAGACACTGTCTCTACGGACGGCTCCAAGGATCCCGAACCGGGAGTTGGCAGGAGCCACAAATATAACCTGCGTCCACTTCCAGGACGAAAGCGTATTCAGTAACTCAGTGACGTATATTTCACTTCACGACGATCACCTGCGCCGCGACACGCACAATGGAGAACCGCTGGACCACCTCAAGGCCATTAGAAGAGGAAGTACTTGGAGACTCTTGCGATAGCAAGAAGCATCATTTGCTGCTATTTCCAGCCACCTTACGGAGTTACAACAGATGAAGTTTCCCTGTTGATAGCCCTACCCCTACGAGAGAGGAACGGCATCTACAGAATCCACAAGGTGCACCTGTTCCCGACGGCGTCAGCTAGGACCGGCCCACCAGTAACACTGAAACCAGACTCTCCCTTTTTGGCAGTCCACACAGGATGCAGGTGCAGATTCGTACTCCTGCCTGCAGAATTCGCATCGGACTGTTATAACGGCGAAAACTTCATCTTCCGCCCCTCCTTTCCCATCCTAACCAATCTCTCTAGCTCGTGCAGCATAGCCGCCTTCCAGAACAAGAGCGAGGCCATCAGACAACACTGTGATATTCACCTCGTGCCCAGTCACTATGCCACCTTCATCGCAGGGGACCAACCTGGGAAATGGCACTATAGTCTGGGAGAGGAACGCAGCTTGAATTTATCGTGCCCCGGAAAATCCCATCAGCTGACCGTGGTAGGGCAAGGAACTATCGCTCTGCCACCGGGATGCTCGGGTGGAGATGGATCCGTTCTTCTCGAAGGGGCTAGAATCCAGTTCGATTCCAATGCTACATTGGACACGACCATTGTGCTAGCACCGCTTCCTCAGATTCAGGTGAATCTGACAGAAACTGCTGCGAGTGACCATCTACTTCGACAACTGGATGAAGTCCTGAGACCGTTGGAGAGATTGGACACCCACGTCCTTCCGTCCCTATCCCTAACTGCCCTTAAGAGTAACAGAGGTCTCCTGGTACCGGTGGAAAGACAGATTACGCAACTGCATGTAGCCAGGTACACCTCCCTCCTTCTGCTAGGACTTGCGACGACCTCAGTGGTATCCTGCCTCTGCTGGGCCCGAGCTCGAAGGAAGAGTACGTCGCGGGCAGCATCGAGAACACCGGAAACTGGTATCCAGATATTGAACCTACAAAACGCTAGACTTACCCCCTTATTTCCCGCACTGGAGGAACAGTGTCTATGAAGGGTCTTCGGCGTGTGTGTTGGCGGTACGTGTCGTGAACAATTGAAGTGAATATTGTGGCAACGTAAATAACCTGAATGACTTTTTTAGTAAAGACAGAAAGACTCGGAAAAAACTTGCGAGAAAACTGAAATTTTTTATATTTTTGTGCAGGACAGTGGTTACTTGATTTTTTGTGTTTCTTTTCGTTTTTTTTTTTGTAGTGTAGTGATATGTTTTTGTGTCATTAACGTCGCCTGGGAGTCTCATTCTGCCTACCCCTAAGATTTTAACTGCCAAGGGGGTGATGTCGCGAGAGAGTCAAACCCCCGAGTCGGGAGACGCGTTGTTCTTCGGACCAAAGTCCTCCTCACCCCCCCCCTCTCCCCTGTCATACTGATACTAACCAGTCCTAGGATCTAGAGACGCGCTGCTCCTAGGACCAGGGTCCTTATCACCCTTCCTCCCCCCGCCCCACTAAAAAATCGCCATCTGGACCCTTAGAGAAGGGTATATAAGGAGATGCTGAGACAGAGCAAGTCAGACCTTCCCGGTCTCTGAGTAAGACTTCTTCTGAGGTCTGCGAAGAGACCTTCCCGGTCTCTGAGTAAGACTTCTTCTGAGGTCTGCGAGGAGACGCTCCCCGTCTGTGAGTAAGACTTCCTAGCGAGGTCTGCGAGCAGACTACCCTCCCCCGGTCTGCGAGTAAGACCTCTACCGAGGTCTGCGAGCAAGACTGCCCTCCTGCCCAGACCCAAGGCGACGTAGGTGCAGAGTTTGTTGTAAGATTTTCATTTTGTAAGTCAATATTAAAAGTTAGTATGGCCAACCAGACTTTTCAATTATGTCCCTACGACAAATAGTAATACATATTGGGTACAGTTTTCGGAGAAAATAAACCCAAGAGTATTACATTTTGTATCCCATTCAAGTCAGGTAATAAATAAATATTAATTTTAACTTTAACTAAAAAATATGAGTAAATGCGTTCCATTTTACAAGTAATTTACATTTCATCTTTATGGGTATTCATGCTCTATTTGCTAAAAAAATATTGTAACATCAATTTTACAATATACTTCATAAAAAAATTGTGGCGAACGTAAATATCGATCGGGAATTTTATACAGAATATAAATAACGGAAGCACAATTTTATTTTTAACTATATTTAACCGTACAATTTTGAACGTAAAAGCGATATTAAAACGTACAAAGCTGAAAAAGATGAAAACTTTTGCAACGGCCGAAAAGTGTTGAATGGAATCTGTTGGATATTGGGATATGAAATTTTACGTTACAACCTTTGTCGTCTAAAAGATTATAAAGAAAAATCTACTGTTGCTTCTCGGAAATGCCAAACAAAGATCGATTTTAGAGACGAGCAAATATGCAGGCATCCTTCAATGTAATCCGCCATGGAAACGATTTACAACTCCATCCGTTGAATCGGTGTCAAGGATTAGGTGTATTCAATGATACTTTTTGATGAGAAAACGTACCTCTTTCTTCTTAAAATTTTAGTCATATTTAGAAAACAAAATCGTGAATAACTAAGCACATTATTTTTATATAATTTCTTACGAGAAAGGTATTTTAAATTTTAAGACTTAAGCTTATACGATTTCTAGATCAATATATAAATATTTAAATAAATACCATGGTTACAAAATGTCTTTTCTCTTTCACTCAGCACTTAATAAAACTTAAGCGGTAACATTGTTGAGGAATATAAATTGACTGAACCACTGTCACTGTAACCACCAAGCATACAAGCTGTTATATTCCACCTGATTCCAGAAATTAGCTGTTATATTCCACCTGATAATGGAGCGAAAACCTCTCACAAAATTTTATAAAATTATTGTAGAGACGAATATTTTTACGAAATTGAATTCTGAGATAGAAATAATTTCCCGAATTTCAGAAATAATCTCAGGAAATGTAACAATAACAAATACGAGAACGAGTCCCGGGCTATCTGAAAACGTATGTTCCCTCTTTAAAATAAACACGCTTATATCACCGCTTCCACGACAAAATTGCGATGGCATATCGAAATTTTTTTTCTGCTTTCGGTAAGATCAAAGAGACACTCAATTTATCTCTCTGAGATTTAAATTAAGATACGAATAAAAAAAACGTTTTGTGTGTCGCGATATACGATGAAACCACGAGATTCCGAGTTGAATTTGGTCCTTGAAAAAATTCAGCATTGCAAATGAAGAGAGAAATTGTTCCAATAAAAAATATACTCTATAAAAATACTATAAGTGGACCCTGAGAAGCTATGGCACTATCTGAGAAGAATTATAAATGATAAACAAATCGTGACACTTTCATAAACGCAACACTTCGCAAACACTGATTTAATGGAGTAATTTACGCGTATAAAAAAATAATGAAAATGACCTTACGCTTAAATTCCCGGCTTATCAAAATGGAAGAAAAAAAAAACAATCTTCTTGAATAATGAGGGATAAAAATTTCGCTTAGAGAAAAAATAGACAAATCCGTAGGTAGATGCCTGATAAAGGATTCTAAGGAGTGGAATGAAGAAGTATCAAATGCCTCTTGGTTGAGATTGGCACATAAGGGCTTGCATAAAGGTTTTTTGAGGAAGGAATATGGGATGGGAAAGAATGTATTTCCAGAAGAGTGGGTGGAAGAGAAAGAAGTGGTTTGGGGAAAATGCAGAGCGAATTTTGTGAGGCGTGCAAAAGATACGGGTGGTAGTTTGGCGAGGGATAGGAAAATGGTCGAAGGGTTGCGGCAAAAGGTTGTGAGGGTTAGGAAAAAAGACAGAAATGGGGTGAAAAGCGTTGGGATGCGGGAAGTGAAAGGAGCAAAGATAAGGGTGTGAGAAGACACCGCGGCGAATGCAGAAGGAATGTCGGGGGAACTAAACAATTGTGAAAGTAAACGGGAGATGGAGAAGGACTTAAGGCGAAATTGGATGAGATGCGGTGGCGACGCATAGGGGATGACGTACGAATCAAAGGAGAATTGGCGACCGAAAAGTGAAAGCATGGAGAAAGGAGCGGTACGGAACGAGATTTAGAACGAAAGGCGTAAATAAATATGGAGAAGGGACGATAGGTTAAATGAGAAGAGGGTGAAAGCAATACATGCAAATACGTTTTGAATGGATAGGAAAGGTAAGAGGAAAACTTTGTAGAACTTAAAAAAGTATCCGCTGAAATAAAGGGCGCACATGGATGAATAGAAAAAACAAGAGGATGTAAATGGAACATTACAATGAGCATGGAGATGATTACAAGGAAATAAAGAAGTGAATGGAACGATAAAAGAAAGGAAACATGATGTGAAAGTGCAAGATTAAAAAGTACAAGAGTTGCAAGAAAAGTTACAATGGCCGAAGTGAGAAATAATTGGACACAAAAGAAACGAATGGCAGGGGTTGAAAGAGTAATAAATGTCTGGAAAGAGAATGGAAGGAGATCATGCCACTGGCGAGTAGAGTGAAAGTTCCGGGGGTAATACAGAGATGATGAAAGAGGAATGTAAAATAGAAAGGGGACCATGAGAATAACCGGGTGTAATGGCTGCGAACATTACCGCAAATGGAGAGTGGAAAAATGCGATGAAGGTTCGAGGAGAGATGGAAATGGGCGGAAGGGAGATCGTGTCGAAGAGAGGGGACATAAATTACAAACATCGATACGTGATGAAAATTGAGGGCGAAGAGAACGGAAGTATGAAAGTAATGTGGTCGAAAACGGGGAGAAATTTCCGTGGAAGTGGATTACAATGTTGCGAAAAAGGTACAAAGACGCACATGAAACAGAGTAATTCGACGAATCGGAGGAAACAATGCCTATGGGCGCAAAATGATCTCGATTGGTTTTCGCATCCCCTGGGCACGGACGGCGTAGGTGTTCCGCAAGGCACTATCGTTTGGCCTTCACTCTTGTCCTCTCCGCGGTGAGACCGCGATGTTTGTTGGGTCGTAAGCTGCCAATTGCTCTTCTATAGGAAAGAGTCCGAGCGAAAATCACGTAGAATTGCGGGAAGTCCCTTGTGCTTTTATTGCCATAATCCCGGCGCCGTTCGTTGACCGTTCGGAAAATCGATTTTACGTGTTTGAAAAGGAAGTTTAGAAAAGAGCTACTGATGAAATGTTATGGGAGTTTTCTGAAGATTTCTCAAACGATATAATGTAATAATACGCCAAACATGTAAAAGTTGAGTTTCGTAAATTTTGGAAGAGCATTATTCGATTTCGACCAAATTTATCGTCATGCAATTAATTCAAATAAACTTCCTTCATGGACAATGTCTTTACAAAATTAAGAATTCTCAATAAAAGAAGGATTATCTCAACAATTGAACTCAAAGACGAGAATTTTTTAATATTATCCGTTCAGTTTCTTCTTCTTAATACAATTAAATCCCTCCCCCATAAACCTAAAATATTTCGATGAGATATGGGATACAGCTAAAAATTATCAAAAACCCTTTTAATAATTATGATTACTTCCTCTAATCACAGTAGGACTTATAATATATGTCTCCCTTTAGCTTCCATACGAATTAAAATGCACAGTACTTCATTATCCAATTGCAGCTACACTATTTTATATCCGATTGCATCTATGTTTATCCGTGAAAATGAAAAAGTTTCAAAACTCCGTTATTACTGAAATTTATATAAAAACAGGAAATTAAAAACCTATAAGGAAGTAAATATATAAATGGTACGTTTCATCTGGTGAAAACAATGCTCGGCTGAACTCCTTCCGTATATTGGACTCGATCAGCGTATCGTATATTCGCTCTTGAACACAAATTTGAAGACGTAACGTGCGAAGTAAATAACAAATTTCCACTGTTTTCACATTCGTGCGATTTCAATTTCGGAGACCACGGAGTCCCCCAAAATATACGAATGGGTATTTGCGAAAAAACAAAGCGCGTAAAAAAAGAGTCCAATGGAACAGGAAAACATTCAGAAAGTCGTCCCTCGGCGTAAAAACAGCAAAATCTTTTGGGTATTGTGAAGGGAAAAAAGGGGGAACGCGTGGATCTGCATGGAAGTCCTATTCCAGCAAAGCGTTACTTTCCAGTCCTTTGTCTCAGAGGACATGTCATCGCCAAAAGAGGAAAAATCGTTCATCGAAAAACACGCCTACGTTTACAAATATTGTGGCTATTCTAAGTCCACAAAACTTCACCTGTGCATACACGAACTATTGCGTTATTTATATGTTGTTTCGTGTTGTTGTAATATTTAAGGAAATGTACGCTGCCATACCATTTTCGTTGCTAAGGATTCATTATTTATTTCATATTTATGTACCAAACAGTGAAATTATTTTTAAAGTTACATGACAATGGTTCTTATATTGAAAACGTTATGATTTATAAACATAAATGAATAGAATTTGTATTATTATTTAGTTATAAAGTAAAGGCATTGTAAAGTACTATAAATTATTTATACATTATATATTATGCCATAATTAAAATATACGATAAAGTTTAAGGTATCATACACATATACATATATTGCATTGTATACAATAAACTATTCTAATTTATTGTGATTCCAATATCAATTCCTCAATGCGATTTTAGAAGCATGTTCTTCATTATTTCCTTATCTCACTTGCATACAACTCGAAGAGCCACTATCTTCAGAGTAAACTATCACGTTTACGACAAGGAGACAACGAAAAGAAAAGTCACACGCTTCTACTTCTCCTACAAATCCCCTTTTCTGAGTACAGAACCCTTCCAACCGTGATAAAGAAGGATCGGATACCAATTCTTCTAGAGTTTCCCCATAAATTTTTGAGGAATTCTCGTTTAAGCCTTTTCGAACGCTCACTTCGTTCATTTCTGGACCGGGAGCAGAAAATTGACAATTTTCAAGAAAGGAATTTTTCCCAATAAAAGAATTAACTTTTATATATGCTTACTAAGTCGGAATCCTTACGAATGGGATAAGTAAAGAAACAAATTAGGAAAGGTTGTTTGTGTGATCCTTGAGGTAACCATAGTGAAAGGAGATGCATACGTAGACTTCGTGATCAAGTAACTCTCAGAACTCCCATTGGAAGTTGAGGAACGGTCCATAACTCCCGCAAAATCTGAATCGCAAAATTTGAGTGAAAAAATAAAGGGATTATAGAACTCGTTCTGCCACGTTTGGCAACTATCCTCACCGCTGAATATCAACCCCTTCGTCACCATATCTTCCTCAAATATCCAACGGAATGTGACGAGTTTTGCACAGTAAGCTTTTCTCTCTTATGGTAACGGAAATGAGTCATTTGAATGCAGAACGTGGGAAATATAGTCTCCAATCTAAGCAAAGCTTTCCTCGAGCTTCCTGTGCCTCACTACCTCTCCGCATTTACGGCCTTAGTTTAGGGAAAGTGAAATAACCGCGGGAGTCATATCGTTCCCACAAAGAGACACTGCGGAGGATAAAAACTTCACTCGTCTTTAGCGTTCGACGGAGGACAGCTTTTCGGACGATAAAATCTCACGGAATCGCTCTACCCCTTTAAAAAAAAAAAAAACAAGCGAATAGCGACGTCCGGCGCGTACTTCAAGAATGCCCCTTTAAAAAAAAAGATAGAAATCGACTGCGGACATTATCTTTCCAACCCATCTTCACAAACGCATGCTACGATCGGTACCAAAAACGGCAAAAGTTGGATTTTATCGCAAAAGTGGGGGAAACTCCGCAAAAATATGCGAGAAAAGGAATGATATATTCAGGCGTAGGAGGGGAAAGGAGTGTCCGGAAATTTTCTACAAACCGATGGAGCAGATTTCGTTTTCGCAGATTCGCAGATTCGCAGATTTCAGCGGGAAGCTGTCTCCCAAGGTGGTTTTGGGAGGAAAATAATCAGAAAAAATGGGCACGAATACGTGATTTACGCACGCTTCCGTTAGGGGTTTTTTATGACGCAAATATAGACTCTTATTTCCCATTTATTTGTATCTCCGAGAAAGGGACGGGAAAGAAATCTTACGCTCGAGAAGTTATGAACTAGTGACCTCAAAGTGGAGAGAAAGCTACCTTCCCTTGCACACGGAGATGCAGCTGAAATGTAACGTTTAAAAAAAGCGTGGGTTGAGCTTTCGCTTGTTCTTATATAGGTCTCCTAGTCTATTGGAGAAGGATGGTTCGACACCCGCGTTGACTAACGGATTTTCTAATCCTTAGGTGTTGTTCTTTAGAAAAAATGTGCTCTGCCCCAGTTTCTGCTTTCCTTCGATGCAAAAAAAGAAGGGTTTTTTTCGTAATTAGGACTGAATAGAAAAGGCGGTTCCCTTTTAATTAAGTTAATGTCGGGCGCACAACTGTTTACGTGCGGAACTTTAGAAGCGTTTATGGTTTCTCAAAAACGTATACCAGTTCGTTTTTACGTGTTGTTTACATTAATATGTAGCGAGCGTTTGAGAAATACAATATCTAACATTCAAATAAATACTTTAAATGCATTTAACCTTTTTAATAAAAATTAGGGAATATGAATAAATAAGGCCAATATGAAATTTTAATTTGAAATTCAAAACGGAATAAAGGAATAGCAGACTTCTATCACACTAAGTGAACTTGGAATTAAAATGTAATTTAAGAGTACGCTGATTTGGATATAATGATGCCTGCAGGCTTCGACTACAGCGCACAAAAAACATATTGTATGCAATGTGTTAGTTAAGCCATTTTTAATATACGAGAAACTTGCCTCACGCAGATTAATCCGACACTAATTGAATTGATTCTCAGATGAAAAAGGGTAATTAACATCCAGACATACAGCATGTTCATTAATTATTTGATAGTTACACTGGAAGTTTCATCAACGCCTGAAAATGATGGCATATAATGAAATCGTTGCATCAGAGTATACATTTTCTAAATAGGATACGAGTATATTTACAAATATATTTCCATTATTTACCATTCTAGAATTTAATTTTCAATATGTTGATACTCATAAATGAAGAAGTAATGAGAAATAGAACATTGCGATATAATCGAAATATTCAAATGAAATGAGACGTACCATATTCAGCAGAAATGAATAGTCGTTCGAATTAAAGCGATCAATTCCTTTGGGGTCAATCAGTTGTTACTAACCTGGAAAGAGAATGAAATTATTAATATTTTATTTTCTCCACAAAATGTACATATAAGCATAAAATAATGAAAATAGGTTTCATAAATGAAGTTCTAATATTAATTTTCAATCTAAATAAATTTATTTCGTTTCTCATTAAATGAGAATAGGTTTAATGAAATTGGTCCCAAGACTCATAAATATGAATTATATATTCCGTTCATGATGACATTCAAGATGAATTATATTTAGGCATAATGATGGTGAAAAATGTTACATATCATGGCTAAGTTAAAAATTTATATCATTTCAAAAGCGGCCTTTCATTAAAGTATTGCTTATTCTTAATTTTAACAACTTATTCAATCTTAAATCAGTATTAAATTTCCAAATATTTATTAATTACACATAGAAATATAAAAATCAATTCTTCTTGAACTGGATAGTGATCTAAGTGGGTAGTATAACAGAACTATAAATATGTACATCGTACTCCTCCGAATTAAATCCAAGTAACGAAGAAATTTCATGCTCCATTGCCCTTTTAAATCCTGTTTATAACAGACATTACTTTTAAAAATCAACATTAATAAAAGATAAAGCTCAAAAGCGATAACGCATTCCCTCATGATTAACGTAGGTGAGGAAAAGAGCACCTGTGTCCGTAGGGTAAACTAATTGCACATATAAATTCCTCATCTGCACAAAAAAGAACAAGAATCCTGTGGATTAATGATGGAAAGTTTGGTTTTGCAATTCAACCGAGCACTACTTTTAGAGGAAAACAAAAGGTAAAATTTTAAGCGATAAATTCAATTCCCGGAATATTTAGCTGTAAGTCTTTCTATATGATAATAAGGAGTCCATCTACACCCACTATGAAAGCCAATTGAAGTAAAAATACAACTGACCGCCACTTACTAGTGTGCATGACCAGGGGCTACAAATTCATGACTGGAATTGCCTTAGCATTGATTTTCTGAATTCTACCTCTTTAGAATCCTTTTTATCTAATTTCCAAATATTTTATTTCCTCAGAATAAAATTACGTGTTCATATCTTGTTGCATACATTCATGTCGTCCTCTTCTGTAATTTCTATTAAATTATTTCTCGTAATTTGCTACTAAAGCTGGTTAATTCCAAACAAGCTCCGGTGGGTTACTTATTTATCATTAAAAACTGTGCGACGAAAGAAATTTCCGGATTTCATACTTTTCTGTAAAACAGCATTAAACTCCTTCCCATTGATTTAGGTCCTAAATTTTTCTATAGAATCTTTGAATTCGTCCCATGAGTTCCAAATTCGTTCCACCATAATCAAGCTAATTCCTCGGAGATATTCGTTGGAGTGTCCCTTCAATGCAAATCGAACCACTAATGAGGATTAATCGCGGACAGGGGAACGATTGAGTCAATTTATCTCGTAAAACTGTATCCCCAATGCGAAACAGCCATTTTTCTGATTTTTCTGCCGGAAGATATCCCCATTAAATGCCACTGCTGGGGGATATTGAACCCAAATCCCAACGTGGTTTAGAGCTATTGGGTCTCTTTTATGGTTTTAACACCAATGTCGTCATGGGAACATAATCAAAGGAAAATATTCTAAGTTGAAACTGTTTTTAGGGTCTGTTTCTTAATTAAAGATATATATGTTTACGTATGATCGAAACTCTCGTGGATCAATTGTAATTAATATTATGAAAATGAGAAGTATATTTACGTAATAAAATACGTAGAGGTAAAGCATACTACAAGTAAAAATTATTATAATCTCACGAATTTAGGTAGATATCAAAAGAGAATAGTAATACATCGTTTAAAAGATGTATATCTTCTAAATTAATGGAAAGAAAGTAAGATGCGAAAACAAGTGCCTCAAATTAACTGATCGGCGTAAAATACTCCATTTTTTATCTCTTCTTTCAGTAAAAAGGGGAAAATATGAGCAATTTCAATCTCATAATAACACTTATTATTGTCATGATGTCTCACTTTTCCTCGTAGAAAAACATTTTTATTGCTCAGTAGAATAATATGCCATAATTTCTTTCGAAGAAAAGGTATTTTAGGAAAAAATGAATGGACTTGCGTAAATGGCCGATCACTCGTTGGGTCGACAACCCCAAACACGTGCGTGGACTCTTGATAAGCTCTTGACCGATGATGCTAAAATGCAGACAAAGAAGTTTCCTCCTCTTAAAAAGACCGAATGCGGAGGTGAAAGAAAAAAGGATGGAATCCCATCAAAAGATGCTTAAAATAAACTGTGAACCATGTTGTTTGCGAAAAGAGGATTTTGTGAGGGAAATTTCTTCCATTCATTTCTTCATTCATGTACCAATCAAGCACCAACTGTAATGGATGTGTTTATGTTACATAGAATTGTTTTATAAATCAGATAAAAGAGAAAGTTATTCTTTTTGAAAATATATAATCTAAAAATTCCTTTTTTAAAAAGCTCTCGTGAACGCTAATAAGATTTATTCATCTTGTATATAAAACTACTTTATTGTTTAATAAATATTATATTTGAGTTATTAAGACAATATTTCTTTCCGGTGTTTTCACGACACGTATACTTAATGTATGATACTATGACTAAATCAAGTCTCACTTTGATTTCCAGATTAATATTCTAAAAATCATAATTAATATTAATTGAATTTATAAAATCTATCGTATTTTGTTGAAAGAAATTCAACAAAATTTATGTAATATCTTTGGGAATTACCAATCGCTTTTTTCCTTCGGTTTACGTAATCGTAGCAATATTGTTTCAGCAACTACTAACTGATTGAAAACAAATTTGTAGACGATTGAAACTGCTGTAGAAATGTTTACCACAAGTTGGAACGAATGAAATACAAGCAAGGTTTAAATGATAGAGCGTGTCAAACGCCCTCGTCTTGTTATTGTGAATATACATGGCTGAAAGTTAAACTCAAAACTGTTTCAAAGTTTGCTTCGATCCGAAGGTGTCACAGAAACCACAACGCCTCAGCGCCTCCTTCCTACGAAGGCAGTTGGAGATTAATTTGTGGCCAAAGCAAATTCTATCAGCCTCCGAATTATGGGGAATAATTACCTTATTCTAGGAATTGGTTATATAGGAAAATTTCAACTTCCTTGTCTCCTATCTTTCTATTTATCTTAGTAAATGGACTTTTTTTTAAATACGAGTTTGAAAGGTGACCAGACAATTTTTGGCCAATATATCACTTATAAGCAATATAGACGTATAATCATGTTCAGTAACGTACATTTTATATCCATAATATAATATTTCAGCAGATTACAGAAGTTGATTGGATAGTTGTCTTTTAAGCAACAATATATAGAAAGAGAATAATGTTTACTTTTTAAAGCATTGACAACCAAGAAATAGATCTCAAATTAATTTTTAAAGTTAAGATTAAAGTTTTATATCCAAAGTCAAATAATTCAGTTAAGGATTCAGCTAACATCATTCAGTTTGATCCCGGATTCGACCAATCAAGGATAAATCCTCTTCCTTAATAATTCCTTTGAGTTGCTAAACTCTTCACACCATTTATCCTCATACGACAATTAAATTAAACTTCCCCATTTCCCAATAGATGTAAAATGCTTCTATTTTTGTTTTATTCGATTCCCTTCACTGAAGGAAACGCCAACAACCGGTTGCAATATGTTCTTCGAAGCATTCCAGTGGGAAATGCGTCCTAGTGAGATTTTTCATCCGAAACTAGTTTATCCGGGCGCTCATAAATTCAAATGCGTTTTGCATCTGGCGAATCTCATTTCCAGAGATATATACTAGGGGAGAATAATTTTTCAGAGCAATACTTTTTCTAGTGCTACAAATACATCCCTTTTCCTTTTATGTATTCAGACAAAAACCCTCTTTCGTTCGTGAAATATCGCTTGGGTGCTTTCTTCTACACCTAAAACGTCAACATAAAGCTCAACGAAGCAAAATCGGAACACTTTCTGCCCACCATTTTTATGTTTTTGGCTTTCTAGTCCCATATACGTCACATGCCTACTTAACCGATCTCATGAATAGTAGATGCAGATCGTGTTATTAAAACGTTTATGTAAATCATTCGCTTCCCAAACATTCCCGTTTTGCATGCAAAGAGAAGAGGATAGGCCGTGAATTTTAACGCGGATTTATAAACGCAAAAGCTTTGACGAAATAATCGCATTCACGGGATTCTTGGTTCGAAACATTAAGATAAGAGCGGACGAGAGCCCGAATGGCGGCACGTACGGTGTTCGGAGAGTTTTTAAGGAAAATAAAAAATATGAGGAAAACAGAAATGGATTTGGATATCGCCTCCGAAGGAACCAATATTGGTTGACTCTTTTCAGTCATTCTTTCCGTGGAGTGGAAAAGATAAAGCACTCACATCCGTCTAGACGTATAAAATGCGGGGATAACAAAAAAAATGAAGGTTATTTGAATAAATAAGGTATCTATTACATTTCCTCTTTTATTTAGAGGTATAGGATGTTTAAAAACGGTATAAATATTTATCCCTTTGCAAGACTAGAATGGAAACTTATGATATTAGAATACCTAGTATTTACTGATATTCTACTATAAATTTCAGTCGGAGAACAAAACATGTATATTTAAACGATCGTATTTGTATGTAAACGTTGTCATGGTTTTAAGAAATCTGCATTTCTATTTCATCACTTCTGTAATTTATAAAAAGAAGGAAAGAACACTTCAAGTTCCTTTCTGTACACTTAAATTTTGCGATCAATTAACAATGGGAAATTGGAATGAATGTTTCACTCGTTATTATGATGAAGACCAGATAAAAACAGCATAAACTGTGTTATAAAATCTCATGAGAACATATAGATCACCGAAAAAATAACACAATTCTTCGATTTCTAAGTATTTTATTTCGGCTATATTTGCATAACGCAATTAAAACATTCGATATAAAATCCGTTCGCTTCCACGAAAATATTAATCTCCGAATCGGTGAACACGCTTTTATCACAGTCGTCGACCTACGCATCCCAAATTCTAATACGATTCCGCGAAATATCTTTGACGTCATAATAACGAAACAGAAAGGTGAAAGTGCTGGATTTATCTCCTAATACAGTTTTTATACGATACTATAAATATACTAAATTGGAAAATAAGGTTCATTTTCCTCGTCGGTGGTTGGATCATAAGCGTAACTAAGGGATATTTACAACTCTAATCTCGGAAATCCAGGCATCCAATGAAAATGTACAGTAAGTACTGTTAGATTAATTTCGCGATATTCAGGACGCGAAATTAATAATTCAACAAAATCTCAAGATAGTTTTTAATTTCTACAATACAGAATAAAAGTTCACTTCGAGACATATAATCCGTTAAGCCGCAAAGCGAACCTTCTTAATTATTCGTCGTGCTTTGAATGAGAGTTGGAGTGAAAGGAAAATGTAACAGGTGGGAAATCATCAGGTTGTCTATCGGAAAGGCGCGTCGTACGGAAGATAAGAATCGTGTGAAGAGATTTGAGAAATGATTTTCCCGGAAAATACCGAGTCTTTTACGAGGGTCACTCGGTTGTGATTGACGACGGTTGCTAGAGATATTCAAGAATGTAAAAGCAACAGTCTGGAATTATGAAAAATGTGGAAGCGACACGAGAAAATACTGCCTCTTTGTTACTCTTTACGTATTCTATATTATGCTTTTTATAGTTAAACCATCTCGATTTCATACCCCCAATTCAGACTATGAAATCGATTTGTGTTCAAACGCATATAAGTTTCAATAACTTGTAAAGTTAAACGTAGATTTACTTTATATATATATATATATATATATATATATATATATATATATATATATATATATATATATATATATATATATCCAGTAAATGAAATAAAAAATGATACAGAAAATATATAGGACATTTTCCGAGAGCTTCTGCCTAAAATATTGCAGAATTGAATTAAGTTTGCACAAAATACACTGGAAGTAATCACATTTTCATCAGATAATCATCTGAAACAGTGAAAAGGGATTACATGCATATAACTTAAAAACGATTTCAAATTTGGCAGCAAAATTATAAGACTTAATGCTGTTTCTCTTGATTATACACGTGAAAAATAATGAACTTACGTAATGGAACAATTTCTGAACCGCCCACACAGACTATATCCAAAATTGGACGAACTCCAAATATGTTCGATTAAATTTTCGGATAATTATTTACCGGTGAAACAGAAACAATCCAAGCAATATTTTCGAGTTTAAATTTCACTTTAAAGGAATTAAATATTAATTAAATATCATCTCCAAGCTTAAAAGGAAAACACGTAGAATTAATTAAAAAATTGTATTCAATTTATTTAATAACGTACTGAAATGGAACGGGAATGATTCCTACGAAACATTTTAAGTTCACAACATTAATTTCTTTGAATTTATACTTTAAAATTGCTATAACACAATTTTATGTAATTAACATTTTACAAAAATCAACATTAAACCGGTTTTTTATAGTTGTTTTTCTTGCCCTTCAATATAACAGTAACGTTAATAAACGAAATTTGCAGTATGTTACTCCCATGTGAAATCATTCCTACCAAAAGGCGTTCATCGTAAAGGTCCATACACTGCGAAGGAAAGGGGCAAAAGAAATAAAGATGAGCGTTTTATGGTACGAATCACAGAAACTCCTCATGACAATAGTTCCAACATTTTATTGCCTCGAGAGCAAATTTGATCTCTGATTTCAGCTCCGAATTCGGTATCCATAGCTACCATGATTTCGATTGAAAGGATCAGTTTTTATTTAAGGTGGCGCCACAGCTTTATGGCGGCGAATATAAGAAAACTCCTTTTTCGTAATAAAAAAAATTCTTATAGAACCGGAATATGGTCTCTTTTTGAGGATATTGAAAATGTTCTCTGCACAAGGGAAAGGTCAAACGGGAGCAATGAATACCTAAGGGGCATTTTTTGAACAACAAATGATGCGATTGATTTAAACTGTGAAGGGATTGGAGATATCTTCAAGAATTGATTTAAATTCTGTAAGGAAATCGTACTTCTTCGAAACATGGGAACACTGACAAAAACTGTTTGGAATTTAACATCATGGGGTTGCTTTAATTGAGCTGTAAATGAATGCAAACGAATATGATGATCCTTCGAATCGTTCTATAATTGAGGAAGAAAGGTTGTATTCTATTCCGTTTAAAAGATTTTACTTACATATGTATACATGTATGGTCCTCTGGTAATATTAACATTAGTTTAATGATTCTTCTCTAGATGTTGGTAGTTAACGCGTCTTTTAAGGAGAAAAAAGTATTCGCAATAAATAAGAATTAAAATTAATTATGGTAACTTAAAATTGAAGAATAATAATTACAAATTCCAAATAAAGTTATTACTTACAAGTTATTAGCAATTCAATTTCAAATCCATAATGAAATTAACAGGAGCAGTGGAAAGTGTTAAAGTTATGAAATTAAAATATTAAATAATTTAAGTTAAAAGTAATAGAAATAATGGAATAATTTAATTCTGCGAAGATACAAACCAACGCCCTGTAATTTTTCAAGCAATGAGTTGAAATATTTATCCATTCAAAACATAAATCATTCGATTAAAGGCGATGTAAAATAATAAAATCGTGATATTTAACAATTTAATATCCTCGATGAACTGAGCGTAATGCAATTAAATATAGAAAGTCGAATCATTGAGTCCATACGTCACGTGCGCACTTCTATTTTTAATCAATACCGCTCTTTATATAAGAAGAGGACCTTGAAAATCGAGAAAGTCCACATTCAAAGCGACTGCCTCTTCGATCCATAAAAAGTAAGAGTTCCGAATGATAAACAAAAGAAGTACGAATAGTGAATAAGGCCCACTCAATGCGTTCGAAATAGATCCCCCAAAAACAAAGGAAGGACTAAAAAGGAATTTCCATTACGTCTGATCGGCTAATTTTGAATGGAAAGCGCACATCCGTCTTCTACAAGAACGATATCCTTTAATACATCCGTTGGATGGGAAAGTCCCATGCATCCGTGACCTTATTAAAGCGGACCCGGAACCGTGTTGAAGGTGAAAGCGATTCTTTCCCTAGAGGCACAATGGCCCCTCCAATTAGGGGCTAATTGTCCCACCCTGTTTTAAGCGATGGAGGAATGCCAGGCAAAGGGATGCACTACGGCTTCTAATTCAGACTCAAAAGACACATCTAAGGCCTTTTATGGTAACCGAAGTCTGACTGAATAACTTAAGAATTATACTCTGTGATTAACGATTGACGAAACACATAAATCATATGAGAGTGTGTATTATAAAAGCATTAAAGATATTCGGCTCCTAGCATGGTGTCTGTCAAGGTGAAGTCAGGAAAGATCTTCCAGTGGCAAGCCATAAATAGAAGGACGAATACATAATCACATGTCAGAGAAAGTTAAGTAATCCCTACCTTAACAAACTTCGATTCCCATGGATTCAATTAAATTCGATTCAGTCGTATTACAATATTCACCGAAAATACACATTTAAATATAAGTTAAGATGTTCAAAAAATTTAACTTTCTTTTCGAAATTAAACGTACAATTTATCGAAATTGAAATAAACAATATGCTAAACAACATTGCTTTTAAATCATCCTATAAAATTTTATAAATTATATATATATATATATATATATATATATATATTAGGTACCAAGAGATAGTTAACTGCTCTACTATATAAAACAATATAAATGTCTTTCCATTTCTATTTCAAAAATACGATTATATTTACATTTCATTACATTTCATGTTCATTGAATCATAATTATTAAAACGTTCTCTGTTATTCAATTCATTTGATCGAGTTTAATTGATTCCAGTTGATTAAAATATTCAGAATAAATGAAGGTTAATGAATTGCATTAATTCTAATGTTAAAAGTACAGTTGAAGAAATAAAAAGTAACTTTTAACGTATAATTAAGAAGTATAACTGAGCCATATTATGGAAAGTTAAGTGGTTAATAGTAAAGAAGGATGACAATTGAAACGAAGAGATATCACATTCATGCAAACGTCTTCTTAATACTCAGGAATGTGACATAACAGCTTACATCCTCTTACATCATGATGTTAACTCGCCAAATTTCTTCAATGAATGCTTCGCTCATTTAAAAGCAGAACTTACGTCTGAAGAGTTGCACACAGCGTAAGTTTCATCACAGAAAATACTGAAAGATCCGCATCACACTGAGATATTTGGTCGATACGAATCAACTCTTTCTCGAGTGAAGTTTCTCTAGCAACGGGTGAAAGGAATATAAAAAAAGAATGACGAAAATCGCAGCTGCCACCATCAGAGTTTTAAAATCTTTGAATTTCGAGATCAGCTTTAATGGAAAGGAAAGTGATACGAACTTGAAACCTTTCACAATTTGTCCGTTTTCGGATGTTTTAAATGGATTTTAAGCCAAATGCGTTATTGCTGTGTATTTAACAGAGTATTTTATAAATAAGTACATACGGCGCTAAAAATTACAAAATAATTTTGTCTATTAGCATATTTTTGTTTAATAAACATTCGATTTATTAAAATATCTAAAAATGTATGATACTCACTTCATAACGCATACGGAATTTTATGAGATTAATATTATGAATTCATTCATGCTATAAATATTCCATAAATTATAAGTTAATACAAACATTATAATACGTTTTGAAAGGTCATAGCAAATACATAATGCGCTAAATATACAGCTCATTATATTTTAAAAACGAGAATACAATTCTCGATTAAAAATGTATTTCCGCCGAAATTAATTAAATACATAACTACGACAGTGAATTCAAACATGTGGATATAGTATAATATTCTTTATTTCACTATAAAAGTTGGTCATGTCAGAAGGCTTAAATGAAACTTTGGTTCTCAGTATATATTTAGCTGTAACCATGAGAGATTATCATTCCGCATTGGAAAGTAAATTCTGAATCAAAAGAGCCGAATTCCTAAAAATACGCCTCTTCCAATCGATATTCGAACGGAATTTCGTGTAATTACGACAGAGTGGTGTGATTTAACGAGATAATTAAAGTTAATAATTTCGCGCACCGCAATCTGCTTAATAGAATCCATTCAAACTTTCCTTCCTGATTACCAACGATATTTTACGCGAATAATTTCTCCTTTCTCCTAATATAAATGATCGCATTATTAATGCGACTCTATATTAACTCAATTCATTCAAATTTCCATGTTTAATACCCTAATATTCGATGTGCTTCGACCAAAAGGCAATCATAAAATCGAAAACTGAGGAGTATTATTAGGAAAACAGAGCTTACTTCCAAGGTAATAATCTAGCTGTATTGTCTTTTAATTAGATTTACTAAGCGGAACATTATTGCCCATTTGATATTTACGGAAGGTAAATATCAAACGAGCAATACTATTCCGTATTCAAATATCAAATTCGTATTTACCCATCGCAAGGGCTTATTCGACGGTAACGGATATGCCATAAATGACTCCAGAAAGGCAAAATATTAATGAAAAAGCGTAAAAGCCATTTATAGTTTTTTCATGCAAAAAATTCAGATTTTAGGACTCAAGCAGGCATAAAAAATACGTACCATATTATATATTTTTCCGAATCTTTTGATTTGATGATATTTTCGATAATATAACATTGAATTTGTCAAATAATAATCACTTAAAATATAACACTATTATTAATTGCACAGAAAATTCATATTCGATCTAAAAACATTAGTGTGACTCCTTTAGGATGGATAATAATCCTTTAAAATAATGAAATCAATGTGAGAAGGCGTGACATCGTGGAATGCCATAGTAATAAAAATAATGATTCACAACAAAGTTTCCTTACTTGAAAAATATCTCACCAAAAAAAACTCAAATGGATATTCACTACTAGTTCTTCGTATCAGCTGAAATTACAAACTTAATTTTCTCCTGCAAAACGGCAGAATTTTAGTTCAACCATAGTGTGAAAATTCCGTCCATAAAAAAATATGAAGTGCAAAAAAGTACTTTTCTGAACCCGTGCAGAAGCTTTCTTTCCGAGAGAACGAACTTGGAAAAGCTTTCGTTCCAACGTAGGCGCGAACTCAAGCGTACGCAAGACAATTATCGATGCACATTTGCGGGAAAAGTTTGGGGCTTATTAATTGGAGCCGAAACGGCGTGAGAAGTCCTTGACCTCATTGCTTTGACCTACTTGAAAATACCTCCCATAATACCACTGGCGACATCATCCGCTTAGTCCATTAATCTCACAAATTCCAGTTCTGCCGCCTCTACATTTCCAAATCCCTTCACAGCGACGGCTTTGGGATGCACCAGAAGCAAAAACTATCATAGGACTCTATGTATGGCTGTAGCGACTTCCAGACGAAATAAAAAAATTCGAAAAAGATTCAAAAATGCGACGGAGAATTCCATCATTTTATAAAAGCATTGAGAACAGATGGATTTTTAATATTTCTGTCGATTAAGGACGATTCAGCGAGCATCCAAAAAATCTCCTCTTTTCCTAAGAAACACCAAACACGGGTGACATTTCTATAACTTTACTGTTACCCTTTTTTACTTTAACATGTGAAATATCTGACCAACATTTTTTCACGGTGACTGGAGATGTTAATCCCGAGAGAAGGAAATTCTTCACGGAAAAAAATTGATTTATCTTTAATACAAAAGCGATTCGTTCCGTGAGAATTCAGCAGTGAATTCGTACATTCCAACGAACGGTTGAATTAAATCTGTCAGAATTTCTCTTTATTTTCTTTTCCGATGAATTCCAGTTATGTAATAGTTCCTCTTCGGGGTAAAAAGTTGCCCTCCGTTCTTTTCCTATCGGAAAAATAATTTCGGATCTGCGACGTTTTAAATCAAACCCGCGACGGAATATACTTTTTCATGCGCCGATTCTTTGTGAGGATGAAAGAAATTCCGGGTTTCATCTGGATCAGGATGCAATATTCTCCCTCAAAAGAGATATGTCGCTAGTGGTACGTCTTCAATAGAATACCTATCCTTCTATTAATTATTGTTCCAAATCTTCGGGATATAGACGATGGATTAACAAGCGAGATGACGCTTTAGTACTAGTAAGAGAAAAACTCTGCTTCGTCAGCTCAAACACTATTTCTTTTGGCTTCAATCATTTTACTGCTCAAGTTTGGATTATGAATCTTTCCATCACAATCCTCTTCTTTAATTTGTATTTTCATCGATACTTTTTACAATTTCCTTCTGTACGAATGTCAAACTTTTTTGAGTCTCACTTCACTGAATCCCAATCTGGATACTTCACTCCCAAAAATCGCAATATTCTATAAAATTTTCTATTATATAAAAATACGCCCCCACTATTGAGAATCATTAGAGCACAATTTCCTCTGATAGTTGAATTTCAAATAACACGCGTCATTACCTCTGACGTAATCTGGTTTGTCAGTTATTTATAGAGACACACACTTCCGAATAAACACTTCAGTTTTTGTCTCTCAAAGCGTTCGTTACGCACAAAGGAAATGTTAAAGTTATACTCAAAGGCTTCAATAATATCAGAGTGAATTTCATCACAAGCAAGGAAATAGTTCATTGGAGAGTTCTTTGATTAAACCCAATTGATTGTTTTAGTCTCTGAACATATAGATGACGGATTTCATGTGCTAAGCACTCGCGTGGAGCCTTTGTGATGTTCAGTAGAGGCTTACCAAAAAGGCAAACATCAAATAGAAAAGGTAGAGGTTAACAATACTTCGTGTTATCCTAATTGATTCCCAGTTTCCGCGATGACAAATTGGTTCAACATTTCACACTCCTTCATTAATTTGAGAGCAGAAATAAATAGCGTTCTTGAAAGATTTTCTCGTCCACATGATTAATGATTCCATTTTCATTAAGCTTCACCTCTCTACCCTTGAGACATCGCAAAAGAGAGTAATTAGCTATTGACCCGCATTCAAATTCACCGTTCGATGGTTTCGAAAATTCACGATAGTACAAACTTCAAATAAGAAAGGATAACGGGTTCCAATTATCGATACTGAATTCATTTTCATATTAAACTTCCTCCTCACTTCTTTTGAATCAGATATTCCAATACTTCCATTCTCTTAGAATTCCTTGAGAAGTTTGATTTGATAAAAAATGAATTGGAATAGGATAAATTTCTATCATTTCAATCTAAGTTTTAGAAATTATAAGGACGTTATAAGACACAGATTGTTCATTTCAGGATTCAAGGGTAGAGAGTTGATTAAATATGAGAATCTACCCTTCTTTTAAGTCTGTTTTTTCAAATTTAACTTTATATTAAATTTTATTTAAATAAAGTAAACTTTCATTTTTCCCCGAAGTCTTTTCAATCTGGAATTAAGATGTATTGATGTTTCTTTTGTAATGATATCCTCTGATTATTGACATCAATTTTTAGATCTTTTTATATAAATTTCAATTAATCTTTTCCTATAGCAACATCAATTCAATATAACTTCCTTGAGATAAATGGGAGAACCAAATATAACTTCCTTTTATAAATATCAAATAGTATATGAGTGTCAAAATCAGTACATCAGAATCACTATATCAACGAGACGATTTTCAAACTAACAGAAAACGGGCGACATATTCCCTCACAGAATAGTGTTTCGACAATCAATTCCCCTTAAATCCCTCAATACTCTTCTCTTCTAATCAGAATTCCTTACATGAAAACTTCCGATTATGCTCCACACTTTCCAAGTCGATGAGGTTCACCCAAGCGATTGAGCAAAGAGGTATTTTTCTTACGGACTACTCATGATGTTTTTGAGCTTAACCTCAGACATTCACTTAACACAAAAGCCTCCATTAATGCCGGATCTTCCTCCTCCTGAACGGACTTGATAGGCGTGTGTGTGTGTGGTAGAGAGTAAATCTCCTTTAGGGATAACCCCCCAAAACTTTCGGTGCGGACAGTTTTGAGAGTTTCCCAAGGTTACCCTTGAAGGACGAGCACTTAAATGGAACGACGGGCGCCTACCTTCAGCAGGTGTTACTCTTCTGATTTGACCGGAAACTTTCGGTCTCGTCGACTCAAAATAAGGACCCGGACGTTCATTCAAGTTCACTCGATACGGTGACCGGGTACGAACTCGCAGGTTTATTTACTTTCTTCGAATATTTTGAGCTGTTGTGAGGAACAGACGTAACCCTTATCCGCCTACCTTTTAGGGAAGGAATTTCACCTTCAGAAGCAGTAAGGTTATGATAAGATGTCCATTGAAATTCGATGCTAATTGAACAAAAACATAGCGTCATATGTGTATGACGAAGCATTTTTTCTGATCTTCCGTTAATACCAAGCATAAAAATAATGCTCTCTATACTTTGAACACAGTATGTTAATGTTAAGCAAGATTATGAAGTAAAATTAAGCCAATTGTAAATGAAAATCGCTGCATTTCATCGTTAGGCCGAGAACGTTTCATGTTTTCATCTCGTAGAGCATTGAGAAATAGTTCAAATTACAAATAAACCGATGGATCATGTAAATACCGCTTTAAGGAGAAATAAGGCCTTATATATGCTATATAACGATAATTATTTATGAATTTATATATAACGATCGCCAAATTTACTACAACAAAATGGAGAACCACATTCCGGTGTAGACAAAGTTATCCTGTCATAATTCTTATAGAAGAAGGTACTTTTGGTGGAAAAGATACGTAACTGCTTCCTCCTTCTGCTATCTATGAAAAAGACCATAAATATTGACTTCTCCCACAAAAGCTTCCAATCTTTCGTGGAAAGAGCCGAAATGGCGGTTTCGCCGACAAACAAATACTTCAGATCCGTTTTGGCCTCCGCCCAACCAAAAGCTTTCGATTCTTTATCGCACCGCATTTATTTTTCGGGGCGAGTAAAACAACGATCCGCGACACGCCTTCGACAACCGAGCGTAAATCAGTGGAGAAATAACTCTCTCACCCTTAACTTTCAACGCTGAATACTACAAGAACGGGAATCCCAATATCCTTGACAACGAGAGAAACAAATGGTGACGAAAAAACTCGACGTGGGCGAATTACGGCGACGTGGGAGCCACCTAGACGGCTCCACGACGCACTACTTGGCAACGCCGCGGAGGAACAACAAACACCGGATTCCTCCGTGGAAGGAGGTCAGAGTGTGCGTGGCTCCTATTATACCTGTTCCTTTTGAATGACAAAAGAAGGCCGGTGGGCGTGACTACGCCTCTACACTCTTACCTTCGAGGAGGGACGTAATGAATCCAGCATCCCAAATTCCCTTTGGTGAGAACCAGAGAGTGAAATCCTTCGCTGATAATATTTAGAACCTTATCCCTCTTCGGCTATTATTTTTACTCCTTTGGAAACTTGCGAGGATTCCGGACTATTCAACGGAATTCTCCCATCCGAATAGGAGATTTATCCTCACGAAAGTACCTCTCGCCATGCATGTAATTTTCCCTTTCAAAGCAGACGTAATACTCTTACGGAATCCGTGAAAGTGTGCTCTATAGGGAAGCACATATCTAGGATAGCACGAGAAGGGCCCATCGATCAAATGGGAGTCCAATTCCGTGCATTTTCAGAGGCAATTCCGCAAATGGATCCGAATGCGATAACTCAACGATATAAGCTTCGTCTCGGCTGATACGTTTAACCCCTAAAGGATAAACTACACAAAGAGAGCTCGAAATGCCAAAGACCTGCAAAGCTTGCCTACAGCAGGTTAAAATTAACGTTGATTAACAAGAGAATAAATAAATATCTAATCATTTTAAGCTTAAGGAATGTTCCTATCTTCTATGTAACAGATTTATTGTTTGATAAGAGTTCTTTCGGTATAAACTCAAAGCTATAACATGCCCTATTTTTCAAGATGCTTACGAAATAGTAGATGAAGACAGGAAAGATGTATGCATATTCATAATGAAGAATTCGTTTGTCACAACTCATGCAAACGTGTCGAAAAGCTAATGAATATTTCATATCTCCAAGATAAAAGTACACGCCCCTTTAATTTATTCTCGGGCGCATAAACAATTGTTAAGAATAAATTCAGTAAACACATATAAAATATTCCTAATTATTTTGGATGCAGGATCGAATTTCAATAACGTAATAATCAAGATTAGGTGTTTTTACGTATGGATCGAGTTCATCAGTAAAAAAGGAATATTTCCCAAATTCTGTGTGCCGCGACACGCATGAAGGTACGCGACAATCTGCCCACACGGCTTTTTCATTCCTGTCACGCATCATTCCCTCACAGAGATAATCACGCTCCATTTTTTACGCACGCTGATGCTCGACGATGTTTTTTTTCTATTCTTTTCCTTCGATCCCATAAAAAAGGCTGACAAACCTTCCCAAACGAACTTTATGACAGCGTTAATGTCCCCTACATATTCATGCCCAATGAAAGCACGTTCCTCATTGGTGAGTGAGGAGGGATCATATCTCCACGAGTTCTGTCTAGGAGAAGATTTTAGGGGGATATATCGCTTCATAGGATCGCATCTCGTGAGTGGAAAATCTTTGCTATCAACGGCTCTGTCTGCTCTCCAATTCTGCTTCATTCGTCTTTCTTCTTATCTTCAGCGTTGGAATCCCTCCGTACAAAACGTCCTGAGACTCTGGAGGGGCTGTGCCAACAAGAATCATAATAGATACTAAAGATATCCCACTGTCTAACTCGGAACATCCATATGATCAATTCTACTTTAATGATTCCTTGTAATCTATATCATATGAAATATAGTTTCCCCAAATCTCAATCCGTAATATTAATAACATGATTCAGTTGCACTTTGCCATTTATATTCTCTTTAAACGAGATGATCGGCAATTTGTTTCATGTTTAGCCAATCTTATTCATTCTTTTTGATGACATAACGAACCATTTCAAAGAAAAATATTGAATTGATTACGATACCAAAATTGAAAGACACATATTAATCCTCCATTCATTAATTTCTTTGTCACGAAAGTAATTAATACTTTAAATTGCGTGTCAAGCGCTTCATTGATATTTGCTCCCGATGAATGGAAATGAAACAATGATAATTTAAGTTCTAATGTAAATAAACATCGATGTGTCAATTTGATTGAACGATATCTGTAATTGTTGACGAATAATGAATCGTTGGAGGTATTTACCGTACTGTAATCTCATCCAAAGTATTTTTTTGAAAACAAAAAATTCATTTAAAGTCGTGATATCAAAACGATTATTGATTCGTATTTTTTCGCGTATTAAAATTCGGTACGATTCTTATTTATCCAATCGTACAAATCCCATTATATTCTGTTCGTAAGAGTTTAAATAGTTCAAATTATAAAAGCTTGTACCACTTTTTGATATATTATAAACGTCCTCCAGCTCATATATACATTAATATCGTTCTTGGTGAAGGAATCGTAAGCTTAAAGATATAAGGAAATCGAAGTAAACCTCAGCTAATATTTCCTCATCTCGCGCTTTTGCTATCTAGTACATAAACTTCAATAATAACCATCTCTGGAAGGTAAGTTCACCCAGAGCCCTCTCTAAACAGTGTTAAACACTCGTGACGTTGCAGTCAAGGTGTGGCTAAGACTCAACTCAAGGAGAAATTCACGCTTAATTGACACGGAAGTCTAAGAACCGTACGATATGCATTTCCATACGCAATTAAATCCATAATACGAGGAAAATGTTTTCGCCAATGAAATCCGTGGGAAATCTGTGCGAATTCCCTAAGAGATGGTGAAGGTAAGGATAGACTTTCGCTGATTATTGTAGAAGACATGCGAGGCCGTTCGTTGGAGGTGAAGCCCCAATCGCTGTGAGTGGGACATTGTCCTTTGTGATTGCCCTCCGACCAAACACTCTTGTGGTCCCTAATCTTCCTAAAAAGGCGGTTCCCTGGAAAAGGAACCCCTTGTCCTCGAAATCAATAGAAGGAGCTATTGGAAAACATTGACGGAAGGGAAAACTTATTTTGACATGGAACAAGATGATATAAAATACCTTCAAATTTTCTCAAAGGAGCGTAAATTGTCAATAATGTTTAAAATAGTAAAATATGAATGTATTGGAAAGATAGATAGTAGAGTAATAGAAGTTCGTAGTCCGTGTCTTCTATACGCTATAAGAATCTAGACAATTGGTGCTATAGTTTCGTATTTCATTGGTACTTAAATATATGGTTTATTTATCTATTTACTATATGCATTCGTTATAATATTTATATGATTGATTAGTTATCTAAGGCACATAAAACTATAATTTTAATTAAGTTTTCAATTAATAAAGTTTCATTGTTTTCAAATCTTACATACACTTCAAAATACTCTACTAAAACATCGTTTCAAGTAATCAATACGAATATTGCTTCCGTTTAAGAGGAGGATAAAACAATTGCGCATCGAAGAAAGCGAGAGCAATAAAACAGATATAAATTTTCATTTGGGCGATCATCGTCTGATGAATCTTCAATTTCCTCGGAGATGTTCGCCGAATTTTTTCGAAGCCACAAATTCCCCGAATGAGCCAATAAATCTCTTTCCCAAATGCTTAATTCCGGAAGGCAGCCAATCCCTCAGGGAACATTTCTCCAGAAAAGAGTCTAGATAAGAGAGAAAAGTACAAAACATACTTTCGCCTGCTCTGGAATTTAGGTGTTTCTTTTACTGTCCGCGAGCGATAAAAAGGGGATATAAAATCACCCTATTTTGTTGCGTTATATTTTCCGAGACCGTTTCTGAAAAATTTATGATTTGATTATTTGCTGAAAGGGAAATTCAATGGGCATAAAAAAGAAGTTGCGATTTCCATTCGACTAGGAAAGTCGACGAAAGGTGGTTTTTTTAAATATTGAAATTCGTAGAAAATTAGGTGTCAATCTTCAGTTTCCTCTTTCGTAATGGGATTTTTACAACTCTTTCCTAATAAAGAGAAATCTGAGTTGAGTAGAGCAAAAAATGCAATGAATATTTTCTCATAAATACAGGAAATAAAATTTGTTTCACGTACATTAAAATCAAACGAGTAAGAAAGAAAAATGATAAAATTCTATGATTTTCCATAAGTAATCTTATGACATTTAATTAATTAAATAAAAATGAAAGTGAATCACGACATACTCGGAAGAAAATAAATGTAAAAAATGGAATTATAATAAATATATTTTACAGTACGGTAGAAATATAAGAAAATAATAGAAAATTGTGAATCACTCTTGAGATGTTTTGCAAGAAAAATTAAGGGAAAATATTCAACGCTCAATATTTTCAAAGATAAGAAATATAAGAAATGATAAATTATTCTGTGCATAAAATGCTATTATAAATTTGAATTAATGATCGCCTATTGGATAAATCCACCAATCCGAGTAGATTCGTCTGCATGTTCGTAACTGCAAGAGAATTTTTTTCAAGTAGATGCTAAACCTAATTAGATCAGTCTTATTACTATGAGGGTATTGTTTTGTTAAATTGAGAAAAAAGTTCACAATTAAAAGTTCAAAATTCTCAACTCCTATTCGTAAACAATTAGTATACTTCCCTGTTTATGTATCAACAATAATTTATAGGTAAGATTCCTTTTGGTAACGGAATACGAATAATGAGCACAATATAAAATTTATATCCTTCTACGCGGAATTGCCTTCGCCTTTAGAAATGGAAGTTTGAATTAAATAAAACAGTTCTTAGAAAACCATTATTTATTCAAAGGTATGGAGTAGGAAGTTGACATTAAAAGCGAAGTATATCCTTTGAGATACAGTGACTTGAATATGTCACATCTCAAAGAGTTGCATGGGAGTGTAGTATTGCAGAAAAGGTTCTCAGAAATAGAGAAAGCCGTTAAGGCGAAGCAGACATTAAGGGAAAGCAGAGAAAAAGAACTTAGGAAGAATACGTTGAGGGAATTTCTGCGAATAGGATGACATCAACTTATTCTGCTTAATAAAGAGAAAAGCACATCTCCATGAAATAAGAACAATATTAATGGAGATAGTTACTTCACTTTAGCATACGTATCGCTCGCATACTCACGACAATCGTATCCTTTCCAATTCTATTTCAAGAGAGGCACTTAAGAAAGAGGTGGAATTACTTGAGGAATAAACAATATTTGCTCGCGAAAAAGTAGAGGATACTACATTTTAACGTCAAGAGATCTTCCATTATCTTCTCCTTCTACGTTGTCCAAGCAAATAGTAAGCAGGAGCCTATATTTAGAATGAAAATAGTGAAGATTCTTTAGAGATAGATCCATGAACAACCTCCTATTCTTTCCATTATATCTTCTACTTCTCAAAATCTTCTCCTTCCCATGGAATAATAACCATTCCGACTTGTGTTCATATTTTTAGACTGCGTATTATATCCGAAGAAGAAGGACAACTCTAACAAAAACTTTATACCGATGCACTTTTGCATGTTCCATCTCAACTTCGTCTCGAACTGTTAGTTTCTCTCTCTTTATCCACAGAAAAACACCTTTCTGTCCACGTCATGCCGCTTTCACGACGTAAAAAAACTCCAATTTGAGCCACGTTTGTACAGTTAAGTACACTCCGTATTCTCTCTCTCACTTCACACTTCTCTGGGGAGCTTTCCAAAGGGGAAACTTCCCACGATCGCAACTGAAAACTGCAATGCGAAGACGTGCTCATTTCGCGAACATTGCCAAATTCAACAGACTCAGGAATGCATGAGATGTGTAAGGTGTTTCAATATTAAGACCAATTACTCAGCCTCAAAAAATATTTTGAATTAGTCATGGGATATGGATTCGAGACATTCGAAAAATGCCGCTGTTTAATTTAACAGTTCAAAGTAATCAGGATATTTTATAAAATCCTCTTTAAACTTTGATGTTACACAACACAATCTGCTTCGATCTACATTTAGGTGATTACTTTATCACGAAGAACTTTGGTTTTCCTCAATGGGCCGATAAATATGAGCTAAATATGCGCCAAAAATGATTAACCCACAATCAATATAACTCAAAATCTGTTATGTTTAACGATTTTCGTCCAAGCAAAACTATCAGACAATATTTTTTACGAAAAGAAAAACATGTAATAATCAAATCGGCAATACAAAACTTTCTTACAGTTTCCCTTTTCTTAAGTTATCTAATTTTTCTATAGTATATCTTCCTTGGAAACGTTTGAGGAATGATTTCCCTTTCAAAAAACCGTTCGCATAGAGTATCAAATAAATAAGCGAAAACACATGCCAAACAACCTCATTTTTAATTACAGCTAATTGATAGCGCTTCTTTCACTTTCGGTCGCCTAGGTGATCATGTTTACATTTTCCTTCCAAACAACTTTCTCACGTAACGTAAGGTCTTGATTAACGGGGAAGGATAGGGGATTGATAAAGATATAATTCTAATTAAAACGTAAGAGCTTCCTCATAAAAGAATCCAAACAAGAATTTCAGACGGTAAAAACCCTTATCTTCCTTTTTCCGAGAGATATCTTTCGATCACAGACGTAATTCCTCAGAGAGGGACGGAATTCTCTTAATTCAGGTTCCGTCCCTTTTGTTCGACCTCATGATCTTTATTACCTTCCGGACGGGGACATCCAATGGGTCAACATTCATAAATGCCCAAAATCTAGCTCACGTTTCCGGAATACCTAATTTTGGACCAAAAGCTCTTCTTTCTTGGTTCAAACTGTCATCTTTCTGATCAGCTTAAACCATCAATACCGAATCTGTCATTCATCTTCGCTGTGTTTTTTCCTGCCACCGTCCCTTAGCCCAACCACCCGTCATTTCTTAGCGCACTTAAGAGCTTGTCTCCCAAACTCATTCTTAAAGATTTTTATCTCATTAAAGATAACCTTCCCAAACGATTACAACTCTGAGGGAAACTGGAATTTAAATGAACACGACTTCTCTTAGTTTATTTTCGTTTCGTTGTCTTTTCTCGTGTTTTTCATTTTAATTGAATTGCGTAACTTTTCAATGGTAATATGTACCAAGAATTTGACTAAAAAAGAACTTTTTTCATCAAAGGTATTTGATGATGCTTATAAAGAGAGATGGTGGATGTCAATGAAAAGGTTATCTTGTGCGTGTATTAATTTCCCCGAAAACTTAAGGGATAAATGGAGCTAATTAATGAACTGTGACATTGTGATTATGCGTGTACTCCAATAAGAAGTGATTCAAACTTATTCAAGTTAAAGAGAAAATGAAAAATGTCTTCTTATGGTGAAAGATGAAAATAGTCAATAGTCATTATAAAAACGAAAGCATTAAATGATGCTCAGAAAGAGAAGTATTTCACGCTTCTTACACTCAATTTACTAATAATTTACTAACTCCTCATATATTACCGTTCAAGAATGAAAGAATATTAAAGTATAAACCAACAATTCCAGCAATAAAACATACAATAGAGCTGTACATTCATTTCTATAATATTCCTCATTTCAACAAATTCACGCTTTTATTTAATGCTGTATTATTTATAGATATTTCAACTTTCCACTAACTTTAACTCACTTAATTCTGCCAATGATTCGTACTGTCTTCATTTAAATCGCATTAACCATGCTTCTTGTTATGTTTGCTTTTGTTTTAGGATTGCTTCTCGGAACATTTCGGCATAATATTCAGATATAAAGTTTCTACGAAGTACTTGCTAGTTGAATACTGAATAAGAGTAAACAAATTATTCAAGCTGAAATTGAATATCCCTAAGTAAGAGTTTATATTAAAACTAGTGTCTTGCTTTCTCATCTAATTCACCCGCACAATAAGTAAGTCTCGTATTTCTATCCACCCACGTTGATATATGTTCTACTATTACATAAATATCGAAACAGTTGCTAAGGGAAAAATATATTTAGTTTGGATCCAAACATAAACGTAGTTGTTGAATCGATTACTATTCAAATTACGTTTACAAAGATGAGAAAATACCTCGGTGATGATATAACCATTTTCGTAATAAGACTTTATCATAATGAATTAGCCAAACTGCTGTTTGGTCCCACAGGTTTCTGAGATATTTTCTTCTCCGTTTCTGAATTAATATCATACGAATCACGAGCATAAGTACAGCGACCTAGATTTCACCAGTCAAGGATAAAATTAAGTCCAAATGGAGCGAGTTCTAATATTATGATACGCTATCGACAGCTGAGATGAAACTATAGCATTTCCATTCCACGTAAGAGTATTATTAGGTAAGGGAGAGCTATAGAATTTTAAACAGCTCAACGGAAAGAAGTGAAAACGAAATATAGAATTCTTCGAAGCCTCGATGAAAATAAAAGGCGTGGGGCTTATATTATCTGATTCTGTCCTTATTGGATTTCTCTTCTGACCTTTACACAATCCTCTTTCCCTTTCTCACAGAATCTTCGATATCAGTCCATCACATATTTGTTCGCAGAAGGGAATGGTGAAACACAGACGCGTAATCAACACCTATTCTATTCAAATAGGGAAACAAACATAATTTCCACGGAAGATGAGAACGAGGAAATACCTTGACTGTACGTAATGACGTCTGAGGCTTATCTATACAGTGAGGTATTTTATTGCGTGATCAGAAATGACGTATTAAAGAATGATTGATGAATTCCATGCCATTTTATATTGCCAAGAGAAAACCCCAAACTATTACCCGTTAAAAAAGAATACCTTAAATCAATTAATTAATTGGTTTGAATTTTAATTAAATTAAATTAAAATTCAAACCAATCAACCTTGTATCTTTCATACTATAGGTCAAGAGATCAGATAACTTCAGCATTAGAATAAACCATTACTACTTTGGAAAATTGATAAGTATGTATATCGATCAAACGAATATTTATATATTTTTTTACTATTCTTAATGATCCTTTGTTTAGATGAATATTCACTAACTCTTAATGCACAGCAGCACTGTACTGTCTGGCTTCGTTCTTCTTCTATTCCCGTTAGTCGTATGACGGAGTTTCCGGGAATAAAGCATTTGGAACAAAAGAGATTTCAAGAAGTCTTGACATGATTAAAGCCCTTTAATCTGTGAATGGGAGAGAATAAGGGAAGGAAATGGAAGTAAATCAAACGCTTAACTATTATTTCTCAAGAAAATTGAAGACCGCATCTTGAGTGCATAATCTGAAAGTCCGTAAACAAAACAAAAGTAAATCGAGAAAATAAAGGGAAATAAATTCATGAATTATACTCGTAGAAGTTGAAAACGGGTGAAAATAGAGACTAAACTACTATATTTTAAGAAATAAGAAACTAAAATTATCAATTTAAAAACAAAAGGTTAAGTATCATAATGATTTGGATCTTTGTTTGTCGGAATTTGAAGACGTAGTTGATATTGTGAATTCCAAAAACGTATATAATTACGAGAGAGGAGGAGGAAAACCTTTTAATTACAAAAGTGATAGAAATATTGATCGTGATCTCCCCTTAATGGAGGTTGCATTAACAAGGTTAAATGACAATACGGTATTCAATTATTTTTAGACCAATATTAGTTTTATTTTCAATTTCCCTCGACCAATGATACCCGGCGATATTACTGAATTAAACGAGATGGAGATGAAAATTAAAAGTGTTCCCCTCCGTATTAGATGAACTTTCATCATCTAAATGTTTCATCCAATATTTCATTTCGCATTTTTAAGTGAGTTTAGGTTACAAACATAGGCATTTAATAATCTTTCCCAGGTCTTCATTAACGTTACCTCTGTATATTAGACCCTCGACATGAAAAGAAATAAGTTCATCTCAATCATCCAAAACAATTCTATTTCATAACTACTTATCGACCATATAAATGTTCAAAGAACAGAATATTTTATTTCCAGATATCCACGATCTCAAAACATGCTTTTGGATTAAAAGGAACGATGAGCAAACGAAAATTCCACTCGAAACGAGAGGAATAAAAATAAATTAGAGAAGTTGTGTTCCACTTTATTTTACGGGACTGTAAAGAAAAACCGCGTGCGAGAGGAAAAATGCGCTGTTTTAATTTGCAAGAGAGGTTACATAAAGAGACTGTACCGATTCTATATTATGAGAGAAAAATAAAAGAATAAACAAGCTGGAAAATTTCATTGGACGAGAGTTGGGCAGAATACGAACGAAAGCAGAATTGAGCTTCGGAAATGAAAAAAACACGAGGGTGAAATTTAATCACTGAAACCAGTGATTTAGTTTTGATTATTCGAAAAAGACAAACGAGCTGTAGCTTTCTTTGGTTAAAAGAGAGAAATATCTCAGCGATAGTGAATGCGAAAATTACGCTTATGCTGGAGTAAATGGAAAGGAATTATTCGCAAATGGGATGACAATTAGGAATTTTTTCGCTTTTTGAGCTACATATCAAAAGACCTTCAAAAATGGAAATATGGGATTCCATTAGCAAAAATGATTGAAATAACAATTCTTGAATATTTTTATCAAATATTTGAAGAAGTTATTTTACTAACTTATGCGGTAAACTAAAGAATACGTATCAGTTTATAATAATTTTACAAAAAATATCTGTAACTCTTTATGGAATTCCAATCATCATTGCCTATAACCCTTTAATTTTCGTAACAGATTCTACCATTGCAAATTGGAATCTAAATTAAGTCTGAAGACAAAGAAATTTGAGTAAACAGATTTCAGTTATTCCAAAACTTTATACGTAACACATTTTATTTATACAAAATGTCGCGTCATTATTGTAAATTCTGTAAAGGTAATTAAAATTCTGCAATTTCAAGATAACGGAGCCATATTTGAACAAAAAATAATTCTCAATATGAAATATCTCAATATACGTCAACTTCAGCGGTAAACATTCACTTCCTCAAGAGAATGGACTTGAAGTTAGAAGTGGTTTTCTGATATCAAGGTCTTTGCCTAGAGCTTAAGGAAGTTAGGTTTACGTATTTGCTCACCGATCGGAATAAACAATCTTGGTAACTAGGTGAAAAACTATTTACACAAATAAATAGATACGTATTATTGTGTTAAAAAATTCGACATCTGTAGATAAGGACATTCTCGTCTTCTTTGTATCTTTGTTTCTAAGTTAATATCTTCTACTAGCTATATTGTTGCTAATCCATATACTTTGTATAGGAAACTAGATAATTGGCTATAAAATATTCTCAGGATACGAAAATAAGTTCACAGACCTCGATGTGCATTGATTATTTTAATTTTTAAGTACCTTCGTGAGTTTTTATACACATTTTACGCACATTCCCACAATCCATAGAAGGTAATCACATGCCTACGACACATATTTCAAACGATCGTCGACATTAGCCAATGGGAAGTAGAGAGCTTTCGAGGAGGCAATATATTTTAGTCTCTAATCGTGCATTTGAAATGCTTAAAAATACGCAGCCAAGAGCATTAAGACGTATAAGGGAATCACGACTGAAAGCTATTTTTTCTATATCATAAAAAGGAAGCTCCACTTAAGTGGCATCAGTACACGAGATAAAAAAGATGTCGTGATGGATGAAAGTAAGATTTGCTTTTATTTCCAGTTCATGAAAAGAAAACATTTAAAATGAGAAACTTTCGTGGGATGTAGCTCCTTGCACCATCTGTTCCTGAAAGATGCACTTTCACTTTTCTTCTGAAACCTTTTTTTTATTTCCTCGCTCTTTGGCGGTTGCATCGCTCGACCTTTTATCTTCTGAAACTTCGGGAGGCAGACATCTTTTATCGAATCATAAAATATGGATCTATGCGAAAACTTTAGCTGTAGCTTTCTCTTAGAGATGTTCCGCTATAAATTTCACGGTAAAAAGAGGGAAAACATGTGGAGTAGGTGAAATGCAGAAAATATAAGGGGTTGGATTCTTGCGACACAGGTTCAGGAATAGAAAATATATGTACTCACGTAAGTATATGTACGTCAAAAATAAGGTATGAATTTTTTCTTCTATGAAAGTGAAGTTTTGCGATTGATACCCTAGTATGTATCTTTCGATAAATATTGAACTTCCAAGAATTTTATTTAATTTTTTTTTTAATTCGCGCAATTTATTTAAAAGAATATTGGTGCTCCATTAGAGTCGTAAATTAAAACATATACGTATCCTTAGAGATTACTGTTTACGTAAATAATGATTAGCAATCATTCGATGAAGAATAATACATATGAACGACTATATTATAAATACACGAAAATAAAGGTCACAAAACATCTGAACGACTATATTATAAATATACGTAAACAAAGGTCACCTCCTAATTTAGAAACCGCGTACTCGGGTTCCTATTTCGAAGTTATCCTCCGAAGAATAAATGCGCTTCAACAGAACATAAGCCCGTTCACGGAGCTAATTATGTGCTACTATTTCAGGCGAAGAGAGCCATTATTTGCCCTTCGTTGTACCTGTCCTAAGTAACACCGCCATGGCAGAGTTCCTAGCTGGAACTCTATCAAATCTCTCGGGAAAACTTTATGTAATGGGATCATATTGCGGTGGGATGGACCAACAAACGCCTCGACGAATGCCACAGAAGTTTTATGACTTCCAAAGGCGGAGTTTAGCATCCAAAGAAGGTGTCGTCGGCACCGCAAGTTTTATCAGCTTTCCCTTAAAGTGATCGCCGCAGGAAAATAGTATTTCCTTTCACCGAATCCAGCTCCCTGGGGACGACGAGGTCACCTGGGGAACAAAGGAGCTGCTCGATTGCTTCAAAGCTCGTATTATGGGGCGTTCGGTAAAAGATCCTTTCTCAATTTTTTTATCCAGGAGCATTTTTATCGAGACGGTTTAAGAAGAGAGGAACTGGTGACTTTCATTCATTACAATATCAATGAGTTTCGCATTCACAACTTCATTCATTCATTTCAACATCGTGTAAAGTTTACACTTCCTAATTCAATATCAAGTTCAGTTCCAACTAGTTTCTAACACGCTCTTTTAAGGATTTTTAAATTAATATTTATGACCTATTCATGTGACAGACACCATAGCAACATTTAGTGATTTATCTTTCACCTTTCTAATACGCAATACTGCAGCTCTTTGTTGCTACAATATTGAATATCTTAAAAAATGTTTAAGATTGTAAAAAAAATGATACGAAAAAAGACATTATTAAGAACTTTATTATCCATATTGGCAAAATTTCGATCTGTAGTATAAGGAGTCTATAAAACCAACATGAAACAGCAATACACTTCATTGCTTTCGTAAATTATGGTAAAGTTTCTCAACTTGCATACAAAGGTAATTCAAGTTCAAGGACTCGACATTCTTCAATTGAATATCGATCGATCAGGGTCTATGACCGAGAACAGGCTTCATTTGTCTCCAAAGAGGATATTGTGAACAAAAAGAAGTTAAAAAGAAACTTGGATATATATCTCGTAAACGAGAACCGATAAAAATAACTTTAATACTTTATATTACATAGAATATTGTAGAAAAACACAATAATCTTGATGCAATTTTCTTTAAATATTAATTTATTTATTTTTCGTGCATTTAATTGTAAATTCTTAACCATCATTATTTTATGAAGGAAGAAAAATATTATTATAATGAATTTTACTTAAATTATTTTCCGTCTTTTGTTATCTACATACGAAAGGATCTAAACTTTAACAACTAAAATAAAAATAATTAAGGAAACTAATTTAGTAAAACGAATATTAAAGAAAAGCAATGAAGAGAAGATATATATTTCATTAAATTGACAATTTTTTATCAATTCATGAGCCATAAGTAAATTCTAACAAGACCTTTAACTTTAAAAATGATTTAGTGTGAAGACTTTAAAGATAAAATGGGTCATCTTTACCTACATAAATTATAACTTACATAATATAAAATTTTGAATCATCAAGTTTTGTATCCACATATTGTTACCAAACAGATTCAAGACTTCAAAGTTAAATCATATTCGAAAAAATTCGTTCATCTTCTCCAAACCTTTATCTTATTATTTTTATTCTTGAATTTTACTGTTTAGCTTTAATTTTGTACATTTAGAATACCCGCTATTATATTTTCGTAAGAGGAAATTATATGGTTTTAAAGCAAAAAAAAGCTAGAAGCAATTTCTTTAAAGGAAACCCCTGGGTTACGTTGGAAACGTCTTCCGGTATATTTCCATGGAGACGGAGCGTGAAAAGTCTGCCATTCAAAGATCTCATTATAGGGGAAGTGTTAGCAATAAAACAGACCTCAGGTGCGATCATCTGATATGGAACCGTAGAATATTTCTCAGAAAGGCGTCGTCAGGGGACACCCTAACTCTGATTTTCCCTCGAAGTCTCCAACTTACTCAATTATTTGTTTCTCTACTTGTCTCATTTCCGTTAACTGCATACAAAATACGTCGATGGAATAGCAATAGAAGTAGTCCCTCATGGTTGAGTTGGACCTGCATTCGTACGTGACATACAAACATACTTGTTCGAAATTTAATGCTTCTAAATCGACAAATACTTCTCATTGATGCAATCAAATTAAAAATCGTTAAGCTATGTTTTATTAATTATAACAACTTTAAAATTCGCTTATTAAATTATCGCAATAAAATTAATTGACAATTACTTCTATGCCATATAAATAGAAAAGAATACATGATTCAAATACGCATTAGATATAAATTATATAGACCTTAACCACTAATAAGCATTAATATGAACGAGAGAAAAAAAATTAATGAAAGAAAATCGTTAACATTGATATTATATTCAGCATTAAAAACAAACAGAGAATTGGATCAATTCCATCTCTTGATCATCCAATTACTGAGCCATAAGAGATAGAAATTTATATGAATAATTTAACAATTCACTAATTAATGATACAAGTATATATATAGAGCACCATTAGAGAATCGTTTCACCAAATCCATAGCAGCGCACCAAATTCCTGCATTAATTTCAAATTAAAATTTCATCTCCGAGATAAATCTCATAAGATATTATTATATAACTACGAACATTATGGCTCAGTATTAGTTTGCTTTAGGATGCAATTAGAAGCCGAGGAAAAACGTAATTAATGTCTGTTTATTGCCGTCTAACTTATTAACCTTTTAAATTAAATTTCAAAAGATTTTATCTTTCCTACTATTTTAGCAGAAACGTATAGAATTTTCTACTGCTCAAACTTCATTAAGCTTCCCCTTCGGTGCTTTCACCTTTATTTCCTCTTTCCATCTATTCTCATATCCTTCAGACGATAACACAATGAAAACTCCCTTCTCCTTCGCTTTAACGAGTCCACAATATTCTTCGATACAAGACTAGAAACACCGGTCCCTTAATTAATTACCTTAGCGACGAAGTCTGCTCCCATTACAACAAACCACTCGTAGAAGAAACACGGCTATATTTTCGCTTAACTGAGCAATGAAATAATATTCGGAGGAAGTCTTTCGATTTGAATTAAGACCCGTTCTCTTCCATGGAAACATCGCAAAAAGCTTCCATAGAGATCCTGGAAGACCATTGTAAACACTTATATAGATCACGTGCAGCTGACGGAGCGAAACGGAGAATATATGAGTGTTTTGATCGAAATTAACCGTAGCACGTCGTTAATACGCTACCGATTTGTACCTCGGCAAGCCATGGCAACGCACGGCTTTCCCTCGCTTGTGCATGCACCAGACACAACCCTAACCTTTTTCCCACTCACGAAAACTTGATTGACCTTTCACTTTCGGAAAGGTCCTGAAACCTTAGCAATTAAGCCGCATTCAGATATCTCCTTTCACATCATTCGGTTCAGTTACTAATAACGAAATCGCATCATCTTGTTAGTAAATAAGGAAACACTGATTGTGCATCAGCTAAAGTCTTTTCGAAATTTTTCAAAAACTGTTTCGAAAATTTTAAATTAATTAGAAATCAATTTATATTCTGGTGATTTATAGCCACAGATAAAGGTTGTTAATTTACCATTCTAACAACGGTTTTGCTTGATGAACTCAATTATCGTAGACGAATGAATATAGATGGTTATTTTCGAAGCATTCACGGAAGTATTTCACGGAAAACACAACTTCTTCATATAGAATAAATGTTTATTTTGTTTTAATTTAAAAATAACTGAACCATTTAAACAAAAATTCTAAATATTTATTTAAAATTTTCTGAATCTGAATATTTATTGAACATATTTACTAATTAAAAGAACATATTTAGGGTGATTAATTACAAGTTGGTATAAAATCCAACTCGTACGTAAATGGTTCAACGCTTTGATAATTAAAGTACTTCACGGCTAAATAAGAACATAGTTACCGTTAAATCGAAATTTATTTTACATCCCTTTAATAATTACCTGCTCTCTATCTGGCCTTCAAACTGTTAAAGGTACCTTTCCGTTTTTCACCTCCAGAAATATCGATGCACTTTAAGTATTCGAGAGACGCCATCTTTCAGTTCTTCAAGACACTCACTTTAACGCTCCATTTCCTTCTTTCCGGTGATTATCTGATTTCCACCGTTCGAAGATCACCATGGAGAGCATCATTCCGTTTTGTTTACTCCCATCGAAGGAATTCGACCGAAACAGTACGTGAGGCCAATGTGAATTCGAGGGCCACCTGACGCCTCTCAGGTCTACAGATGCTACCTCAGGACCGTTAATTCCTTCTTCTAACATTGCATCCTTTGTTCGGCAGAATCCTAATCCGCTCTTACTTAAAAGATCGGCGAAGAATGGGGTGCAATACTCATGAGTGCAATCAGTAGTAGGATTCGTCTCAAACGTCACTACGTGTGCCTACTTAATAGCTCGTTTCTATCATTGATGAGAACACATTAAAGATACCATAGATTACGCCAGTTTATTTCTACTCTAATATGCATGATTTATAACAGCGATTAATAAAAAACCGTTTATAAGGTATTCTAAAGGAAAAGAAACAAATATATCTTGCTTTCTCATCTTTGTTCTTCATCTGTTTAACTATTATTAAGTGCATATGTCTGTAAATAATTATTAAGAGCACAAAGAATATTGAAGAAAATTCATGATAGAATATTTTCTAAGAAAATTTGATCAAATCCTTCATTGTTTTTAACATTTTTTTCTGAAATATTTCATAAATATTTATGTATTTATTGAAAGTTTTCAGTACTATTTTAATTACTCTTATTTGTTAATAGAATTTAAACCGTCTATCAACTCTGTTTCAATGCTTTATTTGTAATAATTGTCAGTAAATTTAATACACTAAGATGATATTTAAATAGCAACGCATTTATTATAGAAACCTAAACTCATAGACAAATCGTTGACGTGTAAGAAATATCTAAAGTTTTAAAGTATACACAATCTCTTCCAAAGGATGCGAAAAGTTACTACTTACTAGTTCTAGTTCGCAAATACTCCACTTCATTGTTATTCTCATATTTTTTAGGGAAATGAGCACAAGCGAGCACTACACACTTTTCAGGTTTAGGCGTCGTAACTATCCGTTATTTCCTAACAGTCGTTTAAATGCAGCTGCAATTCTTTCCAGCTGCATCGCTATTCTCAGCTGCTGCAACAAATAAAAAGCGATGGCTCTAAAACGCAAACACTTCTACGATTTCTGCAACCAGAAATTATGGATGGTAAAACGGGGCGTGGTCCACAATTGACGCAATCTTGACACTCCCTCTTGACTCACGCTTTCAAAAATCTCCATCCCTATTCATGCAAATCTCTTAAGTTGAGAGGTGTTGCCAGATTTCATTTTGTGCGGATTAGAACCTTGAGAAGGACACAGAATGTCTCACCTGCCAATCAAATGATTGATTAGATAGTGGAATGCGAATTGCCATGCTCTTCTGTACGAACTGACGAGTTTACAATAGCTTCTTCAACAGTTGTCAGATTTCACTGGTTTACTTAATCGTGGCTGGAATGTTTCATTATAATCATTTGTTTAGATATATTTTAAAGAGTAGATTAAAGTAATCGTTAAGAATACAATAATAATAAGCGTAACCATGTATACAATATTTACTGGATTATTTATGATTACATTAATTCAGTTGTGGTTCCCAGATATTAAGTAATTAAACAAAGCCAGATACTCATTAGTTTCTCAATTCAATACAAATTGTAAGTAGTATCCCTATTATGTATAGTATTACTCCTCAAAGATAGACTAAACAAATATCCAGATATGATATTTTATAGAACAAATATCAATCGCAACAGCTAAGGAAGGAGCAATTAATAGCAAATTTGAGAAAAGGTATAAATCAGATTAATAGTAACAGTGTGTTTGAACGATTAAAGAAAAAACAGTACCGATTTTAATCCATAGTTGGGAATAAATAAAGATCTGACGATATGAAACAATGCAAAGGAACGTGTTTAATATCATTTAGTATAACTGTGCGTTAATACTGACGATTCAACTGTTGATTTTTAAGGAATAATAAAAAAAGATCGCAATGAAAACAGCTTAAATCCTGCGGTGCTATGAAGCAGATAAAAGGTACCCGTAACTATGAAATACAAGTATCGTCTATCGTGGTAACACAGTTTGTATTCCCAGATAACACTAACGCCCGTGCAGAAAAAGAGAATGCGTTAGAGTGTTGGCTATCACAAAGGCAAGCACAAAAGGGTTATTAAGGCAAAAACGCTGCACAGTTTGTGTGCGTGAATTTTTTCCTCTTTCGGACAAATCCATATCATTCCAAATATATTTCAAATGTAAAAAAGAAGAGCGTCTACTACGATTTATCAATTCGTGGACATTTTTATGGCTCAGAAGTCCTATTAGGTAAGCTTTTGAGGTTAGATTTAAGGGCAGATGAATACGCAATTCGGTCATTCTTTTCACCGTGTGTTGATAAACGTTTTCGCAAAAAAAAGTTTGTTGACGTATTTCTAAACTAAATGTTTACGATAAACATTTATCACAATGTGCTTCGAGGAGCGTAAACTAAGAAAAAATAATAACTAAAATTGTCTGTTGTAGAGGGCATTCTAAAATTCGTCTATTTTAGCTGACATTTTTTAAAAGTAATTAAATTAATTTCTAAAAATTATATCGTTCTAAAAATTAAAATTTGCAAATTTCTTTATGAATAAATTGAGATTTAAAACGGCCAAAAATTGAGTATAAAATATATATACTTTAAAATTTGTAAAATAAGTGATGATGCTCATTCCCTTATATTAAATATACGATTACTTAAATATTTTTTATTTCTATGAGATAAACTAAGCAGATTATTATCAATCATTTCATCAGAAATGAGATTTAAATCATTTTTGCACCTATAATTGTGAAAACTTTAATTAAAAATAAAAATTTAACGAGCTTGCCTTGTACTTCTAATATTATGCCATGCTAAAGATGACGTCTATTAAAACAATAATTATAAAATAAAATTTCGCGAAATAAAAACTTTAATTTTCCAACCGCACAATATGAGGAAAATTAGGTGGGTTCTGATGAATTGAACATTTTCCTTTTCTCCTATATCACACAAGAGGGTGTTGGTATAAGGAATACAATGGGATGTCTCTTGTCAATGTAAAGGATTAATAGACGTAATATGCAAAGGAAGGAGACAGAATAGAAAGTGGGTCGGTGGTGCGAGACTGTCATCTGAGCAAGACATCATTTCAGCGTTCCCAAGACACACGCCATTGTCGCCAAAGTGGAAATGGGTTGAACTAGAGAATGGGAAAAATGTCGTACGACAATTTACACTTCCGACGGCTGCTATCAAGATGGCGCTCATTGCAGCGGAACAGCCGCTGCGAAAGAACGAGTCTTTTTAAAAGTGTATGAGCGCAAGTAACAGCATTCCGGTTGCGTACTCAGGTGTAAAAGTTCCTTCCAATAAGTACTCATTACGAGGCAGAAGTGCGTTGAGCATTCGAGCTAAAAACCGTACGTAAAAGTAACGTTGCAACTCCGAATTTCTCATCGGAAAAGGAAGTGAGTAAGGTTAAAATCACGTTATAGTTTCCGTTTCCAGATTGTTAATGAACATTAGGGAAAGCTAGATACAATTGTCGTATTGAGGAAGTACCTAGTGAAATATATATCAAAGCTTACTTTAAATTATATTCAAGGAGAATTACACGTTAGGTATCAGTGTTGGAAACAAAACATTTCAAGAATCGAGATATTGAATTTCAGGAAATCATGCGCCGATGCTTATAGGTAGAACTTCCTTACTAAGAAAAGGAAAATGGGAGATTAATGTAAGATTCTAAGGATTCGTAAACTTAGTTCAAAGAGTGTCACTTAACCATGAACTTCTTCTTAGTAGTTTACGTGATTATTCAATTACTCGAGAACGGTAATATCGTGTTTCTCCGATTATAAGACATCCCTAAAACTAAGCTCAAGCGTGATTTTTTGGAGATGATTTTGATATTAGCTCTACCATTAAAATAAGCCCTAATTGAGGGCAACAGAAAGACAAAAGAAACAAATATTCCTTTTTCAAACAAGTATCAAATATCTTTTCGTAGACTTTTTATCGCCAATTCCCGATATAATTTTCAACACTTCTTAAATAATTGAATAGCTGAACGTTTTATTGAATAAAACATCGCCAATAGTTAACTATTTTTGATTCCTCGATTGCATATTTAACAAAAATTTTAAATTTAGTGTGTATTCTCTGTGGTTAGAGAGCACTTAAATTTTTCAGAGTTTATAAAAACGGCCTTTAAAGGGAATTGGTCCGATATGACTTTTCCCTTTTTCTATCAAATCGCTCGTTAAAATTACGAATACGTCCTGTTCATCAAGTGATATTCTACAGTGCTTTATAATCACATATTGATCGATACTACGCGAGTACGAATATTTTTTTCTGTTTCTGAATATATTGCTCATCATACCATTATATACGTAATTTTTAACTCCCCAAAAGCAGTTAGACTTACTCAGTGCATGAAAAGGAGTGATAATGCTCGCAAATCCAGGAGGAGTTTATACAATTAGTTCTTAATAACCTGTTAGTATTTAATACGGCTGAAATAGTCTGTATTGTCAAGGAGAAAATTCCATTGATGAGTGGTTAAAGAAATATCGATATATAATAACGATAAAAATTTCACCAATAGTTTTCTTCATGTAGCATTTGAGATTAATATTTAAATCAAGCATTGATGCGAAATTTTAAGTTACGCATTTTTAATCATAGCATTAATTATTATATAATTCTTATTACGAGATGAAAGTTAATTATCGATATAAAAATAGTTAAATATAAACCTTACATTCAAGGCCCAATCCCCATGCTTCCTTTAATTTTTTTTGAAAAAGCACAAGTAAACATCGTAAAAGTTTTAAGATTTCTATTTCAAAGGATCCTAAAATTGCTGACTGTTGATTTTTCTCCCGTATCACATTATCATCGACATAGAAGATCCTTATTAATATTGGCTTCCAATAGTCAATTTTAAGAGCTCCGTAAAATGAAAATTTCCCTCCGAAGCTAAACACGTCCCCGAACAATTAGCCAAAAGGGAGCGGTAGTTCAAACAATGACCGGCATCCCACGGGAGGGCGTCAATATCCCAGAGCAAGTGGAAGGCAACCGCCCTTTCGGAGCCGTTGTTTTCACGACAAATGCGCCCGATGACGGAAATTTACATCCGTTACGCATCGCATGATCGCCAACGAAATCGGCAACGGATCCAAAAAAGAACGAATTTTTAGAGTCAACAGAAAAAGCAATTCTCTCCATACCGATCAATTTGAAAGGCACCGCCTTTTTGGCATAAGAATTCACCAGAGTGGAAATCGCAATTTCGCAACGGGTATTTTCGTGCCGTCACCGATCGTGCAGCTCGCATTTCGCGTCACAAAAGAACGATCCGTCTCCGGAAGGTATGACAATGCGTTGATGCAACGTACGAGTCTATTGTACGCTCACTTTCCCATCTGAAGGATCCGTGATACCGAGTTTTTCCTTCGCGAATGCTGACATGTACCTCAGCTGGGCTTTTCCGATACTCTTTAAGTTGATACGCGACCATCAGATTGGAAATGCAACTGCATATCGGTTGGAGCAGAGCTATAACATACTATGGTAACATTTTTGTATCAAACTTCATTCTATGTACATATATATTGTTTGACCTTATTCGATAAATAATTCCGTATTATAACCCATGATAATAACTGTATGGCATGAATGAAATGTAATTTAAATATTTAATATAGTATATTTCTAAGCCGGTTGCTATTCGTTATCAGCCTTAAAATAGGTGATATCTTTAATTAACTAGTATTGATGAATAGCTTCATGAAGGAGAAATTATGATTCCTGCTAAAAAAATTGATCTTCATAAAACTCAGTTGAAAGGAATAAAAATTGATTCCATTGTTAAATTCACGGATTTTAGTTAATACTTAATTTTCCCATTACTATTTTTACACACTTTAATAAGGTATAGTTTCTATATCTTCTTCAGTATGGTGAAATTATGATGCATTTGAATATGAAATATTCTCACCTTTAAAAGCAGATACTTTTCGATTATATCGCTTTCATACGTGAGGATTACATAAATGTACCGCCTTACATACGAGTTACGCAAGACTCACGCAGAGGTAGTAATTTCCTCGTCAGAAATACATCCTTTGCACACCCATCTTGGGTAATTTCTTTCGAATCCGTGTCATTATGACATTTCTCGAGTCATCAATACCTGTACTCCCAGTTTTATCCTTGTTGATACTTCCTCTAATTCGAAAAATATCCGCCTTTTTAAACCTTTCCAAAAAGAGGACCATATATGGCAGCCAATTTTTCCAACTTTTAAGCGGCGTAGGGTCTTTTGAAACCAAGACTAAAGCTGAAATAAAACGCGTTATGTAATTTTCTTATTTTACGAAATGAAAGACCATTAAATGACGTGGGATTGAAAAAAAAGAAAAATGCCTTCCAGCTACGAAGAAGGAATTCCATTCAGACTTACGTTGTATGTGATCGCAATGCTCTATGCTTCTTCTAAGACCTATACTCTTAAAGAGCCTGTTTTATACATCGAAAGTAAATAATGGAAAGTTGATCCGGTAAATATAACGAATGATAAACATGTATATACTTATTCACGAGTAATATTAGCGCATTACGATATAAAAGGGCCATGTCACAGACTTTAAACTTCTCCAATAACTCTGGTAACAAAAAAGTTAACCTTCAATTCGCTTTGAAAAATTCTGTAACTTGTTCAGATCAACATACAAGTATCTGGTCTTCATAAAGGAACATTTAATCGTGATTAATATGTTTACGGACGTTGATCCCAACGCAAGGAGCTTTTAGGATCTTCTGTCCCCTCCCAATCGACTGTTAATTCGCACCTCTTGGAACCATGGCAACGCAAATGCAGAAGTTGAACTTCGAGAGCTCCTTCCGCTTCTTGAAATAAGGCCGCTTCGTTCTGCAGTTCACGGCATTTCGGGCGGAAGCCGCTGAGGGGTAAAAGAAATCGTGACATGATCACGAACGCGTTCAAATGCAACACCGTTGACCTCTTTTTAGACGACCATCGCTTCGCTCCATTAAAAATCGAGCAACCATCGAATTGAGTCCAATAGGAACCATTGTCACCATAGCGGAGACTGAGCAGTAATTGTAGCGAAACGTAATTTTGTCCACTTTCCTCCAAAAGGCATAGGAGGCCGCCGTGTACCATCCTTCTCCCACCGCACTCAACTACCGTTAGCTTTTCCCACTCCGTTCTTTATTCCCCCACCCCAGCGGCGGCTCTGGAATTCTGGGAGGCAGAACGCGTTCTCCATCCAGATGAGATTAGCGATGAAATATGCAAGGGTATCGGACGAAATTTCACAAGTATCACAATTTCACAAGTATCGAAACTTGACTGCGGACGTACAGGCGCCTGTTAATAACCATGTGTAAAATGAATTAATCTCACGGGAACGCGATTATAGTCGCTGTGTGAAAAGCGTTATCTAAAGGAGGCCTTTCAAGGCTGAATTAGTTTGGTGTGAATGTCATAACGAGAGAATTTCATTACGTTCTGAAAAGGTAACGCCAAGTCAAGAATTAGAGCGGAATATTATTTGTATGTGAAATGCTGATCTGTATATAGAAAGGAAAGGAACCTTTCATATAAAGATGTATCAATCTTATTAATAAGTAAACATTTCTAAATAAATATATCACTCTAATCAAGCCAGAACAAAAACTCGAATTCCAACTTTAAACAAAAAAGTCAGCAATATTTCCGTAGCATAGATCAATACAATTTACACGCATGGATATGAATTCCTCAATCGATAGTCATGGATATGAGAGCAGTATTTCATCATGCGATCTCATTCAGGTGTGGAATGAGGCGTGCGAATTAGCAACTTGTATGAATTAACGCCGTGTTCTTGCGAGATAATTGTTCGAGGTAGAAAACAATGGAAACTGCAAGATCATATGTCAAAGGTTTGCAACCTTTAATATAAGATGGGACTCAAATAAGGTTGCCGCCATGGATCACTGTCAAATTGTAACGTTTATTCTAGTAAATAAATTTCTGATATTTTAGGCAAAGTTTTTCTTGCAAATGGTTGATTAAAATTGATGTTTTGAAGAAATTATCAGCATGAGATTGTGTTTGCGCTGCAGCACTATTAGGTTCGGTGATTGTCATATAATATATCAGATAAGAACTTTTTAAAAAAGTACTGAATTATATATTATCAGCCTTACCTTCCCTGGAAAAATACGTATCACCATCTGACACGGAATATTTGCATTGATATGAAAACAAATGGCCCGCGAAGTTTGTTGTGCACCGAATTCATTATGCGAATGCTGCTTTATGTAGTTCCGGTACGTTAAGATTCAAATGAGGAAATTCGGAAGCGTCAAAATGCGAACCAGAAAACCATAAATTCATAATTGTATAGTATCCGTTTTGGTGGTTGTCGCGTTGTAAACTTCGCCATGACAACATAAATCCGCAAACGGGAGATGAAAAATGACGCGTTTAAGAGAGAGAGGCAAAGTTTGATTGCGTTGAAATATATAACTGAACGAAATTGCGATTGACGTGCAAAGATTTATATGCAAATGGCCAAAACCAGCTCATGAATCCAAAGATAAAATACTGCGGCTTCCAAAACAGGGAAGTAATTATTTGAAAGGTGTGAAATACGATTCTACGATATGGTACTCGCTCTATGTAATGAAAATTCGTGAAAAGGAATTTAATGAAAGATAAAAACTACCTGAATGGAGGGATATTTAAGAAGATAATTTGTACCTGAAAGACCTGTAATAAGATAAAATGTGGAAACAAGAATATATGACAAATTTTCGCAATGATTTCCGGAAGATTAATTTGAAAATAGAGAAAAGAGACATCGAGGATAGAAAATATTCATAATTATTATTTCGAATGATAATTGGAATATATCAGAAACAATTATGTTTGTATTCAATTCAATGTAATATTATATACAGATACAATTTAAATTATATAAATTCCCGTGAACAAGCGATTCTTATAACCTTACGTCATTATTGGATTGATTCCCAGAATACGATATCATGACGTTAATAAATCAGAAGTAGGTAGGAGTAATTAAATACGTGGAAACACGTAACTAGAATGAACAATATTTCTAATATGTTTCAACGGTGAATTTAGTTCCGAAAAAGAAAATTGAACAAGCAAATTCATAAATAATAAATCACAAAAAGATATTCCTCGTGTCTCTTTAAAAATATATCCCCTTCGGAAAAAAATAAATGTTCCCTCTCCATATTTGGAACCATCCGAAAGCTCACCATTCTTCAAACCCCTCCTTCTTCCACATACACGTATGACACACGTGAATCCCTAAAATCGCAAAGCGTTTCAAGGCGACAAGTGATACAGCATCCCCCACAGTACCACCCCATCCAATGGAACCGATCTGCATGATTTTCGAAAGGCATAACATATATAACCAAATGTAAGAGACGCATTATGGCTAAAATGTTCGAAAATCCAGGTACCGATGGCGGATCTGCAATGATCCATCACCGGCAGCGATGACGGGACGTCCCAGAAATAATAGCACGTCACACGGGGGAAAAAGAGGCGACCTTCGGGGGAACAACGCCGCCAGCGTTTACTTTCTAATTTACCGAAGCGTTGTAATTCATCACAGTGGGATTATCGAAGTTAAATCGCAGCTTTTCCGGGTTCATATGGAGTCGAAATTTCGTGCGTAGTACCTTCCGAATACGTATCGGAAAAAGATTAAACGCCTCGAAATGTCTCGTGAAGGATTGGGATGTCGAACGTACGTATCATATATATATCGGAAGGTGTATAAACGTGACGTTTGTGTGTCATGTTCACGGAGTTAAGATGTCACTTAAGTCTTTAACATTCTCTTATTCGAATCTCGGAATGCATACGTTATCCTGAAAAGACCTGAATGTGATTTGTATCTTAGAATGATCACAAAGTAACGTTTTAAATTTTGAAAAGGCATCCTTACCATACGCGAACTAGTAAACTAAATAAATGCCGAATAAAATGCCTATGATGATGATAAATAGTGATAACCATATGATTATAAAGTTCTTTAGTTTAGAACAACATTCTCCACGTGCTGCATTTATAACAAAATTGAAAGGCAAAGAGTTTAATGAGATAAAACGAATAGGATGTTGGGCAAAGAGTTAGAGATCTCAGTGACTTTAAAGGGGAAAACTTCAATGGAAACGCTAATTGAGGTATGAGAGGGAAGCCTTCTTTCGAAAAGTGAAGAATTGAAGTTTTATTTCTATGTGAGAACAGCAAATACAGCAAGTAATTGTTTATTTTATTCAGGTTATTTTTTTATTAAAGACTTTTACAGTTCAGTTACACTTCAATTTCTAATAATCCGTTCGTCAAAAAGTTTTAACTCAATATCGTAACAGTAAAAGTAAATGAATTCTCGATTGAGTATTTTTTTAGTTGTCTGGATCAGATACTTTTCAAATTTAACTATCCAAGAATAAAAAGATGAAACCTCGTGTCCTCTGCACTAGAATCTTTTCATCATGCCTGAGTGCGGTATGGCAGACGTTTTGTAGTCAAACCTTTTCTAATTATTTCACAACAAGAATTCTTTCCACTGGAGATCCAAAATGGAAAAAATTTTTCAGTCTAAAAAAACATAAAAAGGTAAACGTTTCCATAAATATCAACTGAATGCGTATTTAAATAAAATAGACTCCGATATTAACTGATGACGTAAAAGCAAAATCCCGATCAGGTACCTGATATTTTTAATGCAGATCTAATTAATACGATCAAAACAAACATAATGTGAACCGTAAAAATGTAACTTTTCTTTCAAACATCCGTTATTATATTTGTATTATATCAACCGTAATCTTTATATTTATGGATCAAAGTTTTTTACGTTTCCGAAAGTAGTCTCATGTGAAGTATGTAGCACATGCCCAATTAAATTGAGAAGCTATTCCATGATAATTGAAATTTTCCGTTACGGTTTATTGCAATAGCAAAAAACATAAGTCCTTCCGACAAATAAGATTTCGTAGAATCGACTCCGAGAGAAAAACTCCGAGAATTCACTTTACGACCGTTCAATATCTCGCTTCGAAGCCGTTTTCGAAGATTTTTTCACTCCGAAGATTCTGATCAAACAAACATGGCCGTCCCTCGATCCTCATTCCGATAAACAGCGATCCAATTTAATGTGTGACAAAACGCATCGCCCCCTTCCGAATGTCACCCGAACTAATTTATTCCCGCAATTTGCGGATGACGGCTGTTTTGCGCATCTCCGCAGCCAAATTTATAAGTTCCGCACGCCCACTGACGGATTCACGCCCTCGGGTAGAGAATGGCGTGCTTCACGAAGTAGGTTCGAAACCTCGTTTCCCATCGAAGATCTCGCCACATGTTCCATAGGAGCGGCAGAACGCTTTCGAGGCCATTCGGTTCTTTTATACGATCTTTTTCAAAGGTTAGGAATCCATGCGACCAAATGCTAAGGTTATAGAAGCGTAGGATGAATAGAGAAGGGCGGAGGGAAGGAAAATATTTACTCGCTAAACGAGGATGCTCTACAGAGCTCCGCGCAAGCTGAAAACTTCATTTTAACAATGTTTCCTCTTCTTTAATGTGATGATAGAGTTGGGTCAACAGATGTAGACGATACAGAATAAAGAGATGAAGGAGAGGTTTGAGATGGGAGATTTAAATGAGCGAATGCGAAGGATGGAGGTGAGTTAAATAGAAGGGATAAATAGAAGAGTGATGTAACCGGTTGATTTGGGACGAATCCCTGCAATCATATTCTGCGCGTCTTCGTAACGAACGTAGCTCTTTTTCCGGATTAGGAATACGAACACGTAAAATTTGTTCCTCGGCTAATGTTGACAATAGAGATGTTCGCATTAAGATAACCATATCCGCACCGAAACCTTCGCCAGGGGAATATTTAACTTTCGCACAAGATATCTATCCGCAAAAAATTGGGAGCAAATTACCACGATCCGACCCGGAAGAATAATTTTACCAAAATCGGTTATTTTTATGCGGAATATTTGTGGGTTTTTATTTCCTCTTTTTTAGAGAGAAGAATTCGATGCGTGTTATCTGTAACTGAGGATCTGATGTAGCTGTTGTTAGAAAACGGTATGGATGTTGCCGATCTATTGAATCAATCGATCGATCTGTTAAAGTCGATTGTTTAATTCGATGTTTTAAATAAAAGGAAAATATACATCATGAGAGGAAGATAAAAATCATTATAGCTCGCAATTTTCAATATCGATTTTTAATAAATATAAATCGCATGTAATAGAACGTATTTTCACAAATATGAGAATGAAACAACTTATTCGGGAAGCAATCATAATTTCAATCCTGTATCCGAGAGAAATATATACCATGTTTCCCTGAAATAAGAAGCGATGAAAAAAACTTCCTGCCAACCGCCTGATTGACGAACATGATTAAATTCGTTCTCACGGAAACAAACGTGCTACAAATAATGGTGGCTCATCACCATTCGATACGGAAACAAAACACTGTCGCAGGGCGAGCATCGACATCCGGTCGAAATGAATATCGATTCCGCATTTGATAGTTTCATAAGAGATGAACGACAAGATGAAGAGAGAACGGGACAAAAGAGATAATTAGATATAAATGAATACAAGAGAGGTACATAGAGAGAGGCGCCCGAGATCAGATAGGGAAATCAAAGAGATTCCGTGGCGAGATCAATGCGGGATGGCACGTGATACGACTGTAAAAAGGGGACTAAAACAGCCTTCATTTCCAGAGATCCTTTTTCGGGACGAAAAATAGCGCAAAAACTCAGCCGCCAATTACTGTTCCTTCCACCGAAAAACACGTTCCTCTCTCAAATATTATAACGGTCGAGAAAGATAAAAAAGAGCCATCTTCGGAAAGATCATTGTTGCGCACATCCTACAGTTGTTTTTACGATCGAAAAAATTGGAAGCACTTATCGCCGTGTGCGCTAATGAAAATTGTGGCACCGAAGAGGCGATAAAAGATTCGGTAATCCGAGTGGAAAGGGTGAAAAATTCGCGATATTTAGATTATGCATGTATTTCATGCGAAATGGGGTTGTTTAACGAGGACGTTTCAACTCGATAAACCGTTAAAATTCTTCTCGGATTTGTTCATCGCGCAATTGAATCCACGCGTTCAACGACAAATTAAATTCATCGGAATGAATATATGAGGGTTATAACGGTTCGCAAATTGCAACCTATTTTTGTGATTTAGGGGAGCCGTTTATGTGAATCGTGCGAATTAATACGATCTGCGAGATTGACTCAAACGCATTTTACGCATTAACAGGTTGATATTCGTTTTAATAGGAAAGGGATGCTATATTAATTTTATCCGTGTCAATGGACAGCTAGGTAATCCGAAATATGGAAATACATGAAAACTGCATTCGGATCTCAAACTTTAAAAATATTTATCTAGTAATTATCGCAATATGGAAAGAAATGTAGTGATCTTTTTCAACGAATATAAAATGAATAATCATCTTAGTTACGTCTGACGGAGTTATTATTAAAGATATAAACAAAGAGGGAAAACTTAAGTAGAGGTTAAATATTTGCTTCAAAACCAGTACGGTTTCAAGCTGATGTTCCGCTTCTATATCTACTGAACTCTTTGGATACATAACTAGAAAGTATCAGCTATACTAAAATATAAGCAAATTTTCTTTTGGAGCTTTAAAGCGTAGAATAATTCACAAATTGTTCTTAAGAAATGCTTCAAAAAGGAAGATGGATTATTGGAGACAAACAAGGATGCTAATAGATAAAGTAAAGTATGAAATCTCTCGTCTAGTGTGAAAGTGTTCCAATTCTGCAAATTGTTTGCTTACTAGAAAACATCCTTTCTTGATGTTTCGTAACGTTGAATGCTAACATGCTGATTTATCTTCTACCATTTTTCCATCGACTTTCAAAGCAAACAAAATGAGTAATAGATTTATGTATATAGTAGAGTATATAATAATGAGTATGTTCTTAAACCTTCTAAGATGAATACTAAAATCGCTACAAAATTTACCTTTTTTAAATTTTTTTGAATGCTAAAATATTTTAACAAGTACATAGTCTTAAAGTAATTTCTGAGAATAAAAAATCACTTTCTTCATACATTATTACTCGTGATATAAAATGGCAGTATACAGTATTATGCATAATATTTAAAAGATTAAAGATATAAATCAACTTCAGATTAACCGATATAACGGATTCTAGAACCTTTGCGAGATAAAAGTCATTCACAATTCTGCTTCCACCAAAATTTGAAAGCTATTAGATAAATTAATAAAAGGAATGAAAATAATTTAAATAAGGATAGAATATATTCAAGATTAAATCATTCTGCAATGAATCAACTTTGAAAACCATGACAGTCGTATTGTAAAAGTGGAACAAGCCAGAACGTTTCAACGAACCTCTTTAATAAAACGCATCAGATAATCTGCGAAAGAAAAATCGATAGATTATTCTTATATCAATATTGGAACCCCATTATTGCAATGAATGAAAGTTTCTGTTCCTAGTTTTAATAATAAAATTATAGTATTAAAGATAAATATGAAAGAGATTAAAACTTTAATGAAAATATTCTCAAGAATAAACACGCTCTTTCTCTTTTGCTTACTTAAAAGCATACGATACCACTTCGCATGAATTCACTGCAACATTAAACAGCATCCCTGGAAAAAGACCATTTCCCCAGAAAACGAGTTCAAACTTTCTCGTTGGGGAAACCGCGGACTCTTCAAACGAGGAAGTGCGCGCCCACGGCCACTGCCCATAATGCCCTCCTAAAATACGCAATAACCTTGTTTCCGAAGACCTCGAACTTATGGCAGTTGTGCAACGTGGGCGAGGATCCAAAACTCAGACCGGATTCGACGTTTGAAAAGAATTCCTTTCTTTGGCCGATATTGCATTCCCCGCTTGACGTCGTCGTCTACATCCAAGATGGCATTCGCGCGTGAAATAGATTTCGTAGAGGAATCGTAGACAAATTCGATATGAAATTTCGAATCCTTTCTCGAGTTTGTATCATGTGAAAGGGCCCATGTGTTCCTCCGCAAGTTGATACAAAACTATGCAAATCTCCTCCGGCTGTAAAGGACTTGGAATCAGAAAATTGTTCCTCAAAGTCCTACTTATGTTGTCCCCGAGTTGTTAATTCATGAAATTAACTTGGATTAATTTGTTTCAAACTGAACTGAGAGCCCTGAGCTACAAAATTGGGAAATTTTTTCAAGGTTTTTATCATCAGTCGATAGCTATTTCCAATAATTTTCTACCTATTCTGAAGGCTGCTTTGATCTCATGTTGCAATAAATAATTAGAAGTTATACACTTTTAGATTTAAGTTACTATATTCTGAACTATTACCTATTGCACTCGATATTGTAAGAGAACCAATCTCTATAAGAATGAACATGCCAATTTATATCCGTGGGAACAATTTCACTATAATTGTGAATAGGAATTTTTAATATTCAGTGTGTTTTTGCAGTTTCTAACTTAACTAAATCGTCAATTTTACTCTAATAACTAAAACTTAAATATCTTATTTAACTATATTAAGGTTAAGTTTATATGACTTTCCAAGTACCTTTCTTTTATCATTTTTACAAAATTTCCCTATTACCTACATTCGAGATAGCCTTTCAAACATTGAGTTTGGGGCAGTGGATAAGAAGAGGACATAAAAATTCACAAAGAATCTTCAAAGGCTCTTTGATGCACACTTAAAATGCTTCTTAGACGAGAACCTCCACTAGATTATTCGGAGGATACAGCCTTCTGTGTCCACTCAGACTGGTGGTCGTACAGAAAGATCTCCTGGTTTGATATTAATCCAAGGACAGGTGGACGAGTAAAATCTCAAGTATGCATTCCTATAGAAAGAGTACTATGGGCCGTATGAGTTTCCCAAAGGCATTTTGATAGACGTAGATAATAAATAACGTCATATCATGAAGATCACGTAGTTCACATCTTCAAATCAAAGTATTTCAAGGGTTTTTGGAATAAATGTATAAATAAACCCGATTTCGGAGTTAATATTATCCTAATCAACTTCATTCCAAGCATCATTTACATGATAATTAATTAAACCTTCCGCATATTGGAGCTGCTTTCCATCCTTTTCAGGAACATCTCATTTCCCTAATCGATCTTTGATGCACACGACAACACAACACGATACTTCCGTAAGTTCAATGCTCTAGCATGTGTTCCTAATATTCCAGGTAGTAGTATAACTTTTAATAAGGTTATACAATATTAAACGTATTCGAGCATTTGAATAACGATTCAATGGTTTATCGTATGATAATTTAAAGTGATTCATTTACTGTACGAAATTTATTAATAAAGCTTTACTTCAAAACCAGGTCTAATTGAATACGATTGAGTTAGGTTTATGCCTAAAACATTATTTATATTTGTTCATAGCAACCTTGGCCTGATTAATTTTCCAAATTCAACAACGTTACCATAGCAATACTTTTAATTTGTTTTCGTTTCAGTTTGTTTACTTCTATTTTAACCTCACGTGAGCCTTCTTCGTCGAAACAGTTAAGGCCGATGTTAATTTTCAACTATTCACGGAAAAGGGAGATATAATTCGATCATTATTTCGACCAAACAAAAGGAATTTTGATCGCGTGCAATAAGGTATGCGATGAGTTCATCGGAAGGATTCCACATAAATGAGTTGAGCCCAAAAGCGGAGACGACTTCCTCCAGCGCTTTCACAAATGAATCATCCTCGGACAGGATTCTTTCCCGACTCCCAAACTAAGCAGGTGACGTCATTGGTCACCGCACCCCCCCCACTCGCACCGTCAAATTTAATGCGCATTGGCGACGTGTGTTTCATTCGAAGAGGTAAAAAAAAGAAACATCGCACGTAACAGCACGTGTCCACATCCCCAGATAACGCGTTTGATGAATATTCGCCTTCGGAGAAACCTCATCAGCCATTCATGGCGAGTTCTTGCGGGGGTTAAGGTTCCTTTCACTATTTTCGAAGATTCGTTCAAACCCTAATTGCATTATCTTGGGACGGAAACTAACTCGCCCACTGCAGTATTTCGAATCGATAAAAGTTGAATAACTAAAATCATGTTCGTATAATGATTTCCTGTTTCCATGGTTTGAATTCTTATTTATTAACAAATACTTATACATCAAATTGAGCTAGGATACGTCAAAATTAGAGAATAAAATATAAATCTTTCGTTGCTATAAATCAGGATAAATCATCGTAAGTTGAATAAGACTGGAATTTTTTCTACGATTAATATTCACAAAATTACTGTGAAATTCTTATCAGACCATCAGCGTATTGTTTTTCTGAAATACGTTCCTACGGACTGACGGAACTCACGTACTTCGCAACGAGTACCAAAATTTCCCATCGAGCCAAATGGTGGCGCTGAAATGCAATGAGATTGAAATGCTTTCGTAGCGGAGATGAAATGAGTTCTATCTTCCAGAAGTGAAGCCAAATATAAAAGACATAAAAATCGGAGGAATGAAGGGAGCATTTTGTCTGCAACCTATAACGTCGCCTAGGGCAACTTAAATGGCTTGCTGGAAATATCGAAGGAAGTTGAACGAGATACGAAGACGTTTTGGGAGGGAAAAAGGAGAATAAAAGAGATATGAAAGCTTCGGAGATGGAAATTCTTTCCGAGACTCAGAGAAAATAATTTCATTCAATACGTGATTTCTATATTTACTCGGGAATACGTTTTGGCTGTGGATTTTCCGTTCACAAGGACGGATTTTGTTCAGATACACGCTTGCATTGTTACGATAACTAAAAAAAAGTTATTTTTTCTCGAATTGACTTTCATATGGAGAAGAATGTAGATCAGATAGTAATGAATAAAATTATGCAGTTTAAATGTAAATTCAGGTCAAGAAAAAATGATTTTTTGTGCCTGAAATATAAAATTCAGAAATAAAGGAACTTTGAGTGTTCAACTAACTGATAGATGTTACATATATTCAAAATCACCTTGATAAATAGCTTTTTAATTAATGGAATTTTACCTTAAACGACATATTCTCTGAGTAAATGAGTTTCTAGGTATAATATTACTCCATTTAAAATACACTTCTGAGCATAATCTTCACGAGAAAACATTTTCTATACATATTTGTCGACATTTTTAGTTCTTACATCGTTCTTTTAATAGGAATAATTAACTATTTATGTTCACAATATAATCCAAATTTTAAAAGGTTTTCACGCATATGATCGAATAAGGTTAAAAATTTGAAGTTTATAAATTAATCATTCATATGAAAATTTTATTTATAGTAATTAAACTAACTATATATTTATGCTTTGAGAATAAAAAAAATAGTCAAGATATATAAAAAAGATGATGAAGTGTTAAATAATAGGAAATATAACCAGAAAACAGACAATGGTAAATACGAAAAGATTATTTATGCATGCTTATTACTATGAGAGACTATCAGGTAGAAAATATATATGGCATAAATTTCAGATGAATCGAATGTTATTCTGTTTCAGACTCTAAATCATCTCTTAACCAATGATTCATTGTTTGGCTGCTAAGTACCTTCATTTGATGCAATTCCGTCATATATACCTTCCCTTTGACACGAACATCAATATCGTCATACGTCATTCCTTTTAACCAGTACTTCTCCCGTTGCAATTCGGATCCCTTCCGTGATTTATGTTCAGTAGGGACTCCTCGCAGATGAAACGCATACTGCTTACCCTCGGAAATGGAGCGTGTCCCAGAAGTACGCCATTACTCACGTCAATAAGAAGTTGGTAAAGCATCTTTATTCCCATGCTCGTCTTTTACACGGGAATCGCGTGACCGGAGAACGGCATTTTTTCGCCTTTGAAAGAGTCACGGTTTTTAGGTTCGTTTCCGAGGCAACTGCGACTATCAAAGATGCTTCGTTAGCGATGTTCACGCTTGATTAAAACCCATTCGCCCTGAACTCCTATCTTTCAGCGAACAAACGCTTCCTCTTGGAATACAAAGAGAATGGATCAGAAGGGATGTCTTTTGAGAGCGGAAGGTGTCTCTAGGTAGTATCAGAGTCGGCGGTTGTCATAGCAAATAGTACTTTTACGAACAACAGAAGTAAAGGTTTTTTATGACTCCTGATGGTTGAATCCTGGTAAATATGTATGTTTATAAATATTTATTTAATGAAATATATCGATAAAAAACAATTGGTGTATGAAATAAATCCTATTTCAGTATCTTTATATTTGCGTCATGGAGGAAATGCCTTGAGGAATATTACGCACACAAATATTCCTTCGTTCGACCGCAGCTCTTGCGGTTTTGTAATCAAAGGATACCATATCTTATTTTCAAAAACATTTACTCTTCCAGTTTATCGTAATACATTTACTCTTTAATTGATTGAAAGTAGAAATGGATGATTTAATTTAACATATTTTACGTATATTTAGGGATAATTATGAAGTTTATAGCGATTAAGTGTTTCGTTATATAAATTTAAAAAGAAAATTTTAAAAATAAGAAAGAAAAATATCCTTTTAACCTCATGTGAAATAAACATAAAATTCTTAAAATCTCACGAAATATATTTTTCAAGATCTAGTTCAAGAATTGCCTAGTATAGATAATATAATTTTACGATATGTACTTAAATAAATACGCACAATTTTACATTAACAAAATCGAATTTTATTCTCTGCTACAGCATAATATCTGAATAAGGCAGCCAACCCACATCTTATAGAGAGAAAATATTCATCCTCCTCCCTGTTATATTTTCTCGGAAACAGAATCTTCAAGAGACTGTATCGTTGGCAATATCCGGTGAAAATTCAAGTATAAATTTCGGTTCATCACTTCTTCACTTGTTTTGAACGAACAGCAAACTTAACGAAGTTCGAAGAATTTAAGTCATTCACACGATAATTTCTCATCCAATAAATATCGCTGAAAGCATGGATCTTCGTGTTAGAAATATCTATATTTATCTTCTTCCAAAAAGTTATGTTTATATCTTTTATATATTAGATTTTCCCATTTTGTTCTTTACTTAACGGAAGTATAATACAAATATTATCATTTAATCCTCTCAAATGATCCAAACCTTTAATTTAATATATTTCTCTCTGTTTATATTCAGACTTTAAGCTGTCTAGGAGTGTCTAATTTTTAATTGAACAAACGCAGAAAAGAAGCAAAATAACCTTTTCGAAAGTTTCCTACTTTTTTCTACATTGTTTATCTTATTATTTTATGAATTTAGCGTTTCCCCGGCACACTTATTTAACAATTTCTTTACACCTCTTTATGTAAACCAGAAAGATAAAGGATTTGTAGTTAGATTAAGACGATAAAGTCCTTATAAATACGAGTCAAAATAGAAGGAAATTCTCGTAATGGAATTAGCGTGTATAAGCAACATCGAATACTGGAGCGGTAGGAAATTCAAACAGAAAGCGAACAATGTAATTGTTAAGGGTGCTCACTATTTGATCTGTGCTCGCGAGAGTTACAGTGAATTACGGACTCTCTAAATGGCAGATGACCTCTAAGTGGGTGGCCCTCGTTCGATGAGAGAACCCGCTGCAAGGGGGAAAGCCAAGTGGCGATCTCTCATCAGATTAAGAACGAGAGCTCCTACGATGCGATGCATAGATTTTTGACATTGGCACGTGTATTAATCGTGGATTAAGAACTCTATTATGCTTTTATAATTTTAAAGAGCTAATTGAGTGAGTCCATTTTCCAACTTCATTTGTGTACCCTTTTCTGCTTGAAGAACGACCCAACTGCTGCAGGCCAAAGATGGCTTTCAGTTTACCATATAACACACGCTCAACTCTAGAAGCTAAACAAACATACACATAAACAAAGTTTACATAGGAAGTATGTAAAATTACTACGTACTGAAATACGATTATCTATCAAAAACAATAACAAGTAAGTATAATTCGTTGGGGTCTATATAAATAAACAATCTTCATTGTTTATAGTACAAACTGTCCTAGCTAATATCTATCACAGTTACGTAACTCTACATCATGACTTTATTCTCTCTACAGATAAGCTCGTAAGCTCGCAAAAAGGAACAGTAAATAAGAATAAGTATCCGATAAGGAAACAGATTCTAAGGCTGTACTACTCTCAGATCTATCTCCTTGATACTTCTGCTTTAATAAATGAACCTACGGAGGTATCACTCACTATCTCTAACTTGCGTGTTTATGAACAAGGCCAACCACTTGTCGAGTCAACTTCTATCGGGAAAACGTACGACCCGAGCAGTATCCTTGATCGTTAATCGGAATCGAATTAAATTTTTCGATCCAATAAACCCAAACCCATCCTTATCGAAACGCGGATTAATTTACGCATGCGCCATAGATGTCTCTAGTCAAAGGAAGGGGGAATTCATATTTGCGCGAAATACACATTCGTCAATGAATTTTTCGATAAAAGCAGTTTTGGATATGTCGTTGAGTCAGTTACTTCCGCAAATTTCTTGATTGTAAAATGAATATAATCCTCTTTCGTAGGGTGCAAATCTTTTATGGGAATCTAGTTCACGGGGTTCTTTGATAACAGTTTGAGAATCATAATTGCGCAAATATCTTTTCCGAAAGATGCATTAATTAAAATTCACGTCCTCATTCTCTAAAGAAATTAATGAGTGCTATAAAGGCCGTTACGCTTAAAGGCTTCTTTTTGAAAGCGTTTTACAAAAGACCAGGAAAAATAATACAATTGAAACTTAGAAGTTTGAGCCTTGAAAAACACTCTGTGAAAGAAAAAATTACAAGGAAAACGTAGTTCATAACCAGTTCGTTTACTAAGCTCAATAAGCTTAAAGATCAAACATTGATCTGTTACAAGAAAGAGATATGAAACCTTATTAAAAGACACAATAAATTGAGTACGAGATCTCGATGCCTCCTCAATACAGACGTTTTAAGTTCCTCCAGATCAGCAACAGTTCGGGAACTAATTCACGCACGAAAATGGATTTCTGCGAAACGTTAACCAAAAGAGGAAAATTCGCGAAATTAATCGCGGGGAATCCCTTTCGAACCAAATTAATTGGACCCTCTTCAGCGATTAATTCTTCCTCGACTTGGAATTTTGCGACGGTAATTGGCGGCAGTAAATATTTATGGCCCGATATCGATCGGAAGACGCGGGAAAATTTCGTTTGAGGTTTCATAAATATTTCAAAAGTAACGGAGGTGTTCGACGTCAATAAAAAAAACTGGGCACAGAAAAAGACCTTTTATATACATTCATAAAACATTTTTCGTATCGCTTCCGCTTTTGTTTATGGGCGTAATATCCTCTTAGAAATATTACGCCAGTAAAAAGTGATAGAAGTAAGTCAAACGTGGGATTGAAGTGTTAAAGGATAAAGGGCATTGATCGCGTGTTTGCTGCAAAAGAAAGGATAGATTGATGCTCACGTGGATAACATTAGACGGATATGGAGTATCTCTATGGATACAGACCCTGGTAAACAGGAAATTAACTCGGCTCATCGCCCACATAATCAACTTCGACCGGCAACTGTTTTATTCCCTGATTTCTTACGTTCATCCGGCGAACTTACGAGATTCGGAAGTGGCCTCCAACGACGACGAAAAAGTGTTTTTTTTGCGACTCTAACGGTTCGCCTTCCACCCGCATTAAAGCGATCAATGCAGCATGTGGAGATGCGAAGGACGGCTTATAGAGTGCGCTTTTTCGGGAAACAATGCCAATGGCTGGAGGGCATCATCGGCCGTACCGTTAACTTCTTTCCCCTACCAATGGACGGGAATAGCAACGGGCCGTGTGCGCTGAATGCCAATTATCGAAATAATGATGGTTGCGCAAAAGGTAATGGATGTTGAATGACCGACAAAAAATGTGTTTCGTGAAAGGCGAAGTTGCGTTTGTTTGAAAGTTGGAAAACTGGTTTAAAATGCGCTTGTTAAGGGCGTTTCGCGGATTCAATTTTCGATTCCCTTTCTTCAAAGTTAACGAAGTTTGTGTGATAGTTGAAAATTTGATACAATAGCCATCTAGATCTATTCATAATGTTGCGTGATTTTATAAAAAAATTTTAAATCGTCCCTGGAACATTTTGCGTTAAATTAAACGATATCCATCCACAAAATTATTAAAAGGGTAATACGAAATAACAAAAAGGTATAACAGTAAAATCAACTATTTTTATGGGACCATGCAATTAATACGATCATAAAAATATCATTGCGATAAAAAATTTACGGCCGTAAATAGAAATCGGAGCAAGAAAATTAACAGTTCACAGAAAGGTTTTTCAAGGAATATTTTGTGGAATTTTACTAGATCACGGTCAATGACTTTGAATAAATCTTGATGCGTAGAAAATCATAAATCAAGCAAAAAATAGATTTTGGAATGGAAATCACATTATAAATAATTTCTTTATAAAGGATTATGAATTCGCAAAAACTAATATCATATAATTATACTGCAAAAACAAATAGAAGAATAATTCGCTGGAAAGACAATAATATTGATAAGAACAACTTTACTTCGGTTCTACAGAAGGATTTATAGACTGACTAGCATCAATGAATGTCAAATCTCCGTTAACAAATGATTGCAAAAAGTTTCGAGTATGTAAAATGGAAGGAGACAAGTAACTTAAGAAGTGGGTGAATTTATAAAGTATTTGCATAGAAATTTTAAGCATTTTCAGTAGTTTACACTCAAATGTATATCACAAAGATTAATTTTAAGTAATTTCAACCTACAAACAACCTAAATTTCTGAATCTGTGTATATAATGTCTACTTTATATCATTAACATATATAGAGGAACATTTTTTCTTCTTTCTACGAACTATTCCTTTCAGATATACAATAATGCTCTTCATACTATTTTTGAAAGCGAGTAAATGATACTTTAAAAGTCATTTTTGCAGTAAAAGCTTTAGAATGTGTTTTGTCTTTAAATTAACAGAACTGTATCGAACATATCTTAAACTGGAATGTGCTGCTACAACACACCGATAAGAAATAAAAAGTATAGCTAAAAATGTTTCCCGCTTTCGCTTCATGCAAGTAAATGGGTTGTAATACAAGATAACGAAATTTTTTCGGTGGATATTTTGGTGACAAGGGTCGTCATAAAAAGAAGCAAAACATTAGAAGATGCTTAAAAGGGTATCATTAGTACGCCGGTCACAAGGTAAAACCGTCTCTCATCTTGAGAGTGATAAAACAGTAACATGGTTTTCACCCGGAACTCTGGTTTAATCTATTTACGATATCTTATCTGGAGGAGAAAGCACAAATGGCATCACGTAGCTAAACATGAGGATTGGAATTGACTCTGAGAGAATAGCGAAAGGCGAGGTAATGCAATTATGGAGAAGATGGGAAAGGAAGTGAAGGATATTGGCGGTTGCTTGGATACGCTCTTTCGCCCAAAGAGTTTTGGTCAAAGCGACGAACTTATTTCTCGAAATTGTAGGAAAAGTACGCATTAACATTAGGTTAATAAATTTTGTTTACGTTTAAGGTGAATTTTTAATTTGATTGATGGAAAATATTTTTTAAATTCCATGACAGAAAATGAATTTTCTTTTTCAAGGTCTTTCAAGAGCAGGTTTTTCTCTTAATTGTAGTTTACTTTTCGATGGAATTTCCTAACAGATTGTAAATTTAAATTGCATTTATTAGAATAATATGTATTAATTGATATTAATATATTTAAAATATTAAGAAACTTTTTCCAAAGTCGTGCAAAGAAATTTTTTAATCCTTTAATTTAACCCGATGAATTTTGCTTGTGTTAAATATATTTTGTCATTAAAATGGAATAATAATCATAAAATGCGTACAAAATATATTCCGCAATGTAACGGATTCAATAAGATAATCCTACGAGGCTCGCTTGCTGTTTTACGCATTCCAATAACCTGATTGCAAATTTAATTTCATTGCTGCTTCATATATTAAAAGGGATAAATATATATATAGATGAAATCTGAGTATAATTCAAAAATATTGCTTTCGAAAAATATGAATTTTTGCACCCTAAAAAATTTTCCAAGGATGAATTGCAGAGATTATAAAATTGACTATTTTTTTAATTGGAAATTTTCAAAAGCAACACCAATGTAATTTATGGAAGTCACTCAAAAGGGAGTTCTACCACGCAAGGGAATTAGTTTTCATAAACAATCATAGACTCTGAAATTGAATCACATACTCTATATCGTGAACAAAGAGTATCTAATGACTTTCATCTCATAGGTAAGTTTTTTATTGCGTTTCACTCCTATATACGGAAAAATGACACCATAAAATATTCCCAAATGAAATTCTTTGTCCGATGAGACAAACGCATCTTCATTGAAAAGCTTCGGTATCCAATCAATGTTTAGCATCCCCAACGTAGCAAATTAAATTTTCGTCGAACGTCATTCCGTCGCATACATTAAGTTCACCGCAGTTTACAGAAATCGGCAATTGATTATGGCAAGAAACAATATTGACTCGCTATTCGCAATCAAAGCTCTATGTAAACAAAATCTAATTGAATTAAATCGCACATAACTTTAGGATATACTCATTCTCAAGTGGATACCAAACGGTAATATTTACTAATCAATAATGTAAATTACATTTAATTCCAACAAGCTTTATCAGTAATTCTTTCTTTACATGAAAGTTAATCTAGAATAAATATTCGTAAAAAGATAATCGAGTTTGATCAGTAACAATACGGCTTGATGGTATCGCATGGGAAAATTTTCAACACGTAAATAATTACGTATATTACCTTGGAAATGTATTTCATTCTAGATAACCGGAAACGCTCATAGCTTACCTAATAGGTCATCGACATTGTTTAGAACTATACGACCAAAAAGAATTAATACAAACTGAAATATCGAGCTTACAGACGACCGTGTATCCATATTTAAGAGGGACATGAAATACTAATATGTTTTGCCTGTGTATTAAAGACTTGGGGTCATATTTCCTTAAAAATGAGTTTAGGCATTAAAATAAGGTATATTAGAAAAAATATTTGAAATATGAAATCATTACAAACGAATAATAATTTTACGAAAGTTACCCCAATTTCTGCTACCAACTTTTGCCTAAGTTTATTGCAAAATGTTTACGACGCTCAACGACTTTATCAAAATAAAAATTTTGCGAGAATCGAATTTCAGAAACGCAAATAAATCTTCGTCGAATAAATCAAAAACGTACGTTATAAAATTCGCAAAAAAAGTGAATTTTGATGGACGAGATACGCTTCACAGCTCAACCGCGTCCTGAGATCGTTCTGATGGGAAAAGCAGAGCGAGGAAATAAAAAGCACCCGGCCTTGAACCCGGAAAAGGACGCTCTCAAAGGACGTGTTTCGACGACCGCGACGAATAAATCGGATGACCCCAATAGTCCGCCTTCGGAAGCCGCTTTCGCCATTGCCCTTCAAACCCACTGACCCTCCAGCGAGAGTCGCATTGTCCACAAGTGGGTGAACTCTCACTTCAAACTGACATTTTTGATCGCCATTTCGTTCATATCACACATACTGACGATTCACACACCCAACACTTCCAGGAGTAAGAATAAATATCAGAATCATATACTCCTCTCGCAGAAGTTCCAATAAGGTACGAAGGATAAGGGGAAGGAAAGCCCTAACAATATATGTACGAAGAGGTTACTCTTTAACAGATGGTCCAAGTATTCGTGAAGGACTAAAATACGTATTACGTAAATCTTAGCTCAAATACGTAAAATAAAACACAATCGAAAACTGATACTATTTATTGGCTTAAGCGGGAAGCTTAAGAAGGAAATAAAAATGAAAGAATTCTCCTCTATTATGAATAAATTATCGTATTTCAGCTTAAAGATAATGTATGAGATTTTAACCTTGGTCTAAATTAAAAGGGACATTAACGAAATTAAATACGAAATATCAGTCGAGTTGTTTACAGAAAATTATCGTACGATAACCTACGAAAAAAATTGCTGTATTAAACCATAAGAAATGCTTCGATGGCAGGAGTTTATAGGAAACTATCTTCCTAATTGTTATGACAAATTAACAACAAATACAGATCAACCTTAACTTTTTCCGAAGATTATGCTATTACATAAAATAAGAATGTACTATAAAGGAATATATTTACGTAGCGTTTGTTTTACCAAATTTACAAAGGGTCAAAATAGATAATAATGTGTGGAACGAAAATATTTATTATAAGAAATATTGGCAACAATCACCATATAAATAACATAATACCATAATAATAAACAACAAAACCTTCATAAATACGAATGCAAGTACAAAAATCATTAATTGAATCGATGAAAAATACAGGATTCAATAATTTTAAACGTCAGCTAACTTTTCTGGATACATAGAAGACTAGCAATACATGCATATTAAGGATATGAAACCCTGCAAACTCCATTTCCCGTAAAACCTCTTCGTAAATAAAGTAAATTAAATGTACCACATCAAACCAGGGCGAGTAAATGCAAATGCTATGCTCCTCTTTTGGCAGAATTCAATATGAGATTTGGGATTGGTTTTCGGTGGATGCGCTTCAAAGGTTTACGTAAAATACTCGCACTGTTTTCAGAGAATACGAATAACAAATATTTGGTTACGGATATCAAACGTTTGTGAAGAAATAAACCCCGATATTTTCCATTTACCCTAAAGAGAAGAGAAACCAGTAACTTTTAGAATTCTTTTCCTCCTTCGAAGAAGAATACAAACGTGCAAATAAAGATGTATAAGAGAGGGAAACTAAAATTGTTAACAGCTCCGTAGGCTTACGAGCAAGATATCGGAATAGGTTTAATTTACAAGCATTTTTTAGACACCCAAATCAAAAATTAATTAACTAAATAACATTGAATGAACGCACAAAAATGTAAGGTTTTATTTTATACACCCATCGAAATTTAAAATTTGATTAACAACGTTATATATGAAAAAGGTTGGTTATCTCAACTGAAAACCTCGAAAAATGAAAGTAAAACCACTGCACATTAAAAATCAAATTTTGAAAGAAATAAATCACCATAGAAAAATTGGAATGATTCAGCGAACATTATATTTTTATAGTTCACCGCAAATCACTTATTTAAACATTGGTTACTGTTATTTCATTAACTTTCAATCCCCCAAATTTTTTATTCCTATTTAATATGAAAATGAAAGTAATTAACAACTGATTGCAACGAAAAAAGGATAGCTTTATGAATGCAAAAATACTTATTTTAATTCAATAGACACGGTTAAATAATTGTATTTAATTAGAGAAAATTTGAAAGCGCGAAATCTTTTTTAACATTTATAAATAAAACTTCTTCATTAATTAAATTCCCGAATATAATTTCATGTGCAGTACAATTCGCTATAGAACTAAACAGAGACAAATGAAAAGTTAACTTAATCCAAGTAATTCATGAACGAAATCATGATTACTGAATTATTATTAAATTTCAAATTCACATCGTTAATTACCCACTCTCATCGGATTTTCGCATATTACATTTATAATTGAAGCAGATGCAACAAATGCACGCGATTACTTTAAAAATAACTATTTAAAATTAAAATCATTGCTTTTGAAGAGAACATAAATTCATACTCTCCAAATAATTTTGAGGTTAAAGCGGTTACGAAATAGAAGATTATATTTTCATTCAATCTTTGAAATGATAGAATCTAAGGGTTAGGAATGATATTTGGATCAGTGGCGACCATTTCTCAGAATGGGACGACCGGTTACCCTATGTAAACAACTTTTTTACCCTCTTGGCTGGAGAACAAACACCTTTACTATTTTCCTTGCCAACAGAATCACTTATATGTTCCAATGGAATTCAAAGATTTATTATTTCTTTTTTACAAGAACGTGACGAGGTCCCACTTCTTTATGAAACCATTCGTCGTGTCTTATCTAGAGTTAGAACATACGCTTCCTGTTATTACGAGGAAAGAACACAATGCTATTTTCAATGATATGATCAGAGATATTTTTATGCTGTCACAATAATTATAGAATAACAAAAAGAACAGGCAGTGTGGATGTCTTCAGTGGAAGAATTAGAATTACTCCTCATCTTAATATAAAAGAATGGACTGATTTCTTGTATAAATTGGAAGAGATTATCCTCAAACATAGTATCTGTAAATTATATATGTTACGAGAATTGATTAAAACTAAAAGTGAGATGATAATGGATCAATTCCACACACATAATTAAATGAAATTTAACATTTTCAGCTATAAAAATATCTTTTGATTTAACTTCAATATAGAAATTAAAAGAATTGAATTACTGAATCATTAAATTGAATTACTGAAATGCGCTATAATACAGAGCCCTATTCTTTAGTAACCTAACAACAATATGTAAACATTTTGTGCCATGATAATTCTAATCTAATAATAACAACTAATAACAGTTGCGTAGTAAGATCAAGATAATTTACCAACGTAATTTAACATACGAAAGTTACGTTATTGAATTACGTTTAAACATTCAAAAGAGTAGAGGATACAATGTCAGGAATATGTTCTCGCTTTAAGGGACTGGTCAATTAGATTATCCTAAAATGAACAAATTTATTTCGAACATTTTAGTTTCCTTAGAGACAACATATTAAATTCAACCAAAAAATCCGAAGTCAACTTTTAGTAAATAAACAATTTTATCAAATAATTCAAATAAAAATTAATCACGACTTTCGAAGTTTCGTATTCAACAAGAACCACCGATTGACCACAAACGAGAGTTCCTAGGCACTCAGATAGACTTTTGACACCACTCGTAAAAGTTTCATCATCTTAAAGATTCCAGAGGTCGTGAGGCTGTACTCCTGCATTCAGAAAGGACGTCCAAACTTTTCTTTTTTTAGCTTTTCGGGATTCAAGGGAGATAAATGCAAGCCGCCGTTCGACCAACGGGGAAAACCTTTTTCCCGGAACAAATAGTTTATTAGTATTCGCGTCACCTACAGATTGCAGCCAATCCATTGGACGGACACCCGGCGCTCGCATCGCAAGGCGAACAGCTGTCATTGGAAACCCCTCCACGAATATTCTCATTCACGAAGCTTAGAACCTCCACAAGCAAACGCTGTATAAATTAGGCCACTTTGACCAATCTAGAATGAACTAACCCTTTCCGTGCGTAAGTATTGATCAAGGAATCTAATCCTCGTTAGAACAAACTAATATTTGGAAGTTAATGATGTTTTCCGTGTGTGTTTCCACGTATATATACACAGTATTACCAGTTCTCCATTATCCCTTAAAGGAATACTCGTTTCTATTCAAATTTTATTGCTGCTAATTTCCAGATTGAACATTTCCTGGTTTTAACGAAGAGGATTATATTCCCCTCAAACGCCCTCTGAAAAAATCCTCGCTAAAGTAAATAGGGTATTAAACAAATAAAATATTTCCGTGTTGAATTTTTCTCCCATTATACACCTGACGAAGGAAACCCTGCAGTAAATTATCCTTATGAAATATTTCCATGCAGCTAAAGCCGTTTGTGCACACAATCCTATTCATCTTTCATATCGCATAAAGATGGAATCCTCGCTCTTGGGGAGTGAACAGTAGTTTCTGGAATTCATTACACCAACACCTTAGATATCATGCTACGCGCAGTTAAAGGGATCTTCCACTTGAAATATTACTTGACATTATTAAGCCCATAAGTCTCAGCTGGACTCAGCTGTGCGTCGGTTAAGTTTCCGTTGAATATCTTCAACAACAATAGATAGATCGCAAGATTCCAGATGTTAGGGTGTAATATAATATTTAATAATATAATCCGTAATTTATAATTCAAATAATATTTTTACGTTCTTCTGAGAAATAGATTTAAATCTAATTCGTTAGTACGTTTTCAAAATCTATTTAATAATCCACATTTTATTCCCGGGAAATGAGAATAATCTACAAAGCATCCAGAAGAATATTAATGATACTTCAGTTCGCGAATTGCAAAATAAAAGTTATGAAATATTAATTTTACTCAATATGCTGGATTGTTTACGGAATAGCAATGCAAAGTAAAGGTAATGGTTAATTCTTTGAACATTCCCATACAATTAGTAGGGCTTTTTAAATTTCAAGTCATCTCCAAAGTATCATAATAATATAATAATAGATATTTGACCAAAATTTCTGTTGAAATATTATTGGTTTTATTTTATAAAATGTCATATGCATAATGGTAGAAGTCTGTAGGATTTAATTTATATAAATACTCCTTAAATTACTCGTTCATGACATAAAAATTGCTAATTGTACAGATTTTTAAGATACAGATAATTTTCAATTCCATTTTCAGGCTTCTACTATAGAGATTTCAATTTCACAATCTTTCCCTTCAAACAAAGTGCTGTAAAATTGAAAAACGTGCTCTTATGTGAGGATAAGAATCGTTTGAAACGAATTCCTTTAAGTCCATAGAGGATATGACGGCGGTTGTACAATCGTGTGAAGGAAGAAACCAAACGTGATTAGAATCTCAGAATGTTTTAAAGAAGAAATGCTTTGTAGATGATGAGTTTCACTCAGTCCCGAATGCGAAAACTGATAATGCAACTGATATTAGTAAGCAGACACTGGCGACGGAAAACCATTATTTCATACACAATGCGCGCGTGGTAATGCATCGTAAGCGGGAAGAACACCGGAAACAATCCATGAGAATGGCGTTGCGATAGAGACCGCGTTGGGTTTCTAGGGAATGAAATGCTTGGATTATTTCAGATAGTATTACGTCTTTCACACATATGTGCGTATATGTCGCTACCTTCCTTGATTAAGCAAAGAAAAACTTCCTTAAAGGTGCTTTTACTCGCAATCAAAACCTGGGGTTGAATTTCAGGTTCAAATCGAGTAGCGGTCGGTGGTCCGGAACGTAACATTGGCCACTCAACGAGAAATAAAAGTAGCTCATGTGGTAATCGTATACAAACAGGAAACAGAATATGCTACTTAGGGAATGCGATCCAGCTTACAGCGTTTTAACCCATCTATTATTTTATTTGCCACTCACGACTTGACAACAAGCGCTCCAAATATCAAATTCGTCCCATTACCGCTCCTTCCGTCCTCCAAGAATACTTTGACATCTGGGAAAGTAGAAAGTCAAAGCAGAAATTTTAACGAGCGAGACTTGCACAACGGTGTCGAACTTCTAAATCCCTTGAGGTGTTAACTCCGCCATACAAATAAAGAATTTTCCACTTCGCTGATGTCTTGAATCTTTCCACTTTTCGGGCATTTCTCATACAGACTAAGAGTTTCTTCATACACGATCGCTATTATAATGACGAAAGAATCGAGAAACGAATTTTGTATTTACCTACACTTAAAAAAAACTCGGTAAATAAATATCACGATAAAAGGTTTTACATGGTAGCAGTAGACAAGAAAAAACCTTGAAATCCGTGTTATGCACATTATTTGTATGTGTGTAGTATATATCAATAATTCCAAACCATCGACAAAACGTAGCATATATCTAAATATATGTCTAATGATCATATTCTGCAAAGAGATAAATTTACGTAGATCGCAGTTAAGTAAGTTTTAATTCATTAAAATTACGTAATTTCAACCCACGTTGGTCAACTGAAATGTAAGTACCTTACATATTAGTTACGGTTCTTTCCTTAAAAGCCACCTAAACTTTACTTCCACATAACTATACTATATAGAATTAAGGAGAGAACGCATAATTCTTAAATTATTTATCGAATTGGCGTTTAACTCATGAATGAATTGTCTTAAAACGAACTTCTTTGTATGTATTTCGGGGAAAACGAATAAAGAGGTATATTTTGGAAAACCAAGGGCGTAACAAGGAGGTGAAATGAGGGCTTTGTTCATCTCCTTTCCCATCAACTTTTACTGAAGATAAAGCGACAGAATCTCACTCAGACGAGCATTGACAAGGGCAGTGTGTGCTATTCGGCCTCACTGAGGGGAAATACGGGGTTCAAGAACCCAGATGGAAACGCACTTGATGCATGCAAAAGCGAAGGGACACACGATCCGTGGTGGGAGAAGAGAAAGGATGTGGAAAAAAAAAGAAACGCGATTAGCGACGAATCCGTGAGGCGGAGACCAAGGACGTGAACTTTGGATAAGGAGACACGAGAGCTGTTTATTTTTTCATTCACGCCTCCGCCTCAGATAAAAAAAGGCGACTGTAGGGATTTGGGGAGAAGCACTCGAAAGAATTCCCTGGTGGCGAAGTAGATTTCTCTCGAGAAATCGTTTGCGCATTCTTTGAGGATAACTGATCTCGTTTTTCTAAAGCTCTTTTGGTGACAAATGTTTGTACACACTTGTGCGCCACACCTCGAAAAGCGGGAATAATGCAAACTAAGCGAACGCTATGGTTTGGCGTTATTGTTGTACTTCTCGACAAAGCTTACTTGCGGTGAATTGTGGAAGGTTTCCAAAGGTGAAGAGGGTCGAATAAGGTGGCTGAATGTTCTCAATTCTTTTTTGAAGATAATACGGCAACTTTGGGAATAAAATAAAATAACGAAGTGATAAAGGAGTGTTTATAAAAAGAACTGTGAATATCTGCAAACTTTTAAGCTTTAAAATGAAAGAGCCAGCCGCAGTACGTTTATTTACATTTTTATTTACTTGTTGCTATGAAGACCATTACGTTGTTAATTACTTCAAGGATCTCTATATCTAACTAAATAAATAAAAGGATATTCGTTCCACCCCTTAAAGTTACTAGTCCCTTATTCTGCTTCTTCACTCAATTGCTTTCTTTACTAACTACTCTTTTCTTATTATTATAAACAAACTTTCCCTCAATGTTTTCATAACGTAGCGCTAATCTAGCAATTACGCTAAAGAGGCTTAATTAGAAGCGATCGATTCGAGTAAATTAAAATGATCACTCGTAACTCTTACCCTACCGTGATGAAGAATACATTGATGTTAAGAATTCTCTCATTTATTCCGTCTCTGTCATTGTCATTATAAATTGAAGTGTAAATAACATAAAACTTTCAAATCGTCTGCAGTGTGCAACATTTATTCTTTCAGCGTTCTGACTTCACCATTAAAGCACTCTTGGGAAATCAACGCCCGAATGCTAACTGGTTCCTCTTAACAGGAGGAAAATGAATTCATATAATAATCCCTTGATCTGTTCTTATTCATTATTTTTAATTCTCTCTTTAGATGAAGAGAACCTAAGTTGACCTTCAATTGTTTTAACCTATATATATATATATTAGACCCCTGGGAGATATACTTTCAAGAAATGAAACAAATTCCTATTAAAAAGAATATATCATAATTTGTATCTCAGTTTTCATGGACGATTACGTCAGACTAATTCACGTCATACTAAAAGACGGACCTAAATGACTTCTCTTACAATTCAAACGATGTTTCATATTTATAGACACGATTATGAATTTTTATTGGCAAAGTTCAAGCAGTAGATTTCTGAATCTTAGAGAAACATCCTTAATCGACCTAAACATACGGCTTCCAAGATTCAGCGATAGAAGTGCAGTGGCACGAAATACCTAATCGGGCGATCCGTTGGGCGATACGGTTAAATCCACCGCTTTAACTGAGCAATGCTGACCATTCCGAGGATGCGATGGATAATTACATTCGGAAGAAGTCAGGAAAAGCGGTTAAGAGTACTTGTCCCACAAGTCAGAGGCAAAAAAGCATCAAGGAGATGGCAATATGGCATCCGTTACTTAAACTCAACGGAACATCGCAACAAAGACAAAATTTACGAGCGGCAGTCCCTCAATAGGCCACTGAGACGATCAGAAAAGACGGGATCTCGGTAAGCAACGTGATTAAGTGAATCATAGGAAAGAAAGATATCTTCCCTTGTTTTTAGCTCAATAATAGCAAAATGTAACAATTATTCTCCTTGCAACCTAGCTCTTTATGTGATGCATATCACATTCTTTTCAGAGCAGTGGATATCAAATAAAATATATACGAGACAAATTATCATAACTTTTATCAAGAATATATTTGGAGGAATAAAGTAGTATGTAAGGAATATTAAAGCGATACACACAGAGGTCTGTGTTTCTTCTAACAATCACATTTTGTCTTTAACATTTATTATTATTTTTCCGGAATAAAACAGAGCAAATTGCTCACCCAAATGGAACATCTGGAGTAATAATAAACAAATAATTTTTCATCACTTCTTTATGATAAACGAGAAAAAATATATATAAAGTTTCCGATTAATATCTCTGTAACTATAACCTATAGAACTGAGAGATTCGATACTTTAATTGTTGCCAAGTACGACAAAAAATCAACAAAAATTATTTTAATACAAAGATAAATATATAAGTTGAATAATATATATGTATAGTTAAATATATATAACGATATAATATCCTGTTGATTTTAGATGGAAGCCGAAAGTTAAAAGGTTATTCCACTTAGTGTAACAGAAAATTCAATTAATACTCGTTGAACGAGGATGCTCATACAAGAAATTGCCTTTCCTAGCGGAAATTAAATAAATATCCACCACCGAAACAGCTACATCGGAAGTTCACGCCTGATCTGAAACCACTACACTTAGAGCTTTCAATATATGTTAGAATATTACGTCAGAACATATGACAGAATAAGTATCATACTCTGCGAGATATCTATGAGCATCTAATCGTTCAAAAGGAGGAAATTTTTGCTGAAATAATATAAGGTCGAAATTCTCATTCGTGGTCGAGAATTGTTATTTATAAATTATCGCAGACAGATATTATAATAATCCGTTAAAATCCTTGAGTTGCTTGCTTCTGATAAATGTTGGTATTTCTTAATGTATCATGAAGGAGAGAACGCATTTGCTGATTCTCTAAACAATTCTCATTCAAAAAAGGATTTAATAGAAATTTATAGAACCTTTTGCATAAACACAAACTTAAGGAAAGATTCTTAATATTTAATCTCCGAGAAAATATGCATCGGTTATCGTAGATTCATTTCTAATGCTCAAAAAACGAAATATAGACTAAGAAAAAATTAGTCTTGGAATTCCGTCACGGAAACCTACTTACCTCGGCCGTTGACTTGATGTAATACCTCAAGCACGATATGTTATTACGTCTCGCGTATGACATTCGAGCATAGAACATAACCCGGCGGTCAAGCCAGCTGAATGATATTATAGGATAAGGGTAAATGGAGATAGATAGCCTTTGAGAGATGATTGAATATTATAAACAAAGAAGTAAGAGAAATACTTCAGTGAAGTTTGTCGGTAAAGATGGTGTATAAGTTATAACTGTTTTAATGCAATTGAGTCCCTTAAACTTTGTATGAAATATTTCTATTTTTTACCGTAGGTAAACCTTTGATAGATTTAATGTCGATATTATTTTATGTTGTAATAATTCATCGTATTGTTTTATTTTTCTATTTTGTAATACCTTCATTATAGTTTCCTTATTGTCGTGTGTATAGTACCATTACTAAAAATACTATATCCGGAAGAAAATATAATTTTTTTAATTCCTATAGATGCAGACGTATAGATAATGACGAAAACATTACAAACAAATCGTAAAACATTGAAAAGTATTTTTATAATGACGAGAATAACATTTTTCACTTAACAATGCGCTTCAATGATAATAAATACTGCAATTTTTATAGTAGAATTCATACTTTATTAGTTGAAATCAGTTCAAGTGAAAGATCACAACCAGAACGAGAAGAATTTTCAGAGGATTTTTTATTTACCTTTAGCTCCGAACTCGATGACGAACAAGATGACATAGCAGTAATATCCCCCAAAGATTTTCATTGTTGCAGGATGATGTTAACACACACTCCAAATATAGCAACACTGTAGAAAACTCGTGAATTCACACTAATTAGCTAGTCAGCTGAATGATTCGTCTCATATTCCACTTGACCAACTAATCGAATTAATAACAATCTTCAACTTGAACAAATGGTAAACCTCTTATCACCGACACGGAAGCACTATAACAGACAATATAGCGTTCTACGCGGCAAAAACGGAACACATGCAAGCGAAGATAACGGGTCCATGTCTACGGAGCGATTTCTCTCCCTCAAGCCTTCATCAAAGAGTGGTACATCCAGGCTTCGCCGTACAACACGCGGCACGACGCGCAAGACATCGCCGCAACAGTGCGCTGTTGTCAGAGACTCTACTTCGGCGGGCGCTGCTACCACGATAACCTGCACCCAACCTCCTGGGACTCCAACTAACATGGCCCCTTAGCCCACATATCCACCATCACCACCTCCACCACCAGTGTTCCCGGTCTTCGAAGGTTGAAAGCTGGTGAGAAGTTTCCTCGGCTGTGATTCGTCCACCTCCGTACGCTTCCCTAATCATGGAGCAGCTTTCTACTCGTTCATCCAATAGAATTACTCTATAAAAAACCTCGTCGACGTCCTCTCCGCGGAGACTTCAATGCTTGACTACGGTTCCCAAAGAGAAACAAACCAAATGAGGATTCATTCATTTCTCCTCGCTCTTGGATGAGATTAAACAGGTTGAAATAGTAGTGAAATAGTTTTCACTAGAAAGCTTAACTATCTTAATTAACATCCCTCAATTACTTTCACAGTTTCCAGTTATCATGAGTAATGTTGCGATAGAAATTTCATTAATGAAGATACTTTCAAAACGATCAACGAGAATAGCTTCATAAATTTATAAATAAGTACGATATTTTTTTGCTTTTTACTTAACCAATAGTTTACAGACCAGAACCATCGTTGGCGATGACTTTCAGTGAGGACGGAATAATTCAACTTTTGCGTCACATTGAACCGATTAACCAGTCTCAAAGACGAACCGCGTCTGTTACCCAAGGAGTTAGCTGGTAGATTCTTTTAAAAATACTTTTTTAACCTATAAGTGAATTAACAGCCCTTAAAGACGAAAACAACGGATTCAACTACGATATGAAAAATTTGCTTAACGGACAATATTTTTCGTCTTAAGACCAACAATTTTACTCCATTTAAGAATAAAATGGTGTAACATATAATATTTATATAATGGGTTTCCTTAAAATAATATATAGGTTAATTTGAAATTCCTTAAAGAGAATGAACACGCTTTTTGCAGATCACAATACTACGAGACCCGCCTTGTAAGTCCTAGATACATTGCAGTCTAGGAAAAATAGAAAGAAAAACACTCTGATGCAACGTTCGATTGAGAAAATTAACAATGCGATAAATGGCAGTGTAGATGTGATAAAAGACTTTCTCTCCGACAGCGATCAAAAAGAAGTATTGGATGGAATCAGAAATAATGTCGTTAATGTCACATGTCAACAGAGAACACCATTTGCCCAAGGGTGTTTAGATTCGAAGATGACTCAGTTGTTTACAGGGATATATGAAGTCCACAAGATATATAAACCTTATCGAATTATTCGGAAATAACCATAAAACGGTGTAAAGATCGGGAACTGGAACTCAAATAATGCAAATGTTTTGTAATTTACTATCTCGACAGGAAATCGCTAGAAAGTTACAATTCGTACTGACTATGTGGGAGCGAACAGCGAAAAATTAAATAAGTTAAATCCCTAGGGGTATCCATGAGGAATAACTCAACTTGGAGGTCCCACTTCAAGAGCATGTGAGGATGATCACGTAAATATCATTGGTAAGAAAGAATATTGAGCTCATGAGCGATGCCTGTTAACCTCATCTTATTATGTACGCACTTAATGAAACCCAACCTTAATACCTAATTCTTAATACTAAAATAAATTATATATTAGAAATAGTTCAGCGGCAATACGTTTCATTAAAATTACTTTGACTACACTGCGAGCATCTCCTAAATACTTCAGGATGCAGGACTGAAATCTCTTGGAGGTAAACGATTTTAAAAGCTTACTTGCAAAGTTTAAGGAAAGTACTTTATTAGAGACTATCTCCTTTACTGTGTCAGCTTTTTGTAAGAATGTAGGGATATCAATTCAAAGATAAAGTTATGAAAATTATTTTTCAGCAGGATATACCTAAATTGATAGATTTTGACATATAGTCATGGTTCTTGTAACCCCTGGAACGCACAGAATGACGGCAGGGTGTAGATGTAGATGTAGGCATATAAATACGGTATGAATTTCTTTTGAAAAATTAATTTATGATAAGTTTGTAAAAATACCCATAAAATTATTCTTTAAGTAAAGTTTTGCGAATAGAAGTTTTTCTCTGTAAAAATATGACTTACAAAGATGGATAAATTTTGAAACATCAGTATCATAAAACCTTTAAATTATTTTGGCACGCATCAATGGAAAACTTGTATCTCAATTTACAGAATATTCTAAGTTTTAATTACAGGAAGAATAATTCAATATACAATGTGAGTGATTTTTTAATTTAATCTTTGTAATGATCGAATTTCTATTAGGTCGTCATAAAAGAAAATATCGCGATATTTCCTCTTCTTCAAAGTAGATCAATGCATACGACACGACTTAGTCTTCAAGCATTATTTTAATATATTTTCTACCTTTCATGTTTCGATTAAAAGTATTTTAATCAAACTTTTTCGTTACTTGCCTTCTTGTTTATTGATATAATCTCGGTATAATCAAATATATGAAACAATTTCTATCCAGTACTTATTTCGGCCATGATCATCGTCGTTATCTTTTTCAATAAAATGTTTATTTTTGAGAACGATTTTCATTAACCTTTACAGTATGTTAATCGATAATTCAGTTACGACACTTAATGTATTAGCATTTATATTTAAGTTTTTAATCGCAAATTCCTTGCACATATTTTTAACGAACATGTACCCAATACTAATCTTGATGTTTTTATTGATTGACTGAGACAAATAGATACATTCTAGTTAATGTTAGTTGTTATTATATCACTTTACATTGACTGCATAACTGTGTCTCATAGGTTGGGAAATAAATAGATAAATTATTGAGGACATAGAACTAGGAGGCAGTAAATATTGAATTTTATCGTATAACATAATCCCTAAATAAATCCATGCATGGATTACAAATCAAATGTTATTTAGAAAATAAATATATTTATTCGGGCAAAGTGGGCTGCATAGATACCGTCTTCATCTTACGCGCGCCCCCAGTAACATGACTATCGAAATTGAAAGTTACACTTAGTCGACCCCAGGTGGAAATAGTTACCGTCAACCTACTTCAAATGAGCAATTGTGGAAAATGGCGACTACTGAGAGTATATGCAAGACATGTGAAACACCCGGATGTAATGCTCCTGCAAAACTTCAGTGCCCTACGTGTTTAAAACTAGGAATACAAGGATCATTTTTCTGTTCCCAAGTAATTACTATTGATTATTCATTCATATTACATATTCAACATGTGCTGGAATTTCCTTCGCGCGCTCATTAGCAATTAAACTTGAAAAGGATGGTTCAGAATTGAAGATCAGTGGAATTTTTTAAAAATTAATCCTCACCAATTATGAGTTTCACATTCAATTGGTTGATTTGATCGAAACAGTGTATTAAGCATTCTTCTTTTTTATTTATTTGAAATGGAATGAGATTGAATGAAGTAGAAATTAGTAAATTTAAAAGAAGTTTAATTTAGTTTTTTATCTTTTAATCTACCAACTTCCCTAATTTGTCTAAATATTACATAGCATCTATCAAGCACAGTCATGAAGGTTTATTATAAAAAGTATTAAGGAGATTTCTCTTTCAGGACTGTTTCAAAGGAAACTGGAAATCTCATAAAGTTCTGCACAAGATTGCTAGTGAGTATATTTATTTATTTATAGTCTTGCTCTATGATAGAGTGTATCTCTGATATTTGCTTCTCGTGTAAACTAGGCTTGATATTGTTTAGATGCTTAAATATTATTTTCAAAAAATTATTTCAACTGTCAGAGTGAAGTGAATTTTTTATTTTGCAGAAGGAGAGGGTGTAGAAGCCAAAGATGACCAAGACCAGTTTCCAATTTGGCCAAATTATAGATTCACCGGTGAGAGCAATTTTCATGTACTTTAGTACTTTTTTGTGTTTTTCTCGGCGATTTATTAGATTCTTAATATTTTCAAATTTTTTATGTCTTCAGTAAAATCTTTCGTAAAACTCATTCCGTCTTGAGATTAAATTATGAACTAAATTAACAAGAAATTAGCCATATTTCATTATTGTAGTAATATATCCTCTCATTTATGTTACTCAATGTTTTAGGTAAGTTGCGTCCACATCCTCAGTCTAAAAGGAGGACAGTTCCCAGCCACATCCCACGACCGGACTATGCAACACATCCTGAAGGTATTCCTGAGTCTGAGCAGAAGATGAGAGGCTCTGCTCAGATTCGAACATTAACCGAGGAAGAAATTGAAGGAATGAAAGTTGCTTGCAAGGTAGGGTGACATGTTACTACTTGTATTTCATTCATTAATCTTGGGTTGAAGTTAACCTGTTTGGTGATATACTAAAGTATAGCATCTATTCTAAGAATACCTTGAAGTGTTTTATGGCAGATTCAGTTTCATTTTGTATTATCTCCTCTATAAAATATTGAATTCTTCATAGATTCATTGTGGAAAATTGAAATGGAGATTATGATATTGATTTTCATTGTTAAAAGAATTTTACAATGAACCTTGATTATTATTCTCTGCTTAATCTGTCATTATTTCAAAATAAAGTTATCTAATCATATTTATACAGATGTTACTATGAAAATTTTTCAATTTTTAGACACAAGAAAATTGAGTACTTTAGCCATAAAGAAGAAGTCAATAATAATAATCTGTTCATATCTATATCATTTTAAAGTTGTATTGAAACATTTCTCATTAGACTGCCATTATTATTATGGGACACATCTTTCAAATATTTGTTAGCATTGTTTAGGATTTCTATTTAAAAAAGGATTATATTGATTATAAAATTCTATGATAATTGTTCACAAAGTAAATATATTTAATTTGTTGGAGAGCATGAGATTTTTCTTGGATAATTACTCATATCTAGAAGTGTACAAAATCAACCCAATTACCTAATTTATTGCATCTTAAGGTTGAAGAAGTGGATCAATGCCTCTAGTTAATGTAAGGGTTGAATTTCCCTTTAATATTGCTAAACTAAGTAATTTAGATTCAGTGTTCGATTCAAGTGAGCAAAACTTTTTATTTTATAATATTTTTCGGTCTTTCTAAAGATAATTGTGAGCATTTTTTGCATACAAAAATTAAATTATTTTCTCTGGTGATATAAGATATTGTATCCCTCAGTTTTTTATGATGTAGCTGTAAGTTACTAAAATGTTGTCAGTTTTTACTTTTCTGTTCAATGTCTTTTAACAGCATGTTGACCTATGTATAACATTCATTGTAATCAAATTAAATATTTATAAGTTACATATTTCTTTAATTCTTCTAGTTGGGAAGAGAAGTCCTTGATGAAGCTGCTAAAATGATAGCTGTTGGCGTCACCACTGACGAAGTTGATAGAATAGTTCATGAAGCTTGCATTGAAAGAGAGTGCTATCCATCCCCACTCAACTATTATGAGTTCCCACGTTCATGTTGCACGTCAGTGAATGAAGTTATCTGTCACGGAATCCCTGATCTACGACCACTTCAAGATGGAGATATATGTAATGGTAAGGGCTGCTTTGAATAACAATTTAAAATCTAATCATAAGAGAATGAAAATTTATTTATTTTCAGTTTTGGTCTTAAGAAATTATTTTTTAGATACCTTTGAGATCTGTTACCATATTAATAATTAACTCTAAGCTATTGTATCAAGATATGCTGTATACATAACTATTCTGGTCCTTCAGTGTGTATTAAAATTCATTTGTTTCTATTACGAATACATGCTTCTGGTAAATTTTTAACCCATTTATGCCTAGCGTTCCATTTTTGGAACAGCAGTTACATTAAGTTATTTTTTGGCCTATCGCTTACGAGAATACTGGGAAGTGGGTGAAAACTTCCTGCCTTATTTGTAAGGGTACGTATTACATCACTGAATGCAGATAATTAGTCATTGAGCGAATTTAGAGCTGCGTGGATGTTGTGAAACTTTGCTTTATTTTTTTGAGTCGATTTTTCAGTACCCACTCGATAAACGGTAATTATAACTTCCGTGATTTACATTCTATAGTTGTAATTTTTTTTCTGTTAATACTTGAATAATCACCATTTCATGTTATAATCAAAAAATGCAGAAATTTTTATTCATATACAAGTTAGAGGATAGAAAAGTTGAGTGTTCCATTTTTGGAACACTAGGCACAACCACTACTAAGACTTCGCCGTATATTTATATATGGCCTTTGTCTTTGTTTTTTAATTTTCACCACTTTTAAGTCTCAAGTTGCGTAAAACATTAACCCTACACAAAATAGCTGACCTGCTGTAGACAAATTATGACATAAAAGCAAATGCAATTATCATAGAACCTCCTGAAAATGCAACAACTCCTGTTTCTGATGAGGACTCTGGTGATGAAGAAGGTGGAACAATAAATAAACTGCCTGATTCTTTGCGTGCCCCTGCGTACCTTGTTCAAGATGATTCTGATCCAGAAGAGAGATGCATCCTATTTGTACCAAACAAAACATGCTTCAGCTTTGACGAGTCCATGATTCCTTACTTCGGTCGTCATGAACGCAAACAGTTTATTCGTGGAAAGCCTATTAGGTTTGGGTACAAGTTTTGATGTGGTGCCACACGCCTAGGTTATATTTGTTGGTTTCAACCATTTCAAGGTAAAAACCCAAACACTAATTATGAGGAATATGGTGTCGGTGCATCCGTTGTCCTACAATTTACTGAAGCACTCATGGAGGAGCACCCTGGACATTGCACTTTTTGATACACTCAGTTCAAATGGTCATCAAACAACCGGCACAGTGAGAAAAAATCGAATCGACAAACCCCTATTGGAATCAGAAGATGCCCTAAAAAATAAAGAAAGGGTTGCGTTTGATTACAGAACTGATGGAAAAGTCAATATGGATGCTGAATGATAACAGTGTTGTCAAAGTTGCATCATCTGGGGCTGGCGTCAATCTGCTGTGCCTTGTCAATCGCTATTCACAAAAACATGAAAAGAAGATCCAAGTGCAGCCGCCAAATATGATAAAAGTATATAACAAATATATGGGAAGAGTAGTCAGAGAGGATGAAAATATTGACAAATATAGAGCATCAATTCGTGGCAAGAAGTGGTACTCAACCCCTTTGTTGTTCTGCTTCGAATTAGCTCAACAAAATGCTTGGCAGCTGCATAAAACTTACGGTCCAAAGCCAATGGATCTTTTGGAGTTTCGTCGTCGTGTGGCATGTCATTGTCTGGAGACCCATGGTAATCGGTCCCTAACTGGGAAGAGGGGTAGACCATCTCAGAAACGAAATATTGACTCCCGTTATGATGGAATGAATCATGAAATCGAAAAACAACCAAAACAAACTCGTTGTGCGGTATGCCACAAAAATACGACTTATTGCTGTAAGAAATGTAATGTTGCCCTTCATATAAATTGCTCACAGCAATATCATAACAAAGATTAAATTTTATGATTTACGTAGTGTATTTGCCTAATGTTCCATTTTTGGAACACCATGTAACTCTGTAAATATGTAACATAAATTTAATTTTATTTCAAATTCTTGTTTTTTAATTTTTTTTACCTAACATTTATGAATTTCATCAAAAAATTCAAAAATTTTTTTCTTCGGCATAAATGGGTTAAGGAATGAGGATATTTTGTTTCCCTTCTAGTTATTATTTGCATCTAGCAGAAATGCTTTGTATACCATTATTAAAGTAAAATAATTTTGTTCATTTCTTAGACTCTGATTATTAATTTGATGTTTTACCACTATCATATCACAACTTAAGTGGTTTATGGAAATTATAAATATATTATTAAATTGTGCTTATTTTTTTATATTCCAGTGGATGTTACTGTTTATCATAGGGGTTATCATGGAGACTTAAATGAAACCTTCTTAATCGGTGATGTGAAACCTACTGCCAAGAAACTAGTTCAAGTTACATGGGAATGCCTTGAAAAATCCATTGAAATTGGTAACAATTTTCTTCTTTTAATAATCTATAAATCATAATTTCATAGCTGTCTGGATCTGAGTTATAATTAGAATCTCTCTTGTGATGCCATTTACTTTTGATCTGTCATAAGTAGTTATGATATGGTTTAGCTGAATATTCTGAAAGAGAGCCATATCAAAAGAACAAATAATAATACTTGTAAACTTCCAGAATAATTTTATTTAAATGGAGCTAGTTATAGCATTTATGTAACAAGTTAAATATAAATTTTCTAGCTAATGGATAATACTCTTACTGGTTAGTTGTGAATCTATGTTATTCAGATATCTAATACTCTCCCTTAAGCTTCATGGTTTTCTTGATATTATACTTCATGAACCATAAATAAATCCTAAGTAATTACATATATGTATATCTTGCTATATTTAATCTAGCCCTAAACCCTTGAAGTTGATTAAATTTTGTTTATACCCTTTTATGAAGTTGGAAAAAAACTTCTAATATAAAATATATTGATATTTTATCTAATTTACAACTCTCTATAAGCTATGATATGTTTTTTATATAATAATTACTCCATAACATATTATTCCACCAGAGTAATTCCTTGTTGTTTGCTAATGAAATGTAGTTCACTAGCAATGAATTGTATGTCCAGGTATTGAATGTGATATTTCAAGCATTCAATTGGTAATTTATTTACTTTGTTTTTATTTATTCTTCAAAAGCTCCTAAATATTGTTTCCATTACCTCAGTGAAGCCAGGAGAAAAGTACCGTGAGATTGGCAATATAATTCAAAAGCATGCACAAAGCAATGGATTCTCTGTTGTTAGAAGTTACTGTGGACATGGCATTCATAAGTTGTTTCACACTGCTCCAAGTATACCACATTATGCAAGTAAGTAAAATAATTATATATTAATACAACCTATATAATATTTATAATTGTATATTAAAATTGATCCCATTTACTTATGCTGTAACAATAATTGATATTGATCAGCATAATGCTCTAACTTAATGATTATTCTGTATCAATAATTTTTTGTCTTATAAAATTGTCATAAATATGCAAAATTTAAACTTTCCACCATTTCAACTCTGTAATCTGTTGTAAAATAGTATTCAACTACAAGAATTCTTTGAAAATCAGTATCTTAAATATTAATGTATTTCATATTTTGATTCATTCATCCATATAATACTTATTTTGGCTGAAAAAGTGTTTGTCTTTGATTTGAGTTATTTTCTGAGTATGTCTCACAATTGAAAGATTGAATGAAATAATTTTGGATATAGGTCATAGTTCAATAAAATTATATAGAATATGTATGTGTGGAATTTATCTTAAAGATTATCTGTTTATTTTCTAGAAAATAAAGCAGTTGGTATAATGAAATATGGACATTGCTTTACCATTGAGCCAATGATATCTGAAGGTAAGCTTATGCTTTATTTGAGCAATTCAATCCATTTATTTAAAAATTTGATTTGATGATTAACCTTCTGAAAAAAATAATTTTATAACTACACAATATTCAATCATTTCCATTGATTTTTGTAAAATCATGATCAAAAGCAATTCATTTCAGATTTTCTCTTCAATGATGTGACAAATCTTGAGTTAGCTTTAATTAACTTTAGTTTTTGAAATAGTCTGTGTATCTAAGTTTGTTACATATTTTTATAATATGCATATTTTTAAAGTATAAAATAATCTGCAATCACAATGAGTTCATCAATAAAAGTGTACTGAGGAAGAAAAAATGATGAAGAATTACTTTGTGTACATGTTCTGTATTTAATTGTTCTATAAAATACAATTATTTGAATTTTAACAGGTAACTGGAGAGATGAGTTATGGCCAGACAGATGGACTGCAGTTACTGTGGATGGAATGCTCTCTGCTCAATTTGAGCATACTTTATTGGTCACTGATAGAGGTTGTGAAATTCTGACTGCCCGTCGTTCTAAAAATGGCCAACCATATTTCATGGATAAACCCTGACGTTGAACTTTCTTACTTTTTAATACTAATATTGCATCCATCTAATAACATGTACTTGGTTTCCAAGCCCTTTATTGGTTTGCGTGCTGAAACTTCATCTGTTATAAATTTTATTTGACAGAAAAGTTTAATTATTTTGCACATTTTTTGAGCTCCAGTGAAACTATGGCAGAGAATAGAATTTTTTGGGGGTATTGGTAATGGAAACTTGACTGAACTATGACAGATGCAAGTGTAATGTAATTTTGTGATGAAATAAAGTTTCTTATTCACACTAATCATCTTTTAAAAATTCTGAGACAATTGGATTTCATTCCACAGATTTTATGAAAAGCTTATTTTTTATAACATATTATTAAAAAAATGAAATAGTTCATAAATATTGCCATCAACATGAATTTTAGATTCGGTATAAAAGATGAATGCTTAATACATGAGAAAATAAAGCAAATGAGCATTATATGTATGCTACCTTATATATATATTGTAATGGAAAAAGCTTGAAATCCAATACTTTTTAGGCGATTAACTTCAATTTCTTTTAGTATTAAGCTGATGCTTGAATGTTTACTTATCCTTAAGAGAGCAAGAAGGCATCAGCATGTGTAATGAATGAGAATTTGATATTTAGATATCCATTATTGAGTATAATAGGTACTGATTATGAAATTGAAATTATTGTATTTATTAAATTTCCTAGGATTGTTTATTCTTTTTTCCCTCATATCTCAGTCAAATGACTATACTTGAGATATTTATTGTTCTCGTAGTAATGTTTTGCCATTTTTTAACTATTAAATTATTGTAAGTATGTTTGCTTAACAAAAATCTCGTAAGAATGTGACTCATAAATATTGCAGAATAGCTTAATGCTAAGTTGGTTATATTTGTCTTAGAAGGCTTTTCTTTATCATTTGCGTAATTCCTTAGAGCATTTTGCAATATTAAATTATTGTTGTGATATTTGTCTGGGTTGCTAAGAAGGTATTCTGTAAGTCTACTGATTTGTGATAATAGATAATTAGGTTAAGCGAACCTATTTTGTTTTGGGTTCCAAATGTAGTGATTGCAGAATCAAGTGGATAGTTAATATTTGCCAAGTCTTGCTCAGGATTGGGTGTATTGTTATAATATTGTAAACTCTTCCAGTCAAGGTGGTGACACAGTGGTAGGATTAGTGGGTTAAAAGTGATTTTTAGAAAGATGCAAGGCTTTGATAATTCACTTCAGAAAGATCATTTAAGGGTTGGAAGGCTCATATACTTTGAGGCAGCATATTAACTGTAATTCGTAACACTTATAGAAAAAAATAAATAAAAAATAGACCTCTTGACAGACTTTGGAGGAGAAAGAGCAATGATACCTTCAGTATTGTTTGATAGAATAATAATACAGTTGTCATAGTGATCACAAACTATTGCAGTTAAAAGAATATAAGTCACTAAATATCATTTTAAAGAAATAATTATTATAACAATTCCATCATTCATGTTATATTTGGATTTATATTAAACACATGGAAGGAGTAGGAATTCTTATCAAGAAACTGTATAAGCTCCAAAACAAAAAGTGATGATGGCCATTTCCATAAACCCCTTATCATAAAACATGAATTTCTTGAATTTTTTTGATTAAATAACTTATAGTTGAATATCTGAATAAAAGAGATTAGTGAAAGAAAAATATCTTATACAGCACTCTTGGATTTTATGAACGAGCTATCCAAAAAAGAATTTGCCAAACTTTTGACTTCCCAAGTGTTTGTTTGCATCCTAAGTTGCGTGTCAAAATCGGCCACTTGCAAAAACAAAAGAATACGACCTTAATATGCATGTTACTAGTTTTCTAAGAGTAACATTGAAAAGTTTGAATTTTATAAAAAGTAACTTTCTGGGCACTAATGGGTTAATCACTAATGAGTTTCGAATTAATGACTACATTTTCCATTATTTTTTCATCGCTGTCCAATTTTTGTGGATGTTAATAAACTCTTAATCATTAAAGAATGCTTGAATATTTCATATAAAATCAACAGGCGTAGATTAATAAATGACTTTTAAAATGTCTTTTCATATTACTAAACATCATTATCAATCTATCTTCCCACAACATATCTGCATATTTAATTAACAATTCTCCATTAATATGAACACTTTGTATGAATATAAACCCATTTTTGAAACGAGAAACGGACGTGCAATGAATAAAGCTCTAGAGTTGGCTGTTAACGCCATCTAAGATCGGGCCGAGAAAAATGTAACTTAATCGTCCTGTTGAGTTTACGCTGTACTATTTACAAGTGATGTAGGTTGTTTATTAGCAAGATCACATCTTTCCTCGCACGTGGTCGGCTCATGCTGTATTGCTTTTCGCCCTAGAATGGATCCTACGAAATGGCTATATGTACGTTTTCCAAGCAGGATTAGAGACGAAAAAGAGGTTATGCAATTACATAAAGATATAGTGTCTGTGAGGTTTCCGCGCCAGAAAGCAAGGTAACTTTATAGATTCAAATGCTTTTAAGTTTAGATTTGGCAGAACATTACATCCCAGCTTTGTTTCAGGTTCTGTTACATCGAGCTACAGAATGAAGAGATAGCCAATAAAGTAAGGGAAGAATTGCATAAAAAGGCGTATGGAAAATGGAAGCTATGTGTTTTCAAGAAAAGTGTTGGTAAACAAGTCACAAAAAGTAAAAAGGAATCATCTTCGTCATCCTAAATTTTTCATTTATATGGTGGCTCTGCATAATGCGGTCTCATTATCATTACTTCAATCGTACTTTGTTATGTTGTTATTCCGGCTTGTTTTTCTCGATGCTCAGAAATCAAGCATGACATTAAGAAGAAGATTTGAAGAGTTGCACGCAACGAGAATTATCTTGTGAATGTTACTTAAACTCAGTGAATTTCGTGAGTTGATTTATTAATAAAAAGTATCAGTAATTTTTTTCTTTTTTATTTGCATTAGTGGAGTCTAAACTTGAGGACATACAGTTTTAAACGAAGCAAAAATATAATCAATATCGTACTGAAAATATACGAAATTTAATAAGTACATACTTATTGTAAGAAGTGTAATTATTGATTAGGGTATTCTAGTAGGAATTATATTTATAAGGAACTGGAGAAATAGTTGTCTATCTTGAAATGTTTACCACTGTCAATATGGAGCGACTCCTATTTTCTCAAATTGAACTTCGGCGTGAACCGAAATATGTTATAATGCATTTTTACTGGCAATGTGCCTGTAACTTAATGCTTAGTTTTATATAAGCGTAAGTAAAAATTCCTATATCGTCAGGATATACTATTTTATTTTTGCTGTTAGAAAAAGTTCTTTAATGGAAATTGGAATTGCATGGGGAATTTTCAAGAATTTATAGGATTAAATGTTAAGATCATGGCAGTGGCTATTTTTCATAGGAAAAGTGATACTCAGGTGGAATTATTGAATTCTCTCTAAGAGTTATTGAAAGAGTTTGGTAAGGCTATTTAAAAAGGATGCAAAAGAATAAAAATTGTCTTTTTAATGACTATCCTTAGCTACATTGAACTCTGACCTCCCCAAGTTGGAAAATCGATTATTATTTTATGATGAGAGGTTTCAGAGGAAAGAAGGAGGATAGAAATTTAACTTTTTACCAAGTATAAAAAGTAGTATGTGGAATTAATTTTTGAGAATAGCTTAAAAACATTTTTTCTTAGTAGTATTTAGCGATTTTGCTGAAAATAATGCCTATAAATTAACAAAAAAATTCATGAATAAGTCTCTGATAGTGGAGGGAGTTGGTGTAAATAAAGGAGCAACAAAGGAACAAAAGTTAATTTTTGCTCTCAAATGACTGACTTCAAGATTCGATTTTTCCTAAATATTCTTTCCCTTTCAAGTATTTATAGACATGCTATGTTAAAATATCATAATATTTATTAGATTGTTTAATTTATGAAGTTTAAATTCAAAAGGGAGATCACCTGCCACAGTTTCAGGTCTCAGAGGTTTTAAAAGTCATCTTGGAAAATCCAATAAGATTGTAGAGTACATCAAAGGAAACAATGACCATTTATATTTCAAAAGACCAAATCAAAATGTTTAGTCGTACAGTAATTGTAGGACCCATCTTTTCAACATATTTTTCTCAGAAACTACTGTATTTTAGTGTAATTTTCTTCGTTGCTCAAAGTTATATTTTGCGCATTTTTGTTTTAGTTTTGTATCTAACTTGAAGCTGGTATATAATGTAAATTACATTTCAAATTATTGAGGTAAATATAACTGAAGTTTCATATTGCAGCTAGTTTTTAATAGGACTATATTTAGTATAAGATCATTGTGTATGTATCCATTGTAGCTATTGTCCTTAAAACCAAAATGGTCTCGCTATTAAAATTATTGACGTGGATGAAACTATCCTTAAAGGCCTGGTTTCTATGTGAATTAATTGCAAGTCATAACAGTGACAAATTTTTGAATGACGAAGACCTCATTCAATAAATGCACATAAATAGGTATTTACAATAACAGAATTAATGTAATATCTTAGCTATAACTTTGAGAAGTTCCATGCTATGTATATTATTTATGATTTGAGGTGACTTGATTATGCATTAATGAATTATTTGGGACTAAAAATTCTCATTTATTTAACATAATCTCTTCTCTGTTTTATATAAGTATAAAAGTAAATAATTGTACTGTCCTGAATCACTATTATTTTGATATTTTTATCTTTGAGGAAATTTTTCGGTCATGATTGCTGAAATATATTGTGGTATCCACTAAGTTTCTATGTGATTTAGTTCCATACAGCACAAATACTCATGCAGTTACTCTCTGCCTTTCCTGATTCTAATATGACCTTTTTCATTCTGGCTATCCATTCCTTATTTTTGTAAAATAATGTCATATGCGTTTGATTTCTTAGTACAGTAAGACCCCGCTTAACGCTGTTTCAGTATATATTTTTTTTGGGGTTCCCCTAAAATGCCTACTGTATTTATACTTGTTGGGTATATGTGCAAATGAAAAGGCTATGCGCCAACCAAAAGGGGTGCACTTTATTGTGACAATGATTTGTAGATATATTTTGTATTTTTTCCAACACTCTTTTGTTAGTCTGTCCAGAAAAAAAGTTCCAACTGTATTCTCCTAAGTCTCAATCCCAGTACAAATGCAGCTTTCCTGCATCATAATTGATTTATTTGTTCTCATCAAGCTTATTAGGTGAATGAAGATATAAACATAATATTTTATTGTGATAAATTCACCAAGAGCTGATAAATTTTCGTACTCTGTCACTGTTCTTTTCACTGATCCCCATATGTTGCGTTATGTTGCCTTGTTTAATGCTGTTTCGTTTAGCGCTTGAAGTTATTAGAAGGTATCCCCCACGTCTTACTGATATTATTGAACTTTTAACTTCCCATATTAAATACTTCATTATTATGGATTCTGCATCCATACTCCTCCTCTTTGCTATCTCATAATTGTGTAAGATAAAGGCCTTCAAACCAATGTTATTTGTATGTCTCTCATTGATAAAGTATCAAATACTATGAAAACCAGAGTTGAATTAGCTCTTAGTTTCAATGAATCATTTTAAAATGACCTTGATAACTTGCCTGGTGCTTTGAGAGTACTCAATCAATTAAATACAGTTACATATAATTGAAGTCCTTTTCATTAGTTGGTGAATGTTGCAATCTTTTTGTCAGCATGAACCTATAAGGAATTAATAAAAACAATATAACTTTATTTCCTTCTACTATTTATTGCCCATTTAATCAGAATACATACATGATACTAATTATACATTTTATCTGTCTACTTATACACTAGTTAAATAATTCAGTCATTGGATATTCAGTTAAGATGTTTTGTAAAATGATCAATAGTAATTACAAATTATTTTAAATGTAAATAATTTAACTTGCATCAAAATCTTTATATTCAGGCATTTATGATATTGAATTTCTTTTATTATTATACCACCATTATGGTCATGTTATCATCACGGAAATTATGATTCCTTGCAATATGGGATAAGTATTCTTGAATAGGGCACATAATAGGATGAAACCTGCTGTAGATTCGTCTTGGATCAAAGTAAAAGGAAGTAAATACCAAAAATGCTATCAAATAAAAGTGAGTGCATTCTGAAAACATAAGTTTTGGAATATTTCTATGTATCAACACATCTAATGATGTAATTTCCATGGTACTCATACCAGTTTATTCAAGCATTAGCTCAAATCATCAGCTTACCTCATAAGTTTAAGATAAGCTTACCAAAACAAACAACAAAAATATATAAAAAATATATTTCAAATATGTACAAAATCTGCATTTCTCACCTTTAGCAAGAAATATACACTTCAACAATTTTTTTAGTTCCCTTGAGATGATTTTAGATAATAGTTTAAGAGAAACAGGTTCTCATTATTAGAAAATTTCACCTAACTGTATCATGGCAAACAATTTTCCATCGAATCGGGAATTGATACCTGAGAATTGTTCAGGATTTTATTTTATATTAATTTACTGTCTTGAGGTCTCTGAAGCAGAGATTCATTGTCTAGTTAACCAACACTCTTGTTTCTCTAAGGTGAAATTCTTCATGATTGCAATGGCTTCCTTGCACAGCTGATAGGTCTGGAAACTGTCAGTCAGTTCAAAGGTTGTCACCAGCTGCTTTGAATTTGTGAATTGCTGAGATTATATTGAGACAATATTGTATGAAAACTTTATTGATGTCCAGTTTTGATGAATGTTTCTGAATTTTTTCTTGTGAATAAATATGGAGCGTCCTTCGTTGGGCAGTGGAAGTTTGACATGTACCCACTCATTTTTGGAGTACTTTTTAAGCCCACTGGTTCCAGCATATTGTTCCAAAGTGCATACGCCACTGTAAAATTTGGTGAAAAGTTGATTAATTGTTTGATTCGATGCAGGGATTTGGAGTAAACTCTTTGCTGTTTGCAGCAAATTGTATCAACACTCATTAAGTAGACAGAAATCAAAACAATTCTATTATTAATAATTGTATTACCTTAAATTAAGCATTCTTATTGGTAGAAATTAAAATTTTTATTTTTCAATGTAGAAATGCTGAAATGAACATTCTCTCTGATATAGATTTATTATTCCCAGAGATGAGTTTGATAACTATTTTTCTCTTGCTTGAATGTCTGGAACTTGATCTATGGCCAAGTACTCATCCATTTAGAATATATAAATAACTTATATAGGATGTCTAACATAGTTAATTTAACCTCCTTTTCTTTTGCATTAATTACTGTGAGTAGCTGTTTCTCCATGTCTTTTAAAATTTTTTACAACATTAAAATATATTATTATTTGTGAAAATCAGAGAGAGAAAAACAACTTGCAACAAAATGAATGTAGCACCAATCATTTAATAAGAGCACCAATAGTGAGTTACATCTTTCAGGTGTTTCTTATTAGAGTCACTATATTTACCCAAGATTTTAGGATATCTTAACTATAAATTTTCATTGATATTTTCTACTCTTACTGTCTGCTTTTCAGAGCATAATTAAGTTAGTTATTACTTGCGTATTATACTTAGATGATATTAGAATGATGATATATAGAATTTCTGCACAATGAGAAATGAATATCTCCTTGGAAGATTTATCTTATAGTAGTATGGTAATGCTTTTCCTTTAAAAAATCCCATCTCTACAATATACATTTAATTTATTTATGGATATACGATCCTTAAAACACTGGAGGAGATTTACCCTCTGAAATGGTTAAATGACGAGTATAGTATATTTTCATATTAGTATCCAGAAACTACGCAAGTCTTAAAAATATAGAAAATATGTTCATGAAATCCTTTCGCGTTATACAATGGATCTCTTATCTTACTGTGAGCGTTTCCCTTCTGGCTGAAATGGAAGCAGTCTGGAGCGAAATATGTCAAATCAGGTGAGGTGCCGAAGCGTGTCTCGACTAGAGGTGGAGGCTCCAGTCCACTGAAGAATGGCTGCAAAACAACGGAAAATTCGTCCGTCTCGAACCTAGGTTGAGAAGCCTGCAAAGAAAATGATTTGCCAATTAAATATTTTTAGGGTGATATGCAATATACAAGCCTGATTGGTGTGCTGCTTAATAAGTCCTCTTCGTAGTAAATCATTGATTCCTTATATCCTTTGAATCTTTTATGTAACAGATTTTCTCGACATGTATCCAAAACTCGGAATCAAAAATCAATCTTCATTCAACTTCCGCGATAGCGAAGTTATCTTGCGCAGATTAGAATGAATAATTTAAGTACTGATGCACGATATACTGTATTTTTAAGTTTTTTTCTCATGAATATCGGGACATTTAGTTACATGTTACATCAGTAAAAATGAATAGTGACTATGTTAATAGTAAATATGAATTAAGTGACTGAATTACTCATTTCGATTTGTAGAGTTAATAATATTCTTCTCGACTCAATCTGTTGCATCGCTATGCTAAGGAATTTTTATGATTAAGCTGCGTTGTATTTTATTTTTCTTTCTATTTACCTTTGAAGAAATTCATCGCTTAAATTCTTTTTAAAAGCTGTACTATATCTGAGGCTTGAAGTTACCTATTATTGAATAAATGCCTTCATATATTAATTGTGGAAGCTGTTGTGACTATTTTCTGGACTCGTGATTTTGATTATTTAACGATGGTTCCAAAATTTTTTTTCTTTATTTGAATTTTGTGTAGTAAATGTACGAATGAATATTAGACTTTACATTTAAAATCATTGAATGTTATAATGGCGATTAAAAATTATTATTTTTCCGTTGTACTCTATTTAATTTTTCAGTGTAACTTAATATTTTAAAATGCATAGGATTTGTAATAATTTAAGTTTATTACCTTATCGAAATCTCCTCCCATTTCGGAAATTCAAATAAGATTTTTCTGCAATTCATTGCATTAAATTTTTGGCTCAAAAAATTTAGGTCAGGTATAGATTTCGAAAAATCTTTTTCCGCATAGCTATTACACAGTCGGATGGTTAAAATGTAAATGTTACTGAATCCGAGCGTTTTGTGGTATCAAGTGAAAGTATCGGGGATCGTTGAGCATTTATTTAATTAAACAAAGCATATCTTCCTGAACTGATGAAGATTAATTACCTCTCTCCAGAACTCGATAAGAATTTCGTTTATAATGGAATTTCGGAAGACTTACCGCTTCAGAAGTTCGCAAATGCGATTATGATTAAGGGAGTGTATTTTAATGTACGTTTACTTTAAAGAGAAAAAGAAAATTCTTTTAACGAAGCGGAACTTTGATACTGACGCTCAACAATCAAAACAAAATACAGTTGGTAAATTTTTGACTTACTGTATTTACTCGCTTACCTTTTCGCCTTTGGAAAACCTGTCTTCCTTGAAATCCAGTCATGGTCTTGAGTTAATTCAAGATATGAACGAACTTTGTATTAATTATTAATCATGTTTAACTGATTTGGATAATTACCTTTCATCAGTTCAACGAAAACATTGAAACATTTCAAATCAATTTTATTTTCATTAATTTTTCAGTCTTAAATCAATTACGAACTGATAACCGCTTTGAAAGAATAAATAGGTTCACTAGATGTTTTTGATGAAATGATTTCGATGTAAATTCTTATGATGTCGCATATTTCATTTTTATATTCAGTATATTCGGTCATTATTTAGCAGCGGGAAAATGCGCCTAAGCGGGGTTGTGTTTATTTAAGAGGTCACACATATTTGTACGTTCCATTCCACAAAGTAACGTTCCTGTGATTAAAAACGATTATGGTGATAGATGTCTCCGAGTAGTGACACACTCTCCAATCAACTTCTCAAGCGTTATATCTAATGAGCTCTTTATTCATACCACTTCTCTCTCAGCGTCCCAGTATCCCTCCACCATCTTTGCTACGGAATCAGCTTTTCCTTTGTCAGCTCCGCCAAACAGACAAGAGCAGAGAATCATTCTTCTAATGTGACAACGTAGTGGAATGTTCTTCATGTCCCTCAAATGGATGATGTCTAGATGAAAATAAGCAAACCATTATAGATATTGAGAATTTCTGTTGTTATTGGGTTATATTCCAAATTAAAGCAGGATTGAAATAGAACATCTAAAAATTAACTGTAAGAAATGGGCAAACATGTTTTCATGAATGGTAGCGATAAAATGGAGTCAAGGAATTTTACTTTTTAGCGTAAACAAAACGAAATGTTTAATTAGGAGGAAGAGATATTTTTAACATCAACAAACATGATTACTGAGGGATTATTTATTAAGGATATTCGATACATATTTTCATTTAATGTACCGGGGGAAAATTAATAGTTTAAAATAAACTACCATGGACCCATCCATTCTCTGGATACTAAATTAGTAATTTTAAGTGAGATTCATCAAGAAAAATAATCCTTGAAAGAGGGCGTATTGTTTTAGAAATTTTATGCTCTAGAAAATTTATGTTCGAATCCTTCACATAATAGAAGTCATACGAGGAAATTATATATAGAAACTTAACTGGGCACGTGAATGAGATTGACGAAGGTTCGTGGAAGATTAATCCTCAAGAAGTCTAGTGTGGCTTCTAACATTCTTCTGTGTCCAGATGGGGAGTCCTTGTCGTTAGATACGAAACAGTACTCGTTGCAAATATCGTTACCTCCCACGAGGACGTTCACCAACTGTAAATACAGAGAGAAAGACTTATATATTATCGTTAATACATTTGTAAGCAAGATATGTTGCTTTTGCACTCTTATACTTGCTTATTTCTCTGATTCATTACCGATCTGCCTACTCATGCATCCAACGTGTATCCAACTATCCTCGTTACTTGAAATTCTACATTCATTGAACTAAGTATTAATATATGTGTAATCGGATCTCATGTGGCTCGCACATATTGTATATATATCAGTAACTGATACAGAATCAGTTTTTCGCTCGGAAGTAACCGAATCATACTTCAAAGGCACTATTTTACAACCCTCCTAAAGGTAATTTCGTAATCTGATGTATAAAAGGTTTGAATTGCTTTATTTTCGGTTGATACTGGATCAAATAAGAACGGGCATTCGTTTGAGTGAAAACTCGATCTACCGGTTGACCTATTAATCTACGGGCCTCGTGGTCGATTTGAACTCCAGTTCCAGCGATTTTTTCATGCTCTGGAAGTTTGGGCGTTCCATCGCTTCATTTCAGAGGAATCTGATTGCTTATCTGCTTCACTTCTAAGCTTCCGCTTTCCCTATTTTAGTTCGCTGCGGCGATTTAGTGACAGCGCGGTCATGGACTCGGAAAATATCCTTGAATGAATTCGAGTAGCCATCTATTAAGATTCCTCAGATAAACGAATTCAAAATGCTTCATCCCAGGAGTAATGAGTTATAAAATTATAATACAATCACTTACTCATAAAAATCAGAATCCAGGATGCTAATGAAAGCAAGATCAGTTTCAAGTGCATATGGGATGCTCTCAATTATAGTGAATTAGATTTTAGAAAAAGATATTTAATATACATGAGAATCGGTGCCAGGGAAAAATTATTTCGTATCCTTTACCTCCTATACCTATATTATATAACCACCCAATTAAGTCTGTCACTTATTAAAAAATAAATAATACAATTTAAACCTCAAGCATTCATCAAACCGTTACGGCAATAAATTGCTTCAGACACAGAACTCGTTATAATACTGTTTCTAAATTCATTAGTGCACCACGTACGTTTTTTGCGATGTAAGAGTAACTCGTCTTTCTAAGAGAAATGGCACCACCTTAAATTAACGCGAAACCACATAAGAGAAAGTATGAAAACATCTTCCCATCCTTTCGCCCGCGAAATGTCTCCAGCGAAAGTCAGTTTGAGACATCGCCCGATGAATCACTCACATTCTGATATAATAAGACTGTACAGCTAAGCGTACGAAAAAAATACGAGATGCATTACTGTCTTTAGCGGTCGGCACAAAAATATCACGATGTATTTCGTCTTATATTATTATCATATCGAGAAATAAATTTATCTGTTTATGAAATTCGCTCAAACTACTTATTCTTGTTATTATTATATAATCCGGAAATCTGAGCAAATAATGAATTGAGATTAAGATCATATTTTCATTTACTTTAAAGAAGTTTTCTTGAATAAAAATATGCAGTTAAAATATAGTCACAAGTATGCTTTGTTAAATCGTGAGTGCATATTTCGAAATGTGGTAGTGGTTGAAATTAAATCTTTGAAACTTCCTAAGGGATATTTGGTAATTAATCTAATATTGGATTTATATTGAATAATGTGTACAAAATTAGAGATATTTATCCATTACAACTATCATTTTTTATTCAGATTATTTATTATTCAGTGCTATATCTTTGCAAAAACAGTAGTAGCGAATATAAAACTATACAAAACCGTGATTATTTCTTAAAGGAGTGGCTAAGATTTCCTTGGCCCTGATTGTCTTGATGGTAATATACCGATAAGCAGTAAGCTCAACTCGACAAACTGGATATTATGCTCCAGTTAACCAGGATCAAATTTTCAAGGAGACCCTCATAAAATTAGAAGTTAAATATCAACAGAATTTCATCAAGTAAGTCATTCATTGAAATTTTTATGGATCGCTTCAAATTGTCCATATACACCTATAACACAGGTGTTCTGTAGTAATACTACGATAATTCCACGTAGGCCTTTGGCGATTTCGATTTTTCTGTTTTGCCTGTAAATCGTTGATTGAAGGGTTATGAAGATTTTTTGAGCTATGAAATACAAATATTATCAAAGAATTTTCACGTGAAATTGCATAAACTTAACGGCAGACCAATAACTGTGAATCCAAGAAAGATATTATCAAACCCTCATCTACGAATAATTTATTGGAACCTAGCTTATGATATCAGCATCAAATTATTACATAAGGTCTATAAACGTCTGGCTCCATATTTTTTTTACGTCATTCGGATATAGCATACCTGCCACCGGTTGTAAAAATCAAGTATGACTTCCCATAACTTTAGAAGAGTATTTGCTGAACCCATTAATTAGATTAGAGCCCACAAACTTCACGCAAAAGGTAGACTGACCAATCAGTTACGAATTCTCGTCGATACTAAAACGAGTTATGTCTAAAACTTGTTATTCGTCGTAAGCTGATATTTCCGAGACAGATTTATACATAATTTTACAAGTTGCTTTAGTGCAACTTTATATTTCGAGCTCGAAGAGAAAGTGTTCTAGGCCTTTCGACATTGAAATAGGACTACGTTGGAATTAGCTAACAAAAGTGTCGATTGGCAGCCGCAGATTTAGTGTTACATTGATTTACTATTATTCTTGTGGAGTACTTAGAAAATTACGGTTCCCATGGCCAGTAGGGTAATACAGGCTCTTGCTGAAAGATAGCGATGATGTTAATGATTGAAAGTAATCGAAAAATTTTTCTGGACATCGCCGAAATTTACATAATTTCTTAATGCTCGTGCGTAGCCAATAAGATACAATTATGATCGCTGAAGTTAATTTTAGCATGTGTAAGCGAAGATTTTTTCTGCAAGAGGAAAGTTTGAGAATGAATGAGCAAGAAAACCTTCCTATATTAACCTTATATTCTGCATTGACATTTAGATTGAATATCCATGTACAATTCATATTTCCTAAGAGTTTTACAATTGTTTTAATGCCGAATAAAATAACTGAAAGATAATTTCTAAAATGATGCTATACTTAGTTCTTTAACAGCAAATTCGAAAGTTGAAAAACTTTTCCTATAATTTATTTCATTCAGAGAATTTAATATTTTTCATTTACAAACTAGATGTATCCTTATAATTGAGAGCTTACCTTCCAGTCCCTTCTAAAATCGATGCTAGGATCGTTCTTGATCCTCCCCACCAGAGTCTTTGCTTGGTAGAGAATGTCCTCATCCAGAGCTCCATTCTCTGCAAGGTTTAAACCGGAAGCTGGATCGTTGGTTGCCACTGAAGCTGTAGCATATCCTTTGAGATTGGGATTGAATACTTTCAGGATGTTCGGCAGCGTTAGGTACTGACGCCATGTCTCTTGTCCACCTGTTTCAAGAGATTTCAACGCTCGATTATTCTCAGACTTCAAAAAAGCTATGATAAAATCGATTCCTTTTGTCTTTCACCATAAAAGTAGAGAAATTCGTGGGAAATCGGTTCAATCAACTTTAATTTTACTTGTTCTTTCCGCTAAGTCTGTGATATAGCTCATATTTCCGTGTTTCATATCGCAAGTCCGCAAATGATAACATCAGTTAATGAGGTCTTTGAATACAAATTTACCCAAAATTCCATTATTCGTATTTAATTTCCACGGTAACATCCGATTTCTGGGTAAATTAACCTTGCGTTGCTCCTAATCTCTTAATAAGGGGTGCGTAATCTTTCCGGTACTTAAGATTCTGATGGAATTCGTTGATATGTCGTTTACGGAAATAAATTCACATCTGAATAACTGAAGTAACGCTTCGAAAAAGTCTTTTCACCGAAATCAGTCATACTGAAATTGTAAACAAAGATATGATCTGCATTGATTGTTGTAAAACACTATTAATGATCGTATTGTTAAGGCTTGTGATTTACCGAAACATTTCCGTGAAAAGTACTTTATTGTATTAATAATCTCGTAAATTGTATGATTATGAGAATGAAATCGGTTTTGGTTTAATTTTTTAGAAACACGTAAATTAACGCGAATATATTTCACGCGAGAAGTAATGTAACGTAATCATTTCATTTTATCTCCACGAATAAACGTACATGTATGTTCAGCAATACTTAACAGAAAAGCTTTCATCCTATTCATTGTTATTTACTTTTTCCGAAAACTTTGTCATTGCGTCGTTCTTTAGGTAATTTAATTAAATAGTATTGGGTGAACTGTTGTACTTGATAATACATGATATGATATTAAAATCAAGGCTATCCTAGTTGAATGAAACAAAACATCGAATAAAATTAAGACAATGAGCTGAAATTTGTAAGCTCCAATATATTTAATTACCTATTTCAGGAGTGATTTGGATGAAAATAGACGTTACCATATACCTTTACATCTTTTGGCGATCAACGGTTACCAGGTCTCATATATATATCTAATTCTCCTAACATATGAAATGATATTAAAATCGGTAGTGTTGAGGGTGTCGTAAGAGGTTTCGATGTTGGTTTCAGCAAAGCTACCGACGGTTAGATCATCATTTATTCATCGATAAGAGTTGACATATGAGTCCATCGCCCTTTCATAAAAACTGTGACAGAGAAACGCCCAACAATTATGTCACTATTACGTTGCGTATTTTGGATACATCAGTGATGAGTTGACAACAACCCTTGTCACAACACACTGTTATAGGGTGTTCCGTTTAGCAATGCTTAAACATTTTCGGGAAACTTTCTACGCACTCTTAGAATGACACTTTCTCTTCAACGGTATTGTTTGTATTAGCTCTTAGGTAAACTAGGATGAAATAAAAATGTGCTCATGTTATAAGCATCTTAACTTTCAGATTAAGTCCTCGTGTGACGTGTTACCTCTATCCACCCTTCCTTCTATTCACTTTCTGTTATGTGACCCCAAATAGCATATATCACTGCATCCCAAACAATCACAGGATAATGTTGACTTTAGAGAATTGAATTTTATGACCCTTTTTATGTCAGCGTTTCCCGTGGGTGAGAGATGCAATCTTGACTCGAGCCACACCTTATGAAGATAGGTGTAAAAACATGTGTAGGTGGTAGAAGAATGCATATACCCTATCAAAGGGATATTCATCTTTTGAACTGGAATGTTAGGTGATGTTATTCGTAATAAACTAACATTAATATAATATTATAATTAATATATTGCTAGAGACGGCTCAGTCACTCGTACCCGAAATTTCATCGAGAAATTGCTAGTGATATAAACCTATTCATACTACCTAAGGTATTATGGATAACTGTATGAAAGATGCTGCAAATATTTTCATCATTTTTAGATCTACTGAAGTGATGGCGATTAATATCATGCAATAAAAATCCAGAAAATTGCTCGAAGAGAAGTTATATTACTTCTAATTAAATATGTATTTCAACGATTTTTCAGTAAATAATTACATTTAATTTTTTGATATGATATATTTTAATAATGAAAATAAATTCTTATAAAAAATCTAATGCGATTCTTAGCATCCTATTCTTAGTATGTTAATCTTTGTGTTCTTAGTAAGTTTTTAGAGATGTTAAAAAGGTAGTTTAGTTCGAGCCAAATTTCCTGTTCATCACATTTAGAATTTTGCGAATATCCTTTTACAATTCACATTCAATTTCACATTACAAACTCTTGGTTAAGTTATTGAACAATCATCAACTTATTTGCAAGGAATCACGCCTCTACTGTAAAAAGCTTTCACGCAAACTCACTTTTCCCAAATTTCTACTCCTGCCATTCACGAGCCGATGCAATTCCCGGCATTCCTCGTAATTTTTTCGGTAACCCCCCGTGCTTCTGTCACAAGAAAGTTTCTGGCCATTGTGTGCACGAGAGTTTATCGTATGCGTCTGGAGTGTGTCCAGAAGGGGAAATTCGGATGGCGAAAGTGTGACGAGGAAAAGAGAGTGAAAATCTCGAAGCGTCTTAAAACGCCGGATCCGCCCTTGTACAGCTGAGGTCCTCCAATTATCCCTCAAAGCAATCAATTATATTCGATCCGCTGTCATTTTCTAATGTTTACCGATCTCAAATGAGAAGGGAGGTGCCGAATTAGAAAACCTACATCCTTAGCTTGAAGAGAAACGGAAATTTTGCGCCGATTTGCAATTATGCGTGGTTTACGAATTAATACGCGACTTCATTGGCCACATCCGGTCGATACGTAGAATTTACTAACGGAAGTGATTTCATAGAGGTCGCTCCTTCCTTGTTTTGATAGCTGGGAATATGTTCACTCGTCCCCGATACAAAATGTTTTGAATTCGATAATTTTTAAAGGAGACCTCTGTATTCTCAAGAATTATGTTAGATCTCAAAGTGAGTTACGTAATTTCAACAAATGAGGGAAAATTAACCTTCAATTAAACCTTTTAAAGGCCTAAGCACAATTATCTGCTCTGTACTTAAATTTAATCGCTTTCGATTAGGGATTAAGAGATTGATTTAGCTCATCAATGCATTTCAAATATTATATGGTAACTATATTTAATCGAACATTATTAGGAATGCACTGAAAGTTTTTCATTGGGTTCGATTTGTTTTATAAATTAAATGTATTTATAGATTTCCAATTATGAAATTATGGCGTGATTATCGATTTGGAAAGAAAAAAAATCCGCACTTTGTCACCTAATTTCTTTTCAATATAATTTGTTATAATAATACGATTTAAATAAAAATATTAAATTTTGTTATGCTCTTATTATCTATCCGTCAATGGAATTACTCCAAATTAGATGTAGAAGTATTTAATTTCTTTACTCTCGGTTTAACTAATTGATATGACCGTGAATAACCGATATTTACCTCGAATAAAAAGGATACTTAAAACTATTCAACGTATATGAAATAGTTTCATGTCAATATATATGTCGCACGTAACGGACCTCAGATTCTGGGAATACTTTTCGAAAATAACAGTTTTTGGTGTAGATTAAAACAGCCAATCACCACAAATCTTTCATAGGATCTAAGAGTCCTTAGTTGTATTCATAGTATCTTAAAGATCTAACGAGCATGAATTCGAGTACAAAACGGAAATGAAAATGAAAAACCGGTGGAACCACACCTTCCTACACTGAATGTGGTGGTGGGTGAATGCAAGTTCTCATATTGTGTAACCGTTCACGGAAGATACGATTGTAACAACGAAACTGAACATTCTGTATGACTTCATCTTGTGTAGGACGATGTAATGACGGATGCCTACTTTTACTTTCTTCTCCCTTTCTTAAAAGAAAACTTAAATCGCAAGAGAAGGCAGGGTTGAGAATTCATTCAATGTAGAAACGTTCTCTTAAAAAAAATCATGAAAGAGGAAGCAAGAATTTCCATCACTACTTTCTTAATTACAATATCGATAACGAGTCAAAATATTATAAATTTTGTGATAAAATACTAAGCATCTCCAATAAATGGAATATTGTTATTTGAATATCGAATTGAATGAATAATTGTTATATATACTATGTAAAAGTTTAAATTAGAATTTCAAAATACCTATTTACGTGACAAATAATGTTATTTTTGGGTGAAATTTACTTGACGTAAATCACATAGATTAATTAGGTGCTAATGTAATTAACTTTCTTATATTTATATTCTTTCTATTTCTTCAACGAAGAATCCTCTCTGATATACATTTAATGTTAGCCATTATATTTACGTGATATACTTATCGAATCGACCTTTTTTGCCGTATGAAATTTCTCGATCGTCGTCATCTAAATAGGCTTGGCCTCCGGATTCCGATAATATTCGGGAGTAGGAATTCGGACATCTGTTTGACTTTCACATCGCCGCTAACTAATACTTGCATATTTGTCAATCATTAGAAAGCTCAATGAATTAGATTCTCAATCAGTTTTACGCATTCCAATTTCGGCATAAATTTTTTCGACCTTAATCAGATGTATTCGATTATACAGTATTCTTCTAATATCAAAAATATATTCATTTACATCTACCTAAGTACCCTGCAACCATCCTTTCGGCGTGTGGCAGGGTGTGAATTTATTTTAGTAACTACTCAGGGCTCTTATCCTGAAACAGCGACAGAACATTACATAGACTCCTAAACATAAATTCCTTCCTCCTACCAATATTAAATTAACACCTCAGGAAAAACATATATTAACATTTATTATAACATATTTTAACATTATATTGAAAGAAATATATCATGATTATATATGGAAACTATATTCCTGTTAATAGGAGCAGACTGTTTATTATACGCGCATCGTTCTGATTTCGAAGCCTGCTAAAAGAAGTCAAGGAATTATAAAAACTTATATTCGAGTTGTTGCTAGACAATTTGCTGTGGAAATTTTTTTGAGTTTATTAAACCCGCGGAATAATGGATGTTAAATGAGTCTAACAAGACTGGGATCTCGGAACCTGTCAGGAGGTTTTTCATGAAAAATTAACGCATCCTTGTCTCTTTATATATCTTGTCAAGAAAAATTTGGCGTTCTTAAAGTACATTTAATTTGAATATTTTTCTTGAACCTTCTCATAACATTTTTAAAAGGATATATTGATGTATAGAATGTGATGCTTAAACAAAATATTTGAGATTGCAGATACTCATCGAAATATTTATATCGATTGATATACCTAACCTTTAACGAATATCTAACATATTATACAAAGTTATATGTTTACAATATTCATTAACTCACCTCTCAATTTAGCTGATTTCATTGATATACAACTTGTCAATTATTCTTTGATTTACAAGTTTAATTGTGTTGAAAGTAATATTGATGTTTGAGCAGTTTTGTAAACTAATCAACTATGATAAAATGCTCAAGAATAGTTTGGTTAAATAAACATCTCAAACCTCAATAATTACGAATTAGAATGAAAGAGATCTCTATTTTTCAGGAGTATGAGCAAATATAAGCAAAGGGATTACAAAATTAATTTGTAATCGTAATCTATTCTAAAGTTCTCAGACGATATAATTTTGCCAACTTGTGTTCCATAAAGCTTTTTAAAAATATATTTGCCAGCGAATTGCATAATTTAGCCGAGAAAGGAAACTGGTTTGTGATTTTCTATTTTGCAAATCCATTAGACCTTTTCGAATTTCAGTAATCGGCGTGAATTCGTGAATCTTTCTTTCAATCACGAGTGTGTGATTTATGGCTCTGCCTCAAAAACAGTCCGTGATCGTTTATTTTTAGCAATTCACTCACGAATGTCCCTTTGTTTCCCGGAATGTCTACATTTCCGCTTTTCTTCTCTGAAAACTCTCACTAAATATTAACTTACTAACTCTCCGCAAAAATTTCGCAGTCTGACAGCTTTTTAAGGTTTGCACACATTAAGACAAATCCTTTCTGTTCTTCGAGAAATAAAATAATAAAATAAGAGAGAGCAAATAAAATAATTTTATGTATATTATGTAATCGATTAAATTTGAGTTAATACTTCCGTACTAAACTCTGGGAAGAATATTGCGAATATCCCTAATGCAGGGCCTAACTTACACGAACCTGCTGGTAACTATGGATAACTGCTTCGCTAAAGGCGAACTGTGAATTCGAATACATAAAACAAATGAATAATTAAAAGGGATAGAATGAGAAAAAACTCAAATAAGAAATATACTGTTTCTTTTTAAATTGACCGGCAAGATAGGAAATGAGAATGATTTTCTAAAACGAAAAACATCTATTGTAAAACTTAAAAAGTTAGAAATAATTGAACTGGAATCGATCTAATCATGTGCATAATTTTTAATACGGATCAACATAATATAATACAACATGCATGTAGATAGTTGGAGGATTCAAAAGTAAATAGTGACTATCTTTCCGAGCTCATAACTCTTCTGTATCTGAATAAAAAAGCTGAATAACGAAATAGCGGCGAATGAAAGAAACGAATTATCCGATGAAGCACAATTCTAAGCGGAACTAAAGTACTTATCTCGATGAGTGAAAAGGTGACCGCTGGTTATCCGCCACAAGCATTTTTGGCGGCTCTTCCTGAAGCTATTTCGTAAGGAATAAGTTTATGCGATGGGTTTCCCTTCGAGTGAAAGGGCGGATGAGTAGAGCTGGAGAAAGTGGAGTCGAAAATTTTCATTTTTTTTAAAACCGCCCGTTCAAATATTCTGAATCATTTAAGGAATCTTATCGAGGATACAGTGAGTGCACTAAGTGATTTTCTGGTGAGCGCAAATCTTGGTTATCTTTGCAGGGAATAGGAATGGTAGATCTATACGTATTCTCAGGGGAGGTTGAACTGGTTTAGATTTATCAGACATTCACGGTTGCCCAATAGATTTCGGTCCAATTAGCATAGTATCTGATTTAAATATTAAGACTGTTTATCGTCTTAAACGTATATATTAGTCTCGTCGCGTAATCCGTCATAAATGGAATTAGGAAAAGTGACTTGATTCATGATTCTTACGATATTTGCATCCTGCTGGGAATCTACAGTCTTCTATTATGGTAATAGTTCGGAAATGTAAATATGAATTATCAATCTCTATAAATGGTTTCGAAAATTTTATAAAATTTATATATGTATTATATATTTTTGATTGTAACAATATTTGGATATTTATATTTAAAATTTCAAAGTTCGGCTCGTATTATGACTTCGTAACACCGGTAATCCATGATCCATTCTTATAATACTATTTTTATAAAAATCCAAAAAAATTATTGATTGAACCATTAATACATGTATGTACATTCGATGGAAAGTCTCAAATGACTATCTCATTCAAATTATATCAATAATTATTTCTCTACAGATTAATTATATAAAATTCATCCCATTAAAAAGGTCTCCCGTCCTACTTTCTATATACTTGGGGAAAACTAAATCTCGTAATCGTGATGTAAAATCGTTGAGTAAATTCATACTATTAAATATCCGATGAATATTACTAATGTAACTGTAAGGCACTTAGGGGATTTGAATATGAATGAAATTAAAATTGGAGATATCATAACCGAAATTAATATAACTAACCTCATTTCAACTTCTACTTCTACCAGTTGAGAAATTGCCCACATTATACCGTTATAATAGAATGAACAATTCAGTTTAGTGGTTAGGCCATCCGTTGAATCAGTAAGGGTAATTTGAAATCTTTATAAGATAGAATATGCTTAGAATTTGTTTGGTAAACTAAACAAATATAGATAGATAACGATTTTTATAATAATAATCATCCTGTCTCCGACTAGAAAGTGTTCTTTCCACTTATTGTTTGTATATGGGGGTTCGTATGTCACTTATGGACTGATACAAAGGGGAGATACCTTTAAATATAACGTTAACTAAATGATACCAGTGGATTATTTTTGGATGTATTTAACATAGTTAATTAAAATTGGTAAATCTATTTCATTGAAATGAGCTGTAATGTATATTTAATTTCCTAAGAGATAAAGTTATTTTTAACCGAATATTCGAGATTCCATTATGCATAAAACACATAAATAGGTATGTAAAGAAATAAATACTTAATTAATAAGTTTTCTAATAATATTTCCTATTATACTTAGGTAAATATTATAATTATTATAAATATGTCGCAATAATGATGTGGTGGAAACGTAAAATACATAATGGCATAATATTCTTGTTGTGTGCTTTCGAAAGCTCAGAATCATAAAGGATATAAATATATCACGGGAACCGAAATTAGTTTTTCAACCACTATTTGCAATATTCATCATTTATGAAGACATATTTTCGATTCTAAAATAAATTAGCTCCAAATTATGACTGCAAATCTTAAAATTTACAAATTCATCCATCAAAGAGAATATCTCCAATGTTTTTATGTCATTTGGCGACATAAAATACTCACGAAATACTCGTACATAAAATTGACGCGTTTCATCATTTAAATCGATGATGAATTTCCTTTCAAGAAAAACGTGGGAGAGCCTCTTGAGTTTGAGGAAAATAGCCTAAAAACCAGACGAGGAAACTAGTCGGAAAAAAGCTAAAGGCACAGTTACGAAAGCCGATTTTCCACAACCTTGCCACGGATCGTGTCGAACACAGAAACGTATCTTTATGGCGGATGAAATGAAGAACCACGTTCCAGATGGAATGTTCTAGAAATTCCATCATATTCGAGCATTTTTCTGGCAATCATACGCGGCCTTTGAGGTCGATTGCCCCGAGACGGTTTCTCCAGTTACCTCCTGTTGCCGACACTCCGCGGAAGCTGACCCTCGTGTTCTCGTCCGAAGTGGCCATTGCACCATGGGCCGAGGATATGCTGTCCCCTATGGCAGCCACCACTCGGATATCTCCGGGCCTCAGTTTATGCACGCTGTTGGGAGGGTTGTAGTTGGAAGCTGCATCTGCGTCCACCACACATGGGAATGGGGTAGAGGAGGGTATTTCCTCTTGTGTCCTCTGCAATAGAAGTGAATTAGAGGTTCAATATGTATCGAGATGTTTCATTGAAAAAGTTTCCGATAATATGAAATATAAAAATGAATAATATCGGAAAAATAATAGGAATGCATCGTGACCACTTCTGCGATGGACATTTGATTCCCTATTAGCGAATTAGTACAGTAGAATACGTTTTTCTTAATTCCTTTCAGATGTATTGATATAGAAAGAGATGTTCACTCGATTCTTAAGGTTGTGCTCATTACAATTTTAAAAGTTTAGTTTATCAGTTTGGAAGAAAGATAAGACATACCAAAATATGAATTTATGCTGATAAATACCAATTAAGATACGTAGAAAATACGAATAACTATATTTATTTCAAGAGGTTAAAGTTATTTAAAATTTGATGATTATAGATACCAATTTCTAGTAGACAATATTGGATGCTACGGAAGTATTCTATGAAGCTTCAATAAGACTAATCTGATTGTGAAATAAAATCTCGTCACAAATAGGTATGCCACTCAAAAAACCGAGTTCCCGACGATATTGCAAATGAGAGCACCGGACCACAGCCCTCAGCGAAAATCTCGATTTCTATGATGAATTACGGACCGAAGCGCTCCTAGAATGTATCCTTAGGGGAAATATTAAAAATAAGGTAGTGCTGAACCTTAAATGAAAGAATAGAAGTATTTAGTACTAATAGTTACTTCTGTGTTGTTTCCGAGTTTCTAGTTCAAGATATTATCGTATCTTCAGTTACGGTTCTGCCGAAATAAAGGTTTGCTAATGTTGTCATATTCCGCTTGCGCTTTCTTTACATTTTAAATTCATGAAGTTGCATGCAGCATTCCCGTAAGAATTTTTGTAAACTTATTCATTACGTTTAGCTTACATTTCGTTGAGAATTGATTGTTTTACTTGGAAAACCTTCCTCCACATCTCGAAAGTCTTACAGGGTTACCATGTAGATGAAGATTAAAAGGTAGATATTTTCTCCATCTCAAATGTTTTATCCACCCTTCGTATATCAGTTTAAGCTATAAACATTATCCTCTTAATGTTAAGATAAAAGACGATATTGGTATGGCGTTTAATTTTGTTTTTTTCTGGTATTTGAAATATTCTGAACTCTTTAAGATTCATCCTTGTTTATGTTTCCGTTTACATATTCCGTTCAGATTTTATGTACGTAAATAATGACAAATCTGGTAATTACGCTTTTTAATTTTACATTAATAAATGTATAATTAATTACTTTCTTGTCATAATTGACTTTTTATGAGAGTGTTAGAGCTATTACAAATTGAAACTTTTCCACCCGCGTAAAACTTGAAATAATTGGACTTTAAAATTTATACTTTACCATTCAATCGTGTAAAGAAATGTATACAAAGGCAGTTTTCTTTTGAGAACTAATGTGGCTAAAATGCCTTCGAGGAAAACAGAAATCATAAACTTCCTTTCTTTGTCTTGAATGTTTTTTTTTCAGAACTCTCGTACGCGTGATATTAGGTCTCCGAATTGGACACAGTGAGTCCATTCTCTAGTCTTAACACATCTTTCCGAGAAAGCGTTTATAATTAAGAATGCCACAGAGTTTAATGTTTTTGTGTCTTTTCACCACTTAAATGCGAAAGTTGGCGATTTCTAAATATTTTGATAGTGATCTACACTAATAGGGTAACGTTCTGCTATATTAAGTTAATTATAAATTATTATATTAAATTAATCATGCTACTTCATCCGATGAGGCAATTTATTTCTATTTCAAACAATTCTTTTAGATTGGAATTAATTAGAATATGAAGCAACTATTTAATGATTTAAAGCTAAATTTATTTTCTTCATCCTTCAATTTAATTATTGTTTTTTTATAATCTTATAATAATAAATAAAATTCATATTAATCTGTATCTAATTCCATATTTGTGCGAATATCTAATATTCTGCCTAAATATTTTGGAAATTCTTCCAAATCAAACAATCAATAATTAGAATTCAGTTTTTCAACTTCTCCCCAACAGATACCTTCACCATTTAATACTGTCTCGAGTAAATAAGAGTTTACTACCTCCCGTGTTTACAATGACATCGATTTGCTATTTTTAGTTTATTGCGTCATAATTCTATTTTTCATTATGATCATCAAAGATTTTAAAGCAACGGGACTTACACCTATTTATTGAATCTTTCCCTGATATACAGAGTCTTCAACGATTAAAAAGTAAACTTTAGGTGAGCGCAAAATACGTAACTATTACGATATTCTATGGCTCGTTGACTTGTTCCACTTCGTAAGCTTTTTTGGTCCCCAACATCATTCTCAAATTTGGGTTTCCTGTAATTTGCGATCTCAGATAAGAAAACTGCGAATTAAACGTCAATGACCGCTGAGATGTTTAGAAATTTATGAGGTCACCTGTAACAGTCTCACTTCTTTTATTGGAACAAAAACATTATTCACTCTGCGTGAAATTGGGCAAGATTTTGATACTCCTACCATTTAAACGTTCCTTCAGAACTCTGATAGTTTAATTTGGAATTATTAATGGTCCTAGAAGATGTCTAAGTACTTTTATAATGGATATATCGTTGACTTTGATTTTATGGCTATTCTAATTAGATATATTTGATTTATGAAATCCATTATATCAAGTTTATGACGCAAAATATTATGGCAATGGTTTATATGCTAAGTAAATAACCTATAAAAAGGGCTTAGTAAAGCAATTATAGCAGAAAAAGTAATCGATTACAGCCTTGGCTATGAGTTCAGATCAAATAAGAAAAGAAACATTGGTATTTATATTTGACATTGTTCAGTTGATGAAAATATATGAGGTAAGATTTATTGAATTAATTCCAGCTTTCTTTGTTGAGTTCTGATGGCATTGATTGCCATTGTTGGCTATCAAAATGTGCGTGAGACGTTCCCGAATAAATATGCCCATCAGCTAACTTTCGATGTTTTTTTAGATTTAGAAATTTTTAGAAAATGGAGGTCGGAAGGAAGATCAAGGTTGCTTGATTGTGGATGTATTTTTCGGTTCAGTCATTGGAACAATGGAATGCTAGAATCACGTATATTGGTCTATCATGGTCATTGGAAGGGAAGTGTTTTGGTAGACGATTATATTTTTTATGCTTCAGAAAACTTGTAATTTGATTCGTGTAATTTTTACGAAATTTAGTGATACTTTATTTTGTAATCTCATTGTTTTCTAGCGTTAGCGTCTTTCTATAAATTTTGTTTCAGTTCTTTAGAAAATATTGACTACAAGTTCAGTAAATCATGTTCTGAAACACGAAAAATCATATTGTCAAAGTTAATATATTATAGTACTTTATAACTTTTTAATCTCAATTTAAAAGTGCACGATATGAAAATTAACCTTGAAAAGTTTTAAATAAAGATTTTGCGGAATATCCAGTTTATTGTATTTAGTATATTGAATAATTTCTGTATCTGTATATGAGTAATTTAAAAGCTACAAAAATTATTTCAAAACTTACATTTTATCATTCTCCTCGAGAATTTTGAAAAAACCTCAGCTTATTTATATCCTATATATGAAGTGGTATTTTTGCCTTCTTATATCAATATTTTAAAGCAAAAAAGGCCGCTTTTATATGTCTTTGTATACTACCTAGAAGCCTCATTCAATGCAATCCAAATTTATCAGTACTTTCTAGTCATTTTTTGTTCAATACTCTATAATAGGCGATAGAGATCTACATCAATGAAGGTCCGTATATCTTGAGATCTAATCCGAACTGTTAATCTGATTGCACCAGAAAACAAAAAAACGAAACCGATTCTACGGTTTAACGTGGGCTTTGAACGCGATTGCGTAATTCAGCAAGATTCGTGAATACTTCCTGAAAATTTCTCCTCTTACCTTAGTAATTAAATGTGCGTGGCTTTCGTGTACGTATGAAAAATCTCTGGGTCATTGTCAGGTACATAAATTATTAAATATTTTTGAAAAATAAAGCCGTTAAATTAAATTTTCTAGTTCTTAGATTTTTTCGTTTTTTATAAAAGCATTTATTTAATTTCTTCCGGGAAATATTTTGCGTGAGTTCACTTCATTATTGTAACGATCTATACTTGTATTTGTATTTAATATTGCTATTGTTGTTATTTATAATAATTTTCCGACTAAAATAAAAGAAGCACAATACTAAAGGAAGTTACTAAGGTATATAAAGTAATGTTCTAAATTTTAAAGAGAATTGCGTAAATTTATCTCAGGATATATAAATAATTAATGTGTGACGTTTTAACTTTCCATCTGCTATAAGTGGTGGATGCTGATTATTCTGTTGTTACAACAGAATGACATGCAATTATCCTTTGCTATTACGAAAAAGTTGATGACTAGAAAATCTTATACCGCCGAGGAAATTAATTTTGTTGTTGAATTTCACAAAAGTACTTAATTTGTAATTGAGGAAAAAACTTTCGCCTTATCTCGTGTTCGCTTTCAAATAAGATTTTTAATATTAATTAAATGTCGTATTAAGAACATATAACCCAATATCATATAGTGTAATACGCATCATCGTTTTCGTTCGCATATCATTTTTTAGTACATTGTATGTCAGAGATCCTAGCTAATAATTAGGTATCAAAACACTTTAAATATACATCTAATCAATGCTGAAATCCGCAGAGACGAGGATTTTACTGATACGGGGAGAAAAATTACGTTTCGCATTTCATCATAAATAATAATTAGCAATAAAATTGATGAACAGTTATTATACGAGATTGGATGTGCCTTATGGCTCCAGTAACTTTGAGCTTATAATGAAATGAGATTCCATCTCTGCAGATGCCTAATTCTCTCCCTCAAGGTCGAAAGAGAACGTTCTATAGCACTTCCCTTTCTTCTCCGACACGGTTCTTGATGATTTCGCACTCCCATTATTTTCTTGTTGCAGAATACCTCCTTCCAAAAAAATATTACGTAACAATATTCGTCCATAACAACAGAAGTCGGTGAAGGGAAAGCAAGCGCTCCGGGCTATTAATCAAGACAGAGCTTTTTATGATCTCTCCGACAAATGGAACCGTAGAATGGTTTAGCCCGAGAAGGGTTTAATAAGTTAATAAAATGTTTGTTCGAACCTTAAGTCCTGGGAAGTAGCCTAGAAGGAGTGGGATGTGTCGTAGCCTCTGGGGAACACCTCTCATAGCCTCTCTCATCACGGCCATCACCTTCTGCGCTCTGTTCCTGACCATTGAGGATATGGAGCCGTCGCCGTCGTTGTCCTGAGATGTCTCGTTGCCCGAAGAGTCTTCGTCGTTGCATCCACTCGATGGGTCATCTTTGCCATCCGGAGTCAGGAATATAGGTCCGTCTTCATCTCCGCCAAAGCCCCTGCACAAGGAAGAAGATGCGATTAAATATTTTCATGCTTTTGATGATAGTAGATATTATAGGAGTAAATACCGCTCCGAAATCTCATCTTTCAAAATACAAATCATCTCATCTTTCAAATTTATTTTCTACGTTCTTTTCCAATATTTACATCTAATAATCAAGGCTCATTTTCGAAATATTGACTAAATAACACAAACACTCGAAATTATTATCATCATTATTTTATATTACATTTAGATCGGAAAATTCAGAAAATGAATTTAGGGGAGAAAAATATGGTACAAAAATTAATTTAGTGATATAAAACCATATTTCATGTTTTTATACGAGATTAGACCTTCACGTTCCGAAACAGTTTATGCTGGTTTTTCAAAATTTTTCGCTTTAATGATAATATTTATTAATGTTTCGTATTAATTATAAATCGTTCGGAAACTTGAAAATTTACTCTTAAATATCTAAAAACTGTAACAGATATTGTGAAGTGTTATTCCTTTAACACATTTGAATAATAATAATAAGGAAACACCATTGTCCGTCAAGTATTCATTGCGAAAGCGAAGTAAATTAAGAATTAATTAAAATAATAGTTAAATGAAGTGAAAAACCAGGTCAGTATCCCTTAAGAAATTAAAAGTATTCTAAAGAATGAGTAGAATTTGAGAAATTTTGATTTGGAATAATCTATGAAGAAATAACGGATGCTTTAATATATTTAAATCCTATTTGCTACAGTCAAAGAGTTAATTGGAATTAAAATTAACGATTATCGCAAACCAAGCAAAATCCACCATTGTAGATTTGGTCTACCAATTTTCATATTCATAATCATTTTAAATATATCAATTGATAATCTCTCTCTGATCAATCTCCCTAATAAATCAATTTCTCTTTTAAATCAATAAATTCATTTATAAAAACCCCTTATAATGTAGGAGAGAGTATGAAAGAGTGAATTATAAGTAATTAGGCATTATTAGCACCTAAAAGATAATTACTTTAATTTAAACAAACGGAATAATGATGAAAATGAATTATCGTTCCGAAATAGGCTATGTATTTGCGGCAGATAGAGTTATCATAACCAAAGGAGTGCATCGTTATATTTCAACATTTGAACGAAAGTCTATAAATTGATATCCGATGCTGGGATCCAAAAGGCTTTCTCTATTCGAAGAGTGGCCTCCGAAGGAAAAGGCTATGGGTCGTTGACATGTCTTTCTCAAGGCAAACACCTGAGGAATTCCCGACGAATTACACCGAGAATTTTGGTTACATCTTCCAAGTTGCGTCATGTCATATAACCATCCGGTTTTGTGATGGGAAAGATATTACTCGAGGAAACCTAAGATGTTCCCACAGATCAAAGTTATTTGATGTCATACATCTCATTGACTGCAGAATATTCCTCATAACATTATGCATACAGTTGAAATGCAGTGCTTAAACATGCTTTCTCTTCGAGTATACGTGATTTAAGACGCATCTGAAGAGTCTGAAAAATTCTTTCTTTGCTCTTTTATGGAAAGTCCGCAATTTTTTTCTTATTACTGATTCAGCAGTGACATTTTGTATATGACGTGAATTTGTTCACAATCTTTTTCGTATTTTTTGTAGTACTTCGAGAATGTGAACAATTTATAAGACGTTGTAAATACTATCAAAGGGTATTGATGGAAGCAGTCTTCATTAGTCTGAAGAACCAGTACAAAAAAGAAATAAGCATTTCTATAACTTAACAAAAAATAAAAATTACTTTGTACTCTAATAAATATAGTCTCGAGAATTACCATTCTACAGATAAACTTGCTATCTAGCATTTTAAATCGGTAGAAAAATAATGATGACGTTCGACGTAACTAGAAATTAAATAATGAGAATAAATTGGGAAGTTAATCGAATATCAAGAAATAAACATATACAGAAAAATAGTTATTCATTAGCACGTTTGTATACAAATCTTAAGTTATTTATTCTCTATATTATAGCCTACACATTAGAGGATAAGTTGAATCATACGTCTTTTATAATTTAAAACTCTTCTTGAAAAATAACAGATATCGTCAATAGTTTAAGAAAAGTCCTTTTATTGAAAAATTATCATGTTTCCGTGAAATACTTGCTCCGTCAATATTAAGAGTCTAAAATAATAATTTACTCGATAATACTTCTTATTAAGATTTTGCTAATAATTATAATTTATTGGAAAACTAATTTTCCGAGCTTGCGTCTATTTTTTTTCGTGGGAAAAACAATGATGCTATAACTAATTTTAATTTTAATTTAAAGTTTTTGTGCGATCAACCGACAGTTAATTTCTCATCAATATGACAATTAAATCAGTTATATTCTCCAGTTGAGTTTTCTAGCTTTAGGATTTGATTCTCCTTAGCTATATGGATACTCGCGTACTACATGACAACAATTGTTGTCTTAATTATTAACGTCTTATTCCAATCGAATTCTATTTTATTTTAATTCCAAGTCCAGAAGTTCTCGTAGGAATTTCGTCCTCTTATGTGAACAAGAAGTAGAAAGCGGTCGGAAACTAGTTAGGGTTGCGAATTAACTGCCAAATCATTTTATGGGGGAGAAAACCTTTGCTCGCTTTTGGCTGAAAGTAAAATGGACATGTTTCGTAAATCTCAGAACAATCATAAGGAATTATAAAACACAAGTGGTACCTAACAATATATTTTGTAACATTGTAAATAACCAAGAAAATATAGCTTCTAGAACTTAGAAGCTCAGTATTGAATAGGTACTAAAGGATTTGTGTGATTTGGTGTTAAAGTAATTGACATAAAAGCAGTTTCTCAAATTGCTTTCTTGTTGCTAGATTTGTGAAGATTTTTTCGCGGTAAATTGAATGGATATATGTCGCAAATAGAAATCAAAGGAGTTAAACACGATAGCATAAAGTTTTCTAAATGACAGCACCTAAATATTTAATTATATTATAATAGTAACTAAATTATTTAATTAGTATTTAATCTTGGAATACGTTTTTGTAAAGAGAGGAGTAATTATAAAATCGGATCAATTTCAGTGTTACTTAAGATTATATTTCTAAGAATATATTGGCGTTTAATTAATCATCTATGTTGATTAATTCAAAATATATCTAAGAGTCTATTAATTTAAATGGAAACATCACAATTTTCGTAATTATTTTGAATAATTTATTATTTGAGTTTTAGGTTTCTTAGAACTGATGCTAGTATAATCATTATGTGTATTTGGCTCTTGATTTTAAATTGACAAAAGCCGAAGTCTGTCTTTAATTCTTTAAACTGAAACAATTCTTCGATGAATCATTCTATGACCTATTCAAAGAAATAAACCTTTTAGTATTGGTTTTATGACACGAGGAAGTTCATATTTTCCTGGTATTCAGAAGATTTACAACTCTTGGTATCTAAAAGTTTTCCGTCTCTTAGTTTTGCTTAAAGTTTTATGGACCTGTTAAAAGTTGCTTAATACCTAGAAACACTTCCTCCACATATTTTAAGTAATATAGAGTTTAATTCATAGGATTTTGTTTATTATTCCAATGAAGTGATGAACTCTAAGGATGATTTGCATATATGTCCGTGCAAAGTCATTGCATGACAATTTATGCTGAAAAAACTAGTCTAGCAAGCTGTGAGTTTCATAACGAACGCGAAGCTGACCATTGCAAAAAATAAGGTCAAGGCTCACGTTGAGTTGAGATGCTATGGAATGCCAAAATTTGGAGGTGGATTTCCAAAATATTTAAATTAACCGCTATTGGTGATTACTCAGGTTTCAACCTAAGACCTTTACAAAGCTTTACCTAATGGAAATTGATGATCAGAGCTCCTCTGAGGCTGTGGAGGAAATGAGGGTATATTTATTTTTTCTAGAACGTATGGAATTCAGCAAAGGTCACCGCTGTGAAAAAATTTCGGTCAACATCATATCATTTTTTGCCCTGTTCAGCTTTAGGTCAAGTACAAGTTTATGAGAATATGAGTATACATTATTTCAGATGTTATTTCTAAACGTTCTCCAGCGATTAACAATAAAAAATGATTGATTGCTCTAGGAAAATTATAAATTTTGATGAATAATCATTTGGTATCTTTCCTGAAGCTTGATGTAGTCGAAGCATTATTTCTAGTATTATTTTCATTAATTTACTACTTCATTCTTTTACGTATTTAATTTTTTTTCATATAGGATCGAAAACATTAAATGTACAAAAATATATTAACAATTGAAACGATCTACGTCAACAAGAAGTACTTTGCATAATAGAAAGCTAGAAACGGATAACAATTAAGGTGCTAAAAGTTGTGGAGAAACTTCGTTGTCTATCAATAGATTATCGCTGGTAAAAGTACGACGTAGGATTTTTCAATCAGAAAATATTTTAGAAGAGTGAAAGAGAAACTAACTTTTCATCTCATGATGTTGATAGATTCTATCTCCATCCTTTCTTTTAGACCATTCGCAGAGAATCTTCTAGATTAGCAATCAGAAATTCTTAGTGAAAGTTGTGGGGAAAGTTCGAAAAGAGTCTATTGGACATTCGTAAACTTTGTCATCTTTGAGAACGTCTTTAAAAATCTTGTGATACAAGTAAATTATGAGATTCAGCAAAATTTGAGGACTTCTATGCACAAATTTGGCTGCCAACTTCATATTTAATGCGATTACTAATTTTATACGAGAACTCTGATTTAGGTTTTTAAAGGCCGAAAAATGTAGATTGTCTTACGTAAAGAACACGTAAAGATGGATTCTTAAACCTTATCTTGTATATAAAGCTTAATCAAATTCTCACGTGAGAATGTGTATAATATGAAGGTTTTTCATTATGTGATTTTTATTCAACTAAACTAATAATAAAGAGCATGGAAGATTAAATTTTGTGTGATAGTTATTCTCTTGCTTTTCATGTGAATTTATTTTGTTAATTTTTAAGTAAACCGGCTGAAAAATCTTAAAGGGTACAGAGTATTTTAAGTTCGTTAATTTCAAGGTTGTTTATGTTGATATGGTGGAACTTTTTGAATGCATAAAGTTAGAGATCTTTTCCACTTTTTTGGTGCTCAGAATTTAAAATTTGAGTGTCTTTAGTATTTTCGCAAGAGGATGATAATAGTAGCATTCTTCTTTAACTTACTTAAAGTATATATCATGGGATCTGCTTCTTCGGCCTTGACATTGCGGTAGTTCTCCATAATGAATAAAGAGCAAAGAAGAAAACTTACATATTGCGGTAAATAAAAAATTGATATAAGCTATACTTAAATTGCAGTAAAGGTATAAGTGTTCTTCTTTGTTGCTAATTTAGTAAATAATAAAAAGAATTTATCATGTCTATCATGAATAGCTGCAACTTTGTCTTTAAAAGAATTATTTGACTAAAATATTACCGTTCGTAAATTTATTTATTAAGAAGATATATGATAAGAATATGAAGAATTTATATGCAGATAGCTCTTTTTGAAATACGATACAGTACCTCTTACCGACCAAATAACTTTACTTCTCATATATCATTAGAAATTATATCCTCATCTAGAGCATAAAGGAGAGATGATTTTTGTAGATCTTGTTAAGCTCCAATTAACAGAAAATTTGAGGAAAGTTCCTGATGGCTTTCATTCCATTGGATATCAATTTTCAAATATTTTTATCGAGATTATAATCATTAATAATGTTACTCATCTTTCATACCTTAATATCACAAATATGGTATTGTATTTAATAAAATTTATGATTTTTTGAAAGGCATTCACAAGTAGTTCGTTTATATGACTCGCAGTTGACATAGAGATAGAAAATTTAAGCATTAAAAACGATTTTCGTTAAAAATGAAACATATAAGGAAGATATCATTATTTTCTTTCTATTGTACGTGCTTTTTATTTGTTGAGAATCGTTCTAAGGTTAGGTAAAAATGTAACCTATTAAACTGAAGTGCTTTAAATGGATGATTTAACAGTTAGTATTTAAGTATTTTACCAATATAAATTATAAAAAAATATAATTCTAATCTGAAATCTTCCTAAAATTCTCAATTTAAATGCATATAGAGCATTTTGTAAACTTCATATACCTGTGAAGTAAGATGAGTAAACCTTATATTATATCCTATTGTTGTCTCAAATTAAAAGTAAATATTGAAAACTTTAAATTTCATAAGAAATACATTAACTTCCCATGAAAATAGTTTTTGAAGAAATGAAAATTAATTGTAAATTCTATTTACAAGAGGCTGAAAAAAACTTAACCGTTCTTACTGAAAGAACAAGTCAAAATTGTGCCATTTTACGTAAAGAATACTTTATTACAAATACAGTCACAGGTTGAACATGCGCTAAAATTTTCAGGGACGACCTAAACAAACTGGATTAATCTAATAAAAATCTCGAGTAAAAACTCATGAGCGAATGAAAATATATGAAATCAACAGCACATTATTATGAAAAAATAAAATAAATAATTATTATATCTTAATATTTGAGTAACAGATGAGAAAATTCAAGGGTTAAAATAATGAAAATAACAGAATACGAGCTTAGTTTTCATACGTTTGACTCATCGTCATATATTCCAACGGAAGATGAAAACGGGCTCTTCCGCTGCAGTGTGAAGGTGAAAACCTCAAGTTCCTAAGCGAGTTCTTAGTCCGGAAACGGAACTACCTCGCTTCCGCAAGCGTGTTAAAAGGAAAGACTCACCTCGTATCCGTCAACCCCGTGGAGTTCTCCGGACAACGACATCTCACCGACGCGGGTCCAATAAGGAGGATGCACAACAGAAGTACCGTCGTCTTCATTGCCAAACGTCTCATGATATCCCCGCAGAGGATGGAGAGCTCGTTCCCGCGTCTCCCAGCACTTCTTTTGGAGGAATGATCACCACTCAGACTCACTTTCCACGGCAGGAGAATCGAGGTCAACTCCCCACACCACTTTTCATCCGACTTTTTCCTTTCTCTTTCCAACGCCGGCGACGAGGATGCAATCTTCGGCTGCCTCCAGAAGGGTTGGGGTCATCCGGGGTCGATGCCGAGGGAGCCACGCTCAAGACAGTCCCTGTTTCAACTCCACACTTTGATCTCCACGGAGATAGGCTGCCATGGAGACGTGTCCTTGGATGGAATTCGATTGTCGAATAGCACGTGTGCTTCTCGGGGAGAAACTTCTTTTTTTTATACAAACGCTTTTTCAAATACATCCCACTAACATTATTTTTCTTTGAATGAGGACGGTCATTATTCTCCCAATTGGGTTAAGGTGAGATATCTGTCGAAAAAAATTCGTTTGATTAATGGTTTTAAAATCGATCCACCCATCGTTTTCCTCCTAAGATTTGTATTTGATTCCGTCCTATTCTATTTTTGTGCCAGTTTCGGGAGATATTTTGGTGATCTATCTCGATCAGAGCCCTTGAGATTTTTTATAATGCCTCATTTTGTTTGTGTCGCTATGTTAGAGCTTTTATCGTGAGTGTGATCTTCAGAATCGGTTGTGTGAAACAGTTTAGCTTAAGTAGGACCTGCGTCTACTATATATTTTTCTATGGCTTTTGTATTATACTCTCAAGTTTTTGGAATATTTTACTGAACATTAAATGACTGAGAGAGAATGAAAATTATCTAGTAGATTTTACTTCTCTTATTTGTATAAAAGCAGCAATTACACTCGATGTAATTCTTTTTTCGCATTATATGACTTCACGTTTCGCATGACTATTCATTATCAATAAGTTACTTAAAAACAGATCAAAGGAATTGTTATGGATTTAATGAAAAGGTTGTGATCCATTTTCATAGAAATTGCCCTATATTTAAGCTAGAATCGTTGTTCTTCTGTAGTTGATATTTTTTCGAAGTGATGAAGCATTTAGAATACAGTATATCAAAGAAGGAATATAGAACTAGAAAATATTATTATCAGTTATTTAGATACAAGTGCATAAATTATTATGTGTAAACAAAAGTAAAGCAAAGAAGGATTTTATTAGCACCGATATCTTTTTTATTAACGCATTCATACAATTTGTTAGTCTATTGTGCTTAGAAACTAGATTTGTCTCACTGTTGCATTTTTTTCCACTGCGTCGTTCAACTGACTCAGGACTTTTTCATTATCATATTACAGTTGGATGTAAGAGGAGACTTTATAGCCCCAATGTCGCCAAAAATAAAGTCATATAAGTTGTTCAAGATAAAGTCGTATCATATTTATGAAGATGACTTATGATTCCTCTGGATAATACACCTGTTTAACGAATAAAAAGATGTTTTGCCAAATATGGATGGATTCGAGTGGTTTAATCCCTTGTATTACAAATCATCCGAAGGTGATGAGTAAGGAAAAACTGTTAGTGAATTAATCTTTGGAGCTTATCTTTGACATCTACCAAAAGAACGCAAACAAAGTACACAGTTTATTTCGCAAAAACTACAGAATTTTGCTAAAAAAGCAAAAAAAAACAAATAAAATTGAGCTGAGAATGTCTTTCTGCGAAGAGAAACGTATATATTTACTACCATACGATGAGAGAATACATAGGAAGGTAAGTATGGATTTATAGGAAGGATTAAGGACAAAAAACTATTCATTTTTATGAACCAAATTATGAATGGATTTATTTCATACTTGCCAGCATGCTAATCTTCTAACGCTGAGGAGGAAATTGTCCTAGAAGTTTGTGGTTTTCCATCGTTAACTTAAGGACTACACTGTAATCGTCCAGAAAGTGGATGTTTGAGCGGTCTTTGTCAAATAAATGAACAAAGACAGTTTAGTATATCAGCAACGTCTGTAAATGATTTGATTTACCTTTATCTATACTGTACTGTATCACCGTCTTTATCCGATGTAAATAATCAATGTAAACATAATTCTATATCGAAAAACTTTGTAATTTCCACAGATAATTTAACTTAATCGCAACAGGTTTCGTAATTTACATTACATCTACAGGCAATTAATTAAATAACGAAACTGGTCGCGATTAAATTTTCGGTAGAAATTACAATGTTTTTCATTTTACTATAGTTTTCCACGAAGTCACACCTTCTAATATTAATTTCAATACATAACTCTAAAATCTAGATTTTCTGGCCTTGTTTCCTGGAAAGGCTTCATCATCGGCAATGATAAATACGTAATAATATCTACAAACATAATTTTATCTAATGTTATAGCTAAGTTTGTTTTTCTCATGCTTATTTATGTTTTCGATCATAGATGGGTTTGATTCGATGATAAATAAAAAGTTGACGTACGTTCCAGATAAGTATGATTCTTGTTGTAAAATTTTCGTACGCACCGCATGAAGAAGGAAATGTTCCGATACACTCAACGAGATCGGATTTTGAAATGACTCAAATTGTTTTGGTTCTTTTCCGGTTTTTGCGAAGTAGAAAGTGTTGGCATAAAAGAATTTTTGAGCTTAACTGGTCGATCTTGATCTCAACAATTTTCAAGGAAAACCTCATCCGTTAACAGATTAATGAGTTCATCGGGTTAAGAAATACTTTTACCAATATAAGGTGCCGTTGTTATCGTGGATACGCGGAAAAACTATGTCTGCTGACCTGAAACGACCTGTGAATTATCAGTAGGAAAAGAGTTAAGAAACGATTGAAACGTTGAATTCACACGCTGTACAATAATAGATGTATACGAATGATAAGTGAACAGTTTCGTCCCTCGATATCTCATAGTTCTAAAAAGGTGGCACTCCTGATTCGGTACGAATTAATGTTGTCTCGAAAAGTAGCAAGCGTTAAAAAAAGGAGGTCAAATTTCAAAGAGATCTTATGAAATCTCGATGCTAAATACGTTCTGAGATCAGGTTTAGATAAAAATCGAAGGATGCTATTATTGATTTTTATGGCGCCTAAAACGTACTTAACTAAAGCTTTAACCATATGGACAAGAATGTATAGAACTATTCTGTTTTATACTGTAACTATAGATACCTGAATCTCATAAGGTGATAATAATTTTACTATCAGATTTCGTTTGGTGTTTGTTTAACGAAATTTTAAAATCGAACTATGTAACCCTCAAATAATTGCTAATGTATCATGTCCTTGATTTCATATCCCCTGCTTGATATATTATTATTTCTTTCTCTTATGGTAGGCACAAAAGGCAATCAAGTATGACTTAGCGATTCATTGCTTACAATGATTTCGATGGCTCTCCATTAATCTGTATCCTTTCTCCATTCTTAAATTTCGAACAAAACAGCGGATATAGTGGAATTACAAAAGAGAGAAATCAAAATATTCTTCACCGAAACTAATACAATATATTCTAGTCAGTTTAAATATTAATGGGTGATGAACGGACTTAGTTCCACCTTGGTGATTATAAAATGGCCAAAAGCAATTTTCGATTCGGAAAGTTCCAATGTGCTACTAGAGCTCTACATGCTCGCACATTTTATAATAGGCTTCAAAGACTCCGTAAGTAAATATCAGCAGAATCTCGTATCTATCAGCGTGTTTTGAGAGAAATTCGCAAAAAAAGGCAACTAATTCTTTCTTCTTGATAAGCATCCATCCTTAGCACATCAAATTAATCTTTGAATAAATTTACTTTTCTCTATTGCATCTCAAATGTAGCATTTGTTCAACAGACTTCTGAGAAGTGTAATCCTTTTATATGTATCGTCTAGGAGGAATCTCTTCGGAAAATCTTAGAGCGTAGTATTCTGCGTTAGTTATAACTTGTAATTTGTCTAATAGATTTGGAATGCTCAAGTGTATACAAACGAAGGTGTGAGGCGACTAGATTCTGGAATAGAAAAGCGGAAGAACGAAACAGGAATAGCGGCATCGAAGAATTGGGCAAGAGAAGATGATAACCCTATGGACGGAATTCTCAGAAATGTGTCCAGAATTAGAATGTTCTGCCGGAATTCCTAGAGACAGACATGGGTTAAATTCTTTTCCTGATCAAACGTGTTCCCATTGTTTTTTCTTATTGGAATGTATACACAGCCATTTGAGTTATCTTAGTAACATTTTTCAATTATTCTTCGCAAATGAAAATTATCCTACGTGAAGTAAACAATTATGTTAATCAGTTAAATTACGAATTATAAATTTGGGCTCTGCAATTAAAGTTCTGCCCCAAGGGACTTCTCCTTGAAACTTTGATTGATTACCAGTCTAACACTGATAATGACGGAGAATATAAAAAGCTTTATTCTTATAAAAATTACGTAATAGATTATTTTCTAATACCGAATAGATAGAGGAAATTTTTTATGAAACTTCCTCTTTTAATATCCATCTTTCCGAAATGTATTATCACCACATTGTATTAGATATATCGGTGAGATGTCTTGAAGTATGCAAATGGAAATACAAGGATATGTGTATAGAAATGTAAAATACGTACATGGAGATAGAAAAATTTGCAGTTCATTTACAGGACCAAGTACTGAGAGAATTAAAGTTAAATAAGGAAAGAATAGGTACTCGAAGTAATTCTTAAAACAAATAAAAGATTACGATTTTCATTTTTCGGTAAGCAACTAGGTCATTCCATACATACCTGTGCGTTCTTTAGAAATCCTCAACACGTTATGAAATCTTAAATTGGTCCCAAAAATGTTTATCTTTAGGTATTACTCCATGTTGTACAACCTCAATTATCTACTCTCCACTGAATACAAAGAGAAGTGATATTTTCATATTGTGCGGATGATGAGGTAGTATTGTGCGTGTTGATTCATGAGTAGAGGCTAATAAGTTAAGCTGAATAACGTAAATAATCAGAGATTATTCCATTTATTCTGTCAGAGTTAATTTAGCGTAACATTACACGATATTCAATGGATCATTTAAATGGTAATTATAATTTTGGAAACAAATCTTAAGCATTCATCTTTCTCAATAGAGATCGTTGACTAATATTCCTATGTAGTTTCCAAGGAAGCAATTAAATCTTATTTGAATGAAAGTAAGATCTTTTAACTCCTTCTAATTATACCATTGTCTCGTATTCCCCTTCAAAACCGGAAAACGTGAATGTGTTCCAAATCGACCGTTATGTATTCGTACAGTTATGTAAGCAAATTAAATAGCGCTGACTTGCTATTCCATTGTCTTTACTTTTGTTGACGTACGGTCCGATGCTCTCGTGGCTATCAAAGTGAGCTTTCCGCCTGTTGAAATCTCCGATCGTTGTGCTAGAAGAGAACGGGAATTATTGCATTCATCCAAAAGTTCTCGTGTCTTTGTGATATAGAAAGAAGCAGACAGATACGTATGTCCTTCAAATTAATGTAATTTTGTGGGCGTTACCGATATGAATGAAATTAATTGACTTCATTCCATCTACCTTTTTAGGCTTGAGATGACACGATTTCCTTTGGATGCCATTTATTCGCAAGGTCGCGAATCTTACGCAAGCATCTAATTTTTTTGGAAGATAAATATTTGCATCTGTTCCTTCGGAAATAAAAATGAAATTCGCGCCATATGTCGTGTTCACTTGTATTTTTAGTCGAACCCATATAATGTCTACGAAGCCAATATGCTTCATTTCGTTTGGTTATTCATTTTCATTCATAAGTACAGAATCTATAATCAAAATATGCCGCGTACCTTATTACTGACGCACTCCCATTGTGATGTTAATGCGATTATAATTCCAACAATTGCGAGAAGTTCCACCGCCTATTCATCATCTTAGATTATCATAAACTACAGTGGAAGAGAAAACTGCTTGAGAACTCCTGATGGTTATGCATGTTATGCCTATTACCCGTTCATTTAGAGATCGTAGAATGAAATGAATCTCTTGTTTTGTCAATTCTCATCGTACAAGTATCTAGAGATTCATTTTCCTATTTAATCGTAGACTTATTGGATACTAAGAACAAATTTCAACTCCAAAAAGGATGCGTTTTTATAATATACAAAATGTGGTATATGTGGTAATGTAAATAATGCATGTAGAGCTTAAAATCTGTTCAAGAGGTTGTTACTTTTTTTTGCATTGGATAACTATAACTAGTTACCCAATATATCAATAGTTTATTATACCAAATGATTTGTTTCAAATGCCCAACCCCACCGCCATTCGAAAAATGTGAGAGCGCTCTTAAATTGATAAGATATAATGATTTATTTCTTTAAAATACTTTCATCCAAATTCCTTCCTCTGAACTGCCCAAATACTACAAAAACCGTCATCGGCCTCGTACCTTCTTCTTACTTCCATAGTCCGTTCCAAAATCCTAGGCAGTATTGTCTTATGGGGGATTCGAATATCCTCGTACGCAGGATCATTTTTCCCAAAAATCAGCACAAGTTCCGTTTTCACCGGATAAATTAAGATTTTCAGCTTAGTTTGGTCGATTTTTTCTGAAAATATGTTAGAATTTGGATAAAGACGATTCTGCACAATGATGTACATTTTTTATCTTTATAACGAAAGAAATATATATTTTATACCGGAATGAAAAATATGGTTGCGAAATCTGCGCTAGAACACTAAAAAAACATCATTGCATTCATTCTATCCAAAATAAATTGCTGCTTTTGTCTTAGATAACTCTTTAGACCTTATGAATGCATGAAAGTCGAATTATAATAATTTTAGAGTGACCATATCTTGGTAAAAAATTATTAAAGTAGATCGTAACCTTCACAAAATTTGATCGTGCAGTCCAATTTATACATCGCCTAAAACCTTTTTGTTTCTAACGATACGGAAAACTTACCGCAATAGAAATTAAGATAAATGTTATTATTTTCATTTACTGGTTATTCTGAGTAAATATCTTATATGGAACTTTTTTAAATTTTATACCATAAAGCAAGTTTCAATCAGAATCATGCTCTCGGGTCTATTAGTCTCGAGTATAAATCTATTAACGATTAACAATCGAATAGCTAAGTCAAGTCTAACAACTGACAAAGAAAACCATTCCATCGAATATTAACTTCCCTTCCAAGTTCCAATCAATATGATATACACTGAAATATTTTGCTATAGTTTGTGAAGTATTTCAGATTACTTTCGCATTTAATAATACTCAATTAAGTATTAATTTGCTTCGATAAGAAGAGAATATAAGTACGTATCCGAGTAACTTGAAATATTTAAATTATATTATCATTACATTATTTGATCCATATGAGTTTCTACCTCCTTAAAAGTCTGTTTATATTATTATATGTGCATTACAAACTCCGGATTTAAGTATTTTGCTTGGAAATTACTATTTATAGTTGGGATTCTTGCATTATAGTATTAAGTGTTTCATAAGGAAAGTAAGTCATACGTCTAAAAGATATTCAGTTGTATTTCTTGATATCATTCTTTTATGATTGCACTATAAAGTGGTGTCACTATAATTATATTTATTACATTTGATTCAAAGCATGAGCCAAGGAATCAAAGATGGGTACTTTTATATTTAATCTCATATCATTATCGTATAAATAATATACATCATTTTTAAGAATGAAGTTCAAACACATTTTACTAGACTGGTAACATTTTAGAGTTAAGTTGCTGAATATTTTATAACTGTTCTTAGGGATATGATACCATATCTTGAATAATTATAATTTAACTTGGTTTGGATTTTTTATGAAATTAGGAGCAATTATTCTTCATTTAATTACATAATATTTTTATAATTTCTCATGGAAAATAAGTATGACCCAAATTAATTTTATGAGATGGGTATATCATTTCAATGTTCATTTTTGAAGCAACAATCTTCTCCTAACATATGTTATGTTTATAATTCCTTTTCCATTTTCTTAAGCTGATATAAGTAAATAATAATTATTATACAATTTCAGCTTATGATATAATATGTATGACTGAATGTCAGATGATGGCCATTAAGTGAGATTGGATCTTAATGTTTGGGAAGAATTAGATTTTTCCATTTTTCAAGAATTTATAACTTCCCTATATTTAATACATGTATTATAAAGTTTTCCTATCAAATCCCATCTTATATGAAATAAGATATTATATACAATATAATATATATGATCTTATATACAAAGTCTATCTAAATAGGCCTTATAAAAATACTCAAACATTAAATCCCTTTATTTTTCATAGTCATCTTTCCATATTATCTCTGAATAAAGGTATAATACATGTTGGATAGCTACGAAATACTTAATATAGGTGACTGAGGTCATGGAAGTATTTAATAATACTCTTTATTAAGGTTAAACAGAAGGTTAAAATCAGGTTTAGCAAATGGGCCTATCTTATATAAAAACTGTTCCATTAAAATGGTAAAAGTAACATGATAACATAAAAAAGAAATAATTTTAAAATTTTTAGTGGAAACTCTTTCATTTAGGGCTTTTAGGAAACAGTTAATGCTTAGGATCTGAGTGAGGAGACTGAAAAACATTGATAAAGATAGATTCCATTTATAAAAGTTGAACGAGACTGACTCTTTCTAAAGATATTAAAAAGTTATGACCTTCTTACAGGAAATACAAAGACAAAATTCTAATATATCAATAGTTCAAATGCAATGAAATTTAAACTGAATATTTAATGTCTTAAGAATAGATTTAAATGTTAGGTAAATGTATGGAGTGTTCTATTCATACAATACATTTGTGATATGAGGCTGAATAAAGACACATATCTCATGAAATACCATGTAAATAAAATTTTGATTTCAGTTCCCCACAAAGTTCACTTCATAAATTTAGATTGGAAATTGATTATCATAGTTTTCTGGAAATAAAAAATTAATTATTTACAAAGCTAGAAATACTTAATGCATAAGAGATCACTAAGTTTGAAGAAGTATTATTTTTATTTGATATTACATCCTGAAAATTTAGGGCTTCAGTCATTTTATAATTGGAAATTTTTATTCTGAGAATTAGATATGCACAACTAAAAGTTATTAGGTTAGAGGGTTACTCTAACTGAAGAGTCAAATTCCTAGATTTTATTCTTCCTTTGCATAATGTGAATAATTGGACTTATGTAGACCAGCATGATAATCTTATATTTTTGACATCAAATTTTCAAGGTTTCTTTATGTCATTGTATATCCTAAATTCCACATTCTATAATTCAGAAAAACAATTTTAGCATCATACATATTTTGATATCTCCTATGTCCAATACAGTTCTGATTTACTGATTAAATGTGGAAAATCATCTTGTTGATAGAGATTAAAAAGGTAAAATTTAAGTTTGATAAGTCATAAATTTTATTTTTCAAATATTAAGAGATTGATTTAAAAATAATTTTCTCTGTATGAATAGAAAATAGGTATATTGGCGACAGAAATTTTGATCAACTTAAATCTTTTATGTAAATTTGTTTAAGCCTCAACCTCTACAAGATTGAAATTTTACTCTCTGGAAATGGTATTTCTTCATTAAATCAGTTCCTTTATTTTCAGTTTTGAGAATAATTGTAAATGAAAAGAGATTATTTTTCACTGCCAATACCTGTACAAGGAAACTATTATTGGCTATGTATAGTAGACTCACTCAAATTTAATATGTAAGGATATTTCAAACATTTTTCAAACATCTTTATTTTTATTAAGACTTTAGCTTTTCAAAATGTACTATTTTGATTAATCTATATGCCATGTTATGAATATAATACATCTATCATTAAATTATTCTTTCATTACTAAATACTCTCATTATATCTGTAATAGAATATGATTTTTCTTGATGCTATACAGTTTACAGATAAATATATATTATATCTTAGTAATTTTTATATCATCTCTTATATTTCTTTGGGAAAATATCATGTTTGAGCCCAAGATTGAATATCTACTTAAATATATTGAGCTGATAAAGAAGCATTTCATTAAATCTTGGTCCAAAGTAAAATGTACCTCAAGAATATGTATCAATAGTGATAATGAGCTATATATAGCTTATGTATGATATAGCTAATAGCTAATGTATGACCATGAATTTCTATTCTGTCTCTCATCTCTGATTTGCTGCGCAATTAGAGATCTCACCTAGATATTTAAATTGTTGTGATCCTCATCTATCTCACCATATTTTGTGTTTGTTTTTATGTCTATTTTTGGAGCAGATGAATTTTCTGAGTTGAAACTTTTGAGAGAAAATTTTCAAGCAAACTTTCTATGTAAGTTCCTTAGAGGACTTGACTCTCATTGCTGTTCTATAATTGTCTGTAGATATTTTATATGGCCAGGTTGTCTGCAACAACTAGGCATGGAATTTCTTCTTTGTCTTTAGGTCATCTAAATTAAGTCTTATTAACTTCCTGTGCTCTTGGGTTTTAAAAATCACTTGCGTTGACACTCAACAAATCGTCTGAGATGCTGCTACTTGCTGCACTGGAAAAGTTTGGTTGACCAAAAGGGAATGTTTAAAAATCGCTTGCGTTGGCGCTACCTGCTACGATTGAAAACAGTGTGATTGGCCAACTGGAAAGGTTTCAAAATCGCTCTCGTTAACACTACCTGCTGCTAACATCACAATGTAAAAAGATAGTAATCAATTTTAACTGTATTCAAAATGACCTGAGTTCATTCGCCGGGATATAAACGTGTTGAGCACTAATGAATCCATTTTTTTTCCAAATGTAAACAAAGAGTGTGCAATATAAGCCTGATCGTAAGGATGTGAGAGCATTCTAAGTCTATATTGGTAATTTCTTACGAATTTTCACAAAAAACAAGCAATAGAAGCGTATTTGAAGTGATACTACAAATATAGAAGGCATAGTAACTTATTCGTCACTATGAATAAGTTCTGAGATTAGCACTGGAAAGGATTGAAAATCGCTCGCGTTATCTCTCCTGGAACAATGAAATCTGTACCATTGGTCAACTGGAATTGCTTGAGTTGGTAATTTTGGAGCAATGAAATCTATACCGTTGGTCAACTGGAATTGCTTGAGTTGGTAATCTTGGAGCAATGAAATCTGTACCGTTGGTCAACTGGAATTGCTTGCGTTGGTAATCTTGGAGCAATGAAATCTGTACCGTTGGTCAACTGGAATTGCTTGCGTTGGTAATCCTGGGGCAATGAAATCTGTACCGTTGGTCAACTTGATTGCTTGCGTTGGCAATCCTGGAGCAATAAAATCTGTACGGTTGGCCACCTGGATTATCGTATTTGACGGCATATAAGACGCACCCTCATTAAGTGGGCCACACACAAGGAAAAAATGTTTCATTAATCCGTGCGATCGCTACCACAATAACATAATGACTTACTACTGCTCTGTTTCCATACACTGTAGCGTAATTTAATACTCCTAGTTAATACTGAATGGTGTGGCTTAATCTCTTGTTACCTTTTGTCATATTTCAGAGGGTATTTTTTTAAACAAATAGTTTTAAGCATCGATACCAATACCTTCACATATGAGACGCAGGTAAAGTTTTTGAGGCCTTATTCAGGAAAAAAAGTGCGTCTTATATGCCGTCAAACACGGTTATGTCTTTTCCCTCTCCTTAGTAAGAAATGTGTAAGATTTTTTTGCTCATGAAAAATTGATATAGTCATTACATTAACACTTAAATTTACAAATATAAAAAATAATGGGGCATTCCTGATTGCTCAATATTTCAGTACTGTTTTTGGCCAAAGATTTTTCCTATACATTAGCAGCTAAAGCACAATTCTCTCAGTCATTTATTTACTTTGTATTCTAGTTGTTGTTGTGAGAAGACAGGCTAATTGTAAGATTATTTTATTAGAAACTATTAATACAGAAATTCTTCTTCAGTTATTTATATCTATTCTGTCATATTTCTTATATAGCAGATGCATAATAGTACATTTCGAATAGGCTCCAATTTCTTACATCTATTTCTACATTATTATACATTATTTTGATTCAACATTTTTAGGGAAAATCTGAAGCTACACTATCTTCATGAGATGTCATGTCATTTTTCAGTCTTTGAGTATGATTTCTTGCCTTATTGGAGGCAATGATTCTAGATTAATGATTGTGTGATATTCTTCTTGGAATGTGGCTCTTAAGTATGCGGCAGTTCATAAGGTTAGGCAAGTATTGGTGACTTTCTGATTTCTTTGAGTTAATTACCCACTCTCTATGGAGTTTAGTTGTTCTATTATGTACTTTTTCCGAGTTAGACTTATGATTTTGGTGACCTCATTCATATTGTCATTAAAAAGTGGTCAACTCTACTAGATTTTATTTCTATTCCTGGAAAGTTTGGTTTTTCTTCTTCCGCAATAAATTTATTGCAATCTATATCCCAACAAGTGTGTTCAGTGCTCTTTCTGTTGGATTAGTTCCTATGCTTTTTGAGTGATTTTTGTATGAAATTATTCTTGTATGTTTGCTCAATATTCCTCTTCAACTACAATTTATTTGCTGAATTTCCTGCTCCTATCAACCAATAATTTTGTTGGATTTTCATAGTTGCATCATTGTGAATAATAAAACACATTCAAGTTTATAATCAATATGAAATAACAAAAGAACAAAAGACTTATCATTGTAATGGAAGGGGTTAATATTGGATTCATTGATGTTTTGTATTGAATTTCTTTATATGTAATTATTTCCTGTGAATTCTCCGTTATGAATTTAGTTTTTATTTATTCTATGCAATACTCTATTTTAGATATCTATTATTATAGAGTTTTTCTAAATGATGCACATGCTATTCAGGTTCTTTGGTTTACATAGAACAGTAAGTTTTTGCCATTTCTGTTCGTGAATTTTTGAGCAGGGATTTTTGCTTGGTTTTCCAATGGATTTTTAGCTTATCAGTTTGGGCACATAACTCAACTAATAATATTTTTGGTATCATTCTTTAGCAGTTTGGCCATCACCTTTCCTAATACTACCCAAAATGTTTCTGTTGACTTGGGGCCTTTACTGTTGTCTCCATTGTTGAGAATATATGAATCAATGTTGATTTAATTTCCGTTGGCTCACTGTATGCACATTGTCATAAGTCTACTGCTCACGGGATTAAATTTTTTGATGGAGTGCAATATAGACTAAAGGATAATAAAGGCTATGTCAAAAAGATGGCGTGTCTTTACAACCCCTCTTTCTATCTTACTTTATAATAGGAAATAGTTCCTAAAGTATACCTTAATGTGTGAAATGTATTTCTTATAAGAATACTCATACTTTGGACAAAATTCATAATCACATAGTAAATTCAGAATATCAAAAAATGACAAATTTCTTCTGTTAGAAACTTTAAAGTTACTTCAATTCATCATTAATCATATTTAAACATATGTATAAAAGTATTCCATATATTCAGAGGAATGCATTGTTAGATATAAATGAAAGTAAGGAAGCAGGGAATCTCAACAAAAGCAAGCAAAATACTTTAATACATTTGCCTTTATATTGATTTGATAACTGTACATTCACTAATACCCCTTGAGACTACCACAATTTTTCTATATCTATGAAACTGTAGTTCAATATTTTTAGTTGTTCAATAGCCCTTATTTAGACATTATATATAATGCTTTTAAATCACATCTATATTTTATAATATCATCCTTTGACTTTTATAATTTTGAGATTATACTTTGATTTCATTGCATGTTATGTAACATTATCATTGTAGTTAAAATAATATTAGAAATGTAAGATCAACCAGAACAGAATGAAAACTGATATTATTATATCTTACTGATTTTTTTTACATATCAGAGCTAATGATTTTCATAATGCTTCTAATTTTTTAGATTCTGGGATGATAATGTTACTAGATAATAAAAAAACTGATATAATTGACTGAATAATTCTTGGTATTAAAAATTTATAAGGATTTTTAATTAATGTAATATATATTACTATAATACTATACTATATATATATAATACTGAATGAAATATATATTTAATGATGAAATTCCAAAAAGATTATTATCGTTATCTTATAATCATACTTATCATTGGAATCCAGCCCAAAAGTTTTTCCTAGTAACTTGAAGACATTTATAATCTATGGGGTCAATTTTATTATATTTGAGAAATATACCAATCCACTCAGTGAAACTGAATGCTTGAATCTTTGCTATCCCTATCTTTGTTAACCCTATACCTGTAACTTTTTTAACAAACACAATTAATAGAGGTTTGTTTTAAAGTGAATTCTGCATCAAATGAGCTGAATTTTTACTTTATTTCAAGCTATATGAAATACATCCGCCAATGATTAAAGTCAAGCAAATCGGCTAATAATGTATGTATCTCAGGATGAAGAGGAAACTCTCCTCTCAAAGTATGATGAAATACATTGATTGTTGATTTGAGTACCCCTCTGTAATCATATAATATCGGATATTTGAGTAAAAGCAAATGATTGGATTAATTTAATGAGTAAAATTTTATCCATATCACTATGAATTAATCTATCTTCATAAAGAATGATCTTGAAGGTAAACCTGAAACCATATAGCTTGTGAATACAACTAAGGTTGCATTATTATTATTAGATATATATATTCCATACTTCTCCTTGATAATAAGATAAGAGGTAAGATGAAAATATTCCACTACATAAATTTTTTCAGTAATTTTTTCCAGAGGAATTCTGAATGAAAGATGAAATTTTGCATTTAAAAAAATTTTATTAAAAATTATTTTATAATCTTCAATGAATTTTATGATTAAAGCCTACAGCGCAATCATGGAAAAGGAAAATATTTTTTGCAGTATTTAACAAGATAGGTTAAGTTTTCAATGGAATGATTGCAAATCAATCAGCCCGAGGATGACAGTTTGACAAATGGTAAAATGCAAGAAAGAATGGAGGAGATTAAGTAAAGAAAGTAATAAGCAAACACTCTATGGTATTGTTTTAGAAAGTATAATTGCTATTATTTATTGAGCGTTTACCTTTTCTGACATCATGTGTTAGATTCCTACATTCCAGTCTTAAATCTTTTATATTACTGTGCTGTACAAGGACAATTTCAAAACATGTTTTTTGTATAATTATATATGCTGATAATTTGTAAGCCTTCATGAGCAATGAATGGCTCTTATTTTGATTTATGTAAAATAACATAAAACTTTATGAACAGAAATGTTAACTGGCATTGAGGCTTTCACTGTGTAGTTGTTATTCGCATGAATTCAACCAGAAGAAGCAAACAGGAAGGTTGGAGAAACGACATATTGATTAATTACAATCCTGTGAATTGCGTAAAGTCATATTTTATTAATGGAATCCATCCTGATTGATTTTTTTCTAAAGAATACAAAAACGCTATAACCCTGGAACAAAAATTAAAATAAAAGATTGAATTTCAAGTTTATTTCTTAAGATCTTGAAGGAATAGGTCAGTATATTATATAAATATTTCATTAGGTATAACATGAATTGAATATTTTCGTTTTGAATAATTCTGAGGTCTAGTTTGAGTCTGAAAAAGAAAATTTATACACTGCATTTCCTCCCTTCTGTTTATACCTTGTTTTAAAGTATCTACGTTCAATCACAGATGAAGGCTTTCCCTTTGTGTATCTATGGTTTCCCTGTGGCGACATGAATGCCATCTGAATTGTGTAGCTCATCGAACCGTGCAAGAGTAGATAGAATTAGGCGGTAATTATTATATTTTTGGTTGTTTAGAACTTTAGGCCCCTTCTTTCTTGTAGAATATGATTTAAATAGGAACTTTCATGGAACAAAATTGTTTAGAAAGCTGTAATGCAACGACCACAGTAAGTTCATCATAATATATTTTTTATAGATCATAAAAATCTCATAGCCAAATATTGGATTCTTTTTAACTATTTCTGGAAGATAATGAATTTAAAGAAAGAGATGGTGAGGGATTTTGCTCCAAACGAACTAATCATAGGAAATATTTTCATTCGCTCAAATAAGACTGAGAAATTAATGGCATAACAGTTTATTAAAAGTATTATATTTTTGAAATAGAATACATGAACCATGTAGTGCATTTTCCGTTTAAAAATGACCACTGCATAAAAAATATATCATATACATAAATCAGTTATTTTTGGAGCTATTTATGTAGCATCGTTTTCCTCTTTTCATCGTTACTTCCTCGTAAGTAATGAAATTTGTATTAATTAACTTGCCTTCTTAACTCATAATCAGTGCGATTGTGTTAAAATAGACGTGAAGACGTTGGTAAACAATGCAAAGATACAAGAATACCAGTTCCTTCAGCGTTCAGTGATAAATCGCAGAATAGTATTACTCTGGTTTCTTGAAAAAAAGGAAACGAACAAAAAAGTGCGGAAATTAATTTCTGTCAGACCAAGCAACCTGTTCTCCAATCCACTTGCTTTGGCTGTTGACCATAACAGTTTTTATCCTTCGACATTGATGTTCCGTTTTAATTTGCTGGTGTTTTTTCACAGCTATTATATCACAATATAGCATTCTAAGATGATTTAACAGTATCGAGTAATAATTACAAAAATGACTCAGTATCCTTCACCTAAATGTCTTTTAGAAAGTCGATCTAAGAACTATAAGTAGTCGTCTCGCTAGACATGTCACGTGTTTTGGAAGCTGAAGAGATCTAGAACTGCTATAAGTAACAGTGAGATTGATTTATTTTAATGGAGAGATAAAATGATGAAAGAGGAATTGATCACTACGTTTTCACTCCGCAAATTTGTAATAATTCCTTGACAATAAATCCCAAGTTCACATATTTGTAGTTCTTCCTCATTTCTGTAATAAAATTGTGCAGTAACCATAGAAAAGAGTGTCTTTAACATTCCAATAGAAATCCTTTTGTTCATTGCAAAATTTCTGTCGATAAACATACATTAAATTATTATTCTGTTTACGTTTTCTTTTATTTCTGCAACTTTACTTTCCAAGAAATTTCTGTTAGCGTCAATTTGAAATATATTGCGTTGCTGTAAACAGGCAACAATTGAAAATATTTATCTAGCAATGGCAGCTATCAGTATTAGATAGTATTTCATTTCCACATCATTTCTCCTTCACTTCCCGTACTTGAATTTTGAAACAAAGGAGCTAATTGTTGCCAAATACTTCTTTCATATAAGGAGTTGTTCAATATCGAAAGAATTAGCAACACAATTACTTAACTTGTTATGATGTACAATGAATTTCTCTTTGAAACGGACTCTACTTGAACTATATTAATTAAATCCATAAAATGAATACCTGGATGTTGAAAAACGGAATGTAATTTCCTATCACGATTTCTGAAGTTGTTATTGAATTTTTTCTCATTAATATTCCTATGTTTCAGAGCCTTAGGCAGTAGATTTTTCTTTGCGTATAATTAAATACAAACAGAATGCGATTTCAGACCCTTCGGGGCATATGAAGGGATATATTAATCATTTGAACATACGCATTCGTATACGTTACCGGAATTTGGTGCATGATCTTCAATCTCCCACGTGTGGCCTTGTAAGTCTTTTTGCCGCTCTTCGAAAACGGTTTGTTTCAAAGGAAGCAGCCGACCTTTCCAACAGATTGACGCACGGTTAACAACTGATCAGTCATCTCCTTGTTCGGGTTTACGACTCAAGGAAAATTATTCATCTCGAATTGGAAATCATAATTTCAGAAACATATAATCTCCAATGTTCAAGTCCTTGTTCTCGTTGGAATACGTTCAATTAAAAAAGCGATATCCTTGCCGAAGGCGGAAAACAAAATATCAAGAGCAATTATCATCGTTATATCTTTATCTTTAGTTGATTAATAACGGAAGTTATTCTAAACAAGGCTGTGCGATATTCGAAGCATGGTCATAGCTTTCTATTTTGTAACTACTTGGAGAAGAATCTAAGAATGAACAATTACCAAGCGTATTTAATGTAATACATTGTATCGATTGATAGTATTGTTGAACGCTGTAGAATGTTTTACCTCCTCTGTCCATTACAATGGCTATAATTCAATCTAAAAAAGGGGCAAATGTGATACTCATAGAATAACTCAATTAACATCGCTGTTGATAAAATTAAAATATAAAAATAAAAAGGTTTCACTAATGTTAATTTTAGTAGTAACTTAAATATAATTTACTCGTATTTCTTTATTTATAATTGATCACTATCTATTTATTATAAAATAATAGTTAAAACGTTATAGTAGAAATAAAATTTTTAATTGTACACAAAATAACAAATACAACAAAGAAAATCATAGATAAATATTAATACTGATACAATCACATTTTCAGTGTGTAACCAGTACTCGCGATTAGAACTAAATATCTTTATGTATTGTAACCTAGTTGTACTTGAAGCATAAATACTGAATTTATGAATGAATAACTAACTCCTGAATCTTAAAAATTTTGATCTAAAATCGTTCTTTCCGGGGAAGTTTCAGACAGAATTCTTACGATTAGTTATTAAATTATCAGCTATTTTTAGCTCCATACCTCGTGAAATCCGAATAAATGGAAATGATGTCACTGAATAGTATCGAATGTGACATAATTGTCACATTAATAATGTTCATGCTTCACTAGCATATCACTATAGAAACATTTCAAACACTCCAGTCCTATAACAATAATGTTTAATAAATATTTCACAATTGCAGTGAAAACTGTAGAAAACTTGAAGGTTGATACCTCAAGGAGTTCCTCGAAATTCTAAAAACTAATAATCCTCCTGCAACTATGAAACATCGGTGTTATTTTTGGAAATTCTTCCGAGGAATTCGGCTGAATTTTTCCCTGTGAATATGTAAGGCATTTCCTTCGTTGGGCATTTCACTGTCTTGAATTCGGGGCCCCAATAATTCGATTTCTCACCGACAGGCTCCAGCATGTTGTTCCACAGAGCGTTGGCGGCTGGAAAAGAAGTTTTTTATTTATTATTTTCATTATAAGTAGAACAGAAGATGTAACATTCCAATTGAAACGTATTCCCAATTTCATACGTACGATTTGTTAACGATTAATTCGGGTTAAACTTACGATTGCAATAAGTAAGATTGCAATGTACCACATATTTATCTAAAATTAGTACTCTTAATGAAAATATATTTACTGGATAAACTGTGCATTTTATGTATGTACAAAATAGTATTTATATACATATGTATGTATTATAAGTATGCTCATAAGTTGTAGAAGTCAATATTTTAAATAAAACTAGGGAAGTCAGACAGCAAGTTACGAATGTAGTAACTCTTTCTGTTGCAACGAACTCGCTTCTTATCTTTCCTTAAGGACATGACATTTGTAGTTCTTAGAATGTATATCATACAAAATTTTGCAACATATTCTCAAATCGAGAATGTGATTAATTGTTTCAATAATAATAATGATTCTGAACTTAATCATGAATGCACCCAAGATATTATCTTGGATGTTATGATACGCGGCTAAGTATGACTTCTTCCATATTTTAAATATTTTTTAAATTTAAAATATTTTAAACATTCCTACTATTTTCATAATTCTAAATTTAAAGTTGTTTCGAATATTTTTCTGATTCGAACATTAAAACTAGATTTTGATGCGTAGTAGAAATGTGGGTTCATACATTTTTTTAATATTTCTCGAAATTTTCCGTAGGAAACTGGTCATACGCTTATGTTAATGAGTTGAGCAGATATTGAATTTATCCTCTGTTAAATTGATATAAACTTGAAGCTACTTCATTGAGGAGGGAATTGATATATTTGAGTGAATGGATATGAACTTGTTTCCGCTCATTCCAATAGCCAATGCTATCCATAGTCGTAAACTATCAATTTTTCAAAAAAACATGTATAACACGTATATTATGCATCTAAATTAGAGGAAATAGAAGAGAAGAAAGGAAGTTGCTATTCTTCCGCTTCCTAATTACCATAAGCATTCCCTCTTTGGCTCAAGTGGAAGCAGTCCACGGCGAACAAGCTCATGTCCAGGGACATATCTCCATCGTCTTGTCTCATTTCTTCCGTTACCGCAATCTCCGTGAAAGTCTGCAGAACCACCGTGAAGTCATCTCTGGTGTCGTACCTTCCGCTCGAGATCTGGGAATAGCAGTTTCATTATTACCGTAATATTCTAAACGATATCCAGTTAACCATCGCTATCAAAAGAACTTGATATAAACCATGTGGCATTTCTCGCAGACTAAGAGACGAGCTTAATATACATGTATTCCAAATAAACAGCGATTCATTGCAGAATTTAAATATGAGAACCTTGAGCTGAAGATAATTTATCAACAGTTCAGCGGTTTACATAAACACAGTGATTTCTGATTTTCTAAAACCTATCGGTTGGTGCAGATTCTTAAGTACACGGAAGTGTGAACCTGGCCCCGATGGGACTGGTGCCAATTCACCAGAGGGGAACGTCTTACGTGCTGGAAGGAAAAAACGTGATGTTTGTCCATAATATTTTTCACGAGGAATCGATCCTACATCAAGTGAACTCTCCGATAGTTTCTGTAGAAGACGTTGTTCCTTTAACTCTCAGAAAATTTGGTACCGTACATCTTCACACTGAAATGTAGCATTATTGTAATAACAAACAAGAGTAACAATAGTTCGTAGTTGTTTCAGTTAGTTGGATAGAAAAGAGCTTTAAATTTTTACTGATAAAATTTGTTTTGTACCTTGGTCTATTTAACCAATACAAGGATCAATAGAATTAGCGGTTATTTTCAGAAAGATTATAGCACAAGAAGTACAGCCACATTAATCATACGCAATTATTTTACTCATCAAAGAGTATATATATATATATATATATATATATATATATATATATATATATATATATATATATATATATATATATATTCGATTTATCTTCTGGTGATTTGAACGACCGACGCATCAAATGAATATTTCTTCTCGTTCATCCCTTACGAGAATGGAATGCTCTGGAGATGCAAGAACAACTTGTTCGCAACTACTCTGCCACATCTCGTTTTTCACTTCATCAATTCTCGTTTTTACTCCAAGCATCTCAATTCTTCCTTTTATAAGTGCATTCAACTTGAAAGCGAAGACCTGGTTTGTCCTTCCTTTGGAACGATTGCGGTTTTACAGTATAAAGATCCGAGAAAAGCGAACGTGAACTCTAAAGAAAAAGTTTTCAATATCCGAAATACTTAAGAAGGAATATCTCACGAATCAGGTGTAAAATCTTAAAAAAATACAAGGAGGATGAATGGAGAATTTAAGGTTACAATGACCATCTTAAATATTTACTATTTTATTCAACTTTCAACCACACAGGCTAATAATATACTTAATAATTTATGTATATAATATAAGATACTGAAAAGCGCAATATATATCCGACTAATAGACCATTGATAGATGATCAAGAAAAAAATTGCAAGCATTCGGCTTGATTTTATTTGATTCAAACGTGGACACTTCAGAACTCACGCCTTTTCATATTATAATTCCTCAAAGGTAACTGGACAGTAAAAGAGCCTCCCAAGTTATATTAAGATGGAATTGTGCACACCTAACTCTGGCGCAGTTCCATGATCTGGAAATATGATTCTTTAAAATTCGAGACTGACATCTAAATAAGCTGATGAGGAATTTGGCCTTGGAAGTTGCTCCATGTGATATAATGTGATCTTGCAATAATAGAACTTTACATGGATGACGCGTGCTCGTTTAATAAAAGCGTTTTTCACTTGTCAGTTAACATGAGGACGATTGTGTTGATGATGAAGATGTTTAGCGCCAGGAAAACAGAAGCAACAAGCTGCCCTGAGAATAATACTCCTCGTAATCATTCTTACACGTTTTTCTTTGACATGATGGAATGAATGAAGTTCAGTTTAATTATATCCATCCGTCATGGGTAAGAAAAGAAAAACACCTTTGATATTTCCGTTGAATAAGGAATAAACTATGTGCCACAGTAATTTCTAACAAAAATAATATACTAATTTGATTTAATTTTAATATAAAGCGATATAATCGCTATGGTTAAAAGTACATTTTCCTTCACCTCTTTCTATGCCGTCTTCAATCTATCTTAACCAATATTTTTGTCAAGTTTTTTGATAGAGAAATTCCCCATATATTTTAAAGTTTGAATATCATTACAATGGTTATTTAATCGTGTGAGTATTTTCATTTGAATTTTTAAAAATTGAATTACCTTTTCCCTGGAACGTAATATACTTAATTAGCGAACTCACCAATTCTCTCTCAACCCGTCTGTAGTCCTCCAAAGTTTTATTAGCGAATTCAATTTTAGAAGCAGCGTTCACCCCAAACATGCATGGGCACTCGACTATATGAGTGAGCTCACAGATTCTCGGCTTCTTTGAAATCTTGTGCAGTGCGAGGATATCTGTCGAGAAAAAGAAAAATATAAAGGGTTTTGCTATTGTCTCATAAAACAGCTGAAAATAGATTCAAAAGAATATGGTTCATTAAGGGTTGTTATAAAAACATTTTTCTTTCAAATTGTTCACATTTCTTATACCCTGATAACGTTACAAAAACATTTGTAGTGATTATACATATTTAGGATAAAAATTTTTATGAAAAGTTAAAAGAATTTAACTTTCAAAGAACATGTTGAAGTTTTTTAAGTAATATTATGCGCTATTTTCTGAGTTTTGGATTTTCCGTGTATTTAAATACATCTTCAGTTTGTCAATTTTTAATCTACTTTTAAAAAATTAATCATTTTCGAAGAAATAATTTAGAGCTGAATATTGCAATGAAGGATTCTACTCATTATCAAAAATAGTATAAGCGAACATTTAAATTTTAAAATTTTCAAAGCTAAAAATAGAATATTTTTCTTATTCTTGTAATTTATACTACATAGAAAACTTACCAGAACAGTATAATAATTATTATTAATGTAGACATTTCGTAAAACTTCTATCTTTATTTATTCTTATACCTTTGTTTGAGCTCCAAAAATATTTTATTTTTAGATCGATCATGATACAGATTTAGATGTTAAGATTTCCAAGCCTTTGTCTAAACTAAGTTAACTTTGGTATTGCTATCATTAAACCCGTTCTTAACGTATCCTCCTATGAAATGCCATAGAGTCTCTATAGGCGTTCATTACGCCCCAAATAATAAAACTTAATGATTTATGTAATAAGAGAAGGACATACCGGGCATGAGAACCAAATTAACCAGGGCTCGAGGGATGTTAGCGTGCAGATAATCGAGTGCGTCCGTAAGCATCTTGAGATGCATTTCGCCGCTGTGTCGGTCCTTGTCGAAGCAGGCGAAGATGCAGATGTCATTGGACCCAATCACCAACGTGATGACCTTCGAATGAAAGGATTCAACGTGTTAACGAAAAATAACTCTAATGTCACGGCTGATGTCGAAGTAGAAATTACAGTCACGATTTTATGGGGAAAATGTCATGGAAATCTCATAACGCTTGGGCAATTGTTGATGGCTATGATGGAAGCTTCATCAATGGTACCAACATTAACTCCCCGACAGTTTGCAATGAAGAAGTAAGCGATTCTTTCAGAGGTAATTAAGGAAATATATAGTTTTCTCGAATATTGAAATCGTAAATACTGCAATTGCATTGAAAAATTTCACGTAAGTGTATAAAGAGTGAATTCAATTTCTCCCAAATCTAATAATATAAAAGAATAATTTAATTTAATAATAAATACCAATAAATTTTTAATAAAATATTTGGTATTCGTGTTGTGTGTTAGCTAGGAGATCTAACTATCCATTATTCATCAATAGGAATAAGTCTCTCTCAAAATTAAGATGTACGTGGAATTATATACCCTATATTATAAATGAGAAATAGAACTTTCTCATTTAAATGTCCTACCACCAAGTGCGGCACCAGAACAAATCGAGCTTATACCCTATATTATATTTATGCCATAAACTTTTGCTAAATAACATTTTCAAGTATTCATTTCCTCATATTTTTTCTCACTTGTATAATGATGGTTATACATTCATTCAATTCAATACGTTACAAACCCTTGATTATTCTAATTGACGATACTTAGATGTTAAGCTTTTAGATATAATGTATTCTTTTAGCACAAATGGAAATAAGAAAGGCAGTGATAGAAAAATACATAGTATTCAATGTAAAAAACTGTTTTTAATGTACCGAAAAGCACTTCCTGATAATTTCTTCTAAAATTCACAGTTGTTAAAATGAGATTCATGAGCAATTCAAGGTTTATTTACAAAGAAAAATCCTACCTTCATGTTCGTCAATCCGTATGTGAAAAACCCTTTTAGACCTTGTTTTTGCGAGGAGTCATTGTTTTTTCATGGTCAAGGTTCGATAATTAACGCGTGCCTGTTATACACGCTTTTACCGTGAGGTGCGTGTTAAAAATCACGGCGGAAGGTTCAATAGCATTTGTAAATTCAGGAATTCATCGTGACGAGGCAACCTTTTTATTTCAATTCTCAAGCAAAAAATATGGCAATAAACTTGAACTTGACTCTACAGCTTCCGAATTATGAATGATCTAGTGACTCGAGTAACGTTTGTATTCTGTGTGAATGCATTACTAAATAAATGCAGTATTTTCCTTCGCTGCTTATAGAATTAAAATTACGATCTATCTTATAATAGAATATGGTAATAGTATAATGCCAACTGATTGGAAAATAAAATGGTGAGTGTAGCGGCATGATTGACATCACGGGTGTAACCTTTCATTTCATAATGCATAATAATGAGATTCTGTGTTAATAAAACGAGTAAATTCTTAATTAACTTTCGCAATACAGAGAATAAACCTTTTCTGAGAAATATATGAAGTTATGATGAAATGAAGACGAAGATGATGTAAGCAAAACTTAGGAAAGGTTCATGAGTCAAGATTTTAAGTTCAGTTCAACCAATAGCGTACAATTCATTAGTAGAATAGCAATTATTAATTAAAAGATTTAATTAAATATCTATATTATTAAGGAAATTATATAATATGAAGTTAAAGAATTGCTTGAGTTGGAATTATGAAAGATATTAGTATTACTTTTGCTTTGTACGTGTCATTTTTGCTTTAGGATACCGAACTGTTTCGTAGAGAACGCGTAACGGAAAATGCAATATCTTGAGTATTTTCTTTATTGACCTTGCTTGCTTCCGAGCATTTAATCCTTTTAAAGGAAGAGATAGTGGAAATCAAAATGATGGATAGTTAGTAATTGCGTATTCATACCTTCCAGTGTTTCTCCATGTCCACTTGAGGATCTGATCGCATCCGTTGCACGAGGACCTTTGCCTGGTAAACAATGTCGTCATCAATGGCCCCAGCAACCGCCACATTGAATCTGGCGGACTGCGAATAGGAAAACCCTTTTCCGAGAGAATATCCGAAGAGTTTGGGGTTGAATTCCTTGAGCAGATTGGGCATCGTCAGATAGGAACGCCATGTTTCTTCACCACCTGCGTAGTGAAAGCGAAAGTTAATTTTGCGTGGGTTTCATGGTCACGTCTGTGATCCATTTTGTATTAACACGTTTGTGTTGTTTCTAACAAGGACGGGAAGCAAGGCACATCCTCGGCAAGGACGGCGAGTCCTGTAGGCACAGGATCTCTTGTTTCCGAAAGTAAGTTTGACACGCGAATAGAAATATAGCTGCTACTGGATGTGCGAAGGATTTCCTAATGACCATGGAAATGATATTAATGAATGAATAAATCTTATTACTACTTCCCATTTTCGAAAACTAATAATTTTTAAAAGCGTAGACTTCAAGTAAAGTTAAATTATGACTATCTTTCTCTAAAAAATGGAAATAGCAAAGTATCTATAAAATTTTAAAAATTAAGTTATTTGGAGATAATCTTTTTAACCTTGTAATGATTTTTAAATGAAAAAATCCCAATATTAATTATCTAGTAACATACATTGAAAGTTGCGAACGACTTTTTATATATCTTACTCTATACCTATTTTCATAGCTATCAACGAAACCAAACCAACCCATAGTCTGCATGAATCTAAATCTAATATGTAAGTTATTTCTTTTCAAACATTACAAAGCAACATATGTAAATATATAGTGCATTAAAAATCACTGTTTTTTGTGCAAGTATTCATTTTTTCAAGCTCCTCAACATAAAAATTCAATTCAGATTCTATTAATGGAATGAGATTTATTTAAAACTCCTAATAAAATTACTTATAAACAGTTCGAGCTTGAGATTTTTCATTACAAAATTAAGCTATTTTAAATCTGTATTGATGTCCTTAGGAAATCATAGATTGAAATGAATATCGCGTATTATAAAAATCCTCTTATATTTTTCTATGTTGAAAAGAGACGAATAAGCTGATATAATCTTTTCTTAGAGACGCAATTCTCAGTTACGTTTCCTTGTATATTATAATCAGGATAATCCTTTGACGTAAGGACGTAATTCCTCATTGTTTTGTGTGTCCATACCTATGCTCCACGAGATGCCCCTGTTGTTGACGAGCAGTTGCGGGATGTTGGTGGCAAAGGCTCCGTTCCCAGCCGTCAGAGAATCACCCATTGCCGCCACTATGTCTATGTCACCCGGCATCAGACGGTGGACACTCTCCGGTGGTGTCTCCGATCTGAACCCTTCCGTGTCACACATGAAATGGTGGTCCTTCGGCATTCTCTTCTGCCCCTGAAATGGAAAGGAATATTTTAGGAGATTCATACTTCAGTCGAGTAATATTCATAATCATATTGATCTGATTATAAAAGTGCAGGATTCGAAGAAGGCTCCATCCTATAGAGTTAATCAGCCACGAACATAGGAAGTTTTATTTAGAGACCAATTCATACAGAAATATTCACTTAAGTGATATAAATGAATGAACGTCTGACATGAATATATTTATTCAAATTTTATCCTGTTCTTTTCGTGTAAAATGTAATGCGACGAAGTTCAACTGAAGAAAATCATACATCTCATCTTGTACAGTTACCCAATATAGTTATAGTTGTATGTACCCTTCCTGGATTTAATAATCTTGACCTTGAATTATGCGAGTATATACTTGCGCAATGAATTATACTTGTGTTAACTAAAAGTTTAGTTTTATTCCTCTTACTTGTAAGAGCTGAAAATGAATATTTTCTTAAATGAATTCTATTATTTCAATATTATATTAATAATAGACTGACTTGTATGGACTTTTACAATGAAGATCGAATAAAATTGACATTTTCGCAGAAGGTTTCCAGGCAACTATGTTTTAGAGAAAACGTAATTCAGGAGTATAAGAATTCTTTACGTAAATAAATTATTTGTCGAAATCATCTTCAAACGAAATCATTTGAGGAAGTTTTATCGAAGCAGGGGTTTAAGTGATTTGGAAACCACTTCTTAAATATACATTATTCTTATTTCAGTTATGATAAACAACGTCCATAACAGTTTATTGACGTAAGTTCTTTCCAGACGCTTTCGAGGCAAGTTAGTGGCAAGGTCATGAACAGGGAGCTCTGTGCAAGCAAACAGCTGACCTTCGTTACGTGCCGACTACTTTCCGGAATTCATGTCCGACACGGAAGCGTCTCTTACGAGGCCGTCAAATGGCACTCTGAGGTTATAAAGCTCGCGAAACACTGCCATGGTCAAATCCGTACGCTCTAGTACACAACGGTAATATTTCACATATATCTGGTGTCGTTAATCGCAGAAAAATTACGAACTGGAAGCAATAGCATCGAATTCTATTTATTCTACAAAATTATGCTCGTATAAAGTGATTATTGATTAATGAATCTAGTTCTAATGTTTATGCCGAAATCTGACAAAGTTATTAGCCTTAATAATTACTAACGTTTTATTATATTTCATCCCTACTTCCTTGTTTGCTGTCGTACATTTTATTACAATTTAAATCTTCTGCGTAATTTAGATAGAAAATGCGATTCCTAAGGATTTATCACATTGTAACTTTTCCCAAGGTTCAGTAAAATTTTCCGTAGTTCTAAGTAAGTTCGGAATATAAGATAAATATTTTAATCTTTTCCACCATTTCTGGGCTTGAAATTCCTTTAAACTGACTGGAAGAGAGAGCATATATTCAACAAGGAAAACTTCGAAGGTAGACATTTAGTATTAATGTGTTCAAATTTATATAAAGCGTTACTTGAAGTCCATGAAGGTTCATTTGGGGTTTCCTTGAGCATAAATCACGTGGCTTTTGTAAAAGTGCAGGTGATCATAGAACACAATATGTGATTTTCTTGCGATATATTCCTTCTATTAAGTGATGTTTTTTTATTCATAACTATTGAGGTAACTACGCATTACACGCATTTTTTGCTCATGCATAACCAGAGTAGTGAGAATATAACTAACCTTTGTGCAATATGCCATAAAACCATCCAGTTAGAGATAAATAGGTGTATATTCGTTCCGCTTCATGGTCTTCATTCTCACAATTTCTAAAATCGCGTAAATAATATCCTCTTCTGAATATTAGATGAGAGTGGATAGGGTCAAGGTAAAGACGCATTAAATTCATTAGAAATATCTAATTTCTATCGAAAAATTTGGCCATCTGTCTAATTTTCGCACGAGAGGAGGTTAATGAGAAGTAGATTAGGTAGCTGCAGAAGTGAAAGCGGTAGGTTAATAGAATAGAAACAGAAAAAAGAGTGCTTCCTGTCCTTGTGACAGTGGTCTGTGACACCGTTTTTTTAGTTAAAAGAGATTTCCTTATTTTTCTAATTTCCTGCGAAATTTTTCCCAAAATTCTATGAAAACGTAGGAAGTTACCTCATCACAAATAGCGAAGATTATTATTTTGAAACCAGCAAATGTTATGATGACTTCATTGCCAGAAATTTTTGACATAAGATTTACGAATCTATCTATTTATCTTGAATGAGGTGCTAGCCACAATCTTCTTTCATCAATGAATTTAACACGTGGACGCATTATTTATGATGAAATATCGAGTAAAATGTGAACAGAAAAATTTTTTTCCCTAGCTTTGTATAAAAAACTTCGATATGATGAAATCTAGTGAAAAATTTCATCTTTAGGAGTTAAAGAGAGGTCAACAAGGAAGAAAAGGTATACAACCACTTCAAACAATTTTAAAATATGACTTGGATTCTATTTTTGGCTAATGAAGCCTTAATTTTTCCATGTATCCTCATATTGGCATAGATTACAATAATTTCCATAAGGCACAATATTTTTCGATTATATATATATATATATATATATAGACACGCAATATTTAAATACAAATAATTGAGTAACTTTAACCTTAATTGTGAGCTCAGACAGGAAAAAACCTCAGCGTGAATTATTACCCAGGATGTAAATACGTTACGGCACGGAATGACCTTTTCTCTCTCCAGGAGCTACACAGCTTCCAAACGTTTCCATGTAAAATTCCTTGATAAGGGTACAGAAGTGTGCCAAGGGCGTGAGTTTTTATGGCGCGCAAATTTTGGAGTTATTGCCTAAGGCTTTTACTTAGTCAAAGGATGAATTATATTCCACTTAAAATACATTTTACGCTATCGTATCGAATTTCCTTGTCAGCTCAAAAAATCGCAAATTTCGTCTCATGTATACGACCACTTAGGCTTAACGTGACTTTATCTTCACTGAAAATGAATATTTAGAGGCTGCACTAAGTTTTAGGTCTCTAATTTGAGAAAAGGGTAGTGTTTCTCATCAACCCAAATTTCGCTGATACAAGTATAAATATTTTTTCGTGTGTATTAGCGTTTGGAGTCAGCAGGTTAAGGTATACTAGTAGCCCAATTTTAGAAAATTAAGATAATGGTCGCTTGTTACAACCCCTTCACCGCAAATTGCTATTCAGAATTTTATATCCTGTACGTGTCTCCATAGTTAACTCCTCCCGTATTGTCTGTTATTAAGGAAATAACAGCCTCGTTTAGAAGCAAATCCGCATGAACAAGCCGCTCTTAAATATTACCTTGTGCATCTAAGACTTGGCGATATCGCAATTGGTGAACAAAAAAGCTTAGCTTAGAATGGTTGGCGTAATTGATCTGGCAAATTAAAATAATATTTGGAGAAATAGATCGGTTATAATATCTGAAAGGTTGGATTATAGCCAGTTCAAATTGAATGGAAAGGTATTGTAACATTAATAACTCTATTGCCACATCCCACTGTAATTGGCATACTGATATTCACGTTTTTATGGAACATATATAGATTTTAGATCTTGTATAGCTCTTAACTACGTCAGAAAACATTTTTTACTTAAATAGTAATTTATACGAAGTGTTTTATATTGGATTCAGATAACGGTGATATTATTTTAATAGCTAAATATTATTTCTAGGTGTCAGATAGAAAATTATATCGATAGATAACCCATAATGCTGAAAAAATTATCAAGAACTAGTTTATATTACCATTCCTTCATTGAGAGTGAAAATTGAGCTCAATCAGTGGTATTTTAATATTGTTTGTTGCGTATATGATGGAGAAGATCATGTGTACATGTAAGAGCTCCAGTCTTGCTGTTGAACAGTCATAACAGAATTTATCTCAAAAGTTACGGAATGAAAGTGTAATTTCTGCATGTATTCCTACTAGCATGGAGAAATATTTTTTATTGGCGTCATAAAAATCTTCATATTTATAGCCCCTAAAATTTTTCGTTTCCTGAAAACGTGGGTGGAAATCAAATCCACATCGCCAAAGGTGATATAATCATCGTGCCATCAACTCGTAGCCCTTCATTCTAAGGACTGTAACAGACAACCTTCGACATTTGGTCCAATTTTTCCATCCTTGACCATTTCCCCCCTAAAATGCGAACTAAGGATGGGATGTAGAGGTCATAGCGACTTGTCTTAGGTGACATTTGGAAGAATGCCAGAAGAGCTATCCTTTCTCTTAGGACCCGTTGAACCTCTCAGCCGATTACGTCTGGTTTTTCCAAATATCGGTCAGTGGTTGTTCCCTTGGAAACCGGTATTTCGGTTGGCTGATTCAGCCTTTGTATACGTAATAATGAGGAAGCACCATAATCGCAAAAATATTCAACCTCGACTTCCAATGGTCTTGAACATTTCGACTGAAAGATGATGGTCAAAGAGGGAATTTTTAAGGAACTCGTTTCACATTAGGTGTGACCCGTCATTAAGAGCTATTAACAAGCTTATATAAAAAGACTTATATAAGGAAAGAAAATCTGTAAATACATATTTGTGTGATGCTTTATGATGTACAAGTTTATTCACTTGCTTCATTCAACGTAAATATTTCAAATCTGTGGTTTACAATTAAAAGGAACAGGAATTCTGGCTTGTACCTAACGTATGTTTACTTCCTTCCCTCATATTTTAGACAGAGAGAATCCTTTTCTTTTCCAAGGTTTTTTTAATGATGCTTGCTTACCCTACTCTTCAAATGATTGAAGAAACTAAAGTTATATCTTGAAGAATATCTTTAAAAATCCAGATTGGAAAATGTATTTTAAATATTTAAAAGAACTATCAGATTAATAGTTTATGAATCTATATTGATAATTGCCTGCTTTGCACTCTGATTATACCTAGAATTATCGTATCGTTAAGAATTAAGTATCGTTCTTGAAGTTTCATAACGAAAATAAAAAATAGAACACCTAATTGGCAGTGTAGGCTTGATATATGCGTGTTAATTCACTAGAATATTAATTTATTCCAACTGCGTTTGAAAGGATGCATGATTAAAAAGTGATACTTTATTTTTCAGCTATAACTATTTTTCTAAGAGATTTTCATTTACCACTCCAATCATTATATCCCTTATATAAATGGATAAAAGGACTTAAAAACAGGATATTATATACCATTTAGAGTACTTTCATGGGTATGAACGATATTTCTTTCGCAAGTTAATATTACTAAGATTAAAAGTTATAGTATAAAATTGTATATTAATTATTTATAAATATGAAATTATCCGATTCGGTTGTTGATAAAAGTAAGAGTAGATTAAAGAGAAATGAAAGGAACTATTTTCTAGTGCCTGAGAACTAATCATAAAAATGGACTATTCTAAATAATCACCAGCTGTTCATATGCATCCAATTAAGTTGTCATTTGGAATGAAACGATAATGATTATATCATGCATAGTGCTTGGATGAATAAGACAGGAGCGCTCACCATAATAGATCTCGTTCTTCGAGTGTCGCCACGGCTTATGATTCCACTGAACATCCTCGAGAGAGATTCCAACGCCAGAAACGTCTCTCCGAACAAAACATTGAGGATCGTCGGCTCCTTGAAGTCCGATTGCGTAGACGAAAGGCTGCAGCAGAGCAGCACGCACACGGCGACCAGTGTCCACTTCCCAAAATCCATGTCTGCGGAAAAAAACATTTCACAATTTCAAATGTTTATCCAAACAATATATTCATCTTCTTGAAGGATCGGAAAAAATCTTCCTCCTTAGATTTTATTTTATGAGGTAAATATCGAATCTTTTACGGGTTACTTATATTATTTTCTTTTCACTTATTTTTATTCAAAATCTTCCTAAGATTTTGGTATATAACAAGATTTTTCTTAGATCGTACTGATGGAAATAGTGCAAGACCATTTAAAAATTTTATTTGGTACTGATGGTTTAAATCAAATGTAAATTCTCTTTAGAAATTTAAAAAATGCATAACATGTGTAGTGGCGATATTTATATCATCAATTTCAGCAGAAAGATGACTTTAAATATTGAAGATTTCAAATTTTACGAATGAAACTATGTCTTACGAATTTTTATTTAAAAATTTTTATTAATATGTCTAATAAATTGCCTGAAATAAATTGCAGAGAATATCTTTAAATCGTTTTCTTCAAATAAAATAAACACTGATGTTAAGTCATTTAATTAATTAAGCCTTGATTTGATATCCGACCAACCGCTTTGGATCGTGGCATATTGAGAAAAGTGGTAAATATAGGAATGTTACAAGTAAGTCCATAAAAACGCGAAAATTTTAGCTTATAAGGCCGTTACTATAGTAAAGATTTTTAACTGAATGGGAGGGGTTTACGAGGAGATAAAAATCATTCTCAAATCACACCTTAGAAAATAGGAGTGCTAAAAAAATAGATGTTATAAAAGTAGAAAAGTTAACGCCCTTGATCTTCTTGTCATATTCCGACCTCATTTCACACTCATAAGAGACATTTCAGTCCATTAAGTAGAGAAAACAAACTTGAATTTTCGAATTGTGAAACACATTACCTAAAAATATATCATTCTCACAGACTGTTTCAGAGGCTGTAGTTTTGGATTCGAACGATGCAATTTTCTTTTTCATTTTCAAACTTTAGTGTACTCTATATGATTCTCAAAAATTACTTTTACCTACACGAATAATTTCAATTAATATATTCGACATATCAATCCTTGCAGCATTTGTAAAGTAAAAGAAAAATATAAGACTTTGTCTGTACAGAGTTGCCATGACAATGCAACTCATGCATGTACGTAAAACGGCCTCTAGTATAAAAAATCGTTATTTGAATATCACCTTGTTTTTAAGCGGATTATCCAAATAACAATGCTTTTGATCCGAATACAATTGAGGGAGGGACTGCCATGCCTAAATTGAAAAAGAGGTTTTCATTGATTCTTTTGCCCTCAACTCCTGTCTTTCTACTAATTTTCCAGGAAGAAATTATGCAAATTTTTATATCATTCCACATTCGCCTTTTTTCATTATGGCAAATGGAGAAAGACTTGCAGCAGGAACGCCCTACCTTGAAATCAAGTTCGCAAATTAAATTTTGCGAGTATTGTTATGCAAATTCGTGTCTTTTTTTTGGAGGTGATCTCTTTCAAGGATATCTGATTTTCTTCCGCATGGCTCATTGCTTTTTTTAGATGCTAAAGCGATTTTTCTTTCGTCGATAGGCAATACTTCAAAAGTAAATATTTCAACATCACAATCCATCGTTTCCTAAAAATATATTTTGGAGGTTATTTCCCCCTAAAAATTCTTTTCAAACAAATATTTCTCCAATTCTTTCTTTTCGAAATCTTATATATTTTTGTAGTGTTTCAATTATGAGATGTTACTCTCGTTCTGTTTTAAAATTAATTATCTTTATCCCTACTACAAGGAGATGTTTTTATTCTATTGTAAGAAGTCAAATTTACCCAAACATTTATATGTGATTACCTTTCTTTCTTACATGGTAAAAGGTAAAATATATGTAAAAGTCACAAAGAAATACAAAAATCATAAAATATTCAATTCAAAAGAGAATATTTCATCCAAGGCATAATTAGTATATAGTTATTATTAAGTTTTTAGTAAATTTCATGAATTCGATAGCTTATTCGAAGAATATTGATAAATATCAGGCTAGATTCCTAGTGATTTCCCACCGTTATTAATATTTTTTAATAATCTACCTCATTCTAAGAAATAATATATAATAATAAGAAAAGAATAAGTAAATTATTCGTTGTTGAAAATAGAAAATATCAAGTTAATTGACTGATATTTAATTGATTTAGCGATCATTGAAGTGTTGCTTAATATAGCGAATGGATAACATCTTCATTCATAATGATAGGGAAGGAACTTCAGCGTATTAAGTTTCCACTGGAAAATATAAATACTCCGTCTTTTCAAATCTAGGTCATATAGTGGGCTTGGCTTCCAAAAATTTATCAAGGAAATCGATGCTTTTTCGGATCCACTATTAATTTCTCAACGAAAGTCGACAAACTGGTTTCCAATGACGAAAGATTAGCTCATTCTAAATCTACACCCGAATCTGCGAGATTGTGAGTAGCTTCGTAGCGAAAACTTTTCTATATATCAATAGATGAAAGTGAAACTTATAAATATTAATATCTAATAAGTATCAGTAATTTTGGATATAATTTTATTTAACCGATATGGACCAAAGAAAACTTATCCTCTATTTACCGAAACAAAGTTTTCCCAAATTAATAAGAAAAGAGATCCTTTTAAACAAAATTTCAATTGAAATATTTTAGTTGGTACATTATGTATGGATTTTATGTATGAATAAACCAATCATAATTATTCGTATAGCTAATCATTAATGAAGGAATAATATTCACCCGTTTGTCGCAAAAAAATCGTGGCTAAATTGCTGTGTACATGATATAAGCCTAGATTTTTAAGTGTCTTAAGGATCCAGTTTTCAAAACAAAATGTAAGGCAGCCTTTACATTTTCTTGTATTTGGTAGTAATTTATTCATTGATGGTTATCTACAAATATCCATTCATAAATTTAAACTCTTACTCTTGATAAGTATTGCTGAAAATTATATAATGACTGATTTTATTAGTCGCAAATAATGTCAGAAAATAAGTTCCTGTAAGCCTGGCAAATTTTTTGGATTAACCATTTAAACTGATATAAATATATTTATTTGGCCGAGTTAATCATGCATACTCTAGTATACTACGGATATTATTTAACTAAATTTATTATATATACGTAAATCATACATCATAGAGTCTAAACTATATTTCTTGCATGTTTGTAGATTTTCATCCTATAATAATTAAGTATATATGTATTGTTTGATTGTCTATTGCGTCATTGTGAATTAACAGCCCATGTAATAAGAGGGATTACCTAACTATGGATAGTTAAGTGAAAGACTAACCTAACCATCTCTTCATTGTTTTATAAGCATCGCTGGGATAGCATTAAAATAATCCAACCTAGATTCTCTTCTGTTGTAAGTACCTTTTTTGGTGTAACCTCCACTTCTCAGTGTTATTGAATTGGCGAATGGATTGCAAACGATGGTGGAGGAGGAAGTGGATGAATTCTTTAAGGTCACTGTTAAGGTTGAAAAAGGGTTAAACACGGAAAAAATAGGAATGCAAATCTAATGGAATCATTTTCTAAGTGGAGAGGAGTGTTATGAAATAGTTGCCAACGGCAATCATTCTTTTATCATCATAAACAGGATAAAATCAACTCCTATGATTGATGTCAGAACAGCTCATCATCCCTAGAAGAATCTAATTTTCCTTCTCTCAAGTGGTCGTTTGTATCTGTTCACTCAACTCTATACGTTACTTTATCTTCTTTTTTATTATAAAACATCATGGCATAGTATTTACTCTTAGTTTTCAAGAAAAAAAATTTGTACCCGTAATTCATTTACAGAGATTTTGTAATACCATAACTACATCCGTAAGACGTGTCTGAAAATAATTATCTCCTCAGGATATATGTATGTTGAAATAATAATTGTAAAGTATATGATCTTAAGAACATAGCTTCTCTTCTAGTGAAAGTTATTAATTTTTATTGAACGCTCACAAGATAATACTTAAAATTGATGTAATTTTTCACAATTATAAAAACTGATTTCTAACACGGAACTTCTAATCACATGGAAATCGATGAATGTCGTCTTTTATCGTCATTGAAATATCAGAAAAACTTTTTAGATCCATTTAATTCGATTTTGCAAGAGATTCATCAAATTTGTGATATAATTGCACGAGAATGAGTAAATATTTAATCAGATAAATCCATTACGTAAGTTTGAATATTCTAGGAGAATGGTTGATCTACTGATAATTATGAATAAAACTTATACCTCATAATAAAAATTAATACATGAAGTTTACCGTTTATAAACCTGTCAATTCAATAATTTCTTGTATATGGAAAAGTGCCAGGAATGTTAATTGAACGACAAACCTTTCTTCAGAATCTAATGAAAGGATGTAAAGGATAAAAATTAAATACAAAAAGGTGGAAAATTATTTGAGTCTCCAGTTAAATATACTGTGTTGAAACCATACACTATTCAAAAGAAATTTATCGTAAAATAAACAATGAAATGCACGTCCTTGCATACAATTGCACAGTTTTGCATTCTTCCTTCACATTTCTTCATCGCAATTCCAAATGCATAACTTTCTATTTCGGAATGTAATTCCACATGTTAGCGGAATAATCACAGCAGCAATCGTCACCTTGGGAACAAGTGTGAGTTTGATTAGAATCTAATGAATTTTTACACCACATCTTCAGTTTCTCCTAGAGTTAAGGTGCCTAGAAACATATGATGGATTTCAAAAAAAGTTACGTACGAGTTTATTAGTTTTATTAATTTCTCCCGTTTTCAATATGATATTGACTAGTATTTATAAATTTTAACCACAATGGGAATGCATTCTATCTTACAAAATTATGAAAAATTAGATTAATTACATTGTTTTGCATCTAAATGTCGATAATTAGTGGATTTTTGGTTCTAATAACGGTAGTAAAGTAAAAACATTCGTCAATAACGAGTAAACCTAAAGGAAAACATTTTATCCTCGATTGAATAAGGATAACTGTTTCTTTTGTAAACGATTACATATCCAATGTTTTCCTTATCCCCAACTCCTAAGCATACCTGTTGATATCCATTACTATTCACGCTATTAGGATTCCTTATTCGAAAATAGATGCCTAAATTACCAATTCCATTGACTTTAATCACATAAGTAATCAAAACACACATCTTCAAATTGTATAAGGTATACTCCTATTTATTGTATTACTTTGGTAGGCTTCCGTATAATATAGCATAGTTTTCAGCGTAATAATGCAGTTATTCTGATACGTTACTTCATCTTTGCTTTCCAAGTGGCTCTTTTTTTGCTTGGGTTTTAAGCAGAAAGCAGATTGCCTTGTATTTGACCTTTGGGAGGTTGCGTATTATACGAAATGACCCTTCATTGCAGAAACCTTTCACATCCAAAGCCGATTTAAAGAGATACGTCGAGTGTCTTTAACATGACTTTCTGGCAGATGACTCTACCATTTAGGATATGGTAATGCGTGGTACATGGATAGCACAAAGATGTATGCATACGAACGAGAAGTGATGTAAAGGTGTCATGAAAATTAATCGAATGAAGATTGACTCGAATAAAAGATATTTAATTTGGTGTTGATCTATGATGTGCTTTCAAACTTAAAGCAGCAATGTTTATGTGACATGAATAAGGTTGTATAAACTATGTAAATAGAGGCATATTTTACGGTGCAATACTTCTATCGTAAGATTGATGAGGATCAATTTTCCTCCACAGCCAGATTGGCCTCCAGTTGCGTGAAAGGATTTTTCCGAACAATATCGTTTACGATAGCCATGAGGTTGGAAATATCTCGATATGATGAATTATCTGAGGAAATGAAACATCGTTGAGCGAGAAAATATTCCATAGGCGATGCGAGATTGTTCTGCTCTGAAATTATTCATCGCGAAAATTCCTCTAACTCAATGTTCATAATCTACTAGAATCAGCAAAGTCACTTATTTTAAACGTAGTACTTCTAATAAAAGATAATGCTCTGAGTGGAGAAAATTATCCAATTTTTCAAAATTGTCGGAATAAAAAGTAATTCGTAGTCATGAATATAGCCTTCCTTAGTTGCTTAAAAGGCTTTATGCAAATAAAGTGCCCCGATCATTCAAAGAGTTGGTCTTTATCGTCTCTATGATGACATCACCCCCCGAAAAGATGTCGGGGTGATCCATGGGATCCAAGGTAGATGTAAAGCTTTTTAGCACAAATTCACTTATAACGAAGCTTAGTTATAATAAATCATTTCCTATATAATATCTTATTATTGCGAATATGTTATTAAGAAAGTTTAAAAATACTATTAACGTACGGAGAGTATAGCTTTACAGGCTGAGTTCTTGTCACAGATAGTTGACTACTTTTATTATTAATCCAAATTTTTTTTTGTCTCGAATAAGAGTATTAGGTGAGTGAAATGCTTCATAGTACTGAATATATAAATTGAATTTTTTATGTAATTTCAGATTTTCAGATGTTTTGCAGCTTCATTCCAACACAAACGTTATTTCATCCCTATCAAAATTCTAAACCAATTCGAACTGAAATTGGAGATATTCAAATTTAGCTTTTTTATGCTATTACTGAAAAGAGTGTATTTATTTAACCCTGTCCTTTACTTTCATTCTAGAAATTAATCCTTTCAGAAAATAGCATTTGCGAGATTGATAAAAGGCTGCATTTGTTAATGAATAATATGGAATTGACCTAATAACCGAGGCTTTTTAATTAGTTAAACTAATTGCAAGAAAAATAATCTCATGAATTTTCAAAACACTGTGAGGTTGACCCACTACTTATTTCAGCTTAATTAATATCAAATTACAATGAAACTTTTCCTTCGGCTATTCAGGGTATTTAATTGATTTACCATTATGACATATGATGTATTACCTTCTAAACTTGAAAGTACTTGCACAATATTCTCATATGTACTCAAATTTCTCTTTTGATTTCTGATTCTTATCTAAACACGTTCATTACATTCTTCAATTAGACATGATTTATTGCTCATTTTTTCTATCTATTAATTTAATAATTTTTATCAACTACAAAAATTCTAAATTACATAGATGTAAGTTATGATTTCAAACAGGAAATCAGCTCCTTGAAAATACCTGTGAGGATATTTTCTGTTCAAATCGAATCAATCTGTGCGGTAATAGTTTATATTGCATCTTTGTTTATTTTATTAACACTGCACTGATTACTCTCTATTCGCACTTTTTGTATCACGTGAATCAGCTTCTTTATAAGCTATATCGCGGTATAAAAAACGTTTCACTGCACATGAGAGAAACTTTCACTAGGAAGTGGGAGTGGAGACGTAACAGGTGCGCACCTTTCGGTCGTAGCTAGGCAATGCGCAAGATCAAGGTTGCGCGAGTGAATTGTTTTCCACTGGGAAGGAGACGCAAGTTCAATGAAACCGGTTCCCGTAGAATTAGGACGAGAAGTTGTCTTAGCGCGATCCTGTTTGGGTCATGACCTTGGTTAAGGAGAGACAGAGAAGGGCAGCTAGTTTTTTTCGTTTCTCAATGTGCGAGCTATTTGTCTATGGTGGAAATCATAATATTAAAGCTAAAATTCGATTATTCCTCTAACTCAAATTATTTAATTTCAATCAATAATTTTCAATCGAGTTTCGCTCTCCATCAAGTTCTTCTATAAAGCTCTAATTATCTTATACTATTTCCATGTAATGTTTTCGTACTATACAAAATGCGTAGATTATTGAATTTAAAAATTAGGTCAAATATTTTACATACAAGGAATATTTAAAATGTATTATGCATGCATATATTCTCGATTTTGATAGAGTTAATTAATTTAATGTATTCTAACATACTTTCCCTATTTAACTGATAAACGCACTTATGGCCTGTTAACCTTCCTTTACTTTACATTTTAATTTACATGAATTACGTGCTTATTGCATATTTTTAGTTCAATAAATATGTAAGGGAAATTATCTGATACAAATTTTACGTTAAGGGAAATAACGTTATTCAGTCGAAGATAATCCGTTACTAAGCAAACATCTCCTTTTAAGAATCAAAGTCATCTTCCGAAGCAACTAAATGCAGGTTCGCAATGTCGCGTAAATCCCAAAGCATATTTGCCAAGCATTTGATAATGAAACCTTCAGACAAATATACTCAGCATCTTTAAAGAGCCAGTCAGTCTTCAAACGGAGCGAAAAATTCTCTATTCTTTCCGATCCGGTGGTTTATTTCGGAAAGTACCGCTTTTTTAAAATCCATCTTAAGTATCTTTTATAAGGATTTTTGCTATAAAACTTTTACCGCGAAATAATTGTTATTTCTCTCCTGGTTCAATGAACTGCGAGCCTTCAAATTCTACAGGATGGAAAACAGAAACATTCTTGGCACCTCTGTCATTCTTTATTTATTCTTTTAATATCTATCATAGCATCATCCTAAATAGTTGGCTGTTTCAAAAGAACTTGCTCAAGTGGCAAAATGTTAAGGATGGTAAATCAATGAGGAATTACGATTGATAAATCAAAAATCAAACTAATAAACAAAGATGAATCGATTTAACATTAATATTAATGAATAACATTTTAGAGAGAAGTAAAAATCCTTTTAATTTTATTTTTATGATTAAGTAATTCTACAATAATCATCTATAACTCCAAAAAAAGTAGTGCGATTAATAGTTAAGGAAATAATTTTCGTGTAATTTCGTTTAATTTATGATAGTGAGCATAGGTTGTTTGAATATTATAATAATCAAGGAAAACACGCATGTTGGAAATAATCTGTTGATTTTAAAAAGATCAATTTAACCAAAAAGTCTGTTTTCTCCAAAATATTTTCATTAAATATTCAGAATGCAAATCTCAGTTGAAAATTGAATTAACACGTTTTGGACTTCGCGCGTCCTTCGGTCGTTGAAATCCCCAGTGTCCCTACTTTTGTTCTACTGACATTGGCGCCCATCATCGGAAATTAACGACTAAAGGGACTCATATCTTTTTATTGCTTTTCTTGTTTTCACACTTCACCTTGCGTAATCAAACTTTTACGCAAGATTCCGTTTATCGAATCTTTCAAAGGACCCGAGTGACGATTCTGATTCACGACTTGATGAGGCCAATAATTAAATCGAATTACTAGCTAAGGTTTTGATAGAAACGAATTATCTAAAGTATATGTCGAATAAAGATTATTTCTAGATTTACAGCTTATTGGAATACGTTTATCTATTGTTCTATTACAAAATCCGCAATCCTCGAGAATTTTTCTTTTAAGAGGATTAAGGAAATGTAAAATCTAATTTCTAGGAAAAGGTTAATGAAATATTCTCTTTGAATTTTAAAATTCTTCCATGGAATGTTAAAGTTTCGAAAAAAACTCGTTACTTCATAGTTGGGACAAAGAAAATAGTCTATTGTAATCGCGGTAATGCAACCAGCGTCCTTGCCAAGTGAGTTCAGTTGAACACGATTTTCCTTGTTAATTATATAATCACCTACGAAGTTTTTAGAACCGTGTATTGTATCGAAAAAATTAAATTCATAAATTAATAAAAATAATTTCACGAATTAATTTCTAATATCTAGATTAAATAAAAACATAAAAATCTTTTACCATACGTTAACGTACGTTTTTTTATAAACCGTGAACATTGGAGAAAATGGGTTGCAAGATTTCAGATTGTACATTGATAGAGAATGTCTGTCAAAGGGCAGGATGGACCATGATCTCGATTTCACGCTATTCTAGGTTACATACATTTCATTCATCATTGAATAATGCTTAGTGCGTCCGAGAAAAATACAGCAACTCTACAGCCTTAGACTCATTCTTAACGCTTTCGGATTCTTTTCTCATTTTCCTACCTTTTGTTTAATCAATTTCTTGCTCCGGATACTTTATTTCCATCTTCAAATCATTACCAATATCTTTTTCTGCGTTGAAAGTTGGTTTTTATTTATCTACATCCATAATTTTCATTCTCCATACTACTAAAAAGATTAATGTAACGATTCCCTCCATTTAGTTGTGAAATGTTCTTAGCGAATCAGATTCACCGAAGAAGTATTTGCGGTATAACCTCAAGGGGCTGGTAATAAGGAATATAATATCTTCGATAAATATAAAAGCAAATAATAAGATAAGAAATCAATTGACTATCAATAACTCTTCCAAAAGGTTCACAGTGTATCGTTGATGCGAATTTAAATGTGTCGGAATACCTTAACTTAATAAAATAAAGAAGAGAAATTTCGGTTCTGAGACTTGAATTACCTACCTTATTTCGGGCGAGAATAGTTATTGAAAGACCGTAATGGAAGTATTACACTTAACCCTTTTTTGAGATATTGCGAGCAAGTAACGTAACAATATTATCTTATCGAACTGACAAAACGCTGTCCTACAGCGTCGATGTGAATGATGAAAGCTGTCGATGATCCCTCTGAACATTACTCCTCCAAAACAGTATACACTTCACCGCTTAAAGATAATCTCACCTCGCAATGGGGGATATCCTCCTGTTGTCCACAGATGCAGGCCTCACTTCCCAAGTGCGGACGTCTCGGAGGATGGACGGGAGACGAATGAAAATTCGGCTAAGAGAGGAAGATGCAGGAGCGCGATGGAAGGGCGTTGCGAAGGACACCAAGGACCAATAATTTATTTTTTTAGGGAACGAGATACTGCCGTCTTGCCTATCTCTCAGTCGGTGACCGCCACCTACGTCCTCTAGAGCCGCTCTGATCACTCAGGGACTCTCCCGCGCGCCCCTTCTGATCCCCCGCCCACCCCTCCCCCTTCCCCATTGCTACGCTCATTCATTTCCGCAATTTCTTCCTCTTGGTACGTCAGAGGGAGATCTACCATTGCAGACCCTCTGCCGCATAATCTCCTTATTCTCAAAAATCATATATCACGAAAATATGGGTTAATCAGTTGCATTTCGATTGGGAAAGGAAATGTTAGTAATAGAGGAGATTTTTAACTTCAATGATACGTAAAAATGAAATATGAAAAAATAAAGAAAAACTTTCAGCTAAATACAGGTTTAACCAACAAACCCTTAACCAACAGATAGAAAGATCAACTCGATATTAAATTTTTTTATCTTTCAATCGGGGCTGTAAATAACTTGTCATAAATTATCTTTTCTGTGAAAAATGTTACGAGAGTTGAAAAACTGGCAGGGTATTTTAAGCTGAAACTCTATAAGAAAAAAATAGATTAACGAATGATTGGATTTACATATTCACGATTAATAATTACGATTTACTTCATCGGAATATGAAGATGATGAAGTTTCCATTCATATACCCATTCATCTCAAAGATTTTTACGTTTAGGTAATACTTCTATAGTTATATTGCATGCTATATTTAAGAGAAATTTTATTATTCAGTATTTTATTAAGATTTACACGACAAACTTCGTAGAATAGTTCGCGATAAAATAGAATATAAAAGATTTTATTTATAAGAGACAATAATCCAAGAATAGAGCAAAAAAGATAATTTTCAAAACTCTTGAATTGTTAGAGTTACATTATATTATGACGTATTGTAGAAGAATATAAACTGAAATTAATTCCAAGCATGATCATTTAATTTCTGTATCTAAAGATGTCATTCGGTTCAATTTGATGTGAAGGATAACGTTCAAATGGAATATACACAGCAATGTTCAGCTCGCAATACACTTCAATCAAGTTTTTGCTGATCTTTGAGAGGTCAACTGAATTAATCCAAACGTTTACTTTCTCTTCCATAAAATTCCATTCACAATTAACATCGAATCGCGTATAGTATGAAATTACGACCCTGGCTGGAAATCTGGAGTATATACGTCTATTGTGACTTATTGATTGGACCTTGTCTTCGACCCAGAATCATTGGTATTTGAATTCGCGGATAACGTGCTGTTGAAGATCGAATGCAATTGATTGCAAAGTCAATGCACTCATCACGAATCCGTAACGGTGAATGTAGCCATCCAAGGGTAGCCGCACCTTCTGTGCAATTTATGCATATTGATTACCTGAGTATGAGTATAATAGTATATATAAATAGTATGAGCTATAAATTTCACATATCAATTTTCAAAACTTAAACAGAAAAACTTATAAAAATTTTGTCTGAGAAGATTTTTAACAATTACCGTTTATTTTATTAAATTATAATTAAATTTTCCTGTACGTATATTTATTAACAAAAGACATGGGTCTTTAATGTTAATAAATCACTTGTACATCAATTCCAACCGCTTATCTTACATTTAAATTAAATAAATTTAGGAGGATTTTCATTACATTTATTTTGATACATATAATATAAAATAATATTTGCATTATTAAAATAAATACTTTAATCGTTTGAGTATTCTGTATATATAACTTAAAATAATAATCATATTTTGACGTTTAACTCTCAGCTGATAGTCTGAGTTGGGTCAACTATATTGTAATTTTAAAAAAACTCGAGTGATGGGGTATTCCTGAATCTGATCAACGATAAAAACGATGAAATATGGAAAGAACGATAGAGTTCAGTTGCATATACATTATTAAAACAAACACGAGGAATCTCTTCTAGTTTATTGCATTATTCTTGAATAGATAGTTGAAATTTATTTGATTTTTTCGGTAAAAAAAAAACTATAGTTTTAATAGCGAGCATTCAGTTCGAAGTTCAATACTGTCCAGTTTTCTACTCCATGATAACCCTGAAGTCACCGAAAAACTTTCACTCGCAAAAGTGCGATATAATAAACAAGGAAAAATATGATGAAAATAACATATTGTATATAATATTATATTTAAATGTAAAACTAGATGTAATTACAAAGAATATATAACGATTGTCAAAGTGAGAATAGCTTTCTTATCCATCAATATGGTTATAGTATGTGGGTTAATTTTTACCTCAACCAAAGTTAATAAAACAATTATTTCATTTGCAAATATACCGTTATAATATCAATTTTCTTTACTTTCATTACTGCCTATGAATTAATTTTTTGGCTTAGTTTTTATTGTTCACAGTTCTTAGTGAATCACTTTACTTTAGATCAAGCATTGTATATTAACTTCTGATGATTTATTGTCTTTTATCGTCTTCTATTGAATCCATGCTTATTAAAAATTTAAATACTATAAGGAGTGGATTAAATTATTTTTAGTAATTTGAAACGTTAATAAGGTAATGAATATCAGTAATAGCTTCCAATGGATTTTATTTTCGCGTTAAATGTTATCAGGAGCTTTTGTACGATATCTGTATGCTATCATTTACTCAAACTTAAATTTATACTGCCAACTTCTTTTGAAGATACGACGCATAAATTAATTACGTTACGTAATTTTTAAATCAATAAAGTAGATTTGAAAGTTCTACAATAAGAAAATCTTTTCCCAGATATCTGCTTGTTTTTTTAATGAAAATATTCATTTTAAAATGGCCTTGTGTTTCGGGATGCGCCTTCCATTCGATGAAAAGAGAGATTTTCTTCACCGAATGAAGTCTTTTTCGTTTCCTTTGATGTTGTAAGAAATTAAGGAAATGTTTGAATGAGTGAGTATGATTATATTACTGAAAAATTAAGCCCTTTAAAAATTGGGTTATGGATTTTCGTATTAATATCTTCTACTAATAAATATGAACTTCAAAATCTTAATATATTTCTATTTATGCGTATGGAATGAAACAATAAATTGATAAACAACGCACATAGTTTTCCAATTGAGAGTGTTATATATTTTTGAATATTAAACTAACCATCCTTTTCCTGCTTTGTAATGGTTAGAGTAATAAGAAAAATAAGAAGCGAAGATGATCATTGTGTAGAATTAACACCATTCTAGATTATAAATGCATTTATTTCCATCCTTGTTTGAATAAACCTTTTATTAAAGAAATTTAGAAATACCTTTTTATTTTTCCTTTAATTAACCTTCTAGGGCATTACAAGCAGATTCATTTAATGTAGATAAAAATGATTTTAGTCTTTTTTACTGGATGATGTTCCATAATGTTGATTCCTCTGAAGTTATTCTCTATTATTCCTGGACTTCTCTTTGCATTAATTCTGAAATGTTACCCTTCATCACCATGTTTCATGGGTTGCAGTTATTCAATGATTTCTTTTGAGTGGTCCATTGCAACGTGCTACAGTTTCCCATACTTATGAGGGATGAATTTGAGAATGCATTTAATAGTTAGTCGTTTCATTTCCTTCAAGCACATTTTAATGGAGCTAAGAAGTAGTCTTCTTCCTTTGAATTCTTCAGTGGCTTTTGCCGTATAATTCTTTATACTCAAGGTACTTCTATTCAAAGTTATGATGCTTCTAAAATACTGGAATAAAAAAACAGCACCTTTTGAGTGAAAGCAGTTTTTTTGCCACAGTGTCTTGTATTCCACAATTTTTATTCCTTCGTGTTTCTTTTCGTGTTATTGTTTGCTAAGATCAGTGTTTAGAACCCTTTGTAGTTGAACATTTCAGGCAATTAATTTTCTTAGTTCTTTTAATACAAAGCTTTAAGTGAATTAATTGACATCCGACTCTAGACCAAGCTTTGAGAATTAATTCTTTCATGATTTATTGTTGTTTTGGTTGAAGTAACAATTACCCTGCTACTTGGGTGACAACCTGTCTAGCAAATTGCATTGTCATTGTGTCAAGGCTCGTAAATGAAGCATGGCATAAGAAAGTGCTTGATGTGATAGTGTTTTTTTCGTCGATTCCATAAGCGGGGGATTTTTTATCCCCCGATATTTGCTAGCATATCCATGCTTCATTTAAGAGCCTTTCTTCTTTTTTTTGCAGAAGAGTGCACTTTGCTAGGCAGGTTGTCATCCAAGTAGCATTTAGGGTAATTTTTACCTCAACCAAAGTTATTACAATAATTATTGCATTTGCAAAATTAATGTTAAAATAACATTTTTCTTCAATTTCAGTCGAGTCTGTGAAAAGTGAACGAGCTGAGCAGTGGAATGTGAGAAGGCAGTTCTACAAGGATGGAAAAAAGGATGCAGAGGAAGAGCAGAAAATCCGGGAAAAAAAAACGAGCGTGGATAGCCAAAGGCGGGTGAAAAAAAAAAAAACGAGCGGGGGGTAGCCAGCATAAAGAGGAATAATTGAGAATAAAGAGAGCAAAAAAAAACACACTAAGTCCAGCACTTAATTTTTTTATTCCTAGTCCAATATTTTTTTATATGAATACAACATCATTTATTGGGTTTTTAGAATTTTTATTTATATAAATAAAAATTCTAAGAATGAATGTCCTGTACGACGACAGAACTTTCATACTTAGAATTTTTCCCCTTCAAAGATTTGGAATTGGACAAGCTAAACTCTGTTCCCGGAACAAAATGTAACCATGGAGTGATATGGAAAGTTGGATTTCGACAAAGTACATGTTTGCCATTAGTCCTATGGTTTCGTTTCACAGCTGAGAGCGAATTAAATCAGAGTACCTCCTCGTGCCTAAAATCCCGGTACCCGACCACGGCCGAGGCCATGATCGCGTCCCGGTATTATGGGCATTTACAGGTAACCTGATTTAGTTTGCTCTGAGCTGCAAAACGAAATCCGCTATTTATCTAATATAAGGGCGTTAATAAATTAGTTGGTTCAGATGTATTCACACCGTGAACATGAATGATTATTATTTAGATATAGCTAGAAACTCTTTTATCGTAAGCACTATGATTTACTGTTTATATCATTGTAAAACAAAAGTCTTGCAATATTCCCGAAGTGAATTCACTTATAAAGATCATATTAAAACAGAACAGGTATCGTTCGCAATCATTTATTACGGAAATGCGTATCGACTGATGAAAGGATCCTTTTAATAAAAATAAATCTTGTTATTTCTAACGTCAACTTTATATTCAGATTAATTTATTTAGCAATTGATATATACAGTAGTGAAAGTAATTAAGGACAGGTAAGAATCATTTTATTTTTTCGGATATTCTTATCCTAGTTTACTTCGTTCATTATTCGTATTTAAGTATTTCTGTAAATCCCCTTATTTATTTGAGTTTCCTTTCCTAGTAAAATTTCGAAAGCTATCTAAAAGTTTAAGAAAAGTCGTCCTTGACTCATATACTATAAATGGCTAAAGCTGACTTTTGGCACGTAGATAGCTCATCTGCATTTGTAATGATAACAGATGCAGCTCCTGTATTTGTAAAATATGTTACTTATATTAACTCCTGTTTACTTATAATTGGAATGAACTTAAGGTAAATTCAATGTGAAGAGTCCAACGGAATACACAGTGCACATTCATGACTTCTTGTAAGAATGTAAACATTTAAAACATAACAACGTAACAAATTCAAAATTAATTTTAATACTATTTTTCGTTCAATAGCAAACTAAAATTTGCTTTATCTAAATGAAAGAAAACATTTCGGACCAAACCAATCACTTAAAGCAGAGGTTTCCAAACTTTTTCGTGTCTTAGACTCCTTCCACTTTTATCCGTTTTGGATAGGGATTTTGAAGGGATCCGTTTGGATCCCTTCTTACTTGAATTTTTGTGAATTTCTAACTGTAGTGAAGTTAAGTGTAAAAAACAGAAAGTAAAAACATATGTTAACTTTTATATATTCATTAATTGAATTTAAATTAAAACTACTCAAAATTAACATTGAAAATACTCAAAATTAACATTGAAAACTACTCAAAATAAACTATCCGATTTTTTTTCTTGCTGACGTAGACCCCTTACAGGTTGTCATAGACCCCTAGGGGTCGATATAGATCACTTTGGGAATCACTGAATTAAAGTGAATGTATGTCATGCATTTGTTTTCTCTACGTTTTTGATGATCGATTACTACACTAATGTATCTTACTATCAGCGAGGTATTGCAATCAGAAGGAATTTCATGACAGAAAGAGAGTATAAATATTGGTACAAGTAGAAAATCGCATATATTTTATTATAATTTCCATATTTTGCGATGAAATAGAATAACATTGAAATTTATTAGAAATATCTACAACTACCAATCGAAATGGAATATCACTGCTCATTCAGCTTCCGAGATGCCATGGATTATGTAAAAAATATATTTATGTGGGGTCAATGTTTTAATCAAAACAAGCGAATCATTATTTAAAGATCATATTCGTATAAATTACCAATAACTGATATCATGAATTCGTAAAAATGATTTACTGAATGAAATAATTCTCATAGAGATTTTTTAATTCCTCAGTATCCACAGATATTCTCCTGAAGTCTTTATACATCTCATTCGTTCCTCTAAAGATTTTATTTATCTAAAGAACACATTTACACCGCCACTTTCACCTTTGAACCTGTCACTCCAGGCAATTCCAACCTCAGGCACTCCTTTTTCTCATTAACCTTCCTCAGTCCAACCTTCAAGAAATCCATATCCTCTACTAGTGCCAAATCTTCGGAGGAAATGTCTACCTCGTCTTGTAATCTATTTTTGTTTGGTCTTCAGTGCGTCCACCCTTTGATTTCATTGTTCATGATCGGAGAAACACCTCCAAGGACGATAAAAAGTTCGCTAAGACTACACGAGTCATATATAGCAATACCACATTCCGATACGGAGAATCTGGTTAGCCCTGATTGAATGTAGAATTTCTATATCCCCAAGACTCTCTTGTTGTATGTTTCAATGTAACAGGTGTCTCAGCAATCTCTGTTTTCGTAAGTTCTTAAATTATTGACTGTCTCTCGAAGGTTTTGGCTTACATTGCCGCAAGTCTTTGCCTTTATCGACTTAATAGCATTAACTAGGCATCAATCATTCTGGTTAAGTATTTGAGGCTTAGAATTAAAGAATATAATGTTACTTAATTGTTTATAATTGGGCTTAATTTAATTTGTAAACCGTCAATAAATTTTATATGAAGAAATAATTCCCTTGAAGAGAAATTAGAGTGAATAAAATTAGTTTTTTGAGTTCATAGTATAAGACTACCATCTCTTTCATGTTGATGAATTGATTTTTCAAAATGATGAACCTTTTACTGTTTAGCATGGTTCTGCTCCAAATATTGGTAGAATACAATCTTCCCCTAGATAAATAATTTTCAAGTGAATACCATAGAAAACAGGAACATTGAGAGGCAGAAAGAACATTTCAAATCCATAGATATAGATAAGAATATAAATAAGAATCAAAATCTTATGATACAATTGATAGTTTGCATATATGAATGCATTTATTGCTATGTAAATTTTGTATAAAAAGAAATTAGGATCCAGCTTGATAGAATAAGTATTATAAGCTACATTATATTTATAATAAATTTTAATTGGTTCATTCAAAGACTTAGATTAGAAATGATTGTCTGAACAACTTTTAAAAAAGTTAAGAATCAATATATCAATTAATGCAAAATATTATTAATATTTGGCTTATAGATATATAACATAATGTAATTGACTGCAACTTTACGATCATTGCACAATAAACCCGAGAGTAAATAATTAATTTTCAATATAGGGTTAATTTTAATGTAAAAGGATAGATTTAGAATTTTTCAGATAAAGAATCTATTTAAATTTCTTTAGTTTAAAGTTAAGATGCCTCAGTTCAAATTTCACTGTAACAACAACAACAAACAACAATGTAACTGGTCAATACCACTGTGTCATTACCTTCATTTTCAACCAGTGAAACTAATGCAACTGGTATAATAATAGCTATTGTTACATTTATGATTATAAGAAAAGATATCCACAGAGTCCTGATTTTTCCCAAAATAACTAAGAATTCATGATGTATAACAATTTAGTAAATTGAAATGAGATGCCTAGGAAGCTTTCTGACATTTGGGCAAACAAAAGGCGATTTCATCCACATTATTGAAAATGAAACATCAAAAAATTTTGTATTTGAACATATGATTACACTGAATATGAAGCTTTTGGCTGTATTTAAAAGTTATTTTTAATGCCCTTCTTAATTGAATTTAGAAAATACAGATTTTGCACTTATTAATTTGAATTACAATTTTACATTATATACATACAATTTCATTTTAGTCTAAGTAAAATTTGTCATTTAATAAAAAACCATTTATAAGAACTTTCATGAGAAGAAAGAAGTTGATAAAGAATAAACAAGAATCAGAAAGGCTGAAAACTGTCTTACCAGAAGATTAGAGAAAACTTTGAATATGTAAATTTGCTCAAATGCTCAAATACATTTGAAGTCATAGTGTTCCATTGTTTTGTACTCTGGTTATAAAAGATTATTTACCTAACTTTGTCCTCTGAGAAAGGGGTTTTATTTTATGGTTCCTTCTGCTTGTTCTTTTTGGTTGCCTTTTTGAATCTATCACTGATGTCTACCCACCATGGCTCCCAACAGTAGGGTACATAAAGATTTTCTAATCTACCTAAATAACTTGTTGTTTCTAATGAATCCCACACTTTGGAGCTCAAGCTACCTTCTCCTTAAACCCTAAGAATGAAATTCAGCATCCTATATACTATGCTAACTTTTCTGTTAATATGCGGCCTCTATTGTTTATCATTTTAAAATGTTAAAGGTATTTGCAGTTATTTTTTCCATCAGAACCTGATTATGCAGGAAATATTTGTAGTTGTTCCTTAAAAAAAATTTTAAATTAAGTGACCCCCAAAGAGTAGAAAATAGAAAATAACAGAGTGAATGTAGTGAATTACTTGACCCAGTGGAATGTAGAACTCTCTTTTCCTCAGTCATCATTCAAATATACTCTCAGTTTGTATTATATACTCTGGATATACTCAGCTTCTCTCAGATACTTCCAACCAGTTCAATATGCCCATTGCTTGTCTTAAGACCAGAAAGCCTGTATATGAGAATATATTCTCAGTTTCTGTCAGCTACTTACTTACCCAGTATTTATTTTACTCACTAAAATAAATATTGGATAAGTAAGTAGGTAGTTTAAAGCCCAGAGATATATACTAAAATTCAGCGTCAAAGAGGTATAATTATAATTAATCTTATTTATATACTCATCTCTGTTTTTCAATATAATTACCAACACAGTTTTCATAGTTGGTAAATATATATATATATATATATTCAAAGATATGCATGAAAGTGAGTAATATTTGAGTCAGAGAAAAGAAGCCTTGTTCCTTTTTCATCCAACGATGTATCTACCTGACATAGTTACTCAGGTATTTTTGAGTTTCAGTGTAATCATTACCCCCTTCCATTTAAACTTTTAAATATTTATGATGATTCAGAATTGCACGATAAATGATTGGATGAATAAATGTCATCCACCTCAATTTTGTCAGAGGGTTGTAAGATTAAAGTTAGTGCCAATGCTAATTACTACAATGACTCTTATTAATCAGTAAAATTAAATGTAATATATTTAACATAGTAATATATCAGATCATAAACAAAAATTATAGTGATATTTTTTCCTGTCATTGCCTTTTTCTAATGATTAATAATCTGCATCTCTCTCTTCTGCATTCAGGAACAAACAGGACATTACGTGAATGGAAGTCTTAAATCAATGGGCAGAGTCCAGGGAAGAGTGGGAGAAATTAGGAACAGGGTAGGTGAGGTAGAAGGAAACTTGAACTTCTTGGTGGACTGTCACTTGTATCCACAGAATTCAACCATGTGAAGGCAGGGTTGGCAGAAGCACTTGATGATGTCAGGTGCAATATGGCAACAGTAAACAACAACATGAGGGAAGCTCCTACAGGAACTGAATATGATCATGTGAATCAAGTGGCTCCCTCTGAAGGGCTGTGAACAATTATGAATGTTCCTTCCATTGGATTCATAAGTGACTTGATAGTGACTCAATGTTGCCTGCAATGAGGGATGATCGGAGATGCCAATGGGTTATTGGCTCACATAGATTGGATCAGTGCATTAATGGTTGAGTGAAGTGCTTCGAATGAAAAAGAAACTTGGAAATTTCTAGAATGGAAATATTTACTTTCATTCATTGTCTACTGATTGGACAGAAGAATTATGAATAAGTTGTTTTGTGTAAACAATTCAGGCCTAATTTTTAGAATTTATTTTAAGATTATACTTTATGTACATTTTATTACTTTATTTTTAAGTGTTGAAAATTTTTGATTAAAATTCCACATTTCGCTTCTCTAGAAATTGTTTGATTTTTATAGTTTATGGAACAATAAATAAAAATTTATATTTAATATATTTTGGTAAAATTTATTTTCATACCTCTTATTTGTCATGGTAAACGAAGTACAACTATATGATGCATTTCATTTAATGTTATGATGACATGATAGATGATGATGTTGTGTTACATGTGGATAGTTATCCGCTCCGATCCGCTTCATTTCAATCCATATGTATCATAATAATAGTCCATGAAAAGTACAATGAAAAAATCTATTTCATTTATTAGACTATTTATAGGAAAGACGGAATAAAAACGATCTAAACTCTTCTAAATTTTCGTTAGAACACTCCTTTCATTCCCTATATTACGTTGTAGATGAGTTCTACACTCATATATACATACATGTCTATATAATAATTTATTTAAAATAAAATTACAAGGTATTTTTGCTTTGATAAGAGGAAGTAGCAAGAAAGTAGAAAAAAAGAGGAAGGAACTTGGGTATATCTTTAAACATCTTTCATACTCGGCTAAATAAGTGAAGATTATTGCATGAAAATTATTTTGTTAATGATTATAAAATATTCAGCACCACTTTCCGTACATAATTCATCATCGATCTTCAAAATTGAGTATGATTGTAGAGAAAAAAATACATCGCAGTATGTTCGATGACTAAGTGGATCGACCTATCGAAGACCATTCACAAATTCGACTTCCATGGTGCCATTTCTCCTGTAACATTGATAGAGGCATGGCTACTGAATGTAAGTATCAAATATATCACCGTATACCATGAATTAGCCCTTTGTTATTTATTCAATATTATTTATTAAATTTTAATTTATTCAATACATAATAAATAATACACTTAATATTTCTGAAATTTTTACATTTTATATACATATTTTTTCCCTTTCATGTTCATGGCACGTGCAAGTCGTAGAAGCAGGTGGAACTAGCAGGCCAACTTTTATCTGCTAGCTGTTTGCAGAAAGAGAATCAGCGGTATTCCAGCGTCTTCTCGATAAAATTCTGTTGACTGTCACGGGAAATTAGTTAATCGTGGTGAGTGAATTGTAACCTAGGACAATTCGCGTTATAGGACTAGTTCGTAAGTGTCTATTGTAAGATATGCAGAAGGGTCGGCATACCATAGCTTTAGTGAATATCATGTAATGCCACGTGTCAGTTGCACCGAAAATACATTATAATTTATCTGGGAATGGAAAATCATTTCCTTAATAATGAATACTTTCAAGATACGTTAAATCTAAATGCTTGACGTTCAAAGGTTTCTTTCTTCTCTAAAATGATAAGTGTATTTTCCAATTTAATCATCTATATCTATACAAGGAAACGTATTAGGTTCGATGAAGATTAAGATTAGCATTCATGCCATCAATCTTTGATTAATTTATGATATCGGTACTTGTCATAATGTTAACAGATTTATCTTAAGCTTAATATTAACAAATTGCGTTGAGCATCTGTTCAACTTTACTTGGTGCTGAAGCTAATAGGTGGATTATACTTTTATGGATGCTCACCTAGGAAGTATAATTCATGTAATGGATTCTTAGGTAGCTCGGATAAGTTAAAACTTGCGATTGTGACAATTGCATTGATTCTGTTGATGTGTAATATAATGAAATAAGTAGAGAAAGTATATTGCATCCAAAATGTAGAATGGGAGAGAGAACCATGTGTAGTAGGTTTTAATATCTATATTTTAAAAATATACCTAAAGTTTTGTTCAAAAGATTTTAACTTAATTATATTTAAAGAATTTTTTATTTTAGGTGAGTGTAGTATAGTATAAATTTTTAATGGTTTGGAAATTTTCAGAAAAAGATTGCATGGAATGGGCAGAGTATGGAAAAGAGAGATGGATGTAGAAATGATTGATAATTATAGTGTAACATTAAAAAGTATTGATGGCCGCAGTTAAGAGATGTTTTCGAGTTTGGTTTTTTTATGCACATCTATAATTCTTCTTATTTAAATCAAATTTTCATTAATTCAAATTCGTTTCTACATCAGAAGTAGTGCTTGCACTTCTTGATGCATTAATTTAATATATTGAACATTAGTTCATGAATGAATATATTAATTAATTAAAAGACATCAGGGATAGAATTTTACATTTAAGAAGTGCCATTGATATTGATTAATATTATCTTCTGTCAAATCTTATACTTTAAAGCTTTGTTAGTCATTAAGTTCAATTTAAACTTAATAATGATATATAATTTTATTATCTTATTCATTATGATCTTATTCAAAGCAGACAAAATATTTTACATGAAAAACACATGCTTTTGTACGAATAAAATTATACGAATCTGCAAGATTGTTTTAATTTCTTAATCAAGTGCATATTATCATGGAGATTATTTTGGCCTTTTGATTGTTGATAAAATAACTTTATAATACTCTTATCTGGATTTTAAGATGATACTTAAATAATAACGTTTAAATACAAATTATGTATTTTTCATTTCAATATAAACTTTAAATAATTGGCATTTCATTAGGAATTGTATTTTTCGTTTAATAATTTTGTTGATCATATTGAAATATGATTTTGTTCTCTTATAAGTCATACTCAATTCTCTCAAGAGCGAGTTCTCATGATATAGTTTCTTATCATGGTATCAAGAGTCTGCTAAAGATAACATATAATTTATATAATTATGATTGACTGTAAACTTTATTATTAATTATGGTTTCTGACTGAAGGTTGGTGTTATATAGCAAAAATTTTTAACAATTTGGAAAATTCCATGAAATATTTCTTGAAATAGGCAGAGAATGGGCTAGAAAGATGGATTTAGGAATGAGTGATGATAATTACAGTGTAACATTAAAAAGTATTAATGGTGACAATTAGGAGATCTTTCCAAGTTCAATTTTTTCTATGACAAATATAGTACTTGCTCTTCTTGCTGAATTTATCTAACGTGCATCAGTTTATGAATGGATTAAGTTATTAAGAGGCAGTAGAAATAAAATTTAGGGTTATAAAAGTGCCATTAATATTGAGTTAATATTAACTAATCTTCTACTTTAACTATAAACGATATGAATCTTCGAGATTATTTTAATTTCTTTATTAAATGCAGATAAAGGTTAACATGATTTCAGCCTTTTGATAAAATAAATTTATATTTTATCTGAATTTTTAAGATGATACTATATGTAAAAAAGTTCAAACATAAACTGTGTATGAATGTAATTGCTACAATTTCTAATTATTAATTCTGAGATTTAAATCAATCACATATTTTTTGGCATTTAATAAGGAATATTTTCTATTCACCATTCTGATTATCATCTTGAAAGTTTTATTTGTTCTCTTATAATGCAGGTTTGGTGTTCTCATGATAGTTCTTTTTAGCATGGTAAAGTGATTTTAGCTTTTAGATTGTTGGTAAACTAAATTTATAGTTTTTAAGATGTTTGATAAAAGTTTGTCAGGCAGATAAGTGTTGCGAGTTTTTTTTGCATCAGGCAGGCAAGTTAACTGTAACAGCTTCATCGAAATTGTAAAAATTCTTGGTTTTATTCAAAGATGTTCGGCACTCACCCAATTAACATATCATGCTAACGAAACTATCCTTAATTAACCTTTACACGTACACTGTAAATTTTCACTCTAAATCAGGTTCAATTCAGGTAACAATTCTGTAGATCATCTTGAAAATTAAGTTTGTTCTCTTATAAGCCACATTCCATCCTCATCAAGAGCAATTTCTTATGATACAGTTCCTTAGCATGGTAGCAAGATTCTGTTAAAGTTAACATATGATTTATGTGATTGTAATTACCTGCTAACTTTATATTTAATCATCATTTATTATTTAAATAAATTATATTTTCAAGTTTAATATTATTCTAAAGCAAATATAGCACTTGCAATTCTTGATGAATTTATCTAACATTCTGCACATCAGTTTATGGATCGATAAAGTTATCGAGGCAGCAGGGATAGATTTTAGTGTCATTGTTATTGAGTAAATATCAACTACTTTTATTTCAAATATCCTTAAATTTTAAAGCTATGTTGCGCATATATTTCAATTTAGTACTCATTGATCTGAATAAAATTCATTGTCTTGGATATTATTTAAAGCAGACATGACATTTTTTATTATAAATATATACTTAAATAGGAATTGATTCTGAAAGTTTTATTTATTAAATGTAGATTACTGTTAAAACGATTATGGCCTTTTGATTGTTGGTAAAATAAATTTATATATTATCTGAATTTTCAAGATGATACTTATATTTTAAAAATTTGAACATAAACTGTGTATGGATTTGATTTCAAGAAATTTTAATTATTATTTATGAGATTAAAATCACTTAAAATTTTTGGCATTTAATTAGGAATTCATTTTTTGATTTAACAATTCTGTAGATCATCTTGAAAATTGAGTTTGTTCTTTTATAAGTCACGTTCAATCCTCATCAAGAGAGAGTTCTTGTTGTAGTTAACAGTTAATTTATATAATTTAAATTAACTGTTAACTTTATTATTAATCATTTTCCCTTTATTTTCAGACATCCTTGGCCAGTGAAGGAAGCCGACTGCAGCAAATTCTTGGGGTAGATCTGCGCCTGGTGCTGTCCTGTCCTGTCTTTTTGGGGTAGATCTGCGCCTGGTGCTGTCCTGTCTTTTTGGAGTAGATCTGCGCCTGGTGCTGTCCTGTTTTTTTGAATTGTGAACTTGAAAATTGTTATTACTAGCTGTCCTCCTGTTTTTTGAATTGTGAACTTGAAAATTGTTATTGCTAGCTGTCCTGTTTTGTGAATTGTGAACTTGAAATTTGTTATTACTTACAAACAATCATAAATATTTCTGAATTTTGTGTATGGTTACTATACCCCATAGTTAAGGTCTGGAATTGGAGAAGTTACACTCTGGTCCCAGAATTAATTAACCATGGGGTGATTTGGAAAATTGGAATTATATGAAGTGCATGTTTGCCATTAGTCCTATGATTTCATTTTGCAGCTCAGAGCAAACTAAATCAGGTTACCTGTAAATGCTTATAATACCGGGACGCGATCATGGCCTCGGCCGTGGTCAGGTACCGGGATTTTAGGCACGAGGAGGTACTCTGATTTAATTCGCTCTCAGCTGTGAAACGAAACCCTAGGACTAATGGCAAACATGTACTTTGTCGAAATCCAACTTTCCATATCACTCCATGGTTACATTTTGTTCCGGGAACAGAGTTTAGCTTGTCCAATTCCAAATCTTTGAAGGGGAAAAATTCTAAGTATGAAAGTTCTGTCGTCGTACAGGACATTCATTCTTAGAATTTTTATTTATATAAATAAAAATTCTAAAAACCCAATAAATGATGTTGTATTCATATAAAAAAATATTGGACTAGGAATAAAAAAATTAAGTGCTGGACTTAGTGTGTTTTTTTTGCTCTCTTTATTCTCAATTATTCCTCTTTATGCTGGCTACCCCCCGCTCGTTTTTTTTTTTTTTTTTCACCCGCCTTTGGCTATCCACGCTCGTTTTTTTTTCCCGGATTTTCTGCTCTTCCTCTGCATCCTTTTTTCCATCCTTGTAGAACTGCCTTCTCACATTCCACTGCTCAGCTCGTTCACTTTTCACAGACTCGACTGAAATTGAAGAAAAATGTTATTTTAACATTAATTTTGCAAATGCAATAATTATTGTAATAACTTTGGTTGAGGTAAAAATTACCCTAAATGCTACTTGGATGACAACCTGCCTAGCAAAGTGCACTCTTCTGCAAAAAAAAGAAGAAAGGCTCTTAAATGAAGCATGGATATGCTAGCAAATATCGGGGGATAAAAAATCCCCCGCTTATGGAATCGACGAAAAAAACACTATCACATCAAGCACTTTCTTATGCCATGCTTCATTTACGAGCCTTGACACAATGACAATGCAATTTGCTAGACAGGTTGTCACCCAAGTAGCAGGGTAATTGTTACTTCAACCAAAACAACAATAAATCATGAAAGAATTAATTCTCAAAGCTTGGTCTAGAGTCGGATGTCAATTAATCGCATGAAAATTATGCTCAAACTTTAGATAAATACAAAGAGTACTAATACTGTGATCCACAGAAATTTAACCTAATTGAATGAAACTAAATTGGAATGTTGTCCTTGGAAAATATTCAATAACTTTTAAAAGAAACTAAGGAGTTAAAGACAAGTGGATCACAGAATCTGAGCCAAATACTTGCACGAAATGCTCAACTACATTGGAATTTTAAAAAGTTGCTCTTAGCAAACAATAAGGTTTTGTTAAATGAGAACTATGCTTGCACTTTAGATAAATACAAAGGAGTACTAATAATGTATTCTCCAGAATTTAAGCCTAATTGCATGAAATGCAATAATAATTTACTTAAAACTGCCAATGGAGTTAGAAATTTAAATATTACTCTTTGCAACTATTCAGGTTTTTTCAAATGAAAGTTACGCCAAGAATTTAGACGCTTAGGAAGCAACTACAGATTACACCGAAAGAACTTCAAGAGTGTTAATACTTTGGCAACAATGCAAGATGTATTAAATGCCCCACAGAATCTAAGCGAATTAATTGCACAAAATTCTCAACTACATTGGAATTTTAAATTCGCCCTTAGAAAAATATTTAATCAGTTTTCGTGAAATTGAAGTTAAGCTAACACTTAAGATGTTAACAAGGTTAAGGGTACTAATACTGTGATCTGCAGAAATTTAGCTGAATTTCATAAAATGCTTATCTATGTTGCAAGTTGCTCTTGGCAAATATTCAAAGGACGTTTACAAAAGAAACTAATGAGTACTATGGATTTGGCTTACTTTACTTCCCTACCATTCCAGAAACTTAAAAGGCGGTTTTTTGGCGAAACTGCAACAGGAATTTTATTCTATTTCTAAAATTGACATCCAACAATAGACCAAACTTATAAATCGCAATCATGTTCAAATATCAGATATCGAAAATTAAATTTGAATAGTCAAGCCCAGAAACTCAAGTAATTACTTAACAGCAAATTCCCGGAAAACAATCAATAACTAACGAAATATTATTCGATCTTTTTAATTAAAAGAGACTAATAATTTACAATTGACCTTAATGCAGTTTAATTTTCATTCAAAAACTGATAGGCTGAAGTGAATGCCAGGGCACATGTGGGGAGCATTTAAAATTATAATTAAGTTTAAATTTCTGATATTAAGAATGAGCAATTATTGGTAAAAAATACCACGAAATGTCTCGTGATCGGAAGCATGGTTCCCAGAATTCCAAATATCCTAATAACTTCCACAATTACGCTCGATTTATATACAGTGTTCAAATTTGAAAGCCTTTTTACGTTAAGAAAAATTCCATTTCCTTTCAAATCAACAAGCATCTACATATTTCACGACTAGTAGGAAACTAAAAAAATATACGTAGCACTTCTGTATTCTTTTCAACAATCAACTGTTTAAAATAATCTACTAGCATGGAAAATCTTAGCCCAAAATGTAATGAATAAGTTCTTTATGACATTCACTTCGTAGCCACACAGTTATTTCCTTTTACTAATTTTAATAGTTCCAAAACTAAATCTAATAATATCTTCAAAAAGAGAATAAGTTATTATAGTAAAGCAAAGGCGTCGATCAAACTAATTTTAGCTTAATCACCAATCTCGCAGCAAGACAGGTACCACCTCCTCCACCACCATCTTAGTCCAGGAATTCGGGTAGAATGCGGAGGGCAATTGTCATGACAGGTAACACGGGTAACACAATCGCTAGTTCGATATATCGATCAATTGTTTGAGTAGCGATCTTTATTAGTTTATCACTAGTTTATGCTAAACAGTTTTTTGATCATTTTGATGAATTATAATACTTATAATATTTTATTTAAGCAAATTTTTTTTCTGATATCGGAAGAAGTTTGTTCTAATCTATCTGCAATTTGTGTAGAGAGGTGAGGTCAGAAGGAATAGGCGCATTGGCCAGATCAGCTTTCCATAAAATTCAGTTCATTGCTTCATTTAAAAATTTTTAATTTCAATGCTTTATCTGTATTCTGTTATAGTAAGATTAGATTTAATGATAATATTTTTTCTGATATTGAGTATGGATAAAAGCGAAACTATACTAAAGCGATACTACTATCTAAAAGTGACACAAGTTTGTGATACAGCTAAAGCTTGCATCACCTTTTCTCCTATTGCTTTACACAGTCAATGAGTTTAAAACTATGGTTAATCTTGGAGGATAAAATTCCATAATTAAAATCCTTAAAGTCTCTAAAGTAATGAGTAAAAAGTAACTTGCAGTAAAAAGTAGTATGAATATATCTCTCTCATAAATGATCAATGGATAAGAACTTAGCACTTAGCCAAGTTACTTAATGGATAAAATTTATGACCTGTTTACTCATGACAATAAGAGTTATTGAGAAAGAGTTTCTCATTATTTCAAGTATCTTTTTATATTTTATTATATGGAAAAATTTTTTTATTGGTTGAGATTTATAATATTAAAACTAGATATCAGTTATAGTCCTGATACTTATAAGAAACATCTTAGATATGAGAAAATACTAGTAGACTTTCAAGCATATGGATAACAAATATTAGGGGTCTTAAAACACCTGAAAGAAGTATGAATACTTAAAATAAATGTTAATCACCTGAGGAGTTTTGAGAATTAATTATTTCAAAGTTACAAAATTACTATTCCATGTCCAAACTATCATTGATTTCAATACTTTTATTAGGGCAATTTACCTGAAAAACAGTACAACATTACATAGTTACAGTTATTTTCTGAATACTTAGTAAACTTTCTTTAATAATCCAATTCCTTCATCTTCTACTCCTGATTACAATATACCTACACTTCTCTTTCCCCTGCAAGTTTTTCAAATGATTCTTCAGTTACCTTTTGCAGTATGTCTGTTCGGTAGTGACCTTGTCCAAAGCCCCAGCTTAAAATTATGTGCTTGATGAACTGATGTGCCTCATCTTTCCTTGTATTATAAAATATTACTCTACCAGAATGTTGCCCTGAGATAAGAATTCATACATCAATGAAAGTAGCAAATATTACTGTTTTTAAAAGTGGATGTAAATCAAATTTAAACTGCTACTGCCATATTTCTATTTTGCCTGCATTTTCTGAGCATTTGAAAAATTGCTCAATGATATGTTAATGCTCAATTGTCTTAATAATTTCACCGATGAGCAACACAGTCTTCTTCCTTCTCATTCCTAAACAACAAATCTTATAGAACTCACCAATGTGTCATGTCAGGGATAAGGCAAGCTGCTAAGTGTATTCTTGTACAAGATATCAAAGAAAATAGTATTCTTATTGAATCAAGTCACTATCACTATCACTAGCACTGGTTAGGATCCTCCATAAATACCAGTGTTTTTCAGAGAAATTGTTTTCATAAATGACATGAGTTAATTTCACTTATCAAAAAAGAGAATGAACTAATCTAAATACCATTACAGTGAGGATATATATATTTTTTGTGATGATGATTGGTGGTAGTAGTATCTATTGGTGTAATAATTGAAAATATATATATATGTATATATTTCAAAATAATTTGTTTTTAATGTAATATTTCATGAAATATTAAAGCTATTAATTTGTCATTATTATTTTCTTCGGTGTTCTAAATCATTTATTTTTATTTTCAGCCAGATGATGACATCACTTAAACTTAAATCAACTCTGATCTTCAGTCAGTGAATATGGCCCAGCAATGAAAATGACAACTCATAATAAACATTGTGCCAAAGCTTGTAGATCAGGACTCTGCAACGATGTTGATAGCTGCTGAATATGCTCATCTGAGTTCCTTTAAGGAAGACACAAGGAAAGAAGAATATTGCCCCAATTCTAAGAGTTTATTGCTTTGATTTTCTGTTATTCATGGCACCAAGCAACATTGCCACTGTAATACTAAAAAAGAAAATGACTATGTAATTCCTACAAGCTTTTCTTAATTAAATACCAGTTTTCCAATTCGATTTGGATTATAATCTGCTGATATTGAGTATAATATAAATGTTTTGTAAATTTTTCGAAGCAAGTTGAACTATGTCCATATGAGTATCTAGTCTATGTAAGGAATATAACTTCCAAAAAGTGAATTCATTGTATATGGGCTTTACAACTATGCTCTGTGAAGCTGCTTACAGATGTATAATTGAACTGGTAAATAAATAATGCAAGTTCAGAGCATACAGGAAAGAGTAATTAATTTTTCTTTAATCACCCTAATAAAAAATATACAGATTGTGCTATACGAGAATAGGATAGTAATGTTTAAATACATCTGTAGAGTTTTAACCAGCATTTATAATGAGATAATTATAGCATAATATAAAACCTGATGAAAATTAAATTAGATATTATTGATGTGATAAATATCCCTTCCAAAAGCAAGAATCAGATCACCGACTGATATTGCTCATTTTCCATTTTTCTAAAATCCATTGGCACTCCCCCTTCCTCATGCAGTCATAACAAAACTATGAGTCCCATCTTGCTGAAATTTCGACAGTAGCCATCTGCAAGAATGTACTACACGATAGTAAATTGCTTTTGCGATACTGGCATCATCAGGCATGGAGGCTAAGTACTTATTGGACCACCCTTGTATGAATTTAAGAAGATATAAGCATAAAATCTAAGAATAAAAAGAGAAATCTGATAATACTTTTCTAACATTCACCAAAATGCTTGGCATGTAAATAGAATTGTGACATATCTGGTGCTGAAGTAAAGGGAAAACTAAAACCAAGGATGTGATAAAATTGTATTTGTTAGTTCAAATCTTATGTGCTTATTTCTTAGGAAAAAGTTATAGTGCAAATATTACTCAGGCTCTTACCCATAGACCAACATATCAAGATTTGGAAAAGTACTTTCTGGATAATATGATATTTTTGATTAATAAAGTGATAAATTCTATATTCTCCTCATACATCCTTTCCTTAACATGAGCCATTCATTGTCTGCTGCTTCTTCTTGAGCGCTTGCATCTGTGAGATGCAATACTTAATGTATGGTGGAATAATTATCTGTAAATCCACCTTTCACTATCACTAGTAAATTTCAAAGTTCCATTTAGATACCCTTGAAATACAGTATTGGTTATGACAGAAACAAAGGAGGAAATAGGTAAAGCCTAAAATATAGATATCTATCAGTATTCTTTTCCAAGCTAAAAGAAACATTTTCTCTAAATTGCTGGATTGTTTTCAAATTACTTGTTCTGTTTTATTTTGTCTTAACTATTTGGATATTATATATCACATATAATTAGGCTCATTCCTGTTTGTAATAATTAAAATATTATTTTCCTCCATTGTTAGGTAGAGTGCCTCAGTACAGTAGCTGAAACTATTAAATTTTCTACTTCAGGAAAATTATACTTTTCAAATGATCTATATTAGAAACCTTTTTATTTTAATCCTTATATACATGGGTGATCTGAAAAGTTTCCGACCTAGCAAAGATAAAAGATAGATTTTTCAAAAATGTTTCTTTATATTTCAACATTGGCTCCTTGTAACTCTATACACTTCCCAATGATGCTCCCATCTTTATAACCCATCCTCATCACTTTCCGAGCCGAAAAACAGCCTTTGATACTTTTGGAGCGAATTTCCCCGGTGTAATCCACTGTTTGGACTGTATTTTTGTTTATGGCGTATATTAGAGTTTCTTAGTTTCATCTACAGTAATTATCGGCCCAAAACTCGGATTTATTGCATCCGAACTGCGCCTTCAGAGCGTTTGAAATGTTCATTCGAAGACGCGTTTGGTCTAACGTGAGCAAACGCAGCAGCTTCCAGAAGTGTCTGCCTCAAGCGTACACTTAAGAATATCGTCTTTGACATAATATTCACCCTTTAGTTTCTGGTAATTCCTAAAAATATTTTGCAAGTGTGAAAACGTTTTCTTCACGTACGATTGCCATTCTTCCCGCTCGGCGTTTCTTGATTTCAACGGCCATAGGAAGTTCATGAATCCATCCCAAGATGTTTGAGCTAAATTAACACCAGTTCTATTTTCAAAATCTGCAATCGCCCTTTTTTTATACCGCAAATGATTTTAAACTGTAATACAAGTCTACCGATCGGCATATCTTCACCCCCAATAGCACTCGTATTGAAAAATGACTCGATCACACCTTCCTCGTCCATTAGAGCTTACAAATCTTTCCGATAAAGAAAGACTCAACCGTCTTCTCCAGTCTCACATATGGCTCAAACTGCTCACCGATTTTTACCCCAACCGTTGTCCTCTTAGATCCACTATCGTTTATTTTAAAGACATGCTCCGATATGCACAGATTCTCCCTTCTTCTTGTGGTAACTTAGTTCTCGGAAATCCCCTTCCGCCCCTCGGTGACAAAGGTCCGCTATGATACGGATGACCGCGAATCTTTCCAACTTCTCTTGGTGAGTCCATGACCGCCGCAGAATAATAAGACGGACGTAAGAGCCACCGTCTAAATACGGAAGAGTGGTGAAGAGCGCTCCCTACGGTGTAGGGGCGGCCTTTTTTTAATTTTACCAACTCAAATTATACCCCCCGAAAATTTTGTAAACACCTTTTTCTTACTTAAAAATTGATTCAAATTACATCCAATACTTAATGTATTATATATAGCTGCTTCGGGAATATATGTATGTATAGAATACAAATGTCAGACCTATACCGCTAAGAGGCTATGGAGTTGCTGATTTTTTTACGTGATGGCCCACTAAATCTCACCTAGGAAAAAATCGGAAACGCACTCTACCTATCATAGGTTCGATTCTAGGAGGCCCCAAAAATCGACTTCCCCAATGAAGAAAGCATGTTTTTAAAGATAAAATAAAAAATAATTTTCCTTGAGTGAGAAGAATAAAATTTCATATGGCCATAGCTACTATATAATTCTATAGAAAAATGCTATAGATGCAACTGGCCATGGGTTCGATGCCAGGAGGTGAAATATTTTAAAATTTTGGAAAAACTTATCAATCTTAATATGATACATAGATCATTCAAAATTTATACACTTATAGATAAGTATATAATGTACTCCGAAAAAATCAACAGTTGCCTATGTGCAATGGGTTCGATTCCAGAGCGACCCGTAATCTCGATTTCCTTATAACAAATACATGGGCTATATTTCCGAAACTTTTAGGGCACTTCCCGATAGTGTAGAAGTATACTATTTCACACAGGCATTTAAGGGTAAAATTTCTTCACAAAGCCTACTTAATAATGTTCTAAATGGTCGTTGGTTCGATTCTAGGGGGCGTTAACTATATTTCCATAAGAAATGCATAGGGAAATAGGAACTCCTTTTGAGGCACTTCATGGATGAATTTCCTTTTGAATTTCTGAGTGTTTATTAAGACAATCGTACTCAAGCGAATTATTAAAGTATTTTAAGCAGGAAGCCCTTGGTTCCACGCCGCGGCGTGGAATAAAACAAGACATATAATGTAAAAATAATTATTTTACTTCACTATCAATAACCTATACATTTTTATTTTTCAAATACAACCGTATAAAATTTTCAAATATACACATTTTTCTCCCTCTACGTGGACGACATAGAATTGTCAATGAAAGGACGCGCAGGGTTTGATCGCCGATGGTTCATCATGGGGTCAAATCCTAGACTCCACCGCCGAAGTCAACCCCACGAGCGTAGCACACAACCCTGTCTCCAAATCCAGAATAATAAAAATTTCGAATAAACCAGTTCGTAGACGTCGATTGCGATTGGATGCGGGAATTTTTCGAAAGATCGAAGACGGATATCTGATGAAGCGAGATCACTTATCCCGTTTTTCATAAACCACCTTCCCATATTGACACAGCTCTCTTTTGAACATTGAAATTGTGTTTTATGTTGTTCGGGAAAACACCAACACCAATCAAGCTTATCGTCCCACTTCAACTTTCTTAGAGACGGACACCCCAAATCGGCTAGATCAGGGGTCGGCAACCTTTTGAGTCGGAAGAGCCAAAAATTACAATTTACAAAATTTCAAAGCTTTAAAGAGCCACAAAAATTTTTCTTGCCAACAATAAATAGCACTCACATATATACGAGTTTTCTTCAAAAAGTATCGCGAATTTCATGTTTTTTCAAGAATTATTTATTTTTTCATGAATATCTATTTTTTACCCTTCAAAGTAATCCCCATCAGACAATAAACACTTGTGATAACGTTTTCTCCAATCCTCGAAGCATTTTGAAAAATCATTTTTTGTGATCTTGTTCAGCTCCTCCTTCGATGCCGTCTCTATCGTGGCGTAGCGTCGTCCTTTCATGGGCCTCTTCAGTTTCGGGAACAAAAAAAGTCTCAGGGGTCTGTGGTTTAGATAGATTTAGGTACTCAGCAACTTCTCCGACGGTGATTCGACGATTGGCCAATACTAGTTTCTTTACTTCATCAATTTTTTCGTCTGTTGTTGACGTGCTCGGGCGTCCTTTTCGTCGCTCACATCTTCTCGGCCCTCTGAGAACATTTTGTACCACCGATAAACATTGCTTTTGTCCAAAGTAGCTTCGCCGTATGCAACAGTCAACATTCTGAATGCGTCCGCTTTGAGTTGTTCTTCACACAAAATATGATAATGGATGATCAAAGAATTTGTATCAAATTCTTTGATCATATTTGATTCATAACGTTCTCTCTACGTTGGACCTCATCATCATCGCTTCCTTTCCTATTGAAATAGCGCCACTTTTAAACAGTGGAAGAACCGATCGGAATAAACCTCCAAGAAAACTACCAATACCGCTACCTTTCTGATAGTTAACTCCTCTATAAACGCTTCCAACCCCCGATCCTGTTTGATCTAAATAGCATCTCAAGTATGGATCGTCATATCTTATAATATCACTATTTATGCGAAACATTTCTTACGTGAAGTATTACCGTATTTTCCCATCGACAACGCGCGCGTTATCTATGCAAAAAACGATTGAAATGATTGAAATCACATGACTGAAAAAATTACGATGTGCGCTATGTAATGAACACTGAAAAAATCAAAACAATTACATTCCTCCGTAAACAATCATTTAAAGAAGGGTCGCGCAAAAATAAATTAGTATGGAAGCATGCCTTTCTAATTGCATTTTATTTTATACAAATCTCCTACTGTTATAGTTATTTCATCTCATTAATACGTGAGAAAAAGAAAACATTTATTCTAATACGTGATACTTCACGCGTATGTAGAGTAAATCGCATTATATACCTGTATCATGAACATATGGTAGGATATGTAGATCACTCGAATCCAAGAAATTCATCGTTTGATTCACGTATTTTTACATACAATATATACATGTATACCGATGCGCAGCATCTATACACTTTCAAGATCACTATGAAGTTCTGCGTGCGCGGTATCTATGCAAATTTATGAGAACTACAAAGTTCTGGGTGCGCGTTATCAATGGGAAAATACGAAATCACCGATGTCCCGTAGGTGAATGGGATAGGTTCTCCAGAGTGTGTTCTTAAATCCACTTCGATAGTTTCGAACTCTCTTTTCATAACGGGGTGATAGAACGATCTCAAAAAGACATGAACGACATCTTGACCGAAATTATTTAAATTTGCGTTAGAACTGACAATCCTCAGAAGAGGGAGACAACGTCCCATATATGCTGCTGCTCGACAATGTCGCAATAAACATAAACTTGAGATGGGTACCCCAACGAGAGGTCGGGTTTACGAATCGATTTTCTTTGATGCATGAGATCTACTCCAAGCTCAAATCCTAATTGCAATGCTAACAAATCAGACACATGCAGCGACGCTCTTCGTCCACCGTTTGCGTATCAAAACCTTCCGACCAGATTCCCACGTCACGACAAGTTTATCTTCCATATAAATCAAAGATAACACTTCATTAACGGCTATCGCCATCTCTCCAACTTATTCGTAATAACCCTGCGGTATTTTATAACATAATTCCGTAAGAGATGATTTTCCCCTTGCTATCAATGGTAGTACTTCAGTACCGCTCTGCAATCAGGCCTTATTCTTCTTTGTCGATGGTCACCATACACATTTTTCATTGGAAAGTGTATTTCGACAAGAGCACATTCTCAGGAGCAATCTAGAGATGGTACTACTACTTTTTGATAAGAGCGTCGTGAATCTCGTCGTAGCGTTGTCTTTAAAAACGCACTTAGAGCTATTGCTCGGTAACGTCAGGTAGAATTCTATAACAAATTTTTGATTTTGTCAATACGAACCCACGAGTTAAATTTCGGAGGATATCCTCTCCACTGGACCAACCCCTCCTTTCTGGCACCAACCCCTCGCGTCTTAATTATTTTATCGATTTTAAAAGCAGAGGATTTCGAAATATGGATGTATACGTTCGTTGCGTTTACAGAAGCAGGTTTCATTTTGATCAAGGAGTGTGCGGTATTATTATAATAGTCTACGATACGTGAAAACACATCGATATATTTATGTGTCGAATATTTTGTGAAATAACGTCATACTTTTGCTTATGTTATATTAATGTTCTATTCAATCTTTCGACTACTGTCGCTTTAATATCGGGATTATTTGTGTGATAAAACCCTATGCTTTTCGATTTGAGAAATGACTGAAACGAGGAATTTGTACAATCTCTCCCTTTGTCTCTATGCAAGTTTACTTTTTAAATACTAACTTCTTAACTTTAAAAGGGATCCTTTTAGATTTCGGAAAGATTTTCTTGAAAGCTGTTATTACATCTGCCCTCGTCTTGGTTTTTTTTATAGGAATAGCCCATGCATATTTACTGAAGACATCGATGACTGTCAAAATGTAACCATATCCTCTAGTTTCACTCTTCGATCTTCGAACAAGCTTCAACAAGTAGAACCTATTTCCCCTCATTATTCCCTCAACTTCTCTAGCCTTTTCAAAATCGTCGTGGAGATGGCGAATTGCACGACCCGTTCGATACAAAGAACCTAGAAATTCTATTCTAAAAGCAGCGGAATTACTCGTTAGCAACATTTTATTCTGCGACTGGTTAAATTGCTCTTCGAGACAGGCCCCGCGTGGCAGCGAATTTCGAACGCCGGGGTGAGGTTGTCTGGCGTTCTCCAGTAGTAGACACGATTTTCTTCGGGTTATTGGGGGCAAAGAAGGCAGCATTGAGACCTTCAGGCCAGTATGTTCCCCTCTCTGAAATTCCCCTCTCAACGTAGCATTTCATATTGATAGTAAAATCTCCCAAAACTTGGCAAATCTAATAGCCAAAGCTGCCTCAGAAATATTATCACAAGACCGTTCGAAAATAAGAACTTAGAACGCTTACATTGAAACGTCATGAATGAATAGAATGAAATTTCCAGAATTTCCGTTTAATCTATTGTAAACTATGGAATATCAACTATCATCAAAATGATGACTATGACTGAAATTTTACATTTAACGTTGATATGGCAACTTGTTTGCTTATCGTTAACTCCAACCTGATACCTTGGTCTTAAATCTGATACCGCAAGTAAAAGGTAGCTCCATTAGAAAAAATGTTGATCCTTAAAAATATGACGATCAAATCAACTAATGGACTGGTAAAGAATTGGAACAAATAATTGGTAAAGATGAACGACCAAGGGTCGGCTATCTATGCTTGTTATGTAACATTAATAACTGGTGAAGGTCACGCTTAAAAGAGTTAGATTTAAATAAAGCTCATACTTTCAATGTTAAATTTGCAATTTTATTGAATTTTCCCTCGAAAAAAGTTTACTTTAGCAATATAATGGCTGTCTTCGGCCTATATACCTCGTTATCCATTTCTGCGTATGATAATCGTCGTTTTCTCATAACAGTTAATTTTATCCCGAATTAGGAATTGTTCAATTGTGCCTCAAGGAAGGAACATATTATATTTTTAGTGATCTGATTAGCATATAAGATGGCTAGAATTTGTCAACAGCTTTTAGATTCCATGAGAACCTTCATCCAATGTATTCGAATGACTTCATCTCATAATCTCAATAAAAGTATTTATATACCCTTTTTAGTGTATAACCAATGCATACTTCGTCTTTATACACTGTTTACAATGGACAATATAAATGTCAGTAATCCTACTTATGAGTAACGTTTAAGCTACCATAAAATACAGCAGTAGTTCAAAGCGGTCTTCCTAAATTGTCTCACACGCAACTTTCAGTACGATTATGAATATTACATTGACATGAAAATTCGAAATTCTTTGATTCAGTATTTTCGAAAGAGCACCTGCAATAGAAGCAGAAGTCCAGAACTCCGTTACAGTGGACGCAGCTGTACGCAGATTGTATTACCATTTGTCTTCCGCGAATATTCATTTGACGTTCTTTATTTCACGATACGAAGCATTGAATCGGGTTACATTTTTCCTAGCAGCACTGAGGAAAAACGTAAAATCGAAATCTATGCTCATTAAAAAAATGAACGTTGTGAAATATTGTGTATTTCTCCTGTATGATATGTACAAAACCATGTGTATGTTGTCTCCGTATAGTATCGTTTATTAAACGACACTTGTTCCTTAAAATCCTTTCCGTGAGTGAGCGCATTTGACGAAGTCAGAACCTTGTGTGCTTCATCGAAGCAGCGAAACCATCGAATGGGAGACTAAGGTTTGACGTACTTCATTTCCCACGCGATTTTGTAATCTTCGCGGATGGTAATCTAATTACTTATCGTAATCACACACATAAAAGTCGAATATTCTAAATTACCATAGAGATTACCCAATAACAATCAAAACCTCTTACACATATGAACCGATAGAAAGATTCGAACGAGTGAAAAGACTTGATTTGCCAAAGAAAAAGTACACCAAATCTAATTGATCAATTCATAATATTGAAAACAAATCTCAAATAATCGGTAACCAAATACTGGGTCGTTAAAAAAATTACTTTCCGGGTAAAATTGGCATCATTAATAAAATCAAATACGGGCTCCTTTAGTGCAACTCCAGGACACGAACCTCGCTTCGTCAATCCTACGTCACCAATACCACGTGATATCTAAAAGCACCTATATAAAGTTACGAATTTTGCTCGAGACCTTTCAGTTACTAGCGAAAGATTAAAAGATGCACACCGAAGGCTATGGGTAATGGCTCTGAAGTTCTAAAGATATTAGTATAAAGTCTATGAAGGATTTGACTCGGGCGTAGAAATTCTATGCGAAAGTTGCTAGAGCGAAAAACTTAAAACTTTTCCTTTCGTCGGCAAAAGCAAATAGTTGTCAAAGAAGACATAAAATCCATTACTGGAGCGTGAAGAACCATCGCGGAACAATAATCGAGGATTAGGATGAGGTGAGTTTCTCCATAAATAATTTAACGTAAGCTTCGATGTAAATTCCATTGTTTCAAACATCATCATTTTCCCTAAAATTCTTCTCTTTGCAGACGCTGTGGTGCCTCAAGAAATGTGAATGTCCCAGTGTCCAGCCCTCCCCCTTTCAGTGCATATAAGTGAGTGTTATATGGTCATTCTAGTGTTAGTGATTGTGCTAGTGATATCAAGAGGAGATTCTGTTCGCCGATGGAACGCAGAGATCTGCCGACGCTGGAGGAATTCCGCTGCAAAGGTAGGGAACGTCTTCCTCTTTCAGTGAACATAGGCTGGTAGGCTTAGGGTAGCTTTCTTTAGAAAGGGGCCCATCCAACGGGCATTAGAGAAACAGGTCTACATTAATGTAATAAGGCCCACTCCAGTTTCTTATTGGAGGAAGGGTAAGGTAAATTAGTGTGTTAGGTACTACACTCTCTGGTCCATACCGGCTGTTTAGCCATTAGAGAATAAAGGTCTTCTAAATGCATCCCTCTATCTTTTCCGCGGCGGTGGTCTTCATGCCATCGTCGCATCGTGGTTTCATAGGGCTGGCGAATTGCAACTGTTGACGCGACCGCTCATCCCCCGTAACTTATCCAGTTGCAACTCGCTGGCGAATCCCTCCACTCAAAAGGGATAACGCGCCACGCACGGTACGTCATTACGTGGTGAGGAAAGCTGTGCATCTCTTAAAATTAATTTTTGGGATAATTATAAGTAATTCTTGTAACTATTTGTACTCTTAAATTCCTGATCTTCTTAGTTCTAAAACTTAATATTTAATTTAGTCTGTTCACTTCAATTGCTGTTTTTTTTTTATTTCATTCCAGGAAATGCATCCTTCTCAGCTTTGAGAAAGTCCTGGAAGGAGCCTGTGTAGTACATGGTTGTATCATCTTTGGAGTTGGAACGAGGTGGTGTCAAATAGAGCGATCGTTCATTTTACTTGTGAATTCTTTGCCATTATCGTATCATTATTTTGGTAAATATACCCTAATTAATTTCTACTTTTCTTCTAAGCCTTCATTACCGTTACACCGGAGATGAAGTACAGAGACTACGATTGTATGCCGAAGATGATTCTCAACGTAAAAGCCAGAAGGACCTCTTAACTCAGCATCATTTACTGCTCGCTGGCGAATCCCTCCACTCAAAAGGGATAACGCGCCACGCACGGTACGTCACTCACAACGCAACGTAGTTACGTGGTGAGGAAGTGCAGCAATTCCTCCCTTCAAATTAATATTTTGACAACTGGAAATAATTCTTGTATCAAATTCAACTCTTAAATTCCCGAATTTTAATATCTGAAAAGTAATACTTGATTTAGTTCATTCAAATTAATACTTCATTTAATTCTGTTCAATGCAATTGCTCACTTTCTTTTTTCATCTCGTTCCAGGAAATAGATCTTTTTAATCTCTGCCGAGGTCCTGGAAGGTGCCTGTATCGGGCGTGACTGTATCTTCTTTGGAGTTGGAAAGATTAGGCGGTAAATTCAGCGTTAATTCATTTTATTTAAAAAATTTTTACCAATTAAATATCGGAATTTATATTTTTCTGCCGTAATTTATCACTAAAATTGAAACCTTGTGAGGCCTTCGCTAAAATCCATCTTTTAATTTCAAGCAACAAGATTCTTGGATATATCTTTCAAGACATTTGGCTGATATGAGCAGCTGTGTTTCAGAGTTGCTCACAGTAAGAGAAGATGAAAAAAAGGCTGAAGAGAAATGTAGATCACAGAGAACTCGAGATATGACAGTTTGAAACCAGGCATGCAGACTTTACTAAAATTTATCAAGATGTCGTAAACACATCTATATTCTTGTAATATTTATGTACATGTAAATATCTTATCAATAAAAGTATCAATTTCTTATATCCTAGCAAGTTCTTATTTTGTCAATTCTCCTCTGCTAGAATGACTGTTGAAATAAGTAGCATACATGTTAATTACAAAACTATTTACTATAGCGATACTTCTACAGTATTTGCTATTGATACTATATGAACTTCTGAAGATATAAGTATTTCTAAGAATAAAAAGAGAAATCTGTTCATACTTTCCTAGCATTCAGCAAATGCTTGACTTGTAAATATGTTACAATTATTTACTTCAGCAGCAGATATGTTGAAATTACATCTGCTGCTGAAGTTAAGGGATAACTAAAACCAAGAAAAGAAACTATTCAGAGGATAAATATCTAATCAAAAAGAGCAAATAATAATTTAAGGATTTGCAGATTAAATTTCCATAAAAGAAAAATCAGACTTAGCAGATAATAAAATGGAATTTTATGCTGAATATATTTAAAAGAGCTTAAAAATCTAGTCACAATGAGAATAACCACATGCAAAAATAAAACTAATGTGAATGTAAAAAAATCTGTTCTGATATTTCAAGAATATTATTAAGAGTAAGCAAGTTAAGGAATTTTGATATTTGGAAATTTATCAAATGGCATTTAGGGAGTGGAGGAGATCAAAAGAATGTCTCAGGAATAGAAGAATCAAAAGAAATGGGATATTCACCAGCTAAACTATTCCTTGGGGGAGGACATACAGATCCATAACCATAGGAAGAAAACCATCAGGAGAAATTAATGATAAATATTTAAGGGCAAGTAACCTAACAAGTCATTTCTGAATCACAATAAAAAATTAAATGTTCAGGAAGAGAGTATCTTCAAACCTAAAGAATTAATATTGCCGCATTATCATGCAAAGAGCAACAACCATTTGAAGTGGATCAACAGCTGAGTCAGGGTCTACAAAGGACCTTCTGGAAAGTTCCATACAGTGGATTTGAAGACAGTGAAGCAATCTGTAAGGCTCGGGGAGGGAAAAAAACAATAGTAACTTTATTGAGTGAAAGAAAGAGCATTATAGGAGACACCAGAGAGAAAAAGAATAAAATAATAACCATGTAAAGATATATAGTGCTTGTGAAATAATTCAATCACTTGTCCCAGCATATATCGATCAAATCTAAACAACAGAGTAGTAAAAATCAATTATACACAAAAGGAAGAACTATAAAAGATCCTGGAATAAGATTTTCCAAAGAATTTATCCCATTCAATTTTATTTACAATCTGTTTTTAATAAATCTGTAAACAGTTTTCAGGCCAATATTAAATGGGTAAAATAAACTGCTGAATAGTTTATGATTTTTATTAATCTGCCTGTTCTCCATAATTACATTGAAAAGAAATTGATGTTATCCAAATCATTTCATTAAAAAGCAAATTTAACGCATATCATTAAACTGTAAAAGAGTTATTGATTTTTCATTCACTATTTACATACATATATGGGTGTATTTAAGTGTTTAACTTATTATATAATTTATATTGGACTTGAGAGTAATATAACATTACCATTTGTGATGTAACCATTAATATCACAGTAAAATTATGAACTACAATAATTAAAAAGATAAGTATCTTTAAAAATAGAAGTACTTTTCATAGACCATAGATTTAGATATTTATAAGAAGAAAAAAATGGTTTGAGTATTCAAATTCTTAAGAAAACGTCTTGTCTGAGTTAAAAGAACTTCTTACAAATATATTTAAGTATTTCCATACAAAATAAAGTCTATAAACATCTCAAGTGGATAAGTTAAGGTTTTAGCTGTAAGATAATTATTCCTTTACAATATTATTATTTGAAATTAAAAGAAAGCACAGGTTGATCAATCACCGTGACAGAATGACAATGAACATAAAGAGGATATATGTCTTTCATAAGTACTGTCCTAGAAATTGTATTCATAATATTACATACTCGTTTTCACAAATGTTAGCCTTTAGATTATCCTTCTCTATAAGTATGATTGTATGTACATACAAACATGTTCACTTTATTTATACTAACCAATTTATTCTTTTTATACCTACCGATGGAAGTGAAATTTGAGGGTTAAATAAAAGTATTCTATGGCTGCAAAAGACAAAGATGATAAGACTTATTCTAGTAATTGCAAGGTAGAACATGCATTATAAAGGTGAGAGTGTTGAGAGGAGTCACAGGCATCACCGAGGATGAGGGACAGAAATATAATCTCGTACTCATGGGTGACTTGAAAGATAAAAGCATAGAAAGAAGAGAATTGGAGAATCCTACGACCCCCTTCTGAAAATGGATGATGACGATTTATAGTATAATGAAACATGAAATAAATTTACTTTCGTATCCATATAAAATATTTTATGAGTGCTTAAACGTCGTCAAATAAATATGCCACACGTCTACAACATTTTCAGCTATGACGTGAATATGAAATAATTTTCACTTTAGCTTTACTATGTAACATACATGCTACATATTCGGGAGAGTGCTGTCAGCATATCCCAGCGGCATTACAACGTACTACCGGTACTACCCGAGAACAAAATCGTAACTATAGACGGCGGAAAGTACTCATGCACAAAATTCAGACTATTTCTCATATTGACAGACCTATGATAAACTTTTATACAGATAAAACAGACGTGGCTTTGTGATTAATACTTAATGCGTCTCGCTCCTTTTCGAAAAAACGAGCATGCATAATTTAGCACTTCTTCGTAACTCCAAATTGTAATATACTCTCAGCGATGAAATGTTTTTTCTTCCGTTCTTTAGCACATAGATATAATATCAAGTCTTTCAATTGCAGTGTCACGCCGGAACAAAGTATACTTAAGGCTTTCGGTAGAAGACTATGTACATCAAAGCGTGACAAGGATGAGCAAGATTCGTTAAAATCCCAGAAAAGCCCCAAGAATGACAAAGAAACTAAAGAAGATCCTCACAATCATGACAGAGATAATGCTAAAATAAAGCTTCAAAATCTTTTAAAGGAGATGATAAAGGTACGTTTGAGGACAATATTTATTCAATTTAGTTTAATCAACGGAACGTTTTCAACGAATAGCAGTTCTGATGATGCTGTACTTCAACCTAAACCGGTCAACTCGAGTTTCATATTCATTTTGTGGATTTTTTTGTTTCTGGTTATTCAATGGATGGTTTTAGTTCTACTTGTTGTCCTGACAGGATAGTTGGGCATTCTTAGACTGGAACGAAATAGGTTAAAGGTTAAATAATAGAGATTTAATCATATAGAAAAGCCATGATATAGAAAATCGTTTATGCATTTTTTCCATATAAGTTTTTCTTTTATTTTTGATTGATGCAGTAATGTTTTCTATTTAAGTTCATTCTCAGTTTTTTTTGTTGTGAGATTTGGTGCAAACCTTTCTTTTACTCTAAATACTGGTCTTTAATTCTTTGTTTCAATGAGAATTGTATGTTAATTGCATCTCTTAAACTTTATCATAAATCCCCATTAATGACACTATACTGATAAATCATTCATTTTTACTGTTTAGGATGAGCCTTTAACAAAGCAGAAGTCTAGTCTGAATCTGTCAAAAGCTGAAAAAAGAAAGAAAGAGAAGCCTGTCAAGGATGAGAGTGGAGTTTTGTTAGGTAGTATACCTTGAAATAATCTACTTCAAATATCTCACTTCATGCTTTTCTTACTTTCATTATTAATAATTGCAGATAAAAAGATAATTGATGCTTCCAAAGAAGTTGCCAAAAGCCTTGGTGGAGATGTAAAGGAAACTGAATCCGAACTTATGGAAAAATTGTTGTCAACAAAAAGATCATCAAATTTAAGGTTATTATAAATTATGTTGGTTTTATTTAAATGAAGTATTGAAGGCAATCAAATAGTATTCTTTCCTGTTATTCAGATTTTGTTTTTACCATTCCTCTCATGTAACAATCTATATTGCTTACTTTTTAAACCTTCATTCCTTCTTTCAATATTTAAACGATTCTCATGCCATTTTCTTTAACTAGAATTCTCTGCTTGTCTGTGATTTTTAATGCTAGTCAGTGCTATACAATACATCTCATTTAAAAGTTTTCTAGTTTATATCACTCATACCTTCGGTTTGATGCTTATATTCTTTTTATCTAAAAGGTATGATTGCATTTTATTGCATGTCTTTAGTATTTATTCTTTGCCATTTTATATGTGTTCATCTTTTTGATTAACTAACTAACTTTAGAGATTATTTTACCATTACTTTTTAGTAACGATGAAGGAAAAAACTTTTGAAAGTTCTTTCATTTCCTTTTAAAATTAACAATACTTAGGAGTCATAATCAGCATGCATTGGCCATATTTTGTGCAATAATATAATATAAGGAACTTAAATGTTATTGAAGTTATCAGTTACATCATTTTATTTAAATCAATATTCACAGCACCTAATGATCATTCTTGATATATCCTCTTACTTTTTAGTCAAGTTCTAGGAGGAATGGCAGTAGAAAAGATGGAACCTGTGAAACAGTGGAGTGATGTTCGACGAGAGCAAGCTCAGCTTGGGAAGTCAGTATCTGGTTTGAAAAGACAGCCTAGATTTTCTAAAGGGTAAGATAGCAACATGAATGACTTTATTACTGGGTATTGAGTATATTTTACTGTAATTAAGATTATAAAATATCTTCAGTAAAGGTATGCATTGATGTTGAAAAACTAAGTTAACAATCAGGGTTAATGAAGAAAATGTTTTATTGATAGAGATTTATTCTATGTAACAATATTTTTATGGATATAATGGATAATGCAAGATTTTGTTTCTTTTATCTTTAGTTTTATGGACTCTACTCACTAAACCTCACTTGAATTATTTTGTCATTCAAGATTAAAATTATGTTTCCTAGATATTGGATCTTTTACAAGGAACAATTAAATAATATTAATTAAAACTAAATTTGCATTTCAGGGCACCCTCTTCTGTGGATTTATTCGGAGGTTCTCCTTTAGGTATATTTGTACCTGATAAAGTTTCTTCACAAGTATCTGATCCAATTACTCCATCCGTCTGGGATAAGCTACAGGAAAAGGAAATTAAACTTTCTACATCTCATCCTCCAAGGAATTATTTTCAACAGATGATTCTATGGACTGAGCAGGGAAAGCTCTGGAAATTTCCCATCGACAATGAGCAAGGTACTCTCTCATTCATTGATTTTTAGCCTTTTTAAAACCATTTATAGAAGATCATGTACAAAATTCAACCAAATCCAAATGTTTACTTTAAAAGATCAGCATTATTTACCCTGAATACTTGTAGAAAATAATTCCAGATAATATCTATTATTTGGATGTTTGAACTATGAACTTCATTTAAGTTGAATACCAAGATAAGGTTCTAGGATATTACTTTACTTCAAAACAAAGTTAAGATTTAAATGTTGTATTGTTTGCTTGAGATTATGAATGTGATAATCTTGACTTTTGCACTTGTATTTTTTGTTTGGGTCTTTATAAAGAAGATCCATTGATGGTTTGCAGGAATTTAATTTCCTCAGTTTAAATTGACTTAGTTGATGCAGATAGATTTTCTCAAAATTAAGATAGCCTCCTGAAAATAGCTAAGTTTAAGAAATGTTTTATCTAGTTCAGCTAATTACTTTTTTAAAAGTTCTGATATCATACTTTTTACCTCTTTAGGTTTGGATGAAGAAAAAGAAGTGTTCTTCACAGAACATGTGTTTTTGGAAAAGCATCTAGAACCTTGGTGTCCAACAAAAGGTCCTGTCAGGCATTATATGGAATTGGTTTGTGTAGGATTATCAAAAAACCCTTATATCACAGTGCAAGATAAAATCGATCATATTAACTGGTACAAAGACTATTTTGATGCAAAGAAGGATATTTTGAAAGAAGTTGGTGCTCTACCGGATGAAACTGAGTCCTTGTCTCCTCCTGCAAGTTCATAGCGTTTTTCATCTATAAAGTTGCAAATAGTATGCAATTTAGAAAGATATGTTGAGATTATCATTATATGGAATGGTTCTTCATTTTATTCCAGTTTGATAGACTCATACAGACACTTAAATGAGTTCTTGGAGATCAAGTAAACAGTTATGCTTTTGTACAGTAAATCAAGAACTAAATATCTCTGTCAATGTATTTAGTGTTTAGTTAAAATAAAATTTTGTTGAAATTATTTTAAAGTTAGATGATTGATATTTCAGAAATCAACTTTACTGGATGGGCAAGAAAATTATTGACCAGTCAATTATTATTTCTTAGCTTTGATTTGAGAAATTAATTGTAATAAAGGTATTCTAACGTATAAATTCTTCTTGGGTGCTCAGTCTGGTCAAATTGGTGATTTATGCAGACATTTTAGCTGCAGAATCAGCAACCTTCTGAGAAAATTACTAATTAGACCCTGCTTACAACCCAAGAAGAATTTATAGTTATTATTATAAAATTAATTGGAAAGAATCAAGTCATCTAATTGGTCTGAAGGAGTCTTCCGGATAAAATTAAGATTTTCAGCTTGGCTTGGTCAATTTTTTTCTGAAATTTGGGTGAAATCTAGATAAGAAAAGACTTTTCTACTCACTGATGAGGATTTTTTCCATTTATAACAAAAGAAATAAATTTTAAAGCAGAATGAAAAAAATGGCTGCAAAATCAGTGCAAGAACATCATTAAAACTACCATCGCCTTCATCCTATCCAACATTAAATGCTAGTTTTCTCTGATATTACTCTTTATACCTTATGAAATATAAAAATCAAATTACACTAATTTTTGAGTAACCATTTCTTAGTAAAAAATAATGCAAGTGGAACGTAACCTTTGGAAAATTGTGCAGTCCACTTGATTCATCCTCTGAAACTTCGTTTCCTATGTTATGAGAAATTTTTCATGAGAGAAATGGAGATAGAGGAAGTACCAAGAGTAACCATGTGAATGTAAATAAGTCTTTTATGACGGCCCGATTCCACCAATTATGTTGAATATCTCTAACTTTCTCATACCATATCAACCATTGCTAACTGTAATTACTTACAAAGCAATATTAATAACCTCTTCTATCGTTTGTTAAAATGGGAATCACCCCTCAATATCCCAAAATGTGAAATCATATCTTTTTGTCTTAAAACAGAATTCACAATTTCTCTATCTTAACACCATTTTGATTCAACGAGTCTCTAAACAAGAATCTATCAATGACATTGGTGCATTCCTCAATAGTACACTAAACTTGAACCTACATAAAATAAATATTTGCAACAAGGCTTCTGGGTTGCATTAAAATGAGCACCTTTTTGTTGGAAATGAAAATGCTAGTGTATCCTGGAATGCCTACCATAAATCCTATACCTACTAAAGTTCCCTCTATTGAGTGAATTCAGTCTTATTTCTGAAAACAGATGTTACAGATCAAACTAAAGAAAAATACCTTCAGGTATGAGAGAAACTCCTCCTAGAGTCAAGGAAGAAAGCTGCAGATGTACTTATCATAAAATACACATAACTGATTAAATTTTCTGTATGCAGATTACCAATCTCATTGGTGTATCTGTGTGATAATGTAGGTTAAGGAGCATACCTGTATTTCATGAACCTCACCGTAGAGTTAACACCTTCAAATTCTTACTGATCCCTTGTACGGTGAGGGAAAAATCTTATTTATTTCCCAAAGGAACTCGGACATTTTTTATCAATTTCTATAATAAGAAAAAAAATTTACAAGTTTTTGGAATAGTAATAACTCATCAGTTGCAATCAGAAGCATTGCTCATCCAAGCGTATTAGACATTTGTAAATGTCAAAGATGGTTTCCCAAGTTCAGATACAGTAATTTTGACCTCTCTACTATCAATCAGGAACACCAACAATATGCTAAGGGCATAAGTGGAAGCAAATACATGTCAAACAATAAAAGAACTGTCAAACACCCTTTACCAACTTGGGTTGATCCTCAAGGAGCATTTAAAGCAGATTGGAGAAACAAGGAGAGCAGGTGTTCAGGTTCCCCATAATCTGCCCAAAGAGAACGAAGCCAACTCATCCATCACATACAACATAAATCTTCAACAGTATCACACAAAACCATTTTTGGATCATTTGATCACTGGAGACGAAAAGGTCCTGAATAATCTATACGATGAAAATAATAAAAAAGGCAGAGGCTCCCTCCAAATGAATCACCACAAAATACTGCAAAACTGGGTTTACATTCCAAACAAGCGCTTCTTACGTGTTGAGTATTGGTGCAATAGTTCAATTTTAACTACTTATTTAACTATTGGATCGAGTCAACCAATCTTTTATCCAAAAGTATCAGGTGATTCTTAACTGAAAGAGCATCATTCTGCAACTTGACAGTTCAAGGTGAACGCTGCCAAAATTTTAAAAATGAGTTGGGAGTTACTGTCCACCTATTATACTCGCCCAATATCATACCTTATGATTTCCATTCATTCTGATACCTGCAGTATTTTGTAACAAAATATTTGAAAGATGTCCTAATACCTTCTTGAGATATTTTTCTCAAAAACCAATTTTTGTCAGTCTGGGCACTAGATGGCAAAAGGTTGTTGAATACAAGGGCAGTTACATTATTGATAAAAAATAAAGACTTTTAATATATTTATTCTATTGAATTTCATTTAAGAAAGCGAGATTACTTTCTGGTCCCCATAATACTTCTTACAGTATTCTTTACTACTCAAGTAACATCTATTAAAGTTTCTATTATAACAATCACATGGTTTATTTTATTGTTGACTTAGGCAAAATACTTCTGATTTTCTAGAAAATATGACAAATAATAAGTTTTTTTTAAGCAAATGAAATCGTATTTTGAGGATGTTAAGAGACGGTAATCAATGACTATCATACCCATGATATGCTTTTGAATCATCAACAAATGAAAATGAATGAGACAGTTGTGGCTGAATAGATTGATGTAACAAAAAGGAAAAATAAGAGAGAGCAATAGCAGCAGATTGTAAGGGTCCACTGATGTTGCACAAAGCAGGGAGAGCGTTAAAGGACACGAAAGCAGAGGTTTTGAAGCTCTTCTGTGAAGAAAAAGTGTCTTAGTTAAGTCTTAAGTGAATGCAGATTCTAAAGAATAAGGAAAAAGAAAAGCAATGTAAATTGTTAAAAAAGAATAGAGATAGACAAGACACACAGAGGAAATTGTGAAAACATTAAAAATAAATTTGAATATGAAGGAATTTTTAAAGTTTAAACATTTGAAAATCTGGGAAGCACCATCATATCTAATGGCTGCATGTACAGGAAACAAGAAGTAGAATAGTTCAGGAAAAGACAATGTTCCTTAAGATTCAGGAACTACTGAATACTAAGAACATCAAGATGGATGTGTAGAAAAGATACGTGAAGGAGAGATGAATGAGGTAAGAAAAAGAAGGAGTCTTGGAATTCTTTTTTAAAGGAAATAAACAATCAAGCAATGAAGAAACTTCAGCTCAGGATAGGAATGCTTGGTGGTAGTAATACTAATAAGAATGGTTCTTGGTCAAAATTAAAGTTCAGGAAGAAATTCCTCTCACATTATTCTCATAATGTTTTTGTTGAATTTTTTTTTTGTTATAACTTTTTCCAGCCTAGCTCTCTATCAGTGCCTGGTGATCAGTTGTATAGTGAAGCTCTGTTCATTAATAAAGATGTTTTTACATGTTCAAAGATGATAATTAAATTTTCTTATAACCTTCCATTATTTTAAAAGATATTCAATTGAATAGCATTAATAGTTACAATAATGTGGTATTGAGGCAAGATGCATATTGAAACATACATTGTTTCTATTTTGCACCGTAAGGTTGAGTATAAATCTCTTGGAAGCATTTGTTCCTAGAAAAGAATAATGCAATTATTTGATAGAATGAATCTGATGCAGAGCTCAGCATTGTGCAACAATACATTCACCCTTAAGGATTAAAATTTATCATTAAGATCTTAACAGATACATTATTAAAGATTCACTAACATCATTTTAGGTCAAAAAGAAACTAACTTATTTACTATATTAAATTTTTATCTTTTAAATAATTTAATAGCCCAAAATTCAATGTAAAAGAAAGTATTAAAAATGGCAGTTTTCACACAAAAGAAATAAATCATCAAAAATGATAAGGCTTTAGTACAACTAACTTTATTTTTTTAAGTCAAAAAACTGACAACAGTTTCCTTCCATTTCACTTACAGAAATGAATTTTATGAAAATATATTCTTTCCTATTCTTCTTTTAATCAGTATTTCCAAAGATTTCTGCAGAGAGGACATGTTGAATTGTTGCTAGTGCTAAACCATTTGTACTGCAAAGAAAAAATAAAACATTCCATTACACTAGATCAATTATAAAATTAACCAACCTTATATTATTTATATCATATAATAATATTAATATATATTGTATATATAATTTTTAATATGTATTATTATTTAACTTACCAGACATTGAGAATGAAATTTCTTCTTGCAAGTTTGACACAGCAGTCGAGGAATTTGATAGTTTGAATTATGAAGAATAGAATAGCAAATGTAACATTCTTCTACACCTTCAAATTTCTTATCAAGGTTTTTCTTCCAGAGAGACAGTCCATCCCATATGGAACCATTCTGATAGGGAAATATCACAAAAAATAAATTATCACTCAAAGTTACATAATATTTTCACCAATATGACTGAAAGTAGTGCCAATACCTGATGATTAAGAAATATGGTGATCTGCCTCATCCAGTTACTACGGTGACTTTGGCCAGCAAGATTTTTTACACTCTCAACTTTCACAAGCCCAAGAGGGTGGTTAGTTGGTAACTGAATTGACAGCTCAGCCTCTGCATCATCAACTTTATATACAGCAACTACTTCACGAGCTACAGGGTGTACCCTGACCTGCAAAAACATTGTTTAAAAAACCTTGCTATTATACATTATTATACAATACTCTTGTATACTTCATACTACAATATAGGAATTGAAGCAAATATAACAAGGTTATTATCAAGATTGAAAAATTTCCTAAAACAATAAACAGAAGCAGGAAAACAATTCTTAGAATTGACATTGAGTATTTCACTAGACTTTCTAAGAATACAAAAAAAAATCAAAGAGAGAAGATAAAACAAGCTGTAAATTCCTATGAAATCGCCTTCATTTCCCCCAAGAAAGTGATGGCAATACAAGTAAAATACTAATTAACTTGACTAATATATTCCATCCACTATGATTTAAGTCTCTGATGAGAATCATCTACATAATTATTATTTAATGTTATATTGACCGCACAAGAAAGCAATTTCTTCCAGCCATATTAACTGTGAGCACAAGTAATTAAATTACTCACAAACATATTAGAGAAGGTTTTCTCTTCAGCTTGAACTGCTTTCATTTCCTCCGAACATAGAAGTGGAGAAAGATGGAGGGATGTGAGACGTTCTACAATAGAGCTGTAACGTGGCTCGAGATCATTCCACCAATGACGAACAAGAGCTGGTAAATAACGGAAGGAATCACCCCAAACCCAGCAAACTAGCAGGTCTAAGTTCTCTGTAGTAACAGAACCTAGAATAATGAAAAACATTCAAGCCTTGAAAATATATTTTCAAAAAATCAAAAAAGGATAAATTTCAGCAGATTATAAGATAATAGGCAGAAACAGAACCAAAATAACATATACTCCATACTTAAGGTATATAAAAGATAATATAAGAGATTAATTCAGATTCACAAATTCAAACCTACAATTTTTAACATTCTATACATACAGGATGTTAAAATGTAGAGTAGCAGAAATAAAAAATCAATCATTAGACTTGGAATTTTACAAGTAACGGTAACATTCCCATGGAAGGTAAATTACTTCAACATAAGATTTGTATTGTATTTGTATTGTAGTATGAGAAATGCCATTTAAAAAATAGAAAATAAGAAACATTTCCCTAAAAACAAAAAAAATATATCCATAGAAGAATACCAATATTAATTACATTACCATCATATTTCTCTGCAGCTCGCTTGCAGTGAGAAGTGATAGAGTTCTTTTGCACTCTAAATTCTTGATGTAGATGCTCTGGTAACAGGCGAAAGATATTTAAAAGCAGGCTGTTTAAAAGTCCACTGTCCCTGAAGAATAATTTCAGAAAAATTTAAATAATGAAATAAGTACTATGAATGTCATCTATATAAATTTGGTACTTACCTAAGCCACTGTGCATAGTGACAACGAAGCTCTGAAACTGCCAACCTGCACATTTCAAGTATAATTTTCCACTGGAGGAAATAAGCTACTGTGAAAGTGTAAGTATCAGTGAAAGGTTGAACCATGCAACTGTCACCAATCCTGAAAAAATTAACAATGACTTTATTATTTATGCTAAAATAACTTATTTGCCAACTCAAATACAGCAATGAGCCATTCAACACAAAATCTTGCTAAAATTTACCAAAAAGAATCCTTAATTTTTATTTAGTCAAGCTTCAGTTTCATCTTAGTTTCTAGTCTTAGTCTTAGGATATAGCAAAGCGTTATTTTCTTAATATGGGTATTATTGAAGAGAATATGTGTTATGTGAATTACTCTTAGAGCACTTACAAATAATACTAAATCATTCAAAAAGAAATGTGCATTAAGTCTCTAATTAGTATTATGAGATTTTAGGTAGTGTAACATTTTAAAAATCATGATAATATATGTATAATTGTAAAATATTATGTGTTGCTTTACCATTATATGTATGTATAATATATTTTATGTTGCCACCAGACAATTAGCCCAAATACAACATATAAGTGATGATAATAATAATAGGGTAAATTAGATCAGATTTCTGACTAGAGAGTAGTGATAAGTAAACCTTAAACTTTCCTAGCATGCTAAAACACGAGTCAGCAGATGAGTTCAAAAACACCTCAGACTATTTCTTCCCCATACACATAGAGATGCTCAAGTGCATCTATGACTTTACTACTACAGCTTGTGATACCAAAAGTAGTTTTTCTATAAGTTTAATAAATAATAATAAAACTAAGTACCTAAAGTCCATTAGCATGGTATCTACAACAGACTGCACTTCATTCAACTTCTCTCGAAAGTAAGAACATGATAGTTTCTCATACACTTTCTCCATATCAGACACATCAGATGAGACGATTTTCATGTCCTCTGACATTATATTTGGCAGCAATCTGTAAGAATAATTTTATGCAATTACTTCAGATGATTTACCAATGAATTTCTCAACTTTTAAATTTGAAAATTAACAATATTGCAACCGTTAAACAGAAGATTTTCAAAGCTCTGTAAGGAGATTGGTGACATAAATCAGAATCTTTTGGCACATGTAACAATTCATTTAGTTGGATTTTTCATTACCTTAGCAAAGACAGACCAACAAATTTCCAATAACAATTAAGTATAATAATAATTATAATGTTTAACATGAAGTTTGATAGTGATTAACAAATAATTTTGAAAATTAACTTAATTTTATTACATTCACTTGAAATTTGCATGTGAAACTTAAAATATAAAAATTGAAGATATATTGTTTACAGTCATATGTTCTAAAGAATCTGGAACATAGAGTTTCTATTATTATATAATAGGCCTGCCTGTCTCATGTCAAAAAGTAGCTCACAGGGTATGCACATAGACATATGTTGAAACGACACAAATAATTTCAATCTCAAGTCATAAAAATTCTTTAGGTCAATTCTTCTGCTTAACTGTTCAAGTTTGACAAATTAGTGAAATTTAGAAACAATAAACTCAAGGTAAACTGAATTAAGCTAAAGAAATGAACATACTTGAGGATGAGATGATATGCACCAGTCTGCAAGGGTACTTCAGTGCATTGAAGAAAAGCACTTAGTTTACCAGCCAAGTAGCTTGCTTTATATTCACCACTGTAGTTAGATAGGAAAGGATATTGACAATCTTTAACATAATTGGCTGGAATATTTTTGATAGGTCTTGCCAAATCTTCAAAAATCAACTTCTCAGAATGTCTCCAAACTGAGCTGGATCTCATTTCATTCTCTGTAATGAAAAATATACAATCATCCTTCAATGGGTTTTAATATTTAAGAGAAATCACTCACATTATCATAAATGATTTGTTTACAGTACGCATCGTTGTTAACGAAGAAGAGTAAAGGAAATTTTTCCTAATAGATCATCACTGTGTATACTTCTGCTAAGTTTTCTGCTAATATGTTAATAAAATAATATTTTGTTTGATCATGGTAAATTTATGATAAGAAAAATCCCAACATTAAACTTTCACTAATATATTTCTAAAATTGACTTAAATATTCAAATTCGCAGATAAAACTAAAAAAATACTTCTACTTGGGTAAATAAGTATTAAAGGTATATTTTTGGTTAAATTGGAGTCAATTATATTTAATTTGCAAATGGGAACTATACCATACCAGTAATTATCAAGAATACACTGATCACTGGATGATATATCTCAGGAGCATAGACATTTTTCCACTCATTGATGAAATCATCAGTCAAATGAGATACACTTTCTCTTCTATCCCCTTCAACACTGTCGATGATAGAGGCAAGCAGACGGAATATGGATGAAATCAAGCCAGCATGATGAACAGCATGTTGCCAAGCTAGTAAACAGAAGATAAGATAATAATATTCATTGCTTACAGCTTTCTTAATGAAGAAAAATGCAAAAAATTTTTGTTTACTACTAACATGTTCCAGAGAAATAGAAGAAGCTGCTGTAATTCTTTAAAAATAAAGCTTTCCTAAAAATTCACACCAATTTTCAGCTAGTAAACTATAAATCAGCCACTTGTTCTTTTTCTACATTGTTAACCTTACCTTTCTCAGACCTGATGAGCTCAACAGAAGAACCAATTATCTGAGCCCATTTAGCTGCAAAACACAGTATCATGTCCCACTCTTGGGAAGACAGCATCTTCATGTAAGCACCCTTCACACAAGCTTCCAGAAAATCAGCTACTTCAGTCACCATACAAGCATGCTCATAATTCATAATAGACAAGTTTCTATAAATGAACAAAGGAACAAATAACATCAGTTTCTTTAAAATGTATAATTTGAAGTGATTGTAAAAAATTAAGAACAAAATTGAATAATGAAGCATGACAATGAATTCCCAGTATTCTTTTTATAACGATAACGTTATACATAAGTAGTTATGTATTACTATATTTGACGGCATGTAAGACACACCCTCATTGAGTAGGCCATGCACAAGGAAAAAAGTTTAACACTCCTGGTTTATACTGAATTGCATGGCTTAATTTCTTGTTACCTTTAGTCATATTTCCGAGAGTATATTTTTAAACAAATAATTTTAAGCACAGATGGCAATAACTTCATATGTAAGATGCGGGTCAATTTTTTGAGACCTAATTTAGGAAGAAGAAGGGCATCTTATATGCCGTCAAAGAAAGTAACTATTATTAATTATAATGGACAGTGTTTTTAATACTCTAAGAAACAAAATTTAGAAGTATGTATAATGTATCTCTTTCCTTAAATGAAGAATAAAAAGGTAGTTCAATGAAAAATTTTCTTATTTCTCAAGAAAAATTTAAAACTGAGAATTTAGATCAGCTAGATTTACCATAATAGGAGAAATATGAAATTGAAAACTAGATAAATATCAACATCTTGGGGGAGTAGGAGAGAAAATTGTATGTTAAAGGCTGTGTTATAAAACTGGATGGATGAAGTACAATTCTTAAAAGAAATGCAAGTAGGATATCATTAGAATTACCTAGATGAGACAGTTAAATCTCCAGAGATGTTTTTGGTTCTGATAAAATTGAAGGCTCTTTGCATAATGCTCAAAACAGAACTGCCTTCAACATTATCTTGAGACTCTCTCATGGCACGTGCTAACACTGAGAGTGAACCTTGAGGCCACACCTTCTTGTCTGGGCAGTCACCTTTGGTTGAGTTCTCCGTCTGTGATTCACTAACAAATGCTGCAGATATCTCCTCTAGCACTTCTTCAGATATAGATACGGAAAAAATCTACAGGGATGCAAAAATATTATTGATGAAAATTATATGAAGAGGGGAGACATATTTACATAAAAATCTAAATGTGTAATGAAATTGTTTTGAAAACTCACTAAACCTTGAATAAATGATGTTATATGACTGTCAATCAATTACAGAATTTATGTCAATAATTTAAATCTACTATCAATATCTTAAAAACATTCACGAACTAATTACATTCCCATTTATGGATTAACTCTACACTCATTTAGATATTTAAAAAAATCTAATGTTAGATCTTACAATAACTGATTAAATCATCTTATAGCTCTTCCCATACATTTTTAAGTTAATATTAGTTAATTAAAGTAAAAATAGAAAGTAAGGATGCCTCAGGAAAAAAATTTAATAAACTCACGTTCTTTTCTCAATTGATAAGGAGAATTTACCTGAATTTGCTGAAAGTGAAGATTAGAGTCTGCAGGATCCAACTTCAAATTTTGGAGCATATTCAAGACATCTCTTTCAGCAAGTATGTCAGATACTAAGAATTTTAAGCTCCAAAATCCTAGTCCATTATCTTTACCTATTCTAAAAGAAAATTTAAAATATTTAGTTGATATATAATTTCAGAAATGAAAGAAGGTGAACACAAGTAAAGAACTAACCTCAATATAATAAAATTCTTTAGTTGTTCATTATCTGCACTTTTCATGGATGTGATTAAACTTTTAAGGGCACTTCTCAGATTTTTGCACTTGTTGTTGATTTTAGTGCACACTACATCCTGAAAATAAACATTAACAATCAAACACCATTCAAATTCATACAACTTCGCAAGAAAATTATCTAAGTATAAACCTTTAACTCTGTTAAAAAGGAAATTTTTTTATTATTTTTATTTCATTTAGTCATCAGGTCTTAAAAATGTACAGACACAGCAAACAATATAATATGACATAGTGGGAAAAGTAGCAGTAGAGGGGGGGTAGTGGTGAGGATGATATCCAGGATTACAAAAAATGCAGCTTCTAGGATAGGTGGTCAGATTTTTTTTCATATCAATTTCTCCAACTTCATTTTGGATTAGGGAGGCTGAGGAAAAGTTTAAAAAATTAATCTTACTTACATTTTTGTAATGAATTGTAATCAACTTGCAGAGAGTAAATATTTCTAGTGCTTCAACAATGTTGCTCAAGAACTTTTCTGCAAGCTGTGTATTGCTCTCTGTGCTCTGGCAGCTTTCTGTACTATCTTCATCAACTAGTAACTTTGTCAGCACAGTAACAGTGTATACAGATGCAGTGATGAAACTTAAAAACTCTTCAGGATCCCCTTCTTGAAAGCAAACTTCATTTCTAGGGTAAATAGAATTTCTGATGACTTCTGCAGCAAAACACATACTAAGGATGCTATTTTTGCAATCTCTTTTGCTATCCAATAATTCTGTAACAGAATTAAAGAAAATCTGACAAAGTGAAAACATAAAAGATTCCTTTTGCTGTGGATCAGTGATATGCGCAGATGATACTTTCATCAATGTCACTGTCTGCATTGCAATACCCTCTGTCCATGGTGCTCTATTCAGTATTTCACAAGCTGAACTAGCAATTTTTTTTATCATTTCCAGAAAAGGATTCATTTCTTTGTGGATTTCAAATTTCTGAGCATAGGATGAGACGAGAAGCTGCCACGAGGAGCCAAGAAGAGCTATTGTTGAAGAAGAAAGGGCTGCTAATTTCAACTGGCCAGTGCAACATATTGTGAACATAGAAACTGCCAATTCACACAATACACTGCCTAGGGTAAAATAAAGAATTCTATTAGTTATTTGCAATGACAGAGTAAGACGATGACATTAAATACAAATGCTATTTCTAAAAGTAATTACAATAAATCCACAAATACATTTTTGGAAGCACAGAAAAATAGTTATCACTTGAAAATCCATTTACTTTTAAGATAAAAATATTTAGGTATTAGTGATTTAAATCCTAAATTTAATACATTTGCTCCATAAAGGATGCATTATTAGTAGAAATTAATTCAAACTAAAAATAGAGAAACTAACCATCTAGATAAGATCCTTTTTCAGTATCTGTAAGTAAGATCAGCAAAGTATCACTTTCAAAAAGAGCATGTGTTAACTCTGCAACAAATTTTGCGGATAAGTTGGGATCCACATCAGTTGGAGGGATGCAAAGAGCATCAGAAAGAATCTTTAAAATACTGGACAATGTTTCGGTGCTCACTGGAAAATCTAAATATTAAAATAGAATAAAATGCAGTTTTAAGGAAAATATATCATAGTATAATGATATCATTCCATCAAAGAAAAAATAATTACAGCTTGTTCTTGCAAGGATATTCCCTATTCATCATAAAAACTTCTACAAGCCATCTAAAAAGTAGGATTTAAGAACAAAGATTTATCATTGAACTTAACTAAGATATTTTTGTTTCAGAATAGAAATTAAAACTACTTGAAATTCACTCTCTACTTTGTAAAATTTCTACAATTATCAATTAATTCTAAAACTTCTGATCTATAGAGGGATGTAATTAAAAGTAAAATACTTAAAATTAATATTAATACAAAATATAAGGAAAAGTTACAAAAAGTTACCTTTTAGCAGATAAAATTTCTATGCTAAATTTTGCTAGTAAAACATTTTCAAAAAATAAAAAATTTCACATTAAACTTTCCCTGCAAGAATGTAGCACAATTCTTCATCAATCTTCAATTCAACATTAAACCCACAAAATTTAATGCACTTCTAACCTTTATCACTTGTCCTTGAAAAGCAGCTTTTAAACAGGTCCCAGGTGATTTCAAATTTATTTTTCTCAGTCCTCAAACATCCATCAAGAGTCTGATTAAGTGCATCCTTAACAATTCTGATCAAAATTTCAGCAAGCCGAGAGCTTTTCAGCCAGGCTTTAATACTGGTGTCACCATTATGGAAGCTTATAGCATTCAATATGCACCACTGCAATACCACATCATTTTGCTGTGGATTGGACAAGCATGATAATAATATGACTAATTGATCATAACTGTAGACAAAAAATTCAAGCATACGACTGAATTAGTCTATATAAGAAACCACTTGCGTTTCCAATCTAATGTTCCCATTTATCTACTACTGATCTCTAAGCATAATGTCATAAGGATGAAATGTATACACTAATGACAGTTGGATGGGAAGGGTGTCCATGAAAATTCACATTAAGGTTTGCAAGTGAAAATACTGCACAATGCTCTATATGCAGATGGCTATCTCAGGTGATCATGGGTGTCAGTGGTATTGGGTATATGACCACCTGAGACTCCTAAGAGCTCCTTCAGAAGGATCACAATAGTTTTCATGGCTAGCAGCAATTCTAAGATATAGTTTAATGGTTATATGTAGTCAAGATATGTATGAATAACAGGAAATTAACTGTCAGATGCAGGTAAAGAATGGATTGAATCCTTCAGCATAAAAAGTATTAAACAACTTTTTCTTTCATGTACTTACATAAAAATTACCTAACTATAAACTTATCAATTAGAAAAAGCACTTAATACTTGAGATAAATTATGTACAATGATTCATTCAATAGGAAATTGCATTGAAGAAATATTTTAGAGATAGACTTACAGGAGCTGAATAGCATTATCATGCATAGCATAGCAGCATTCACAATAAACACTTTGCAACAATTGAGTTATGATAGTGCCGATATAAATCTTACCTCAAAGAGTGAACTCAAAATTCTTTCCTTTTCCTCCACAGGAAGCTTAACCAATAGGAGAAAAAGTACTTTGGCAATTTTAGAGATTGGCATTGCAGGATCTTGAAGCCATATTAATAGATTGTCTACGCAAAAGAAATCTTCTGATCCTTCATTCTTTTTCTTGATCACTTCCAGCACAAGTTCTTCACGATTGAATGTAAGTATTAAGTCAACAAGAGCACCAACATGTGAAGGTGATTTGGAGAAGTGGATTTCATCCACATACTCGTCTAACATATTAAGTACCAAACTGAGAAGATGTTTCATCTCTTCATCTTCCCAACACTGCACTTCCTTACTACACAAATCAGTGTCCTCAAGTTTTTGATCAGGCTGTGAAAAAGTTACTTTTAAATTTTCCTTTTTCAGGGGCCTATTTGGATCTTTCATAAACATTATGAATTCCGAGTGATTTTTAGCTACTAAGTCAAAATCATTCTCTGTTTCATGTATTTGAGCAAAAATCAAATCAGAAATTTCTGACCAAAAACTATGAACTAGTTCCTTAAAACAAGATAACTCAGACGATTTTTTACTCCAAGAGTAAATCAATGATGAAGTCTGAGAATAAAGTGCCTTGGCACTTAATCCCCATCTTTTCTCCGTGAAGGATGATTTTAAAACAGGGATAAGCTGGAAACAAAGGAGAGAGAAAACAAAAATTAATGGCAATGGTTGAGCAAAGTATTCAAGAAAAATCAACCTTATTTGAAAATGAAAAGGATCATTTCCCTTTAAAAATCATGGAGTAAAATTTACCATAGATTTACTATTAAACTACAATAAATTTACTCAATCAGCATATTTAACAGAATAGGCTTCTGTGTCTGCTCTTTATTCCACGCCTTCCAAATTACCCAATGAACAATTTTTCATATATAACTAGGAGGCCATCACTAACATATACCTATTTTAAGGACATTTCTTATGGCCAGTAAGAAGTAGACTTTTACAGTTTGAGATATTCATTTCAGTATGGTAATTCAGTCATAATAATCCTTCATTCATAAATAAAAAACACCAAACTGGATTTCTAATAAAATTAATGTCTAAGGCTGTGTTGCATTAAACTGGTGTTAAAGATTATATGAAGTTCTGAGATAGTTTATCATAGCAACACAATCGCAGCCAATGAAAATGCCTTAGTAACAATTTAATCCTCATTTGTTTCTAATTAATGAGATGAGATTGCTACATAATAATATTTTTCATAATAAAGAGTATAAGGAGCTAGAATAATGTTAAACATTCTTACCTGATCAAGAAGCAAAGTTTTGCAGAAAGAGGATTCTTCCTTATGCATCATAATGACATACCTCAAACATTCTATAAATGAGATTGAGACAGCCATTGATTCAGACTGACTTAGCTGAACAGAATTTTGTTTAAACCTGAAATTAAACAGAACAATCACAAGCATTTTACATAAATATATCATATATTTAAAAGAAAAAAGTATTTCTCTATACCTGAGAATAGGATAAAATGACCTACATACTACATTTAGAAGACATGCCCTTTCCTCTTTTTGTTATTGAGCAACTTTAAATGAATATATTCCACTATTTTTACACAAACATTAATTTACTCACATCCCTCATCTGCTGTTTCAGTCACAATGAAACATTTCTTTTGACATGTTGTTTCTTGACAAAGAAACTGATAATCAGACGTTTTGTTAGATCTACTGCACACACTAGCTCTCAGATAATTGAGCACTTAATCGATTTCATGAATTATATGAACAGGGCTAAGAGAAAATGATTAAATATTTTGATTTTTCATCACTGCTTAGAGGAAAAAGTCAATTTACCCCAATTTTACATGTAAATTATATAAAAATTACAGCAATAATTTTCAATCCTATCATTGAAACCCACTGTCATTCTAATAAGCTACAGAGATTAAAGAGTCAGCCAAGATTGTTTATAATAGTGCTTGTACTTAGCAGATTTTCCAACAAAATTAACATCATATTAGCTAGAAGGGAATCAAATGTAGTCAAAATCATATGAAAGGTTAAGAATAAAAATATTAATATATAAAACTTTACAAGAATTAATTCTTGTCATTATTTAATTAATTATTCTTTTTTATGAAAAGATAGACAAATAAAATCTAAACACAAAACATGATTTATTAATTTTAATTTTAGGTGCATTAAAGGTATTACACCAATTAGACGTAATAACATTTGTGTAGTCAACTCACCCATTTCTCATGCTGTCAAAAAATTTTTTATAGAAAACCTCTTTTTCCCCTAATATTTGGCTGGGTATTTTGCTGAGAAGTGGCAACAAATTAGGAAAAATTGTGGCAGCATTTCCCTGTCCTCCATCTTGTAAAACCCTCCATAATTTGGGAAACACCACCTTTTGTGGATTGATTTGTGACCAGATATCCTGAAAGTAGAGTAGGTTTCATTGAAGAGAGGTATTTTAGCAGTAAATGCATTTCTTTGAAAAGCAGAAGAAAAAATATTTCTGACACAAATATTAAATAATATTTTTAGTTGTACTCGTTCATAAACTAAGCTTCTTTTAAATTTTTATCCCATTCGCAATGTTATTTTCCTATAAGAGTTAATAATTTAAATATATAAAATATATAAATAAATATACATTTTAAATGTTGGAATTAACAGTTGGCTATCATTTCAGGCATAATAAAATTATAATACTTCCAATACTTAAGATCTTTAAGTAAATTAAAACAAAGTAGGAGAAGAATAATTTTTCCTCCATTATAATATACTCCAACAATTGGTTTAGTGCCATATTAATGATAAGTGATGATTTAATTATGGGTTAGTGAAATTTTCACATAAAATTTCATGTAAATATGAGACTTGCTATGTAAAAATAAATACATCAACAAAATTACATACTTTTATCATAATTAACATATCTTACATGTTTCAGTTTTTTAACATTTAATTTGATGTTAATTCATCTACTTCTTTAATGTAAGAATAATATACTAAGTTAGATGACTACTTAATGGCTTCATATCTCATCCATAAAAACTGCATTAAAACTACATTTAACTTTCTGTTTCTCAAAAAGATTTCTCAAGAAAAATGGCATTCTTTGAGACTGTTTGAAAATTGTTAATGACACAGAAAATTGACATGATACATAAACTGCACTAGCAGCTAGGAAAATACATAAACACAATAAAACATTACTTTTATGGTGACTAGGGCATGAAGTGCAGCTTCCCAAACTAAAGGTAAAGTGATTGGATCAGTTTCATCAAGATTACTGAAGACAGCATGAGCAACTTGTGAGCTAGCTGTATCCAAGAGAAATGAAGCTTTTTGGCAAAGGGCAATCAATACCATGTACCAAGAACTTCTCACCTGTAAAGATAGAATAGAGTAAGAAATAAATAACACTTAAACAACATTTAAGTGGATGATCAAAATTACTTATTAAAAATTTTAAGAGATGAAAAACTTTTTTGGATTCTTAAAGGACTTGAAATCCAGTGATTTCTAACTAATGTTACATCTGAACAGAAGGAAATTTGAAAGTGCACAAATCATATTTTTCAGTAAGAACATCTAGGGAAAATAATTTTTATCAAATAAAGAAATAAATATAAAAATAATATAGTTATACATGCCGATGCGGTTTTGTCACTAGAATATTTCCAGAACTTTCCAGAGGATGTAAGTTTCCTATTCAATTGCTCTGAATCTTGAAGAACAGAAAGTGGAAGCTGGTGCAAATAAAATGCATAGCTCTGAAGACAGCTACCTTGAAGACGAATAGATTTGGCCTCTATTTCCTCAGGAGATAAGTTCCTGGAGTGAAAAAAAATAGCTTTAACTATATGATCATTGCAGGTTATTATTATACAATTAGGAAGAGTAAGATATCATAGAAAACTGAACAGTTGACTCAGACTAAATGTCAATGCACACCTCAAAAATAAGTAAGAAAGTTTTGATGGTAACTGGAGTTTAATAAAAAGCTGATTACTGTGATTAAGTGATTTCAATAACAATGCTGAAATGCCAATAAATAAATTTTCAAAGAGTAAGATAAGTTAAAATGGAAGGAAAATAGAAGAATGCTGAGACGAGAAGCGTTAGATTGATGTTAAATTTAAAAGGATTTGCAGAAAATTAAAAATTAGTGATAATGCAAGAAGAATAGAATACTTTTTAAATTTATAAAAATAAAATAACTTTTGAACTAGGAGATGGATAGCAAAAATCCTATCTGATATCTTTGCATCGACATTCTTTAATTTTCATAGTAATACTATAATAAAAGGAACTACCTAATGATTGCACAAGCGATAACCATACTATATTTAATAGTCATGATACATTTATACAACTTACTTGGAATTACACAAGACATTCTGCTGTATTAAATTTTCGAAGATATAGTTAAAAATTTCTTCTTGACAAAAAACAATTGCTTCGACGAATTTTGAAGGAGGAAAAACTTCCTGTAGAGAAAAAATTGTTCCATGAATACATTAGAAGTTACTTAATTTCTTGGAAAATTTTTTCAAAAATTAAGATTTAGCATTACCTGAAAAGCTGAACGAGCAGCTGAGGCTGCAGGAGCGTATGTGTCATATTGACCAATAAACCAAGGTCCTATCAAATCTTTTAAATAAGGAGCCAAATTCTTCTTGGCCAAAACAGCTAGTTGTTTATGAGCTTGGTGACTGGCTTCTCTGACGCGGTTGTCGATATCCCCAGCCAATTGGGTATAAATGTGTGGCCATTGAGGTAGTACACTTTTAACGTCATTAGCATCCGATCGTTTACACAAATCCATAAATTCTTGCAACGCCTGTGAACATGATAGTTGGGATTAAGAGAATGTCAACTGTAATGAATACAATGATTGAGATGCCATACGATGACTGACTTTTAACTTGGTGGTAGAATCTTTTTTGTACATTTTCTTGATAAGAAGTATCATTTCTCCATTTCTAGGCGATTCACTCTCTTCTGACTGAGAGAGAGAAAATCCAGGTAAGATTCTCCCATCCTTTGCTGAAGAGAAATCAACTAGCAAGGAAGAGTTTCGAAGTAATTCCGCGCTCCGCCCACTACTCGATGGCTATAATTAAATAGGAATTATTAAATAGGAAAATACCAGTCTTCGATATAAGCAATAAGGTACTATTTATTCTAATTATGAGGATAACAAAAATGTATCTCCTTACGCGTGCATTGTTTTTGGTCCTTTGCGCCTGTTTATGTTTACCTCCCATTTTAAAATTTCATTTAATAAAGTTCATCACTGTAATACAAAACTCTCTCCCCAAATTTTAACTTTCCTGTAAATATTCACGAAATATAACATTCAATTGTTGACCACATAGCAGAGACGTGAGAATGGTCCGCAAGCGTATCCCTTCGGTCAACTTTAATAGAACTTTCAATCAAGTTTGGACTTCATAATGTAGGTTCCTCTGCCTCCGTGATTTAGTGGCTTCATCTTCACAATAGAAATGCAATTATTCGAACATGATCTGGAGCAACTGTATTCTGGCAGGAAAAGAATTGGGCCTGATATAATTTATATGTATATAAGTAAAGTATATAATTAAATACGGTTTTTTGAATACCCGAAAAGGCTTTGTCATGTTACCATCCGGTCAATATCAAGTGAAATGCAACAATAATAAAGGAAAAATTCATCACATAAGATGTTTGTAATAAAAACAATGCTAATTTCATAAGTAAGAAAAATGGGCCATGAATACAAACGAATTTAAATCGGCTCTGACCTGCAAGCCTTTTTAAAAATTAGATGTCCACAGTTTTATATAGTACGGACTTCGACCACGTTTGAGATTTTTCTTGTCGTCGCAACTTACTGAATAATGGACCATCAAGGTGCATTACTATTAAGGTGCACTTGTAACCTAAATAAATGACAAGGTACGAGATTGAGGAAAGCAATGTCATCTTGTTCCTATTATTTCTGATGTTGCTTTTTAAATAAAGCACGGATCATAGCATCAACATTGCTTTAAAGTGTGCTGACACCTAGACTTAAGCTATTTTCCGGCATTAACACCTGTTTAGCTAGTTACAGATGGTCCGTTGTTTATTCATCACTTACCTGTTCACTAATACCCCTTATTCATTTACAGAGAAAAATATCAGGTTGAATATGATCAGTAATTTTCCCTCAAACTTAGTGAGTGCTTGCAAGTGTAAGGCAAAGTTCGAAGGATTATAATTGATATTGTATTCTAAGCTATCCAATCAAATCATAATGGAAAAAGCCCATCATTCAAACTTGGAAAGTGATTCAGATGAATTGTCCTCAGATACCGAAGAGAAAAGACTAGAAGCAAATTCTGTCACCCCAAATCAGGTAACTACTTGTACAAACTTAAACTATAAAATCTTTTAAGCTTGCATTGTTTTACTACTTTTATCTCTGCTAAGAAGAATTTTGGAAATAATCTAGATCTTGTAATTCAGTGAATTTTCGTCTAAATGAAGTTTTTACCGTTTTCGAACTAATGCATGGTCCTATTTACAGGCTAAGAATTCAGGATTATGCTCAGCAAGAATTGGAGGACTTAGAAGATCGATCTGCGAAAGAGTTGTCTCTTTGCAGTTCAAGGTTTTAGTGGTAATCGTCTCAGTTCTAATTCTGCTTGGTGCAAGCTGCATTAGTAGTAACTATTTAACACCTGCAACTCATTGGGGAAGAGGAACTACTTCAGTTATTGGAACAGAACTAGATGAATTGTTGAAATATCTACGCTTCTTAAAGCAGGAATATGGACATCAGGATCTTAAACTATGGAAGGTCATCGAATCTCAAATAGCCGATTATTTAAATGGATCTAAGGCTCCCCTCACGATTGTGCTTGTATATGAGGAGGCTGATAAAACCGCGAAGCTACTAGCGAGTGAGGTTTCAAGAAAAGCCGTTGAGTTGAAGCACAATACTGACTTCTGTGGTGATTCAGATTCATCGAAAATAGAAGGAACTGCATCCGCTATGCGGAAAGGTTTATTGGAAGATAAGCTACCAAGTATTTCTCTTTGTAAAAAGTTGTTAATTTATAATGTTGAGGATTTACGACCCACTGATGCTGCTGACTTACATTCATTATTGGATCCCGATTATCCGAACGTTGAAAGTGCTGTTTATGTTTTCACAGTCAAGGCAAATACTGAATCTGACAGGTCCATTTATTATACTGTTGATAAGTTGTTGAAAGAGCGATGGGGGAAAGAACTTGATGCTGATAAATTGGAACCACTCCTGTCTCGCCTTGAAAATTTTGTTAAAGTTGTACCTGAACCACAGTTAGAGTTAAGATAGAAACAAATAAAATGGTTTTGTGGGAGCTTTTTTTTAAATCTTATATTGTTTCCATTTATTAAAGAAATGAGTTAAGCTTCAATGGTAATACAAATAACTCAAGTTACACAATTTCTTCAGATAACAGAAGTTTCTGACATTTTTCAAATGTGGATAATTTTTTTTACATTTTCCATCTGCCTTGATAGTATATGACAATTTAAGTATTAATTTAGCTGTGGTGCTCCCATACTAGTGAAATATTGCTATCACAATGCTCTTCCACAGTTCAGATGTATACATTTTACATGACTAGTTTATTTTTGAAGTGAAACTTTCAAACAGTTTTTTTCCCTACAATCAAGGCAGGCTATATCAACTGATAAATGCAGTATGCTGTCAGCACTGTGCCATTTGGTTTCAATTTGAGGAAAAACTTTGGTACCTTATCTTATCACAGATCAATTCCAAGAAATAAGTATCAATTTTTGTAGTGCTTTATGGCATATTACATATTATCAGCATTATGAAAAACTACACATTCTCAGTACTCCTGTCACCAGTCGATTAAAAACAGTCTTATATAATTGTCAGTCTGTCAAAGATAGTTGTATATAACAATGTTGACTTCTTCAAAAACTAGTCCAAGCCTTCAGAAACCACATAAAGGAAATGAAAATAGTAAAAAATAATGGGGAGTGGCAGCAGAAGAAACAGAGGGGCCATTGATTCTTCTTAATTGTAAGACCAATTTTGGTAGACTAATAAGCATTGCAACTTGCCATCTTCATAACTGAAAATTTTGGCCTAGAATGCTGTCACTGAGGTAGATATTTAAATTTAAAATCGAAGAAATTCAAGTTAGCAGAGATTCTTCCCAAGGCACCTATTTCTTTAAATGAGAAAGTATGCTACCAAAACAGTCACATTCTGGAAATCTAAACTTGGGCAAAGATTATGCTTGAGCATGAATTCCCACATTAGTGGTACAAAATAAATCACACATGATTCAACACTAAAATTCCAGAGATCAAATCAAATTATTAGATAAATAATAATGGCTGAAGTACAGTATATACAAACAAGCACCTGTGCCAAAGAAAACAGAGGTGGACAACTTCATAAAATTAAACGTTTCATGGTATTACAATATTAATAATTGACTATTTATGCTTATAAATATTAAGAAACACATATCCTGACACGTTCAAATTTTCTTGCAATGCTGAAAGAATTATTCCAGTGAAGCTCACCAATTCTCATCAGGAATTCACGTAACATCAAGAGTTTAACTAGTGAGAAATATCCTTAGGCCACCCCCCGCTTTCTCCTCCATCTCTTGCATAAAATTATTTAGTGTTCTAGTCACATTGTCACTTTTAACTTGAATGTTCTTGTCATATTAATCTAATAGTAACACATACCCAAGAGACCCAATGCTAATATCATTGAGCAATAACATTTCAAAGCATTAATATCTGAAAGACGTTATTAAGAAAAATAAGGATCAATAAAAGTCTTAAATGCAATAAAGAAACTTGACCCCATCAATTAGCCTTCACTTAGATTTACATTAAAATTTTTTTGAGAGAGTAGAAATTTATGCAACATAAAAATACTCAAATGATAATAGCATTGGGAACACTTAAAAGTTAATAACTTATGAGATTGTTAATATCCTGCAGGTTTAATGCCACCCTTTAAATTCCATATCTAAACATTAGAAAGATTACACCTTAACATTTCATCTTGGATTACAATTTCAGCAAAATAAGCTACTAACCAACTTAAGGACTTCAAAAAAAATCTAGAATTATAGGGCAGAAAAATAAAGAAACATAATTGTTATCAAAGACAAATACAACTTTCAGATTATTTTTGCTGAAAAATATAAGATTTATATTACATTAAAGTAAATCAGTTGAAGTTCATACATTAACTGAGAGAAAAACATAAAAGCCAGGAAATGCAAAATACTGAAACCCTGACAAAGGACCAGGGTTTTATATCTTTACATTATTAAAATGCACTGGAGCTAACTATCAATTGTATTTCATGAATGCTGGAAGATACAACAGTATTAATGGTAATTTGAGTAAAAACATCAAAAATCCAACAAATCAAAAATAAATTTCCTTAGATGTATCCCCACTACAAAAATTTCAAAAACACTATGCCATAACTTCATTAATTTATTATACAAATGGATAAAACAACAATTGAACGAAGCTTAACTGACATATGACAGTATGCAACAACTAAATAAATAATTTATTCATTGTTCCTTATCCGGCAGAATAATATGAATTTCAATATAATTGCGGAAACTTAAGCTACATGCAAGATTATACAAAAGTAATTAATATTCACAAGTATAAGAAAGGAATATATATATTTCCTTTTAAAGGAATAGGCATTAAACCCAAGATAACTCTCCTATACAAATTTTAGGAGGAGAAAGAAAAACCACTACTGATGACTAAATCTATTAATCCTTAAGATTATTTAATCACTTGACAGGTTTTTCTTTCAATGAATTAAGCAGCACACTAGATTCCTTCCACAACACACTAGACTCCTTCCACAACACACTTATAGATTCTCCTAAGTTTTCTTGACGGTGCAGCAGCCTAATTCACTTGACTGCTAGCAAGATTTCTTCCTGCACCAAACCAAGATAATAATTAAAGGATGCAGAAGTGGAAGAGGGATAGTAATGGGCAGGAGATAGAAAGCATGGCAACCGAAGGAAAATTTCAGAAGTGGAATCCACCCATAGGGACACTCTGGTCTGCATTGAACTGGTATTGCTGGCCATCACAGTCTACTGATGGAGCTACCCTAGAATCATCTTCTTCTGTACTAAAGTATTGCGCTATTAAATTGTAAGCCTTCATATATATATCTTTGTTCTCATGTGACTGAAGAAATTCAATTTTATCCAGGCCTGTAAAAGTAATTTGAAACAGGGAATTAGTTAACTGAATAACATACAAGATAATGAAAAACAAAAATCTTTCTGAGTAGAGCAATGATACAAAACCTACAAATAAAGCCATGCAATAAGGCTTGATAATTCATGAAATTAAATAGAAATTAAAACTTCAATACATAGTAATTAAACAGTATGTATTCACGCAATTTTCCAGTGTATTTAACTACTTCAGAGAATAATATGGAATATGTTTTATCAGAAAGGTTGAAAATAAGGGTGATAATGAAAAACGATGCATAGTAACCAAAAGAGAACATTAATTCATACATAAATGAATCAGCATTCTCAAGTTCAAAGTTATGGGACCCAGATGAAATTTAAGTGTGTTATTTGCATCAATCCTTTGTTGCCTTAACTATTTGTGAGGTACAATGTTTTCATTTTTGAACCACAGATTGTGAATGAACAAAATCTAAGTAATGTGCAGGAAATATTATCCCTTAGAGGTGAATAATACAATAACAAGATTGCCTATGAGGTTAATTTTGGCTCATATCCGTGAGGATCCTAACAAAATCAATACCCTTCTTTTTCGAGAGAAAGTAAACAGAAGGTTCTGAACACAAATGGGGCCTGAAAAAGGCTAAGACATCAAAATACAGAATGAAAAAAACGGAACGGAATAAATGAAAAACCTATGAAAAACTTAAAATTTTAGGATGCACAGGAAATAACTTACATTAACTACCAGGGAAAGTTAAAATAATTTAAGAAAGGTTTTGCATACACATGATGGACAAATAGGTCAATAAAAAATGTCCTGGTTTGAAAAAGATCCTTTCCATCAAGACAATGTGTGAAGTAGTTTTGATGAACAAAGTATTGAATCAATGTTCAAATCATTCACTTTGCACACTGTATCCAATTTATATATGTTTACAGACTTGAAAGAACTGCTAGACTAACAAATATTCTAATTGTTCTCTCTTTTTTCTAAGAACTAGAATTATTCTTGTATTCAGAATGATAATAGAGGAGACATATATAATCAACCTAAAAGAATGATATAATTTTCCAAAACCTAGAGGTAAGTTCTTTTTTATAAAAAAAATCATACGAAAGTTTATGTAGAAGGCTTTGTAGATAGTTTATGAATATAAAGATAAGTAATTTTCCAAAATCTAGATGTAAGTCCTTTTCTATAAGAAAATCTTACGAAAGTTTTTTGAAAATAAATTTAAAAACAAAAGATTTTTTTAATGACATCTTACCATAGCATTCCTCAATGAGTACAGCATAGGGATTAACTCCACCGTGAGCCTTGGCTTCTTGACTGCCTGACCTCAGAATATGTTCCAATCCATTCAAAGCAACCTGCAGAACCTTTGCATCCATAACTGTGAGGAGCTCACACAGAGGTGGGATGCATCCCTATGAATAAACATTGACCTTATTATAAACAAATAATAATAACACAATAGTAACTTCTAAAATTATTGTTTCTGGGGAAAATATGGAAAACAATTTTGGTGTGATTATACTCAATCCTAATTTCTGGACTGCAGTGTGAATGATAAACATTCTTCAAAAAGTCGAGAAGAAAATGTAAATAGTCAGATATAGATTTAAGAAGTTGATAAAATAGCATTATAAACCTAGAAAATCTTTTAAAATATAATGGTGAAAAAGCTCAATTGATGGATACAGTGACCCAGAACCTAGCATAACAACAATTTTAAGTTCAAATTCATGATATTTGGTAGAAATCATCAAAAATATCAGAGAGCTTATGGCTCATTCAGTTTAGGCTATGATTTCTTATCCTATACACATATATGTGCACATTATTTCCCCCCAGTGCTCGGGGAGATATAGGGATATCTTCTCAAGCATTCAGAATAGTAAAATGAGTTTATGGTTTATTTGACAGAAAAGAAATATTAACAGATTTCTTTCCTCGCCAAATAAATTGTTACACACATTGTTTAAGGTGATTTAATGTGAAACTGAGCCAAACTGATAACAGTTAAGTTTATTTCCAAAACGGAAATATATTTGGAACTTACCAGTTGCACTAAATACCGAATCTGATCAGCAGTTCCACCAGATGTTGCATTAGTTATGGCCCAAGCAGATTCTTTCCTAGTTTTAAATTCAGCCTTAAGCATGACATCAATTAGGATTGGAAAAATGTTTGCATCTATGACAGCCTGAAAATAATGTTGAAATGTTGAAATTACAATCACAAATATAAATGTATTAAAAATGATAATGGTATATTGATGTTTCATCTACATTTTTACTCTACAAGCCGCCTTTCTGCGTTTGGCAGAGTTTTTTCATGCACCAAGTCTTTATTTCCCTAAGCGATTATTTTTGCGTACAGTTTGTGGAAAAAATGAAATTTTGTAATGATCTGTTGGCACACCTATTTCCCTGATCTTATATAACACAGTGGATGCATTATGCTTTCTACATCTCCTACAAAGGAGCTCTCTCTGAATTTATCTAATAATTGAATTCTTTGTTTCGACCTTCTTTCTTCTAGTTGTTCCCAACTGGTGTCCTTTAGCATCTGTGTTACACTCGCTGTTTTATCGTAATAATTTTTTCAAAATGTATCGCCTTATGTTGAACCTTTTCTAACTCTCGAATGCAGTCTTTATGGGCAGGGTACCATACACTGCATGGGTACTCAAGGTGAGGCCTAACTAATGTGAAGTAGCATTCGCAAACCTTTTCATGTTCAGCCCATTTTTGACAATGAAAGGATTCCTAGGATATGAAAGATGGGATTATGGTATTTTCTTAAAATAGATTAAGGGAGTGATTTACATTTTCTAAGAGATTCTTTTCTAACAAAAACCAGTTTCAATTGTGACAGTCATCCATAGGTCCTGAGAAGCTCAAAATTGCCCTCTTGAGCATGTTTTCTAAATTTTAAATACAAACATGAAACATTCAGTTTATACAAATATCCAAATATATGGCATAAAAATGATTTCATGGGATTCACAGCATTGTTAATACTGGATATGACATTTCAATGAACTTTCTTTGGCTTCTTCAGGTTCAGTTAACAATAACTTTTCTAGTAGTTCACACTCACTTTTCTCTCAGCAGAAAATTTGTTACAAACCTCAAGGATAAAGATGTTCCATTTTTGAACTTTGGATGACAATAAACTTAACTTAAATAACTTTTTCCAGGAGACTCCAATGGAAATTTAGACAAAACATACTTTAAATCCCATGACATGGTTTTTATCAAGGTAATATCTATACAGGGAAAGTTAATTTAATTTTCCACCATAAATAGTTTTATTTTTTATACAGTGCTTTCAATGTATTCTCAAATTTTAGCACAGCAAAAACATATCTTTTAATCAACGGATATATGAAGCAAAGTTGCTCCAATATAATATCATATCCTTCTAAACCAAATGGTAACATAGCAGGAGAATAGTTTGTATTGAACGGTTACTAAATCAGATCCTTAGGTATGATTTTCAACTAATCACAGAAACAACAAAGAATTAAGAAACATATTACTATGCCAATTATCAAATGATGTAGAATTTTCAAGATAGTTGTTGTTGTTTTTATTATTAAAGAATGTTTAACCATTGTCATGAGAACCTACAATTCTTTGCCACAGCATAAAAAATGAACATACCTGTATCTGCTGTCTATTTCCAGCAGTTATATTTGATATAGTCCAACAGGCTTCCTTCCTCACTGTTTCCGATGGGGATGTAAGGAGATGAGCAAGACATGGTAGGGCAGTGCAATTGAGAATGACTTGGGTCTGTATATCATCACCAGTAACAATATTACCCACAGCTCTTAAAGCAGCAGAAACCACATTGTGCTGAGGATGCCTAAAATAATGATAATGTAAGTGAATAATAATTTAAATAATTAACTATTTTAAGCAAATAGCCTTCCAAACACTGCATTATCTTTGCTTGATCAATATGTTTAAGGTACATATATAACAGCAATAATGACACTTTAAGGTGAAAATGTAAATCATATAACTCAAACACATACTTCTCTGAGTAAGGATTAGATATTTCAGCAAGATCACAAACTTGACTATGATAATTTTTTTCCGGTCAAACTTAGTCACAATAATATTATGGATAGAAATGAATCTAATTTGAGATTGAGAGAAGAGCATAAAAGAAGAGAGGTTGATTTTGATTCAAATTAATAAAGACTACATGAAGTAATGACATCTAAGAAATGGAAAATTAACCTTTTTCAGCAGTAATAAGGATTAACAACGGAAGAATCATGTAGAAGAAATAGGAACCAAGGGACAATTGCATAGCAGAAGAGGGTATAATTTTCTTTGGAGTTATATCAATTAAACTGCTAAGAGAATATACTTTTAAATAAGAAGGTTAAAACATAAATAATATATATTTCAGGATGATAACTTGTCCATATTATCCAGCTATAAGATTATTAATAAGGATACATTTTGCCTTACAATATTTAGGTCAAAACCTAAGTGATGTTTATGAGTATTAAAACACTTTTTTCTCAGTAGACTTTTACATCATCAATATCTAAGGCTATAAAACATTAAATTTAGATAATGGTCCTTCTTACCAATGAATGACAATTGGTTGCATTTCAGCAAGCATTTTTGATGCAATAATTAGAATTTCTCACAATTATAACCTCTCTAGGCTTATGAAATCAATTAATTTACATAAATTTCCAGGATTTCCACAACCATTAAGTTTAACACAATGAAACACTCAAGGAAAACTTGGAAATTATAGACATAAATAAGAACTGTGAGAAGATACTATGTATTGTAGGCTTAGAAAAAGTTACTTATATACATGATTCAGAAAGTATTGATTTATTGACATATTTTGCAAGAAATTTAAGACATTGTCACCAATCATTCATTTGTGAGCTTTTCACTAGCACGCACATCTTGAGATAGAAAAGAGTTCAGTTAATCCTGAATGATTGGCTGATATGATAAAATATTTAAAGGGTTTGTTATCTTGGCTAGGCACATTCATTGAGATACAAACTAGACAATGGTTGACATCCTGAGAGAAGAATATCAACCATTGTCCAAATAATTATATAATCGGCCCAATGGTAAACTGATGTTTCCATGCAAGAGATTCACCAACACTTCAACTGTAAAGTTCTCAAAAGAAAAAGTGTCAAACATTGAAAAAGATTGTATGAGATACATATTTTACATACATACATTGATATTTAACATATACAGAGGTTAAAAAAACAGTAAGTTTATTTTTCTACTTACATCAGCAATTCAACAAGCCTTCGGCAAACGCCAGCATCTATTACAACTTGGATTTTATCATTTGTTCCATCCGATAGATAAGAGAGTGCCCAACAAGCATCAGCCAAGACATCAGGATCTCCATGGAATAATAGGCGGGAAAGCACTGGGAGACAAGGGCTCACTTTGGCAAAATCTGGTGGAGGGTTTTTGCCTCGACACAAATTAGATAGAGCCCATACTGCATTCCTTGTCATTGACAAACGAGATGATTTCCCTAACAACCTGAAAAGTAACAAATATTAGAATCCCTTACAATTTTATTCAGTAAATAAAATTCACTAAAACATTTTCAAAAATATTCAATGTATGAGTTATAAACGACATGGCTAAGAAGCCAATCAGAGTGTTTTTTTAATTAAAATATTAATAACTATTTTCAATTATTATTACAAATTTTCTATCACAGAAGTTAAACTGATGGAGTAAATGTGCAGTGGGATACATTTTAGGACACACAAATCCATATCTTGTGAATCCATCACATCAGATAGAGCACTAATTTTTTACAACAACTGAATGTTTTGTTACTCTGAAAATATAAAAAGGTACAAAACTTCCTAGTATTAGCGTTATTTGTACGAATTTATAAAAAAAGTTTTTATCTATATATATTTAACATTTGCCTGTATTGTGAATACAGCTTTAAGGAATGTATAGGTGAACTACTCAAGAGACTCTAACTCTGATACTATACTAACTTCATAATAAATCTATTACATTTATATGTATATGAAGACAAAGATGTAATTTACTATAAAACTCATAAAATGAATTCATACACAAGCTTTCACAGATTGCAAATAGGACACTCACAGGAGAAGAGGAGCCAATATGCCTTTGTCTAAAACAAAATCACGACATTCTGGAGAATCTCCAGCAATATTCCCCAGAGCCCAAACAGCTTGTTCTTGAACATCTTCATACTCAGATCCTAATAGTTGCACAAATATTGGAACAGCTCCTCCTTCAATTACCATACGTGTCTGCACGGAGGTACCAGAGGCTATGTTTGTGAGTGCCCAAGCTGCTTCAAACTGCAAAGAAGAAATTATGTATTTTAGTTTGATAAGCAAATGCAATTTGAGAAATTATAGTGCAACTCAAATTAATTTGTAAATGCAAATAATTGATAGCTAATACTTTTCCTAAACATCAACAAGTACTGCTTACAATGTATAAGGAAAGTATTGCAGTGATCTAAAAGACAGCACAGGGACCTAACACAGATGATACCTAGCCATAATGATATGACTATCATTTTCAACAAATATTGAGTTTGGAAATATAAGAATTATCAACACTACTCAAAGGATGTATATGACTATACTTATGTATGACTTAATACAGTAGTGTGAGTTATACTTAAGATCAGAGATGAATACTGCATAAGATTTTTTTATGGTAAAACTTAAGTAAAATGCTTGGTGATTTAGTGAGTTTGATCCAAAAAGTAATAATATGATTAACAACAATATTAGATTTTTTAAAAATTGAGGAAAAAAATGATTTTTTTAGAACAAAGAATGTGAAAGATTGTAAGATGTATTCATTAATAGCTAAAACTAAAAATTTATAAGGGTATGATATTCTTGAAGCATATGCAATAAAATATGGGATATAACTGGTAGGATACCAAAGATGTAAGCTATGAATCTTCCTCAAAACCAAACACTTGAGAGGATTAAGAACTGCAAAATTGTTATCCAGAGTGCATATACGTTTCATACCTTCGATTATAATTCATAAAAACCGATCACTGAAGAATAATCTTCCTTAAGTAACATGTAAAATCGTATAGATTTGATCTGCAGTTTCATGCTTTCCCTCACCTGAAGCGTGCAATTGGTGTTATTCTTCAAAAAATCCACGATTCGTGGGACGATTCCGGTCTGTATAACTTCATCAATAGGGGGATTTGGTTCTCTAGAGAGAAGTTTTCGGAACTTTTGCGTGGCAGTCAACTGTTCCTCAACATTTTCACTATACAATGCTTGCACCATGTCGGGTGTGATTCCACTCTGAGGCAATGGTTGATTAAGATCCTCCTGCAAGAGGTTTTGCTTATACATATTGGTATATAACGGTTAGGAAAATTAAATTGAATACATTTAATCTGTCAAACCTGCATCGATCCAGAACTTTCTTCATCTTTCAATATTTCCGGAACATGTACGTTTCTTCGTTTAAATAGTTGCTGCTCCCTTTTTTGCTTTCTCAATTGAACTCCTTCTTCCTCTCTTCTACGCCTTAGCTCTTGAGAATCAAGAGCTTGATTTTTGTACCGATGTTTGTGTGTTGCACCCGACATCTGCGGAAGTAAAAAGTGCACGTTAATTAGGCATAATCCTCTTTTATCAAAAATTCACCACTCATTTCTCTATACATGTATAATTTCAACAGCTACATTATCTAATTAAGAAAGAACAACCATTGGTAATTCGACATCTGTTCATATGACTTCATGAACAGGTACATTTCTTTCTATTTAAAAGCAACGTGCGGTTATAAATATTCCAGATTAGAGGTAAAATATTATAGAAAAACGTTTAATATTGATATGAGAAGAAACTTACATTGAAAACCTAAAACTGGTATACCACGAACTCTCACTTATTCTAGTTAGCATGGGTATTAATAAGAGAATTGACCTACAAGTCTAGATTAATCATATCTAGATACAATAAAGTCACATTTCATAATGAATATAATGAAATAAGATTATAGATTAAGCTAAATACTACCTTATGGTATGTGTTGACGCAATGCTTAAGCCGAAATTTCCATAGAAAATTATTTTGCAACTACTTTCAACTTCAAGGCCCTTCTCAAAGAATCATGGGATAAATGATTGGGGATGAGTGTATCAAAAAATGGCAGCGCCCACATACACGGAATGTGACGATTTTCTCGAATTTCAAGTAAGATTCCGTTATACTGAATTACATTAAGTGCAATGAAGAAAATGATATATAAAAATGACATCTCTGTCATGAATTTTCCTATGTTTTTCATTCTCTCAAATCATTTTTGACCATGTGCATGTAATTTGTTGCCATTAAGTGAAGTTCGAAAATAGATAATTTTCTTGAAAAATTTCGGTGGACTATTTTATTAATAAACTTGAATTATGTATTTTCACGTAACATTAATCACTGCCCGTAGGACACTCTGAAGAAAATGAGAGTACTGGACGATAAAATTGTATACACATTAAACACCTCCTTGCCCACAGAATCGTTTAAGGCTAACGTCGATGCTACTAAAACATGCAAGGAATTGTATGAACAGGTAAGAGTTTTCAAAAATAATTTCTTAACAGAAAAGAAACTTAGTTTCGAATTTTGTTGGAGAATAATATCTGATATACGGCGATGCCGGTTGTTCGAAGTCATATGAAAACGTTTAGTTAGTTCCGAGAAGCATGTGGAAAGTGAAAATGATATCTAACTAATTTTATTGTACCTAGTGAATTCATTTTTTCCTATCTACCACTCTACGATAAATTTTTTCTTCAAATCGCCTCAGTATATAATTGACGTGTGGATCAAGGCAATGGTTTTTAAGCTGTAGGTTGTTTATCTTCAGTTTATTTTTTATTACTATCCATTTTTTTAACTCATAGCTATTTGAATGACCTTTCTTACCTAATCACAGCTATTTGAAGCAAATTAAAGAACTTTGCATATAAATACAAAGTTTTAGTCAATTACGTTTTGGATTGATGTAATTCTTCTGTTCAAATTATAGATATACTATCAAATCTTTTTGCCAAATCACAATTCATTTAATTGTTTCTATTTTTTATCTATCACTATATTACAAACTAATTAATTCAGGCGTGCTCACCATAACCAAGGATGTCAAAAATTTTCGTTGTTTTGTATTTGGTCAGTTAGTAGGACATTTTTCAAATCTTATTAAAAAATTATTAGAATATAATCTTGGTTACTCAATTTATTAAATGTTGTACGCGATTGACTTTTGGTGAGATTGAAGGTCTCATGCTCTGAAGTAAGGTTTTGGACTATGGTAAAGGAAATAAAATGCCCATTTATCTGCATATATATTTTCTCATTAATGGGAAAGCAAGGTTGTTTATTATTGAAGGAAAATCCCTGAGCTATTCTTCTCTGATAGTTTGGAAGCAGTTCATATCTTCAGTTTCATATATTTTGGAGGTATTAAATGTAATGCATTTTTGGTCATTGACTTTAAAACTGGAAAATAAAAACTTGAATTCAAATTTCTAACATTTTGTGAAATTTACTAGTTGCAGAATAATTACAAAGAAAGAGAATCAGCTATTAAAAAGTGTATATCTGTTGTAGCAGATAAAGTGCGGCATATGAAATCTGAGAGAGAGAAAAGTGTGGATGATGTGAACCTATTGAAGTCATTGAGGAAAGAACAAACCAAGGTATGTCCTTAAGATTTGTTTCTTGTTTATTTAATTGATGCTTTACAAACCTAGATTGCTTAATAAGACCATATTGTACTTAAAAATATTTTCCCAGCTACGTTTGTTGCAAGCAGAGCTGAATGTGGAAGAGGTTGTAAGTGAAAGGAGTCTGAAGGTTTATTATGAACGTTGTAGATCATTTTTCAAAATTCCTGATAGTACCATGTAAGGAAAGGTAAATTATATTTGAAGCAAGAATATGGATTTTATTTTGGCAAATAATAATGCATGGCTTTTTTTACAGTTTAGGTGTGTAGAAACTAGCAAGGAATGAGGAAATGTAACCTCATTAAGAAGTGGGAACATTTTTATATCAGAATATTTTGTTAGTGTTGAAATACTTAATGTGTGCCATGCACACATTTTATAAGGAATCAATAGTGTTACTTTTGTAATGTTGTTAAAATAACCATTAAGACATGAACTGAAAAAATAGTTTTTATTTCATATTCTCCCTTTTTTAAATATCAACAATCTTCACAAGCAATACTGCAAAATGGAAAGGAACTCCAAAACATCTAAACTACCAGAGAAAGAGCCAATATTAATAGTATAATTTCAACATTTCACAACTTATAAAATCAAAGAATTTCTGTGAAGCACTAGCTTTGTTTTTCTCTTTCTGCCTCCTCTTTCATTCTTCTATGCCAGTCAAGGTTCATCTTAGTGACACTCTCACCTCGTGCTGCAGCTTGCTTTCCACTGTATATCATTATAATGCAACCGATTGCTGTTCCAATCATCATATATATACTGATCTTGATTCTGGCCCAGTTGCGTGCTCTCTCCATCTGATCACATCTATAAGTAATAAGAGGAATGATCAATCATAACAATCAATGAGCATGGACAGAATTATTTGTATCTATAACCAATTTTGATCAAAATACTTAAGAAAAATGGAAATTCAAAGTATAATTCTATATTTATGTTGGAGCTGCTCCTTTCAACTATCTCAAGTTTCACGTCTCATTCTTTTATCTATTGTCAATATAGGGTGATTGCAACCTTGTTATTAAGTAGATCATAGTAATGCAAAAGCGACAACCCAAGTGAATCTGAAAACATAGATAAATTTACAATGAGAATAAATGAATTTGAGAAATGACTGGAATTTCAATAAATTAATTCTGACAAGACTTTATAGTTGGATGTCACTAATGACCCAAAAATTTACTTAGAATCAAATAATTCTAGATTGTATTAGATTGCACTAAAAACCATATGAGTTGTTAATAACAAAAAACATTCTTTTAAATACTCAGACAATATATGACATCATACTCAATTAGATTATGTTGAATTGAACATTAGAAACTACGTTAATCTTGATTATTGTTGCCCAGATATGAATATAAATTACAAGTAAATTCTTAATATAATTATGAACACTATAATAATATAATTAAACAATAATAGAAGACTAAAAGAATTTAATCTCAAAAGTGGTGATGAAAGCAGACTGTGCAAGAGGCAGACAAATAAAGAAAGACTCAGCATCTAATATAATTCAACGACTGCAGACAACAAAATTAGACATGCATGAACTTTGTTGGGTGATCATGAAAAATGATCTGGTATAGAAAAGATCAAGTTTGGTTACAAGGAGTAAAATAAACTTCAAACCTTAGAGATGCTTGTGTAAAGTTCAGAGAAGGAATCAAAACCAAGATATTTTTAAAAAGATTGTCATTATTGTTTAGCCTAATATAGAAAAGGTATGATCTACTATAGCATAAACAAAAAACATCCTTTAATTCTCAATGATGAATCTTACTGCTGAGTTATTACACTTCCAGGTGGAAAGAAATTTTAAAAAGAAAAATCATCATTTCCAAAAGTTACTCTTTCTTCTTAAGGTTCCATTAAACTTGGAGGACAGTCATCTCAATCCCATTTATAAGGATTCACATTAAATTATATATATACAGTCTGGTTTTTTAATTAAATAACCAATCCACGATATTTTAGTCTCCCTAAATAACAAATGGGATTAAGCCTCACAAATCCGAAGTAAAGGGCCTTTTCAAAAGGAAGATTTTCTATTAATGATGTGGTTTATAAAGTTTATGAACTTCCTAAAACTTCTCCTTGTCATTTTTCCCTTTGAAATTTAATGATACACTGCTGCTGCAATGGGAAAAATAGGTATCCATAGAGAAGCTATAAAAAGAGGGTCGAAGAAAACAAATTAATTTTATCCTTTCAAAGAAGATATTCTTTCACTTTATTTCAAGAGAGCTTTAATGACAAATCCAGAGGAGAAATAAGTTGGGCAATTTCTTACTAAATGATTGGTACTGAAATTTTGATAAACAGCAATGAAAACCTAATAAATTACAAAAGGACAATAAAAGATAAAAAATATATGTAAATGTTAAGTTACAGGATAAAGTGATTAAGGATGATGGGATCTATTTGGGGAACATGTGGGAAACAACCATTAAATTCACGTAACTTTGAAACAAAAAGGGATTTAAAGAGAGAAAGGAAATGGAAATCGACTAGATAATGAGTGATTGTTGTGGTATGACACAACAGTAAAAGTTTTGCATCAACTGATTTTTTTTTCATCATAGGAAAACATCTATACCATTTTGTTAGGAACCTTCATCATTGCACAATCTGTAAAATTAATCTTTTCATATGATTGGCTTGGCAGTGTAGTATATTTTCAATTAACTTCTCAAGGTTTCACTTTTACTTTACCAGTATAAATCAAATTTTTTTGAAAAAGAGACTGCTAATATAACGGGGAATAAATTTAAAGCTTCAAGTTTGAATTGCCATGAATCTATCAAAGTAACTTACTGCCATATAAGAAAAGGAAAAGCAAGTCTTATAAAAAGTTAAAAAGATACTTGAAATAAATATTTTACGCTATGTTGGTATATTTACTTACGATACAAAGTTTGGTACTTCTTCCACGGATTTGTACTTCTTGTCCCAGACCAATACCATTTTGTCGATTTTATTTGGCTTGTGAAGGACACCTAAATGCGTAAGAATAGACGACATTTAATTACACTAAATGAGAGCTAGACATAATATATAGCAGTCTACTCACGGGCACTGTATTCGGCGGCAGGGTTCACAGAGCTAGAGGACTGAGCTTGAGTTTTGGGCAATTTATCCTCTCCTTTTGCAGTTGAGCAAAGGCGTCCAACTTTCTGAAAATGCGTTCCAGCTCTCGCCAAAGTTCGGAACTTCCACATATCTGTTGTTTTTTATCTGTATTTACACATAAATTAACTAAATGAAAGCTAGGGACGGTAACACGGTTGATCTAAAATTGGTTAACATTAACATTTGCAAGCTCATCAAGTCATAGAAAATTAACAATTCTTTGAAGTAATAACTAAACTAAAATTTTCCCGAACATTATAAGATTAAAATAGTATTTTCGATTATATTCATGGATCTTATAACCGAAACTAGGTTACTTAATAAAAGCTGTAAACTCAAGTATGCAAAGTAAGAAATTAAATGTCGTATTAGGCGAAATATTTTTAAGAAGCATCGAAAACATCCAACACTTGCTAAATATTGGAAGGGAACTTACTGTAAGACGAAGAAATAAAATACATAAGAGTTGTATTCTATATGAAAAATGATTCTGATAACATTTTCGTTTAACATTACATTATTGCATATCAGTTTCTATCAAGCATGACGAACATCATAACTTTACTTTAAGTAAATGTCAACTTCAAACATTAATAGTAAAGGAGAAGTAAATGTATTTTAAATCCCAACGTTGTTTACCTCTAATGATTGAACGATGACCCTCAGACAGAACCAAGTGGCGGCGCCACCTCCTAAAAGCTGATTCATAAACTCAGTAGCGATTCATAGCCGGGGGTTCTCATCGAAGTAGATCGTTTGATTGTTAGGATTCTAAGTGATATAGATTAACGATTGCAGTACAAAGTGATCCAATTAGTCATGATAATGTTGATTTTTGTTTCGAAGAGTATAATTTTTGAATGGATGAATGCACAGCAAAATAGCGCCAATACGTGATTATTTTCAACATGCCTTAAGATCTCAAACGAATGATTTATGCATAGATATGTTAACTTGATGCTTCTTTAAGTGGAGCAATATGGGAAACTGTTCTTCATTGAAACTTCTTAATAAAAAATCTCGCAAGTAAGATGGTAAATATCAATGAACAAAATTATAAATTTTCATTTGATTAACCTGCGCTTCTCTTCTCTAAGGAAGGTGGTGTTGCTATTGTTAGGCCTTGAAGGCTCCGGCAAAACGACAATTGCGAAAGGTCTTGCTGGAGGTGAGGTTAAATAGCTACATGTGTACAAATTAATTGTGCTAATATTAATCCCTTCTTCTTTAATGACAGAATTACAGAATGGAGTTGTCCCTACAGTTGGTTTTTCAAGTGTAACGCTGACATTTAAAATGTTATCTGTGGTCTTATACGATCTTGGAGGTGGGCCTGGAATAAGAAATATATGGAATAACTACTTCGCTGATGTAAGCACAGTTAACAAAATAATTATGTAATTATATTTAGTAGTGGTGAAGTGATTATTAGCTTTGTTGATTCTTTCATCCCGGAACTTATATCAGATCCGTCTACGCAGATCCAGTTTAATGTACTCGAAATATTTTTATCCGTGAATGTTTATAAACGACTCTCGAACACTGTGGTAACATTTTTAATTGAGTGTGATGATCGGTGATTTATTTTCCCATTATAATGGAAAATACCATGAGGACTATTTGTACAAGATGATCCAGTAAATGAAGGCTTTAAAATCTAATTAGACTATTTCGTTTTATGCACCGGCAATATTAATGACTGATTCTTTTGAATGAAGTATTAATGTATAATAATGATAAATATGCATGAATAGAGGAGGAATGGAGGAGATTTGACATGACTGTTTTTTTATTCCAAGTATATAAAAAATTCTTCGTGTAATATGTGCATCCATCTTCTTTATTGCTACCCACCATTAACATATTTTCGATTTTAAAGGATTTTGATTAAATACTTTCCTTAGAATTTAAATTTAAAATAAATCTATGCAAAGAGTTAATCAATCAATGTTTTACTTAGCTGTTTGGCACATCCTTTAGAAGCAAACCTGGCCTCACACTAGTGAAATTATAAATAAAAGAAAATCATCAAACAATTGGTGAATTTTCACTGATTTTTTTTTCACTGATATATTTATTGAAACAAAATTTTTTATGTATGTTGAGAGATCTAATACTTTCTCAGTGCATATGGCTGGAATCAGCTCAATGGGTTGGTAATTTAGAAAACTGCAAAACTTTTAAAATTCTTTTCACCAAAGTGTCAACTATTTATAATTCATTCAATATCTAATTTTTTTTAAGATGAAATGCTAAGAAACACTAACTTTCTTCAGCTGATAATAATTAGAAATTCTTGTGTAATAAGTTTTTGAAATGTGAAGCGGTATGCTGTTAATTGTAGGTTAGGGTTGTGTGGTGTTTATTGTTTCCAATTCTATCCAACCCATGTACACCATTCTAATTCTTATCTTTCATGTAGTTTTATCATCAACACTCATGAGGAACCCCATAAAAAATATGAAGATATTATAGTGTGTGAAATATAAATCAGGACAATTCATTTTGCTTTTTCATGATATTTTGTGATAAAAAGGAATTAACTTGATTGAAGCATCGTATTTTTAGTAACATTTGCATATCAAACTGACTCTTCTAACTGTTTGACGAGTGAGTTTTTGTGTTCAATATTAGGTAAATACTATATATTACTTTTATTTTCTCTTTAGGCTCATGGGTTAGTGTTTGTTTTGGATGCTGCAGATAGAGACAGATTAAAAGAATCTAGAGACATTTTAATGAGTATTTTATCAAATGATAAATTATCTGGAAAACCTTTGTTGGTGTAAGTATATATTTTCTTCAGTTCCTTGAGCTTCCATTTGCATATTTAATTTATAGTTATATTGTAATTTTTTAAAATTTTTATAGACCCAGAATAACCTAAGAATTAGAAATGATAATTTACTCTTTCTTTATACATCGAAAGAGGGACAGAATTCCCACATGGAAATATTTGAATAGCTATAATGATCAATTAATTAATTCATTAATTTTAATATCAATGATTTAGTATTAAGTAATAGTTTATAAGTGCTACTGATACTAATATTTATATATCCATTCATTATGTTATTTGTAATTTTCTTTTTTATGTTTATTTTTTATTTTTAAAGGCTTGGAAATAAGCAAGATATTCCTGGGGCTTTTGATGAAATCGATATTGTTGAGATGTTGGACCTTGAGAAACTTGTGAATGAGCATAGATGTCCAACTCTCCTTGAAACCTGCTCAGCTCTTGCTTTACAGAAACCTCAAAAAAAAGATGATCTTATCATCCAAAATTCATTTAAGTAAGTTTTCTTTGACCCTTTCTCACACAATATTCCAGTGAGAGACATTTTCTGTAAAATCAATGCTATAGTTCTTGTGACAATTAATGTCATTATTTCATAAAATAGAAAATACTAATTGCCTGCATGAACTCTGAATGTTGAATATTCAGTTAAATATTTGCAATAGTTCAATTAGACATGATTGTTATGTTATATTACCAAAACATTATTATTATCACAAAAATGTTAATTCTACCCTTTCATCTATTATCATATTTTTATGCAGTTATTCATTGATTGATGTAAAAAGAAATGTAGTTTTAATAAGTGTATTATAAAATAAATTATAAATTCAAATAAAATGTTATAAATATTACTGCTTACTTATAACAATTTTACCAATATACTTATTTAATTTTCCCCTTTTGCATGTAAATTTTTTGCACAGTCTGCATTTAATTTAGTTATGAAATAGTTAGTCTTCTATTCCAATATCCAATCCAATTTTAATCCAGTATTTCCTGAGAGTATGATATTCATTAATATTCTAATAGACAGTTTGTCCTTATTTTTATGCAGGAGTTAGAAGTGTAAGAATGAAGCAGAAGTAAATTGTCCTCAATTTCTCTTATTTCACAGATTATGATTTCTTTTAAAATTTTGATCAGATTTATGATGATTTATTCAGTTCAATCAGAACTCAAAATAAGAATAATAAAATTACTCACGGTTTTTTTTGTGAAATGTGCACTCATATATAATTTGTACATTATTTCATCTTTTATATATTTTTTTTTTCATTATCTTTATATTTTACTATCAAATTTCAGATGGCTTTTGAGCTTAATTGAAAGAGATTTTGAGCAATTGAATAGACGTGTTGAGCAAGATATGGCGGTTCAACTTGTAAAGGATCAAAAAGAAATGAAAGATAAATTGAAGAGATTAAACCTGGAATCTAATCCTCAAGTTAGTGCTCATTTATCTTGTTTCCATGACATTTTGCCTTATTGTGTGCTTAATAAAATGGAACCCATATTTATTATTTTAAATTGTTTTATTAAAAAATATAAAATTTGGTGGTATAATGTTTGACTTAGATGTAACTTTACCATGGGTTTGACTTTAAAATAAATAACTAGAGTAAATATCATGCCTTCCTTTATACACTCAAGTAAGCATATGGTATGCACATACTTTCTCTTCACAAATTCTACAAACATTTGCAAGCCATGTATAGCAGATGAAAGGTTTATAATTAAGTGCAATAAGTTAGGATAATATACATATATTTCCTAAATATAGTGATAATTCCTCCAGTAGTAAAGCTGATAAAATTAAGGTAAATATATAATTAAGGGAGGATAGGTTTTACAGCTTTTCAGATTAAAGCATGTTCTTGTCTCAAATATTAAACAGAAGTGAAAAATAGCAGCATGACTTGGACTTGAATCCAGATATCCCACTTGCTTGCTCACGATTGGTATTTAAACTCATGCAACTTTTGAAACATTAGTTATTAAGAATTACAAGAAGGGGATTAATTTTTGAACTTATTGTGATTTAAATGGGATAATTTAAAAAAATCCTTCTTTGAGTGGCCTTTAAACTTATTTGGTTAAATTTTTATATATTCAACGGAATATCCTGTAATTGCCAATTTATTATGAAAGAGATGTTCACAAAGTTATTTCCTATTGGAGTGATTTTGATACTCAGCATATTGTTTTTAGGTTTCCTTAAATAACATAAATTTCAATTATTGGAGCATTTCTCTGCCTTTTATGCTATGATAATAGCAAGGACAAGATTGAATAGAAATATTTGTTTTCTATGGCAATCATTTTGAGAATATATATTTTATTTTATAGCTTGCTTTTAGTGTGAATGTCATGAAATCTTGCATTTAGTATTGATTATGATGCGATATCTCTTTCATATTTGTAATGTATTATTATTTAAATATTTAATGCATAAGAAATTTTGAATTTGATTTTCATGATGCTCTTTTTTCTACATATTCAGGTTGAATCAAATGAGAGCACTTGGAAAAATGGCAGAGACGAGTTGTCTTCTATGATCAATTCCCATAGATCAATAATAGATAGCAATGTACGTCGTGGTTCTAGTCATTCAGGGAGGTGGACAAGAGACTCTCCCATTAAAAGTAAGTATTCTAATTCTCAGAGTATTCTATTGATTCTGCTTTTTATTCTGATAGAAAAAGAAGGGAAGGTAAACCATTGAGGTATCAGTGAAAAAAAAAAATGGTCAAGGAACTTCTTTATGGGATATATTTGTTTATAATAAATAAAATATGATACAATTCCTTTAATAGGTATTATTCTCATCTGCTTTGAACTACCTATTCCATCTTGTGACATAGACTTGTATGCCTAATATAAAGGTGTTTATACTCTTAGTAGATTAGCATGGGCAGGGATTGCGGATACAGTGATTTTGAGCCATTTTTAGCCATGGGAAAGGAATTGGATTGGAATGGGCTGATAATCATTTTTTATTTACATTTTAATATTCATTTAATTTCTCATTTTAATTTTAAGTAATCCCAGGAGCTCTAAAAGTAATAATTGCTATGATCCAAGTCTATTTTTTTATATCTAGGATATTGAGTCTATGTCATCACTTATATGAGGATATAATCAATTAAATTATGCTAAATTCATTCCTTTAATTATACAAGGCTATGTTTTTCTATAATATAATATGATTTGGTTATGATGGATATGATTTTCTCATCTTAGTAAAGAAAGTGAAATAACTACTTTTCCTCAGGGTTTTTATTACATAGATAACTATTTTCATTGTCTGTTTTTTTTAATTGAATGTCTCTACTTTCTGTTCTACAGATTTCTATCTAGTACTTAAAATTATTTTATTATAGATTCTAGGATTTGCTGCCTGTTTACAAGAAGGAAATGCTGCATGTGGAGGCCTCACAGGACGGCACCTCTTGAGTGCAAAGGGGAGTGTAGCACAAATGGCACAAGTGGAGGTGAAAATAATGATGCAATGCCTCTCTGGACTATAAGAATGCCAAAAGAAGCAAGTGGTAGAACTTTGCCTCTTGCTGCTCCCTCCACTAGCCTACCATATCCGGGTTAGTTAACTTCAAAGTGCTTTCATATCTGTGCAACCTTTATGGGAAAATTATTCCTATTGAAACACCCACAAAGAATTAATGTGTAAAGTATAAAATAGGTATAATTATTGCAGAAATGAGTTACTCTTTATTAATCACTGTACCTGAGATATTTGACTGCCCTTAATGGCATGGCATTAGTTATTCTATATTTTTTATGGTTCAGAAAATTAATTTTCCCAATATTTTCCTCTAATTTTATACTAATTATGTATATTATCTTCTCTTGTGACCTTTGATGATCAAATTAATCTGTTACGTATTGTAAAAGATTAAAAAATTAACAAATTACTTTTATATTGCTGGAAAGCTTAAAGTTTACAGTTTATTTTCTTTCAGAATCTCCCTTTGAAATTGGAGAAATAAGTGAACGGAGAAGCCCCTTGCAAACAATGAAAGGCTGATAATCTAATTCCATTATCACCACCAAGTGAATTTTTATTGTTGCAAATAGCTGCAAGTCTCTACAAATTGTCCATAGAGTTGAGAGGAAGTCTCTTTAATTACTCAGTTATTCAAGCTCAGTGTGAAGGTATGGTACATCAGCTGAGCACTTACAATGAATCATGAAATATATGGAAGTACCTAGAGGGTGAGAGTTTATTATAATATATAATAAAATTATTTTAACATATCAAATCACTGCCAAAAATTGGATTGTTTAGCATATTTACTCTTATGTGAGGTTATTCGCACATATCACAACCAAAAAATGTATAAAGTATCATTTTTAATGAATAAGAAATACTGTCTGTTCAGGACTTAAAACTTCTAAATTTTAAAATTCTTTTGCTATTATCAAGTACATTTATTGCAAAAGCTATTGAATTAACATTTTAGACTAAGTAAAATTAACAAGGAACAGAAATGAAATATTTCATGGAGAACCAGAAGTTTATTTGACTTTTTGTTCAAACATTGCTCATATTTCAGTTAAATACTCAATAGTTTCATCGTGATGCTTCACCGTTAAAAAATGAGCAAACTATTACAGTCAAATTGACTTTAGATTCAAGGCCTAGTCATGTTAGACTTCTGTCTAAGAATGGTCACTAAGTAAATATTAACATTATACATCACACTGTGTAAGATTAAGCTTTAAATGTCTTAAATTTTATAACTGTGTTTAGAGATTTGGGATAATTATCCTTTTTTTGTGAATATTTATTAGAAATATTCATTTTTATTTATAAAATACAAAAAGCATTTGATGTTTTAAATTTAGTTTTGAGGTATATAAATAAGAAATTCCTTAGAGGTTCATCAATAGGAATTTTAAAGATGTCTAACTTTAGAAGTCTCTTATGCTCATAAAATTTTTTATAGTGATTTTTGCAAAAATATTTCAAATATACTGTTTTAGCTAAAATAATAATTTGGTAACGGTAGACATTTATCAAAGAAATAGGCCTTTATAATACTGATGAAGATTGCAAGGAAGAATATTCAAGGCAGCAACGGGTAAAAGTGTTCTTTATTAAATTTTTTTTCATTTGTTAATGTTAGTTGACAGAGTTTGATTAATAATGTTGTTTTTTCTACTAAATGTATGTTGGAAAGATACAAATGATGGTAAAATTTTAATGCTTGAATTGAAATTTTATTGGTCATTTAAACAAAATCTCTTAGTAGTAGTATAACGCACAGTTAAAATATTAAATGTAAATCTGTGAAACTTGGATGTATTAAACCAAAATCCATGATTTTTTGTAATTAGAAGAAGCCTTAGCTTTATGATATTGAACTTAACCTATTCAGATTGTAGACATGCTTGATGGTTGAATTTGACTTGATGGTCTCTTAAATATGATTTCAGCAATTCTTAAAACCTCTTTATATTGGATTTCTCATTAATGAAACTTTCTGATTACCATCTATTGATTCTGGATTTTAGTTTTTAGCAGCAGATATCTTCAAAAGTATTTTCAAAAATGATTTTGTGGCTTTATTTCGTATTTATTTTAACTGCATTAATATTTATTTTGAGAGAATTTGAGGTATCGGGATTGCTAATATACACTTAATATTATATATAGGACTTTTGGGGAGCTATGTAATTTTTTTAGTGGATTTTTTATGAAAGATATTTGATTTTTTCTGCTCTCTACCCTTGGTAGACTTTCCTTCCTTGGTAATAATGACTTCCAATAGGTAACTAAATAATTCAATCCTTGCTGATTGCCCTTTTATATTAGAACACTGGTATTTTAAAAAAAAGTACATTAGAATTGTGAATTCTTTTGTTAATGATATAATTTTTTTTACTTTATTATTTATTTTTAAAAATATAGTTAGATTCAGTTTTTAACACCAATGAAATGATTTTGAAATTTAACCAATTAAAAGTACATTATATATTTTGAAAACAAATTTAACTGATTGAATTATTTTCATATTTGAGGAACAAATTAATGATGCACCTCATGTTTCATAAATTTCATAGAGGAAGACATTGTTTTGTGGAATTCCATCTCAAAAACACACAAGTTTTCCACAATTTTCTTATAATAAAATTGTGGAAAAAGTACGATCATGTCTTATTCTTGTGTGTTTTTTTTCAATGTTTCATGTTTCAGCTGTGAAAGAACTTACCTGAAAATTTTCACCAAAGTTTTAGAAATATTTTATTTTACTCTCTTCAGCAAGTATTTTCTATGACCTCAACTCTCCGTGTATTCCAATCAATTTTTTTGGGAAAAATGATACTTTCTGGAAGATTTCAAACATTTTTCTCATGGCAATTATTATCTTTTCTCTAACTTATCTAAATCTCCAAATTCTCAATTTTTTAAATAACAAAAAGCTGTTGGATTTTCTTAAATTTAGTCAGAATTGGTCTGCCTTACTTGATCTGTGATAAATATTTTGTGGGCTTTTGTTTGATGCCTTTTAGTGCATCATTTTCACAAATATCTTTATATTTTTATATATATCTTCATAACCTATTTCTGTAACGTGTGTAATCTTTTCAAATAGTTTAAGGAAGAGAATTTCTACTAGTCATTCCAAAAACTCTTCTACTGTAAAGTATGTTATTATATATTAATCATCACAATTTTTATACTTATTATTTTTAAGAAAAATCTGTTTCTTTGTGTTGAAGTTACAGATGTTTCACTCTCAATGTTAACATCAGAATCCTGTCTTATTTATCACAAATGTTTGATAAAAGTAATTCCTGACTGGAATTTAATAAAATATTCTAAGTATGTAAGGACACATTCTAATGGTTCAAGTGTGAAGGTGAATTGATATAAAGTGTTTTTTACTGGTTCTCTCTTTTTATGAAGTATTGTGGAAAGAATATTTTTGAATTATCAAAAATGGTTACATTCAGTACAATTTACCTGCAGTATTATCGTTTGTTGATTATAATATCTAGTAATTGATATTTTATCTCTCTTAAATTATTTATGGGAATTTTTCCTATTCCCACCCTCTATTTATCATGTATTGTGATTATGATGGTTGTGTTAAAGTTTATATCTGTAACCACTCAATTATTGTGTTTGTTATACATACAATGCATAAATAAATGAAAAATAATCTTAATTTTCGAATTCTTATTTTACCAAGTCCTAATTTCTGACAACATTTGGACTCGCTGAACTCTCTAGTATCCTAATACCAAATATTTTGCTGTGACTGATACATGTAATTATTTAATTAGTTATAACTCAATTTCTGGTAAGTAGCTTATCTATTATCTTATAGCTTCTTCTGAATTTTTTATAAAGATTTATTAATTGGATCTATGTTCTTTGTTGTGAAGTTTGATTAAAACTAAACTTAAAGTAGAAATACTCCATTACTACTACATATTTGGAGCTAACCCACATAATGGAACTGAAATTTTTTATTTTCATTCATTTATTTTTTCATTTATTATTAATTTATGTACCGATCACCATTATGTGAATCAATTCAGACCTATTCACTGGGTTTTGATCATTTGAAAGTGGGTTTACTGTGTTTAAAAGTAGTGTTCATCTTTGATTATTAGTGGTATGAATTCAAAGGTGCTGACTAGTTCAAACATACATTTGCAAAATGCCTGAAAATTGAGTTTTCTGAGAGTACTTCGTTTCTCAAGCTAAATGTTTATTGAGTACATAGTTTTGACAAATGAGGTTAGTTTCTTATTTTACTTTCACGTCGTTCGTGAAAATTTCTAGAGATTTCTCCCCTAAACAGTATCTATGCATGATTTTTAAGAATCTCTGTAACCATAATCTGTATTAACATGAACTATAAACGGATTTAGTGGAAGCAAAATAAACTTCCGTGCTGCATCAAACCCTAATCTTGACTTTGGATACATCTTTGAAAACTTTTTTTGAAAAACTAAGAGTATATTCATGAAGTTTGTGAGCAATTTACAAAGTCGACATTGAACAAACAAAACGATATATTTAGTTACCCTAGTGTTTCACCAAACTGGGCATTTCCGTTGTAAATGCTCGTATAATAATTATGTCTGATTTATTTTGAAAAATTAACTAGAAAAGTTATTCGTTTACAAGTGAAAATAGACAAGAACGGCAATAGTCAGCGTTTTTAGCCATTATTGATTGAACTTTCAAGTAACTAGAGAAGAAGTAGACTACCAATTAGCAATTTTCCATCTTCTTGATTTTAGAAACAAGATTTTTAATTATGTTTGAGTATATCTGCTCTTTTGGAATAGTTTTAACTCTAAATCTGAAACTTAAAAGACGAAGAGTTTACTACTTTTAAACCTTTATCAGGTACCTCAACTTCCAGCACGTAACAAAAGTCGCACTAAATACATAATTTCACATCTCATTTGTTATAATTTTTATTGATACTTACCTTTGATTCGGAAGGTACATCTTATCTCTATTATTTAGATAAGAGGTTATCATGGGCACACACGTACTCAAGTTTTAGAATTTTTAAGCAAACTAGCAAGTATGTGCATTACTGAAATTCTTTTTATGTCATCGGCCCGTCTTCATTAACTTAATTCTTAATTAATCTTCGTTACCGGATGGTTCAATGTTTATTCGCTGAGAAAATATGGTAAGTTGATTTTACAATTACTTTGTTTCTATATCAAACTATTTACAAACTTTGTTTCTATGCAGTTATATTGTAACATTCCCTTATTTTATATTTTTTGCTTAACTTTCCGTTGCAAAAATATAAATGTTTTCCAACACTAATGTTTTATATGCTGAATTAGATTCTCAGAACTTGGGATTAACTCATGGCATATCTACATAAATATAATTTGAAAGAATAAATTATTTTAATTGAATCAAGGATAATAGGATAGGATGAATAGGATAAGGTTTTTTCGCGTCTTATATAAAATAATTAATTAGTAAAAGCTGAAATTAAGGCTTTCTACCATGGCGCTCATTTATATTGCGCATGGAGTTGAGAGGGTAGGTCATGGCGAAATAATTTTAACTGTTTCCAACTCACCTAATCTATTCTGTTCATCTTCTCACAAATCCAATTCAAGAGCTACAAGTATGCTATAGTTCCATATTTTTACTTCGCATTACGAAGTGTCTCGTATAATTTAATCGTCGCCAACTTAAAAAAATTCTTTTTTAAAGTTTTTCTTCGAGGAAGAAATGTGAGTCTTATTATTAACATCATTCAAAGATTTATTTTGGATTTTAAACTGTTGAGATAATCTTCACAATAATTTATAATCGTGTTCCTTTAACGGATACTAGAGGAAACGCTGTTGGAAGTATAGTAAAAATTCTCACTATATATGTTAAGCCACTTAAGTTCATGAAATTACCTATTTCCGCCAATCAATCTATCGCACTGCTTGAAACATTACGTGAAGCGGACTCCTTGACTACGTTGTGCTCTCAGTATACCCTAAGTATCAACGCATAGCTGAGTTAGCGCTTCCCTGTTTTGAGACCTAAACAATGTTTCAGTTACTTACGCATTATCAACCACATCAATTTCAAAAATTTGCGGACAATAATGAAATTTTAACAATAGAAATACATTATCATGGAATAATGAAGAAACAATGCTTTTCGTTGGAACTAATTTGACGTTTGCTCCCTCCCTAATAGTGGGCAGTGTGGATAAAGCAGTATTAAGGAGTAAGCTTAACTCATCCGTCAACTCATTTACCATGTTCATATTAGTCCAGTTGTAAACAGTTGAATTATAAAAGAATTGAACTTTACCCTTGTTTTCGTGTGATCGATCCTTGGTAATCTCTTGTATTATTGAGTTTGGCTCGTGAAATTTTGGTATTGGGTCTTCCATATCTGTTGACTGATATTTTCACAGGACAAAGTGCTCATGGATCTGGTTCAACCGCATAATATAGGACTATCTCTGACAGACGCGTAACTCCGAGATCCTTTGTAAGATCAGTTGCCCTGTCTGTCCTCGATGGATTCTTTTATTTTTCTAACTACATCTACAAGAATGACGCAACGCATTATAGCTCTTACAGGTCTGGTTGAAGTTGATATCGCTTCCCTACTTCAGATAATTTTCCACGATCTTGGATTTTTCTCGTTGGTGTAAGCGCACGTTGCGAGTATGTTCAGATGTCCAATTCTCTGTAGTCCTTTCTCATAGATCTACGTTCGTACAGGAGGCGGAGTTTCGAATTCGAAATGATTCTCGACCCTGATGAGTTGTTTTCCGATTGCCTCATAGGTATGCATTTTATTTTTTGTTACGTATTACGAGGATTCCTGAGATAATCCTCAAACCGTATTTGGGCGGTAAGCGGCGACCGTGGGTTTTTCTCAGAGCGTTCCTCGTTTGTCTGACACTCAGCCCTTTTAAGGGTCCGGTTTACCTCTCTCATTGCATGTCTTTTCCTCAGGAAGAACAGCTTTTGGTGTTTTATGTGGTCTGCAAGGCTTTCCTGGTTTAAATCGGCGTATGTACGATGGCTGCGTTATGAGGGTGGGTCTCGACTGTGCATAATGGTGGTGATGACACTTAAATACATGCCCATAGGATGGTTTCCGGTAGGAGACTTGGTAAATTTTCCTGTATCAATTCTTCCGTCATATGGTATAGAATTTTCTGCAATTCCGTATTTTAATAAACGCTGCGCACAAGTTTGATTTTACCAATATCTATCCCTTATTTCCAGTTTAGGGAAAGTAGTAATTGAAAATTATGTTTGAACGTAATGGCATCTCAAATTTATTTATTTTTATCGATATAATTTTATTGAACGTGATTGAATGTGGTCCATTATACTTGATCCCTTTTCCAGTCAGGCCTGTTCTTCGAACCAGGCGCAGGGTAAGGTTGTCTTGAGACGTTTGCTTAGTATTGCTAAGTCGGGCCACTGTTAAAGTTGAATCTAATCCAGCAAAGGCGCATAATTAGTGCTACTCCGAGATCAGTAATATTCGCTCCAGGTAATGATGTAACGTAAGCGAAGCTATAATAAATAACCAAACACCTAAATACGGAGAAAATCTTTTTTTGTTGTTTGACTTTAGTGTTTTGTTGAAGTTGACTTAACTGCAACTTATCAATTCCCCTTTGTCTGGTCATCTACGTAAATCTATGCTATGAATCTTTTACTTCACTTTTGTAATAGATATTCCTTGATTTTTGAGTTGTTTCATTGGAAAACTATTTTAATCATAGAATGAATTCTAATAAATATGAAAACGCACAGAGGGAGGTTTATCGAGTATCTATTTGTGTAATAAATACTTGACTGAATCAATATTTTTGAGAATTTTTCATCAATACCTGATTACTTTTTTAAAATTATTGAAGTATAATCATTTAAAATTATATATGTACCTTAAATTAGAATACTCTAAATATTTCTATTCTGTTCATGTACAAGAGATTTATTCACTATTCACTCCCTTAGTTTTCGACTCTCATTATCAGTTTGACGGTGAAAAATATTATCTTAAATTGAACTCTAATAATGTTTATATTTTGCATGGCAAAGTTTAAGCTCAAGGCCAAATAATGTGATCATTTTCTCATTACCTGTATGATTTCATATACATCTATTTCTTTCGTAAATTAACGGCCGAGTTTAGCTTATGAATCAGGATTGATTGAAATTTGATTGATATCGAGTACGTATATTTTGTTTCAATTTTTACAATGAAGTCTTACTTTAAATATTTATTTTCGACTTAAAAAGATAATTAAATAAGATGAAGATATTCATGTGTATATCGTATTCTTAATTTCTCGTGAAAGATATTGTTAAACCTATCAGTGTAAGATGAAAGTATGTTAGTCCATCTCTGGAATTAAAGAAGGAATTTACGGTAGGATTATTAGTGTTTTTATTCATGCTGACTTCTGATGCAGGAACCTAAGTATGCTCGCTGTATACCACACTTTAAACAAGTAATACGAGTGCGTATTCGCTGTCCTGACGTACCCACCTCGGGTCCTCGCCGGCCGGCACGGCTTGCAAACACCTTCGATAGATGTCTCCCCTTTCGTTCAGCCTTCCGCTCTCGAATCCGCTCAGTGAACGTTCAGTCGCACGACGGCCTATTCTCGCGACGACTCCGTATATTATTTGCTCACTTGCCCACTGTTAACCGCAGTGTCTAACGGTGACGTGCTCGTTATACTTCGCCTATTTTCATCGGATGAGTGTCAGTGAGTGTTTTCGTAGTGTCACGTGGAAAAAGTGTACGATCGTGGTGATTTCGACGCCTGCTTTGCGTTCTGGTGCCTCGTCCGCGGTGTTATGGTGAATTGGAAAGCTTTTTATCGCTCTCGTGTGCTCTGTGCTCGGTGTTTTTGTCGTCGCTCCCCGTGAACGCCTTACGGAGAGATCCTTTTGGCATGTCCACTGTTGGAATCGACGCTGGATACTGAATCCCGTGCGATATTCATCGGGAGTTCCTCTCTTTGATGCGGGGGAATGCATCCCTTTCTTATCGATTGAAGGTGAGCATTCGAATGTTTCATTTACCGGGAGGATTATTTTGTTCTGCAGACTGAAGAAGAGCGGTGATTTAGTCATCGATCAAAACAACCGCGATGTCCTGCGAAGTATTGTTGCGAGTGCATCATCGCTTTGATTACAACACTGGCGTCCAACAATACAGATTATATTACCGCTTCGGAATGGTAGCGAATGATGTTGTTTATTTACGTTGCCAACGTTTGTTTTACTTTTTCTTCTGCTGATGGGAGCCGCTGATAGTGTAGCTTGTTGCGGTCTTACGCAGTCTTAAGATCTGCCGATTTCCTAACCGCGAAAGTGTTTTTATTCGGTCGATCAATCTTTGCTCTCTTACAGCTTCATTAATTCGCGAAATTGTGCGCTTTTCATTGGCTGAGGCTGGAATCTAAATACGGTTTTTATTTCCCTGATTTATGTTCAACGATTTCCCATAAAAGCTGCGATTAACTTCCTTCGAATGAAAGGATGCTAATGTTCGTCTCTTATGAAACATGTTTCTCGAATTGTTTTCAGTAAAAGTTTCGTACGAGGGCAAATGAGCGCTGAGCGGATCTTCCGAGGACATTTTCAGTGTAAACATTCTGTTTTGGTTGTTTGTAAATAGACTCGGCCAAGTTAAAAATGGCGGGAAATGGACGTCTTATAAAATTACATTTTTAGAAGATTGTAAGTCTAATATATCGTAGGTGGAATCAATATCCATGTAAATCCTTAGAGATTCAGTAGCGATTCCAAATTTAGCTTAATTTAATTAAACCCGTAATTATTTGTTTGATTGAATTTAATGATTTGCTGTTATGACAGGGTGGAAATAATACGATAAGTTCTTGTGATTTCAATGCAAAGGAATTTAATATTTTCCTTTGCTACAATGAATTAAAATGGGATCTATTTCTTTTTATCTTTTAATAATTTAGATTTAACTTACTGTTAGTTTATCTCCCTATAATCTGGGTCATGTTAAGCGTAGAAGTTTAACCAGATAGTTTAACTCATCTACCATAGATATCAATAGGTATATCTCTTCGAATTAACCTCGAAGAAGTTAACACGGAAAATGTTATAAACGGACAATTTTAAAACCATGTGGTTCACACTGTATCCTATATCAGATACCGGATGGATAACTTTCTGGCGTTAATTGTACTCTCCATATCAACCTTTCTATAACTCTTATCATCTAATATTAAAATTATTAATTATCACTCTAGGGTTTATATAACCATGTGCTTGGGATCTCAAACATTGCTAATCTTCGTCCTTAATCCGCATCATCCAATCGCATCGCGTGTGAGAATGGACTTTAAAAATAACGATTCGCATTCGATTCCTTTACCGCGTTCATCCTCGCGGAATCCTCCCACTCAACTTATTCTTATAGGGAATATCGGAAAAGTGTTCGCAGAAGAACTCGTTAACTGTCATTAGGCCGCTCATGAGTGGGAGTTTGAAGGAGAGAAAACACGTTTCAATGAGCCGGAATTAAAAAAAATCCTATCGTAAATAAGCGAGATAAATAGATGTATCGATAATCGAAATTTGCCATAATTCTTATCATTATTCATCAAAGGAAAGATGAATGTCAAATGTGTCTATGGAGAGGATTGTAGAAAGATGATGATGTTGGTAGGGCTTCTCCGATGGACGCTGTTGGACTCAGCTGTCATAGGTATCCTTCTCCGCTTCAACAAAGGAGGAGAATTGCTATTGAAACCTTTTTTTGTTTTCGGTAAATAGATCCAAGAAGAAAGTAACATATTCCGAATATTACGTTTTTACTTGTCCTGTGGAACCTAAAATGAACTTATTATATTATATTTAATTTATGACTTCCCTGCTTGTATTTGACCTGTTTGATGATAATCTACTCGTAAAATTATTTCACCGAAAACAAGGTATCGTTCAGTCGATGTTTCGAAGACGTATAAATACATCGAGAGGAAATTTGTCCGAGCGGTGGTTTATCTCTCCTCAAATGTGCAAACATTATATAAATATTTTTGCGGCTCTATGGACAGCCTTTAAGGTGTTTGGGAAAATATTTTACATGGGATCAAGACATTATTTACCTACAATATTCTATGTAATGTAAACATCTAACTTTGCGTCACAATCGGCGCCGATGTTCTGTGACGTCATTTCTCGTAAATATATCGTATCACTTTTTCCGAACCTCTTTTATGGTTTCAGATTTACAAAGCGCCTTATCCTACTTAACTTTGCCGGATCATTAAGGGAAATTTTTTAAGGGTTTCCCTTCACTTAATAGGCAATCCAATGCTTAATATATTCCCTTCCAGTCGAGCTTTTACCTTGAAAATCACTTAATTACACTGTTAACTTCATGAAAGTAATGATGATAGTACATTAAGCTCCTTATTTGATGAATCGAACATTCCATGTTGATAAATTGTTGAAGCTATCTCAGAAGTAGTATGTACACATTCAGTTTCTCCATACGATGCTTGGAATTTAAGTTTCCATGGGTGTTTTTCTGGAATTATAGTCGGTATTAGGCTGATAGTTTAAATATTGTATTAATACTATATAATATATATGGAACTTCCTTACAGGATTATAATTACCTTTAAACATTCTTGCACGAGTGATTGGCATTGTTGTGAAGCACAACAGCCATTTTCAACATGGGTAGCTATGATCGCGTCAGTGTGTTCTCCCAAAAGTCTCTCTCAATCTCTGATGGGCACTTTTCCATTCAAAAGCAACGATGAAACATGTTTATCAAAATCTTGGACCTCTCATCCTCGTTCACACGTCGATGCACATCGCTTCACTCTCTCAGCTCTTGTTTCATCCCCAAGGAGCGAGAATTCTATCCTAAGAAGTTCTAAGAGATTAGAAGTTACCAAGGTAATGGTCTGCACTGAAATGTATGTATCGGATTTTTAAGTCTTGGAAGTGGGCCAGATTGGAACAGAGAGGATTAATTAAGTTGTGTGTATGGAATCAGTCGCTGATTGAAGCCTCAAATGAAGAGCGGTTGCATCGGAGAGAAAATCCTCAATCGACTACGTCTCACGATCTACTTGATCGACCAAAAGAATCAATGAGGTCTGTGAATGCATTCGAAGCTTTCACTAATATCTGCCGCTATATTTCTAATCGGACGACCTGTTTATGTTGCCGTTGGCTACTCTTTAGGTTGCATAGCGTTTGTTTACTAGTAAACAATCGATAAACAGCGTGTAAGTAAGTGTAAACAAAGTACTGCGAACGGATTTGAAGTAATATACGTATATAGTACAAATAGCTATAGAAGTATCGTATTTTCCCTCGATATTTTTGTACAAAAATTAGCATTTACTCAATATTTCCTCGGACAATTTATTACCTCAATTTTGAATAAAAACTGCGAGACGTAATTCCTACTTTTTTCCTGCTGGAATTCTATTAAGATTTTTTGTTCTTTTGCATGAACTCGTGAAAGTAGCCGTGAAGTCGAGGTATCCCATACGTGAAAATGCAGTGTTAAGATTCGCCTTCCTAATTCACGTCCTGTTTTTTCTACGGACATTTTCTGCTGTATTTTCTTCAAAGGAGTTTGAATTTAGTATCAAATTGTGTGCTGCATTAAAGGATAGTACTTTTTATCGCATTAAGACGTCATCCGATTTTAGGTTTTGGAATAATTATTAGTTATATTAAATATATTATAGCTCGGATTCGGCGAAGCTATTTTCTCTCGTCTCTTCGTATTTCAGAAAAAAAGATTTCATCGAAGAGGAAAAACGTTTCGATCAAGGAAACGAAAGAGACTTAATGGAGCAAGTTCTCGAACGCTTTATTCGTGCAGGCGATAGCGGTGAACGAATAAAAGTATTCTATATCACGGAATATTTGATGATCCTTGTTAAAGTTTGTTCCTTTACAGAGAACGATGTGAACGCGTATTATTATCCTTGATCTATTTACTTACCGAATGTCTCCTGATACGTGTAAGCATGGTAAGAGAATGAGGTGTATGCTAGACTCGTCTCTTGGAGTAGATTATCGAGGAATACGTAACTCCCAAGGTTCGCTAAAAAGAAATGTGCGTTGAAAAATCGGAGTTAAAACTCTGAATTTGTGTTTATATCTTTCATTCTTTTATAGCTTTCTATGTACTGACTGTTGTCCATACAAGAGAAGATTTATTCACGGGGTAGTGATTATTAATAAATTCGTCTAAAGAAGCAGGATTCCATGTTATACGAATATCAGTTTGATAGCTTCCAAACTATGCTGTGTGAGAGATGGTTTGTTATTTAAGAGGGCATAAGTACTAATTCTCCTATTTGAATTGTTATGTATTGCATTGTTATGATTTGCGTAGGCGAGAGAGTTACTATAATTAGACAATATCAAAACCTACAATACGTAATCTGAAATAATTCTTTTGATGACGACACTCATGTGAGACTAAAAATAGCAGGTTATTAAATGGAATTACGAATAAAAGAAAGAAATGAGACGACTAGAGATGTGTATGATAATGAATCTGTTTCTACAAAAATTGCGTAAGACGATAATGACTAATAAGGAAAGGAAATGATTCAACTAGATATGTATATGACTATGAGCCAGCATGTCCAAAAAGTGCATTGGACAATTCTCACAGAATTCTAGAAGTAATTGAGTAATATGTTCTTTAAATTAGACTTTTTTACTATTAGCCGTATATTCATTTGAATGCAGAGGATAAGTGATTTTATGAAAATCGTTAGAACATTTAATGAAGGATGGGATGGATTTTAATACTTAGCACGTTAAAGCGTGCGCTTTTATACAATGTCAAACATTTTTCATTTCTGTTTAACATCGTTAGAATATTGTTTGCTCTATCGATTGCAAATTTTTAAAGTTTACGATTTTATTAGATTTATTACGAAATATTAAGTTCCATCGAGTATCATCACTGCATATATTTGCATCCTCTATGTCTTCTGGTATAAGTATTCGGTACAAGGTCCGTTTCTTTGGCATCAAAGTGGTCCAAATGCGGGATCGACATGCTTTTGCAACGGAGCGTGCTCCGACAGAATGCTGAGGAATCTATGCCGTTATGTGTACGTGACTCGATGCAAAAATAAATCTTCCAAAAACGGATGCTTTCATCATAAAAGGAAGATATCGTTGCAAGAGGATAAACATTCCATCCGCTTCATCTGTTTGCGAGAGAACGGATTTCGCGCTTGCATTTTTATGCGTTTCTTTTTTGCGAAAATATTGGCCTTCCCTCCAAGCATCCCAATGAGGATAACTGCCTCGAGAATTCTTATATCCGAATTCTCTTTTTAACTTCCTCTGTACAGAAATGATAAGGTGTCTTTTGCTATGTCAGATTCTTTTCTTCAGTTTCTTTCCGTTTCAAATACTTATTAGAAGTAGTAACTGCCATGTTTTAACTAGTTTTATGCTTTCTCTAGGGCAATGTAATTCATCAGCAAAAATATAAAATCTGCATCAAATATGATCGTAGCTCATACGATTCCAATGAAGATAAACTTTCATCCTTTACTTATAGTCGTCATTAAAATTATTTTCTTCTAGTTTTTCTGAGAAATAATTTTATAAATTCGTAATAACAATACGTGCGGAACATTTACCAGTTTATAATAGATTTATTGATGAATCCTCAAAAATTTTTATACGTTATCGTATTGTATCATTAAGCAGCGCTATAATTTGTTATATATTGTAGTACTCATCCGTCTCTCAGAAACCTATCGTGTATTTTGTTTATAATTTCGGGATGCTATTTTCCTTACGACCCAACAATCGAAGAATATCCTAGGTCAATATAAGACCACATTTCAAATCATAAAAATAACAAAAAAATTGCATATATAATAACATATATCAATAATAAGACGATATTATGGACAATATTTTAAAAGACGCAAATTCCTCATCCATTTCCATTTGCTCAAAACCAAATTATATGGATTTTCGACTGTAAAGGGACTATGGATTAACTTCACGTACGTATTGACTTCAGATCTTATTCCTCATCCACCGTTTGGCGACCGTTGACTCGATCTCTAAGACGTCTTTTCGTTTCACCCCCTCAGAGTTCCCTCAGAGAGAAGTCGCAAAAGGAATCGGAAAGAGCGCAGATCCGTGAGCACTTTAATAAGAGGTTGACAAACGGGTTCGGGTGCACTGCTCCTCACAGATCCGCTTCCGAGAATTTCAACGACCGCATGGGAAAGCAGACTTTCCAAATATGCGCTCCTTCACTAACAAGGCAGCAGAAATGTCTGCAGACGATATTATGTACGCCCATTTCTATCTATCTCTCTATATATACATATATATTACATACGTGTCTATACGCACGTGCATGTTTCTTAGCAGGTAACAACAGGAGTAGTAAGTAATTGACAGAACGAAAAACTGTAGATTAAACCATTCTTATGTATTTATTGTTTTCTGCCTTAAAGATCGATTTTTAAAATTTAGAATTTTCTGAAAAAATTGATTAAAATATCAATATTTTAAAAGCCCAGTGTTTTATGTAATAATATGAATTATTAGGTGGTAGATGACTCGAAATTAGCGATAAATAACTGTAGGAAGTCGTCTTTATTCGTAGGTTATCCTGAAATACCTTCTTGTTCCATACCATTCCTAGTATGATGTAATTAATTAGCAGAGTTGCTTAAACTTGTTGTTATTCACCAAAAGGTAATAAATGTTAACTCTGTATACTCTATATATAATGATAATATAGAATAAAGAAAATAAATTTGGATTGGAGAAATGTAGAAAAGTGTACAGGAAAATCCTAGAAACTCCACTGCTAGAAGACACCCACCAAGATGGTGAAAAACTGCAGACTTATTGACATTGACTGTTAAGTTTTAAATTCTCCTTGAGTAGGATCGCTCATCAGAATTCTCCTCAAAATTGTCCGTCATTGCAGTCTCAGATGCTTAATGATTCTCGTCCTCATTTGTTTTAATCACTGCTCGTCGTCTTCCAGCATTACAATTCCAGATAGCATAGTTTGGACATTGAGGATGAATGAGAAAAATAGGATATTAGGAATTTTCTAAGTCTCTCTTCATATTTATCATTTACTAAATATCTCTTATCTTATTCTTTTGAACGATTATTACTTTAGTTCAGCAGGTGTTACGGATATATCGTTGAAATGAATGTTTTTCCTACTCTCAAAATCAAAAAAACGTAATTTCCCCATAAAAATGAAGTTTTTTTATGTATTATTTCCAAATATTATGTTTTTGGAATGCACTTTTTTAGATTGTTTCTGATCTCTAGCGTAATTCACCGGATCATATTTACGTTTTCTTACATTTGGGATGTGGTAGGGTCTGTACAGTTCTTCCGCAATAATTTCATGTGTTAAATACAGAAATTGAGATTTTAAATGATTCAAGAATAATAAAATAGTAATCGATTATAATATAGTTAAAATATATGTAAATAAAAATATTTTCGCTGTTGGGAGAATAGATTATGCATGACTTTCATCAGAAGTCTACATTCAGGTTACGTAGCAGCTTCGCCTAATCTCTCCTTAAGTATGCATAATTTGAAGAAATCATTTGGGAGTATATAATCAGAATTGGCCTCGTAAGAATCGTAAACTTAAAGGCTAAAGGGGTCAAGTATTTAAGTACGTTAGGTCAATGAAAAGGGGAACAAGTTCACGAAGTGCAGCGAATATAAACTAGAGTAGTAGTCAGAAGCATCTGTAGTCTGTAAAGGTGACCTTTATATTTCCGTAGAAGCTAAAGATTTAATCAAAATCAGTTACGTTAACTTTTGCGATGTATTCCTATCGTCACTTGTTTTCGTTGCTATGTTTCGTCGCGATGGAGACAGAGGCCATAGAGTGAGTAATTGGGTTAGACGAGAAATGTGGATTTAGTCGATCGAAAGCCGATGGTCATCCGAAGAAGTCTATCTGATATCCCGTTTTGCAGCCTCGGAGCGAGACGGTGTTCATTAAATGGGTCATCCCCCCATCGTGCAGCTGTAGACGAGGTTTCAATCAGTGGCTGCATATTCTATTTTATAACCCTTGAATTTTTTGACTTTTACCACGTAATGGAATGAAGGGGGAACAATTAGTTACTTCTACCTTTACCAATATATTTTATTCCATTATCTACAGATCACTGAAGATAATCTTGTAGATTGATACCATGGACGTAGAAAAATAAAATATTGTGTTAAAGGTAGAAGTGACTAATTGTTCCTCTTCATTATGCCACGAAGTCAAAGCCGAGTTCGCAGACAAGTAATGGAATTGAAATACTGATCGTTGTCGAAGGATATTTTGGAAAAAACTGTTTCACTCTTTAATGTGTTGAATTACGTTAAGAAACTACATTGAAATTTTTATATTATTCTAAATGTTATATAACGAAATTTAATTTACGTTGGTGTACTTTTAATAATTAATAGTTAATCAGTAACCCTAAAAGGTTTTGTGTAATCTAATACTATTTCCTCATATACCCTTTTCATTCCAGATGTTTATATAAAAAATCGAAGTTCAACTGTTAGGTATCCTTATTCCCTCCTGATAATTAAACAGGGTTTCTTAAAACTTTAACGATTTCAATGGATAAGTGAGATCATTATTAGATTTTTTACGAAATTCCCTCTCTTTCGACGGTTTTGTTTCAGTTGTGTCCTGTCACTTTTAGTTTCATTATTCTACTCTTCTTCGTTCAAATTTTGGTTACCATTGTCAGTAGATTTCGTAAGTTTTCCAGGCTCCTTTCTTTGCAGGTCTTTCCTGGATCCGTTTTATTTTCCTAAGCGTTGACTTACGTGAATTCAAAAATGTCGTCTTTTCATCTTAAATCATCTAAGAATCGTAATTAATCAGCAGTTTTCAAGTCAAGTACTTTTAAAAACTATTTATTTAGGTTCTTAATCGGTGTCGTTAAAACATGCTTTTAATAGGATTCTACGGTTCAGTGGATTAATAATGCCGAGTTCCATGTCTTTTATATTTGAGAGGATTTTATAAAAGTATCAAATAATGTATATGTATTCACAATTTACCTACCAGATTCATTAGGTTATTATTGATTGTTATTATTATAATTGCGAACTTATGGATTAAAGTTCTCGTATCGTCCGTCGATTTTCCCATCGAACGAGAAGATATTTACATCTTTTGGCCCCCCGATGACGAATAATAAGTCATATTAAAAAGTAAATAAATTCGTAGTCGTCATTGGTTTCGGGCGTATCATGCTTTACTTTGCCATGAGTGGCTTTACTTCGGCGGTCCATTTTTGAAATCACCGAGGGGAATGAACCTCAATGCGAAGAGAAAGGCACTTTATACGACTGTTTTTTTTTAGTTGATCGCCATTCTGTCTCATTGATATTACTTTTAAATTTTCCATAACTTCAATGTCCGAACCCTGTAAATTAGTATAATTTGAGTAAATGAATATAATTGGGTTCTCCTTAAGATGAGGATCTGATATTTTCTGGTCTATATACAATCGATCCAGATCGATATATCTGTTTGACATATACATGTATATATAATCTTCAGTTACGAAAGAAGTATTTTTCATACTTCGCTTACCATGGCGATGGAGAGTAATATAAGGATTAAAGACGTATTATTATTATTTAAATGGGAAATATTTTTGCTAAAAATTAATTTTAAAAGAGATCCGTAAGATTGATAATTTTTGCGAAGTAATTAGAAAAAATAGTATAGGGAGGGAGTATAGTATGAGGGAGATGCGCTATTAATGGTAGGAAGATAAGAACTGGTACGTCAGTCAATCAATTGTTGCTTACAGTTTGGCTATTCGATCAATGGTGTCACGAAAGATACGAGAAAAATATTAATTAATCTTTTTTCGTCTAGGAATGTGGTTGCTCATGAAAAGCAATGTTGAAACGTTGTAATTATTTCTGAGTCTAAAAAACGATCTTGTTTTTAAAGGTATAGACGAAATTAGAAGCACTTACTTTTTTTAACGCGAAAATTAGAAGAAAATACGTTTCATTATTAAAAGGTTATGATATAAGAAATCATTTTATGAATATTATTTGTGTTTTCTTATTTCCATTTTACTTCTTACGTCTATTCAAGGACAATAAATTTGCTGTAAAACATATTAAAAGATAGACATTATGAAAATGGTCATTATTTTTTAAGGCGGCCGTTGCACTTTAGATGATCTAAAGATTGGACCGAATTACGTGGCGTTGGAAAGCCGATCGACTAGTGGCCTTTCTTCAGCACATTCTAATTTCCCACTCCCTTTTACTTCCCCTATATAAAGGCCGTCGCATTCATAAACCTACATCTTTTCGGACTTGAACTTTAATTCCATTTAAGCAAAACTTAAAACTGTGGACGAATTACGGTAAATTCTTGAAACTGAAAGCAATAGTGCATCTTCTGTCCCAAAACTTTGAGATGGCTCTCCCTTTGAAATGTGAAATCATTAATTTAGAGAATATTTTATCCTGTCATTGGAACTACTCATCTCCTTGTTTTCTTACTTCTACATCTAGTCGTTAAGAAGTAAGGTTTTTGTTTAGTTTCGCTAACAACAAGTTTAATACTAGAGAAGATTTATGAAATAATACGAGGAAGCTTCCATCACTTCTATTATGTTTGTATAAGAAACTAAGAACCATTAGAACTTTGAAAGTTCGTGAATTATTCTATGTCAAGGGAATCAGTTCCATAGCAACAAATTTCCAACACATATTGATATAGATACAGATATCAAATGCGAATGAACGGTAAGAAATCGTTACGAATACTTACGTAATAATTGGAATATCTTTCCGTAAATTTTGATCTAATTACTGTACTTAACTGATATATTTATCTAATAACGGAACTTTGCAGCTTGGTAGAAGTAAGGATGCAGGGAACAGGGAATGTATGGAAATATCGATAACACCTGAAGACTGTAGGAAAAGCCCTCCAAAAAACTTTTGAAAGTATTCATCTAAAGTTTAATACAATTACCCTAGATACTTCTCTAATTAATATTTTATTTATGCTAATTGCAATTGATGTGATATAATTATTATTTTTCCACCAGTTTTTTATTCCTTTCTTTGAAAGTGTTCTCTCTCTTAAATACATGCCTGTATAAAAATCTTCGCAAGTAAGTTACACCATATCACGCTTGATTTTGTACAACGTATAAATTGAAATCATTATATTTCTGAGAATGGTCCTTCGCTCATGAATCAGCGCAAAAAAGTAAAATGAAAGTGTGCCGTGGTCGGAATTTCAATGCTCGTTTGCCAGTTAAATAATTTATCTTCGACGAATGTATTGTTACACTATCCCCTTTCACTTTTTATTCCTCTGTACAGATGCCTTCCGTGATAACGGTTGACCTGTAATTCCGTTTCCCATTCAGAAAGGGATTTGATTCATTATCCCTCAATCAGAGGTACTTTTATATTTGGTTAACAAAGAGTCATTTGTGTGCCAATCACTGAAAGATAATGAGCTTTTCTTAGGGAAGTCGGGTAATATTTAATTATTCGTTGATTACGTTGTAAATATAGACAGATGATTTCAAAGAATTGACGTATTGTTAAGGATTGAATTGTAAGCAAAAAATTATACCTCATACGTTCATTAAACTTCATTCAAGTGGTGTAGGATTTATTTATTTATATTCGTAGAGTAGAAACAGTTGCCAAGAGCAGATATGACGTCATCTTAAATTCGATGATTGTTGTAGCAGAGTTCGTGATAAATTCTCCGTTTGGTAATAATTAGTAATTATCTCGGTGAATCACGAATTCATGACGGAGAGTTAGAAAGAGCTATTGAAATTACGCTGCAAATGACTAAGAAGTCTCGAAAAGTCATGATATAAAGTTTAATAACTTTTAAAGTTGCTTTAATCTCAATTAAATGCAAAAATATAGGTATATTATATTTTTAATTGTAGTTGATATGTCATCTTGCTCAGGATCTACTCAAAATTATGTAAATAGATTGTGAAAATCGCTGTTTTTTGTCAGTATCAACGTAAGGCTGTATATATGTTGCTAGAATAGGAAATAGGCCGCTCAAAGATGAAGAATACACCTCTGAATGGATACTAATCTATTTTTAAACGCCCATCATCCATTCAGATAGAAGAACTCGATGGTAGCACGTGCTGAAACGCTGATATTTTCTCTTTAATTTAAGAAAGGAATTTCCCCACGTGACCTACAAATCCAGCAATGAAATGAACTTGGGGCAGGTGCTGCATTTGAGTGTCGTCTTCTGCATTTCTTCCCACAAGGTGCTTCCGCTTTCCGGAGCAACAGATGGCGTCTTCCGAGCCATTGTCCCCTCGCTCACGAGGATGGAGACTCACTGGATACTGAACCACGGTTCAATTGAGATCTCGGATATTTAGGGAACATTTTCTCAGATTTTCGTATGCAATTAATACAATAAGTTTTACTTTTAACTTTTGCGTATTAATCGTTTCAAATTTAAATTTATTCCAATTCGGTTACATAGGAAATAGTTTCGTATTTTTGATCAAAGAAATCGTATTGATACACAAATCAAAATTGAAAGTAGAGAAGATAATTTCCACCGAAGAATAGTGTATTATATTTGTATGCAATTTTGTTTACATCCTTTTCCGATGTTTCGTGAAATTTAGTTCACTTCCGGAAACTTTATGACGGTCGATCTTTTTTGATCTTGAAATTTTTGATGAAGTTAAATGTGTTCATCTTTGTTCCTTGTTTATCTTGAAACTTTTCACTTCTGTCATAGGTCCTATTTGCTGATGAAACTCTTTTGTGTTCTTTTCGAATTATTTTCTCCGTTATTTTTCATTTAGAAATGGTCCGCTATCTATGTTCATTAGCTCCCATCTTGGTGAACCAAAATCTATTGTTATTCTGATAAAAGGTGATTTACTTTTCATGAACGCGATTTTCAAATCTTTTCAAAGATCTTATAAATTGTAAAGTAATATTATTGTAAGATATGACTACTTCCTTATATATACTGCAATTATAAATATAATATATATTTTAATGAGTTAAGATTAGAGAAATACATTGAAATTGAAATATCGAATATGAGTTAATTCACCGGATTATTTAACCGGATTTATAATAATATTTAACGATTATTCTTGAACGTTAACATATTTGCCACTTAATTATTTCCCACTTCTTATTTATAATGTTATCGTTTTCAATAAAATTTCATGTATACAGTCATACACATTTTTGCAAAATTTTTCATCGATTAGAGCATATATCGTAAATTCAATGTTTTTTGTTTTCTATCGTATCCTAGTTTCTCTTACTTGATTCCAAGTGGATACGGAAAATCTGCACAATCTACTGCACAATCATGCTGATAGTATTGTAATCGCTATTGTGTCTCAAAACTATTAGATAATTTTATGAAACATTTTCTGTTTTTGTACTTCCAAATCCACAACGGGTGAAGACTTATTCACAGTCTTTGTGGTTGTTCTCCTATAGGATTGCCTCACTTTGGATATCGAAAACCCGAAAATTTAGATGATGGATCTGTGATTCTTGTACTAAAGATAATGGTAAACTTGTGGATTTGAATAAATTTGTTTTTTCTTTGTTTGTTGTATGTTCTTAGTTTTGTAATAGACGAATAATAAACGAAGTAGACATAAATATGACATAATAATAATCGAATTCTTAAATACGATTTCAAATAATATTTTCGATATTTGGAGGAATAATACTTTTAATCTTTCCTGTGTCTTCTGTTGTGATAGATTCTTAGAGTGAGTCGAGAAAGATACAACCTTTCTCTCTATAGAATCTAAAAATCTATTCTAAAAGTTTCGGAACAGATCAATAATACCACAGCTCCCCGTGAAAGTTCGCGAGCTAATCATTTATCAAAATCGGTCCTAAATTAATCAAACCGACTCAAGAATCGATATTCCTAATACACTATTTATAAAGGCAATATTTAATAACATAATTTCGTCAGACGCTCTATTTCCCATCCCCGTGTTCACTTTCCCCCTCCAGCAAACACCTGTCTCTGAGGGCACTCTAGCATACAAGCCGCTGTTGCCAAGCTAACCGCCTTCCGCTATTCCACTGTTTGTCACCCACCCACACCCCGCTCCTTCGCCAGAGTGAAAGCTGAGATGGGTTTTGTTTTTCCCTTTTACCGCGAAGTTGCGATGCGTCGTAAGAAGAGCGTTCTCTGTGGAACACGTAGTAGACCAGAGAAAGAGTTCGGTAAAACAAATGAATAACGCGTAGAAGGAGAAGAAAGGAATACGATTCTTTTATAAGAGAAGAATTATTTAGACATTTTAAGACGTAATTCTGTATTAGATAAATTATCCTTAATTATATTTAATAATATATTCTTTGGATTTATATCTAACATTTGTTGACAGTGTTATGAGATGAAGGTATATTCATTATAAATTTCTTCACTTAAAATGTACGAAAAATATTTGCTATAACTAACCTATTATAGTGGAGAAAACAAGCTAGGTTAAACAATGAAATCAATGTGAGAAGGCGTGACTTCGTGGAATGCCATAGTAATAAAAACAACGTATAGGATTTTGGTATTTGCATTGGAATACTTCTTTATTCATGCTTGCAAACATATAGATTACAATTCTTTGTATTCATTAAGACACATTCAGAAAAATTATCGTATTTTCATTGCTATAATTGTGGATTAATTTCAGCAGATATCGTCAAAAATTATCAATTATATATAATTTATTCTACTATAAACCATTATCAATTTAGGTTTCATCACGAACTGTAAAACGTTAGAGAAAGTTAAGCATAAGTAATTCAAATACGACAAAAGTTTTCAGCATCAAATGCCCACCAATACAAAAGATGTGATTTTTAAGAGGTACTCGAACAGAAGCAGGTTTCATCTTCACCTTATCAGAAACAAAGTTTATGAACAATCCATTTTAATTTTAATTCTAGACAAATATTTAACGTATAGTTCATTCCTCAAGATGTAGTATTTCTTGGAACGTCATAATGGTAGAAATCTCTCTTTCTATATCGTAGATATGGTATCACTGTTTATCTTTAATTTCCTTATACTAGGAGTTTTGCGAACTCGTTTCCTATTTATTTTACCTATTTCTCGTTCCTCATCATGTGGATAAAGAGGAGGTTCGGTGATTTAAAAACGGGGAAAATATTTGACGTTTTAAAAGGGTCACAAACGTCACTTGGGAAGGTCCTCAACGCCGTGTAAACATGCTCTCTTGCGGTTAAGAAAAAAATGAGAAAAAAACGCAAGTGGCCCCATATTCATTTTTACACCCTCCGATTCGCCTGGCGGAGAGCTAGTTATACGATACACAGGTGAGAAAATGTGTTTGGAAACTGCTTCTGTGGAAAAGTAAAAGCTTTAATCGTACAAGGCTAGTTTGATGTGAATTCATTGGTATCATTTTCATTGGAGATGCAATATTGGAAGCTGAGGGCGATTTGCGAAATATCTCATGTGATGTTGAGCAGAAAAAATACATGTTAGCTCAAAAAAAGATCGTAATGGTTATATTACTTAAGATTTGAAAAAGAGAGGAAGATTTTGAATGATCAAAGTGTTTTCTTATATGATTGCAGCATAGATAATCTTCAGATGATTTCAAAAGTGATGTTGATAATTGTATGTTCTACCAAAGATGGAATCGTTTAAACCTTACCCTAAAATTAAGGCAAATAGGTCTTGGAGGTATTCTAGTTAAGAGTTTCGAAAGAATTGATGTTTCTTCATCTTCCCCTATCCTCAAATTGTGTGTTCCAAGTCAACGAACGAAGCAAACGTCCCAATTGGCTAATGCTTTTCTCGTCTGCATAAAAGTACGACATTGGATATTAACCCATCTTGGTGATTTCACTGAGAGAAAAAACGATAGGGTACACCGTCATTACCTTACGGAACTTTTTAGATAACGTAAGTCTGTGTGAGTCAAAAACAGCACGCCCTTTAGCAGTCCTCAATGCACGAAACTCAACTACCAATTCACGATACTGAAATCTTAAATAGCTTTAAAGAATTCAAAGCAATTCGATACAGATTTAATCGATTTTAATTGACTTCATTCATTATTGTATCCAGATTAAAATATGCTCGTATTAATGATAAAGCAGATCACTAGATCAAAAATCTCAGCGATGGAGGATAACAAGTGGTTTTCGTAAAGAATTACGAGTATTTTTGGCATATGCAAAAGTTGTCCAGGATTCTTAAAAACTACATTGTTAAATTTGTGAAGTAATATTCTAGTATATTAGTATATTTGGTAGCTGACCTTTTTTACTTCGAATAGATTTGTGCCTCATATTTGAAGAGTTTAAATTTTTAGAGCAATGATGAGGACGTATAAAATAAATTACATTCCTCAAAAAGGGAAGACGAAGCTTGAGGTCGAGATACTGTACAATCGATATGGGAAGAATGAAAGAAATTTCGCATCTTAAAACTATCATCCTCATCTTCCTGAGAATTCGGGGAAGTATAGGATGCAAAATGCTTATGAGTTTATACATTTGTTGGTAAAAAGGTTATTGGCTCTTAGTATGAATATTCAAGGAATAGAACGTCTTTGTTTCAATCGAATAGTCACGTTAGATACTCGTTCGATAAAGTTCGATACATTTATGACGCCAAAATATTCGTCACTTGAGTTTAATCATTTCGTGAATTTAAATGAGTATAACATGTAATACGAGGATATTCAAAAAGATGGAATCGTATTATAAAAAGGAAAATGGGAATGAGATGAAGACGTATGATTCCTCGTAATATCGCTGTTTATGCGGAGTATTTGGGCGGCTGAAGGCGTGTGAGTGGGGGGTTGCAGGTGCGTGAGTGCTTGTCATTTCCTGTCTACGGCGAGACAGACAGAATTGGGAAGTTCCCTTTTTTCATATCGCCTGTAAATAAGGGCGATGCACTTTCTTCTTTGGGCGGAATATCAAACGAGATATATGAATTGAATTTGTTCTTTCTTTATAATACACATGTTATAACATGTGTATTTTGATGATTCTCTCGGTAAAATGGTAGTTGTAAATCGGCCGTTTATGCATCTTTATTTTAACGGCAGAATGTCCTTTTATTTTATGACGGTTCATAAAAATCGCTGCTTCATATGAGCTCAAGAGAGAAGAGAAATAAGTTTTATTATATCAGCGAACGTAAATCGATGCAGTTTAACGTTCGCTAATGCATCATAGCGAAGAGTTGATTGGATTATTTTCTACTTCTCTCTCAGCTGGAATTGAGAATTCATTATAGAAATATATTATTTTATAATACCCTTTACGTTATATTATATGCTTTTGTTTACAGAAATTGTTTATTTAAATTTGAGGAATGCATTCTGTACCGTTTGTAGGTGTTGTACGAAAGAACTCGTAGCCTGTCATAGGTCAGCTCTTTACCATGTGCTAATGTACATGGTCATCACTTTAGTGTTTCGTTGTCACTATCCCTTCGACCGGTAGTATTGATACTTAACTGTATATCGATGCTTAACAAGATGTCCAGGTCTAAAACCTTACGCCCTCTTTCCCTAACTGACGAACCCTATAAGAACTCTATATAGATCTTCAATCCCCGTCAACTTTTCCTTCGCTTATCAGCATATTTCATCCCATGATTTTGCTTGAATTCTCTATCTCATTGCGTTTGAACATATGATTCTTTTTTTTATTCTCATATTATAAATACGTGGGCATTGATTTGACGTTGAGCTTTCTACGATTGTCTATTAAAAGTTGTATTAGTAATGTATGCGTTTTGAAATGTTCCGTTGAAACTTTACTCTCAGGTCATTTCGTCTTTGGATATTTGATCATTGATTTTTCTTTGAATGTTGAATCGACATTAATCTCGTTCAAATTTTAGCAATCAAGCATTCATAAAATGGTTCTTAACCCTTTTGAATTCTATTCATGCTCGATTTTTAATATCAAGACATTCGTTATACTCTTTTAAAGCTCTATGAAATATAAATATGATCTCTGAAGTATACAGTAGTCCAATGCAATATCAATTACGTTGCTACCTTGGGATATGTCGATGCATTGGAATTTGTGTTCGCAATCTATAATTTCCTGTTATGCGAAAGGAAGGTCTTGCTCAACGGTTTACGTGATCTTCAGACCGTTCTTCTAACTGACCAGTGTCTCTGCTCAAGTGAAGGGACAGTTACTTCTCGTATAACCACTGCCTTTCTTAAGTATCGGACAACTTACATTAGTGTCCGAGTGCGCGTTACGATTACTGAACAGCCATTGGAGGAATCGACCGTTATTTTCTGAAAATGCAACACACGCGACATGGGTTATTGGAGTCGCACGTACACAGATCCTGGGCTGAATTCCTATCCATCATAACAGTTCTAAGAGCAGTCGATTGTGTCTATCTTTTCCTATGACAAAAGTACATCAGTCTCTACTGTAAACATCGTAATTTTGTCTATTTTGATTTTTGTTTTCTCTCCGATCTGGTTCAGCATTAACAAGGGAATATCTTTAATTATTCCTAAGGGTAGTTTTGTATACATATTCTGCTATTTTACTCTACTGGTATTGCTAATTATGATGAATTTATTTGAAGCATTTCAAAGAAAGTTCGTCGTCATTAAACTGTCATAATCCTTCAATTTGTTGTATGCATACACATAATTATACACATAATTGGATAAGTCCTCCGTTGGAAAGAGTCTCGGCCAAGTGTACACTCTAGTACCTTCTTTACTAATTTAACACTTAGCTTGATTATTCCTTGTTTATATTATTATTGTTATCCTTGTTTGTATTATTATTTATCCTTCGTAAGGATAAATTTCGTCCTTCACGCGTAAAGTAAATTAGGATGATTTTACCCGTAGACAGCCTACGGATCGCTTTTACACCGTTGATGCTTCTCCAAGTGAAGTTCAACTCTCTATACATATGCCAAGAATCGGAATAAAATTTCCCTGTCTAGTTTTTGTCTAGTTTCCCTGTCTTGTTACTTTTAGAGAGTAAGATGAAGGTACACGAGTTAGTCTTCCTATGCATCTAGATTAAAATCTGATTCATCTCATCATCGAATTGATATCGTCAATTTTTGTAAATCAAAAATAGTTTGCCTCAATGCTGCAATAAAGCACGGAAATAAAACATTAGGACAAAATCAGATAATATCTTGAGCAAAGGGGAAAAAATATGGAATAAGTAATTCGAAGTTTTAAAGTGCTTTAGAAGCGATTGGATTGAAAGAAAAGACATTTAAAACTCAAATTAGTAAATTTTATATCTTACGAAAGATGTTTACTATTGGTTTACGTAGAAGGAAAGTTTATTTAAGATTGATGTTATTAACATGCATTAACAAACCTAAAAACAATTGAAGGGTAGTAGATTATACTTTTCTTGAAAGTACAGATTATAAGATGGAACAAATACATACGTACGTATAGTAGGAGTGTTTTGTTTACTTTCACAATAGAGAGACAAAGTTTTGATGTGTTGTCATATAGTGTTATAGTGGAAATGGATGTCCAATATGGTCTTTTGAACTTTTCGTCTCTTCCATTGGTGTGACACTTTGAAGAGACGAGTCGTTCCATTTCGAACGATGTCTCTCGTCTTTGGTTCGATGCCAGATGAGAACCGTTAGGTATTTTGAGGATAGCGTTCCTTTTTTTCACTTTCTTAATTCACGCTTTTTATGGTCCTCTTAAATGCGGTTGAAATATTCTTTTTTTTGGTGACCTCGAATTTAAAAAATATATAAAAATTTTCACCCTACATTCCTATGCATCAACAACGTACGTATTTCAATGCAATACTCCTATGTTTTGTGTGGGGTGTATGTTTTTCTTTCTATCTCTTACTAATACTACCAGATACTGTTACTACTTTCCAATGGTGTTTTTAATACAAGATTTGTTGATTAGTTAAGAATTATAATTAATTACGATTTACGTGCACAATTTTTACTCTTTTAAATTGCTATCGAAATAACTACGGAGACTTACTATCTCAATAAATCCGTAATCCTGTGCTGTTATATATATTTTAAACTGTTATCTACGTAGCTAAGGATACAAATTATTCTTCTAACTTTTAATAACAATGTCGTTTTCCTTTTTCTTTAATTTTCCTACTTACGAAAATCAGATGTTTCCAAAACTTTCATTTTACGATCTCCTAGTAGAACAGTCTATCGGTAGTGTTTCTTTCGCGTTGTCCCTTCTTCGTATGAGGCTCACAATGACATCAGGTGTTGGCGGAAAGACTCCATCGATTGTTGCGCAAGCGACGTTTGCCCTCGAATCGAGTGCCAACAAGTGCAGGTCTTCGACCCTGACCTCCGCATTTCCCGTTGTTTATCTAAGAAGTACATTGAGTGGGAATCGGTCTTTTTGTTTTCATTCGCCCACGTTTCCAAGGAGCACTGCACTCCTCCGATATGTTTTGCTCCTGTTAGGCGTCTATGGAATTCGATATTGTTCCGCTGTTTTGGGAATCTCCTTTCAAGATGACGCGAGTAGAGCTTGTTGGGATGAATATATTCCACACAAAATGGTATCGAGATGAAAGGTTGCCTATGATCGAGGTTTATTTCAAATTTTGATATATTTACGAGAAATAGCATAGTGTTTACGTTTGATGGGATTTTTCTTCTTTGAGATTAGAGTCATAGATGTAAAGAGTAACGCAATAAGTGGAGATGAAGTATAAAATTTGAGCATTATACGAATGTCATCTCCTTAAAGGGTTTGTTTTTTGAAAGATTTCCTGTTAATCCTACAACGTTTTTACTGTTTTAAGGAAACGTTTTAAGAAGCAGCTACACTACGATAACGGGCGTTGGAATCTTTTTCTTTCAAAGACGCTAATTATAAGCATATGTTCAAAGGTTCGAAACCATCTAGTCCGAGTAATTCATTGTGTTTATGTTTTCTATTTCTGATTTTAGACGTTAAGAAATGGAAATAGATGGAAAGTAGAGCTATAAAGTAGGAAAAAAAGGAATAATATACCAATTTCCATTACTCTAGAGACTATTCTAATTCAAGTTCATTTATGTAATAATATGAGCATTTATATAAGTTTACCTCATCGTAATTTCAGTACTCCATATATAGGTATATGTATGCTAATAGTCCGAATTTCTGTGTATATCGATGTTATATATTGTAAGGATCATTGATGATGAGAGAATAGTTTGCATAGAATACATCAACTTTCCCAAATGGACCAGAACTAGCGGATGTTGGCTGACTTAGTAAATTCGGAAAGTGCGAAGGTTGGCTTTCTTCTCTGAGGCGGTTTCCGTGTATCATCGCCATTTTTCCGACCCCAATCCATCGATATCCACACGAATGTAGGTCGAATTAAGTAACATTCCCTTCCATTGGCCCTCCAAAGTGGGTCAAAGGAAGACGTCTCTCCGTTTGCCTTTTTTCTCTTCGCTCGATTTCAAGTCCATTTTTAGAGTGTGGTCAACGCGAGTACCGGTTCGAACATTCTCGGGAATTCTTCGAATTGCACATCGTCTTTCGTTCGCGATACCGTAAGTCACGGATAACGGTTTTCGGTGCACTCGATTCGCTAAAGGACGCTATTAAAGTGCGTGACTAAAATGGAAAATATACATCGATGTATCGATTAGTTATAAAAGCGATATATTGATCGAATCGTAATTCGCGCCAAAGAAAGATCGGCAATCTTACGCTCATAATTTCGTCCTCAAATGATGGAACGATTTTATCTTTCATCGAAATAGTAGTAAAATATTTTTCGTAATCGAGGGAACGTGTATGTTTCAAGTTTACTATAGAGTAACAATGTTATGTAGAATTATTTGAAGTATTATTACTCTTACGCTAACAATGGAATCATTTAACCAATACCATACTGAGCTATTGTTGTTATTGTTGAGCTATTCGTGAGATACTTTCGGCGATATTCAAACTTGGTAATACCGTTTACATCGTTACTTATTACAAATAGAATTTACCTCATTATTCCAGACGAGTCCTTTTAATATCGTATTTATCGCGGTATAACGACTAAAGGAATAAGATTGACAGTGAATGTATGTCGGAACTTGGATGGAATGGAAACGTAGGCGAGACACAGCGAAGAAGATGAAAATTGAGGATATCCAAGTAGGGATAAGAACACGAAAAAGGAGTGATGGGTAGACAAGCAGAAAACGAAATAAAAAAACTCGGAAGTTTGAGGGAAAAGGAGTGAATATCAGGACAATAGGTAGTTATCTTCGGTGACATTTCATATGTTTTGCTTTTATGCTATTTGCTGAATCTGTTTACGTTTTTGAGTTTCGTATGAATTCGCTGTATGTTTCAAAGGATATTTATCATTTGATTGTATCGTACATAAAATAAGAAAAAGGGTCCAATAAGAGCAGGGATTAATGAATCGTTACTTTAAGGATGTAACAAGCTGAGTATAGGAAACAATTCGTGAATTGAAAAGTTTTGAAAGGATAAAGATCACTATGTATTTTTAATTTAATGAATCCAAATCTAAAGTAGTAAAATCAAATCAAAATCATCATAATATAATAAAAGGTATTATCATTTTCTTTGTAAGGTAGCTTTTATATAAAATCTGAATAGTTCATATAATCTAGCAGATGTTGGGCAAACTGTGAATTGTAATGAAAGCTTTCTTTGTGGTCTTGTATCCTGGTTTGAAGACGTCTGAAGGTCTGACCTATATAACTAAGCCCCACTAGTGTTGTATGTAGGTTTGTAAATCCCAGACTCATGATTTTAATTCGTTTTGTTTTTATAGTTAAGAAGTAAATTTTCTGCATAATGAAAAAAGCATGTCTCATTTTGTGTGAAGGGAGATTTTTGGAAAGTTAATGTGATAATGAATTTATAAACGTAGGTTTCGGAGAAAGATGTATGGGTATATGTATTCTATCTGAGTGGAACAGATTTAATTCGCACCTGATTAAAACAGTAACTACACCGCACCTGGCAACCGTATTTTTTCTTTGGAATTCTCCCCTACAGTCCATTGTTTATCTCCAAACTCCTTTTGGTCAGCCTCCCACACTTTCAACAACCGATTAACATTCACTTATCTTCCTTTTTTAAACCCAATCAGCTTTGTTTGTTTGCTATTTATCATTGTGCTGTGGTCACATCTGCTAATTGCTCGAAATTATTCTGTGAGTCGAAACGTCTTATGCTAATCAATGCGTGTGTGAAATTTGTGCTAAGTTATTATACATTTTATCTTGCAATAGAGTCGCACTAAAAGTTACGACTTTTATGCTTTTCGTATTTTAAAACATTTTCTTAAAATTTCATATATATCATATTCTTTTCTGGCTACTATTTTTAAATACTGATTTAGAATTAGTCCTAAGGCTCTCTGTTCTAGAGAATAAAAATCAATTAAATTAGTAAAGTTCAACTATGAATATGATCCTATGATTTAGATGGAGTATAAATTAATGAATGACATGGAATACTATCTGAAATTAGCTTTTTTTGGGAAGATACGGTGAAGAAACCGTAAGAAAAGGTCATCTTAAAGGTTAAGGTATCGTAAAATGCGACACGCTATCTTACTTTTTCGCAAGGATTTGGCTTCCCCATTTATATACATCTTGAACATCTAATGTTTTACTAAAGATACTTTCTCCGCAGATTCCGTCCATCTATCACGCGATTGCCGTGGGATTCTGTGCGGTCGTTCAAATCTCTTCTCACGACCGTGGGAACGCTCTTTCTAGGTGTGGGTGGGGGGAGGGTCTCTTCATTTCCAAAAGGTCCCCTTTTGTGATTCAATGCATCGGTCCAACAGATGATTTTATTTCGATGTCTGATTTAGTCCGTTGTCTCAGTTTTGATAGGTTCGATAATCGCATGAACATCATGTAATTCCTTTACGCTTATCGATATGATTTATTTGTCAAAAATCATTTTATTGGACGGTTACAGTGTGATTCTAAACTTAATAACGGACGTTTACAAACATTCACACCCATAGAGGAAAAATTCCTCCTCGGCCGGGATTTGAACCCGGGACCTCAGCGTTAGAATGTTGATGTACGAAAAGATAACACAATCATACCATAAAGAAAGGTCACTTCCGTGTCATTATATGTTAAACTATTCTAAAATGCTTTTCGCACAACATCTCGACTCATATTTGTGTCATTACTGAGGGACTCACTAAATACGTTCCAAAGTACTTAAGTATACAGTTCGACTCACCATTAGTACTTAGGAAGACAGCTCGTGAGTAATGATATAGGTTTGGGAGATTTCCTCTCATTTTATGTGATTTAAACCAACGATGTTTTTTTTGCTCTTGATTCCTTGCTTGGACCACCTTAATAACGCATGGAGAATACTAACGTTTCCTAACGAGCAAAGTTCTCGATATACCTTAAGATCAAGAATATTTCTAGACTAGAGAGAAGTATTATAAATCAAGAAAAGATATTCACGCAAGAACCATTTTAAAAGCAGCCTTTAGTTGTTAGTGTTTAACGTTAGTGACTGAAAGTTTTATAGTTAAAAGATTCAAATTCGATGTAGTAGCTAAAACGAGACCTGATCCACTCGAACGACTGACCGACGCTCGACTGACCGACAATTCGCTACTGGAAACGCTCTTATCTTTACCTTGACTGAAGGCCTGACAAACTTTGTTTAATAAATTCGTTCTTTTGATAAAACTATCAAACGAAATTAATGATTTAAATGATGAAAAGGTTTGTTATGCATAATAAGATGTTATGGCACTTTCAAAATTAAGAACGTAATTATTTAAAGATTCGGCATCAACAGTAAGTCATTGATTTCTGTTGTACAACTAAGGGTTGATTGAAACCTCATTGGATGTGGCTATTCTTGCACGAAACTATTCAATAAAAAATATAAGAATTAATGACCCGTTTCAGAGAAGTAATCTTACTTTTTTATATTTCTGTGGATTGATAAAAACTCACTCTAATTTAATGAATTACACTCAACAAAACCGGCTAGTCTTCAACAGTATAAGGTAAAATTTGTTATTAATATACAACCGATGTAGGAATATATCTGCTCATTACAAATCGAATGAGATTATAGACAAAAATGGTCTCTGAATCAACCAAAATCTCGTATATACGTTAAAGACGCTCTATTTTTAATATATGATTTAAAGTGCGTAGTTTATATATCGAAGGCTCTTTTGATCGAGAACACGATTTGAAGTTCGATAATCCGTAAGTTGTCTTCGATTGTCGTCAATGAGTTGAGGAAAGAGTCGTTTCAACAATCTGTCGAAACATCGGATATTTTGAGTAGCGTTGATGTGCTCGGGTGAGCGGAGGATAGCTTTCGTAAGATCTTCGAATATTCCAACCGTGAATTCCAGCAAAACGCTCCACTATCTTTCCTCTGATCACGCATCCGGCGAACCAAGAATTGAGGCTAATTCCCTTTCTAATCTTGTAGAACATGGTTGTCCATATCACTTCTCCGAATTAGAAGCTAACACGTCTTGGCCCTGTTAGAGCCACTGGATATTCACGCATTCTACGAAATTTACGTTGGTTTGTTTACGTATTGTTAATATATGTTATTTTATAGTTAAAATTTGCTAGTTTACAATTAAAATGAGTTAGTATATAATTAAAACGATCTACTTTATAATTACTATGAATTTATTCATATTATCGGTTAGGTTAAATATTAGTTAATAAGTTAAGAGATGATTAAAATTATCGGAAGAAGTAAATTTTTTTGCATGCGTGGTATGAAAAATTGTGATTGTGCAATTGTAAATACATTGCAAATACTAACAAGTATTAAAGGTTATTTAAATTAAATTTTAAGCCTTCTAAGGGATTTATATATATTCCAATTTGACTTGATTTGATGTCGGATCACATGTATAACTCCTTCAAAATGGATAGGAATATTTCATTTACTAATTATTATAGGTTGTATAAAAGGCAGAGAAATTGCAAAAGCAATTGGTTACTCCCTGGTATATACTTATATGTAGTATGTATACAATACTTCTATAAATAGATTAATATAATATCCTACTATTTGTCTGAATTAAACGAATGAGTTAAGGGAGATAAAAATCGCCGTAAAAACTCCAATGACTCAATGCGTTTTTGATAACATCAGTAAAAGTTTCACCTCGACCCAGCCGTTAATATCTGATAATCAACAAGTATATTTATCCTTGTGGAAGGTCATGGTTTTTACGCCTAAAATGATACATCCAAGGACATCGATGTTTGATACGAAATCGCCCATAATTTCATCCGGAAATCCTACTCGTTGTCTCTCGTTATCCCTTTTTTTTCTTGCTTTGGTATCCTGTTGTATTTAATCCTTCTTTAGTAGCGGTAGCCATTACCTTGAGCCATGAAAAAGTTACTTTTTTACCATGCGTTGAATGTAATACGTCAAAAAAATGTTCCTTAAGGTACTTAGTCCAGAAGAAGTGACCGTGGTGAAGGGAATTATCTCGCATAATTCATACTATCAAATTATCATTGTTCTAGCATTTTTTCCTTGTATGTATTACATCTCAGGTAGATGATGGTTTTGCTGATTCTTTTTTTTATAGTCATCTATATTTTTCTTTATTTTTTACGTGTATAATCTTATATAACGCTGAGTTTACGTTGCTTAGTTACTGACAGTATTTCAACACAACTTACAGTAGGTTTATTCTCTGTAAGTGACGGAAGTTTCAACGTAATTAAATAGAAAATTATAAAAAGCCAAGGGAATTGTAAATTAACGGAAACTAACAATAAGTACCGAGGACTTTTGGTAAAATGGCGTCGCTGGTCGATTTCATGAATCGATCGATAGGTCGAAAGTCGAAAACACTATTATATAGTATATGAGGTTTTGTTTTAGACCAAAAATACCTTGGTGCTCCTTAGTGATTAGTAAACAGACACAAGTACAAGAGTACTAGTTGGACATCACTTTTCGTGATCATTACAAAATGTTTGCCACAGCCCATTAGTCGATGTTTTCCTCGCAGTTTCCTTAATGCGACTTCCACGAGACAAAGCGTGCGTGGAAGGCACTTGGTCACTAGACCGGAAATCACTGCGTCCGTGATTTCCTGTTTCTCCAGTCGCCTGCTTATGACGTCTCCATTTTCGTAAGTGGGGGAATTCGCTCCTACAATTCGTATCGACGAAGCATTTTTATCTTTTAAAGGCAAAGATTACTAAACTCCTTTCTAAATGACCATTAAAAGTTTGAGATAGACAGCGGCGCACTAAATGAAGTTTATACGTATTTTCGAATAAATAAATGCATATTTATGAAAATCATTTTCAGGCAAATTTAAGTATTCTGTGGTAATAAAATCACTGAATAAATTCAATTTTAATAAATTTTAAACATTTTTGCAAAGTTTGTCAATTTTATGTCGAATCAATATCATATATATCAATAGTCAGTCGAATTTTAGCACTTAGTTACAATTGTTTATCAAATTGTATTCCTTTACACGTATCTTTCTTTCAATCCTTAAAAATTCTAATTATTATATATATTAATATTATATTATGAAATCAATTCAATCATTCTAATTCGATAGCTCAAAATATAATACCCAACTTTATTTGATATCTATTTATTTTAAAAATAGAATTTGCGTATAAAGAATAGCTTGGGATTTATTTCTGAATTTTGGAATCCATGAGACAACCTGTGAGCCAATAGAATTTTCAGTTGTACAGATCTTTTTGTAGATCCAACTATTTAGGCCTAAACAGGAACAATAAACATAATATCTCTCGTTGGTTTTGCAGTAATTCCGTAACCAAACACTCCATAGGGTCTCCATATCGCGGCTCCAGAAGGAATGTTTTACAGTAACCTCGCGTCTGCTTCTAGAATTCCCATGTAATTCAATCGTCTTCCAGTTTATCTGCAAATCTTCGTAGCTCGATCTTTACAGTTCTAAAGTAAGACATTTCACCTCTTTTTCTACTACTTTCCCACGTCTTCCACAAGTAATCCTCGGCAGCAGCCAATGAACTTCATATTGCTGATTTAATTTTCGATTATCCGTGGCGATAGGAGAGACGATGCCAAGTGAATTACTCAAGGTTCCAGAGGCTCTCCTCGCATCCAACAGAAACAGTCAGATGTGTGCTTTCTTGAGAGGGAACCTCGGCTTTCCCGAGATCTGCTATTACAGGACATTGTCTTTGGGGAGAAGTTCATGTTTACACTGATGACCTCTCTCAAAATCTCCGAGAAGCCATTAGATACCTCGTTATCGACCTTATTATTTGTCATTTGAGTACATTTATATATGAAAGATATTGTTAACGTATAGATCTCCACATTTAAGTCTGTAGATTGTAAATATCGTATTAGCAGATGTAAGAGTAAGATTGCATCGATTGAGAAATGGGAAAATTGCCATTAAATTCAATTTTGGTGTAGGGGATTCAAAATGGTTCATAAAGACATATTAATATAACTGTTGTTACACAAAATGTTCTTCTACGGATACTTTTGTTTTCTTTATTCTTGGTATACAGTGGTGTTGAATTTTATATTGTCTGTGCTGAGCAATTCAAATGACATAAGAAAACCATATCTTTCAGCTCTACCACTGAAACATGGAAACTAGATTAATGTTGAACTTTGTCGTTTGAGTATTTGGCGAAATATCTCTCCTGAAAATTATAGTGACAAAGATCCCTTTCTCTTTCACGAATGGTTTTGCGTATTAATTAAGATACACCGAACTGGAGGGCTTTCTCTTTACTTTCCCCAGGTCAAACAGTTTTAGGCCCATTAAATATATCAGTAAACGAATTAAGGTATAGAGTTAAGTTGGAATTGATCTTGAAACGTACAGGAGTTAAAGTATTGAGGATTTAAGTAGCCTCTTAATTCAGTAGGGATGTTTAATTAAATTCCAAAAGAGGTTGTTGTTATTTATTTGTCGAATCCGAAATGATGCTTCATATTAAAATGTATGTTAGAGTAACTGTATTCGTTAGGCATGCAGCTTCAACAATGTAAACAAATTGTAACTAATCGGAACATAAATTTAGACATTAATTAAGTAACATTTGAAATTCAATTGATGAATATTTGTTCACCCATATGATTCGGTTATAGAATTTAAATCCACTAAGGCGAATCCATTAGATTAAAAAATAATTCAGCTTTATTCATGTTAAATTACGTATTCTGATGGCTACAAATGGATGCATGTTATTGAAATAAATATTTAATCCACGTCACTGTGACGCGTTTGGTTGGATTTCGATGGAAGGACCGTAGGCTAAATTCAATGTCAATCTGTTACAAGCTTTATCAGGGATATAGGAACACCTTTGCTTTGAATATTCCATGTCATTCATTGTAAATTGCGCTAAATTTTTTTCCGCGATCGGTCGAAAATTCCAGAAACCTTTGTTTATCGTATCATCATGGACGAATAAAAACTGCTTAAAATTCCAATTCAGCAATGCTCTTTTCCAGAAACTGTTTACGTGGAGAATTGTATTCTATTCATTGTTCATTTGTTTATTGCGTGTGAAATTAAATAAAGGAAAAAATTGAAGCTGTTAACTTTAAATATATTGCTTAATATTTCGTCAAAGGTCGTATACAGTACATGATCACAGTTTAACTCAGTGTTATTATTTAATTTTTCAAATGAAATCTTTAGATTTATTTTCTTTCAAATTTTATTTCTTTCCTTATATATTTACGCTATCGTACAAATTTATCTTCCAAAATTTCCTTCCCTTAATGCCATACATTTGTTCAGTACTAGCATCCACGAGTCTAAACCACGATAATTTTGTATTTTATACTACGTTGTAAAACTATGACTTCATAAATGGCTAAAAATTTACCGAATTTTATATTTATAAGAAAGGACCATGGTCTAAGGATATAAGGTCCATTGGTAGCTCAGGAGGAACCAGATGCGCCTGTTTCACATCGCTTATACTGTATAAAAAACAGTTCTCCATCTCTTTCATTTTTTACGACTCGTTCTCCATCCCATGACTCAAATCACAGAAAATCCCATTTCCTCACATACTTCCTTCACACTAATTTGAATCGTCATCATAATAACGCATTTTCAGCTTCATTTTTTTGCCTTTGGAGATTTTTCTCGATTCCAAATATGACATCATTACACTCCAACTCTATGGAAAAAAGTCTAAGAAAATGCCTTAAGCGATAAAAATGTGTCTCAATTTCTTGCTATTCATGTTCTGAAATCTGACCGCTCACTCTCATTTTCGGAATGTCTAGTTATGCCATATTAGTGTATCCATTTCTAGCGGAAATTTTAGACTAAAAAACTGAATCTACAGAGTTACAATGAGAGCAATTTGCTATGAAATGTAGCGAAATTAGTATTTTATGTGGAGTATATAATTTTTTGGTCCATCTTGGGAGATTATTTAAAGTATTGTAGTGGTTCTATATATAGCCCGAGGATTAGGAGCATCTTGTAAATATTTTTTTTAAACAAATGTTCTTAATAATGTGGAAGTAAACGAAGTACATCATTTCTGGATTCATTCTGGTAGATATAAAATAAACTAAAAATGTTAATAATATCAGATGCTACATATTTCCCAATGTTAGACTCTCGTGCTACGTTTACGTTGAAAAAATCAAACGTTAAAGTTTTATTTATCGTGCTATTTATTTTCTTCCTAGGATTTCCCCAGATTATTAAGCTAGATGTACAATTTATAGTGCAGGAAGTCTTATATTAAATATTGGAATCTTGAATAGTTTTTTTCACGTAAAAAACTAGTAAAACAACTTTAGTAAGCCGTGGGATCATGAGAACTAGCAGATGAATTTTCAAGGTCGAAAAGTTTTATCTTATTCATTAACTTCAAAATTAGGTTTATTCATGACCTGCATGAATTGGTTATGAATATCTTATGAGGGTCACTCCGCAAAATATGTTCGCAAGATAATCTCTTGATCTTGATAAAAGAAAGCAAATTACCATTAGCAAATTATAAAACAAACCAGTTATGCTGAATATTCTATTTCATCTTTCTCACACTTCTCTCAGTTTTTTATCTTTTAAATACAAAAATTTCGCCAATAAAACGCATTACGTGTATTATTTGCTCATTATTACGTAATGAAATTGTTCATAAAGCGTATACATAACGCGTATATTTTCTTATCTCAATGAAAGTTACTTGATAGTGATCTACAAATAAACTAATGTAATCAAGGAATAAGAAAATATGAATGAATAGCATAAAAGACGACTTGATTACAATACCAATATGATTTAGACTTCACTCTAGATTGCACTAAACTTTCGGGTATTCCGACTGTAATACAAATGAAACCATGGCAATAAGATAAACAAAAGCCGGCTGTATTTATAATACGCGAACGCTTCGTTGAGGTAAACAAACACTGTTACATTGTTGTCCTCTAAACTGCATTTGTATGCTTTTATCAAGGTGTGAGTGCGTATTTATACGCATAAGTTAGGTATAGAATATTGATTATTGATATTATACTCGATAAAAGGGTTTTCCTCCCCCTCACAAGCCAAGCGGCGCGCACGACGACTTTCATTTGTTTGTGGAAGCCGCCGTTTGTGTGGGCGTGTCTGAGTGGGACTTGCAGATGGCTGCGTACGCTTTCTATGCCATCACGAAAATAGAATTCATTCAGCGTATTTTTGTTCATGAACATTGCGTTGTTTTAAATATGTAGTATGTGGTTTCATTCAAATTTTCGTAATGACCTAATCTCCCTCCATTGATAAACAGCAGTATTGTTATATGGAAACCGACTTCAAATCTAACTAATCCATCTTGCACTCGGTGAATGTTTACGATCTATTCATAGTTTGACCTGAATGGCGTGGTCTTTGAACTTTGCGGATATTTCTGTTTCATGTACTATTGTTTGGATGATTATTTGCCACAGCTGTTTTAGCATTGCGTCTCAAATCCTTCGCGAATTATATACCAGTTACGTATACTATTTCGTTCGTAATAAAAATGTATAAATATACTTTATCTGTCTGCGAACTTGATCGAATAAAATTTAAATAAGTATATTTTTTTATCAAAAGTTTTAGTAAAACTATATACGTACTGTGATAGTTTCAATAAAAATAATCTAAGATTAAATGTATAAATAATACGATTTAAGGTATTATTTCTGAATTAGATTCCATTTGAGGATTTAAGTAAACAACACCTTGACAACGCTGAAAGATATATAGTTCGTAACCGGCAGACTGTCGAAGGATTGCGTATGTAATTGCGAATATTTGCCTGCAATGGATGTTTTGATGTGCGTGCCCACGCGTGTGCGTGGGACGCCTTTCGATACGCTTCTTTCTCTCCTTTCCCACGCTTTTCACGAGCGAATGTAAAATGGAAAAGTCGCCGTACTGAATTCGCCCACTGCGAGGCGTACCTTTCTTTTTTTATACGCGTGAAATGGATTCTATCCTTCGTTCCGAGCATATACTTCGGAAGTTAAAGATGATTAATGGAATCAAATATACGAAAAAAAACAATGGAAAGGTTTATTATTAAAATAAAAACTTCATAGGGATATGGGAAAAATAGATTTTTCAAACTGTATACAATATACTTTTTTCAAAAAGTTAAACAGAAGTGAAATATTTAGACATGACTGGGACTCGAACCCTGGTCTCCCACTTGCCGGGCACGTACGCTTATTATCTTTATAGGGATATTCTGTTGATAATAAAATGAGCATATCCATCCTTTGGTTTCTGTAACAGCAGTATGTTATGAACTATTTGAATGCGATAATTTTAGAATTCACGGACGTTAAACCGTAACGCGATAGATCCCAGAAAAAAAAACATTGTAATAATCAGTTATGTTAATTTTGAATTTAATGCACAGTTTGGTCACCTAGTTAGTTATCAGCGTAAATATTACAGATAAAGTTAAATCCAAAAGAAAATAACTACCAGCATTTCAATCAACTCTGTATTTATTTCTTTAAATATCGATGTCATTGGTAGCTTCTGTTGACGAAACCAAATTAACAGTGTCCTACAGCAGTTTAAGAAAGTTTGTCGCACTCATATTTTGTGAACAAAAATCTCCATTGAGTATTGTAAAAGAAAATTTCACGTGTGGATTACATTTAGGTCGCGATCGGTATTTTATTCTCAACTTTTTGTTGAATAATAAAGGGGAGGCCTTCAGGGGACGCTCAAGGTACACGCCACGACCCATTGCAACCCTTGCAACGACCCGTTCTTTTTAACATTCCGATTCGAAGAGAAAATGGCACGCATCGGTAAGGCTGAGAACTCAACATTTTTACGAAATGGTCGTCGGATTCCATGGACTCATTGCACGAGACGACTTTTAGACGAGTTAAGAATCGTCAAGTAATGAAGACGATTCGTGCGCGGAAGGGCTAAGAATTCTCCCGCTCGTGCGAAGCAAACGAGATGTTGGAAGAACCTCTTCTCTTTACAGAGGTTTCTTTCCGGAATATAAAACTGAGCATCACCGCAGACTGCATGTCGTAACATTGCGAAATTCAGGTTTTTCGCCTCTTATTTCGTGAACTACAAGTATTATCGAATGCGTGAAATTGAAGCTGTAAATTGATTATTATAAAAAATATATATCAAATTTGACTTTTAAGCAAACCAATCTTGCTGAGAATAAAAATCAACTCGGTATTTCATGTATAACTGAAAATAAGTTATATTGTGATGCTCTTAGATCCTCAACTTTTTCATGAACTATTGATATTTCGATCACTAAGAACATTATAATAGATTTTGACAATCATTTCGGGTATTGTCCCTTCAACAGGACGGTTTTCACTTTTTATGGATGAATGTATTACTTCTAGGGTGAATTCCATTTTACCCAGATGACTAACTTTTATCTTCTGCCTCCCGAATTTAATTTCGTACTTCATCTGTAACGTTCATATCTTCTTATCGTTTTTCAGCTGTTTTGTTTACTGCCACTATAGAGGTTGTTACTGCGTCTTATACGTGGCGTGATGGTGCATCACAACGTGAAATTTAAAGCGAGAAATATGAGATTAAAATGAAGGGAATGATTTTATATGGAATGGAGAAGAATAACGAAGCAAGACGAAATAATAAGATCTTCTTTTAAGTGTTCTCGGAGAAGAACAAAATGAAAGCAGCGGAACGAATCCACTTTAGAGAGGTATTAATTAATTAATTCGACGTTTTGGATGAGGGAATTTCTAATTCACCGCACAAAATGCAATTAAACTGTCATCGCCTTAGGAGTGATTAGTATTCTATACGAAATGAAATATGTTTACTAAATTTCTTCAGTGGTGAACAGAATTTCACTTTGTCACTTGTTGAAATGTTACTAAGCGAGATATATGGATACTAACGCGGACTATTTAAAATTAGTTTTTAAAAATATCTTGATATTTAGTACTAAGCTCGTATTCAATGCATATTTCACTCGTATTGTGTGTTAAATATTTTGTTTTTGGTTTAATGGACTTATTTGCCGTCTTTACCAATCGCTTACCTCGGATATTATATTTATTTTTCTTCATAAAGATTGACTTTTGCATAATATTTATCTCTTTCTGTAATTAGTGTTTAAAAAAGAATTTGTCGTTTCTTGAAACATGTTCTAAGATTTATTAAAAGGTAATAAAAGTTAATGTTTTCTTGTTAACCTTTTTATAAGAAAACATTATAGATAGGAATTTTTAATAGGAACCGCAATATTTAAATTTTATTATAAATTTATGCATAAATCTATCTTAAATTAACATAATTTTCAGGTTTTGTCAAAAGTACAATGTCATTCGTGCATTTTATTATAATCAAAACCTTTCTGTAACTATTATATGTGTTTATATAATCACTTTTTCAGATATAGAAGCATGTTAGAAACTTTTCCATGAATCCTCCGGATTATATAACATGATAAACATTAATCGTAATGTTTTATGATTTACGTAACTCTTCAATTATTGTTCTAATAGCTGCATATAACATTTCCTTATATTTATGACTCATAAACGAAGATTGTGGGAAATTTTATGTAACGTTTACCCGCATAATATTAGAACTGGATTGAATAATCTACTATAGTATCATTAAGTTGAATAAGAAACAATCTCTTGGCAACGCGGATAATCGGATCTTTAGCGTGGTCATATAGCACCTTGAGACCGTTGCGTCATCTGCGAATGGTGAAAGTGAAAAAATAACTTCTTGTTTGATACCCTCGATTGAACGGGCACAGTCCATTTACTCTCCCACGTTTAGATTACGTTTTCATGAATATTTACTCCTACCTTGATGACTTTGACGATCAAGTTTGAATATCAACTCAAACTCGAGATTTTAGAGTTACTCTGTACGGTGAAGGTTTGAAAAACCACGGACTATCGAATTATATTCAGTTTATAATCTGCAGAGTCCTACTGGAGCTGCATTTGTTTTAATAAAAGTTTTATATTTACGTGAGAATGCTCATTAAAGAACTTTTTTAAGACACGTGAACGTTTCATAATCCTTAGTTTACATGTGAGATATGATCTGGATGTTCTATTTTGTAATATTCGCGTGTAAAATTTTTAGCATTAAAGTGATGATAATTTATAATCCATATTGTAATTTTTTCTCTATATCTTTAAAATTTTCGAATAGATAATATTATCTCTGATAATTCTCACCAGTTTCCATAATCATCCAACACTGTATTATAGTTCATTTTTACCCGTAATAGGGCATTATAGATTACGAATATTTCGTACGCACGCACTAGATGTTTAAAAATAATCGAAATAGGTCAGTTTAGAACTAGATGTGGCAGTTTTTTAGTCCAGTTTCTTATGAAAGGTGAATTATTGAGGCAAATTACCCACATGAGGAAAATTAATTCATGACATTTACACGCATTTTAAAGTGTCTCTTATTAAATTCGGTATTTTGCTCATTCATTCTATTACTGACACCGATCTTTACGGTGGATAAGCACCAATACCATTCGGAAATAAATAAAATTCAAGCGGAACTGTTTCAATTTTGAATCAGATTATAAATCTAGATGGGTAGATAGAGAGATAGGGAAGGATTTTATAACCAATACATATAACTTTATAACCAATCATGACCTTAAGTTATTCAATCAGCATTCTAAAAACCCTTTTAAAATATTTATGGATAGTTAAATAGATTGGTATTCCATAATAACGTACCTCGGAAAAAATATATTTTATTTGCTTTCCTTTTTATGTTACCCGTATAGGAATTTTTGAACATTGCTTTCAAAATGACATCCTATACCTTCTTCTTATCAATAATCTTTTCTCAAAGGAAAGAATCTCTATCCCGCCTAGCTAATAGAAATGTCCTAGTTTATACATTAAAGTATTTGGAACTAATATCTCCACATGAGTTTCACCGTATTTCTTTACCCCGTTCATTATATATCCGTTCATAATTATAAGATGTCCTAAAAACGTATATTGAAACTCATTAGCATCAAATATATATATTTTCGAATCTCTCATCTCTCAACGGGTCCATATGTTTTAAGGTTTGAATGATTTCCATCATTGGTGAACTTTCTACCGAAATTATCTTATTTTTATGATAGAGGTATTTATTTTATCAGCCATTTACATAAATTTCCTAGTTAAGTTAATCATCTTATTCATATTAAATTACTGTGATTATTCCACATTTGGCTGATGGAAGGAATTAATTTATAATGAATGCATCACATTAATTTATCCTTATTATCAAATTGACCCTTTACCTTGCATTCATCTTGAAACGAAATTGTATATTGATGCTCTATCTGAATGTTCAACTAGATTGATTCAGTTTGATTAAAATCTTCTCATCTACTATACTAAATATACGTTTGTCTATTATTACTATCATTATATCTATCATGTGATCTATGACATTGTTGTGATGCTATCATTTTTCTTGCCTCCTAGGAAAGAAAAGCATTTGAGTTTCACATTCTAAAATACGATTACTGTAGTTATTTTATTACAGTTGCTTAAAACTCGATTTAAATCTTATTACTATATTTCCCGCCCAGGATATAATTTTTTAGCCCTCATATTCTATTTCAAATAGTATCCATGATGGAAACAGCTTCAGATAAATTCACATTTTTTAAATTTCGCCTTATTTAACTCTGAAAACATCAACTTGTATGATTTCAAATTTTTCTCTTGAAATATTTCCCTTTCTCAAAGAGATTTGGTATAATAAGCTTTTCTCGGTGTTACTGGCAATCTTAAAAGTGCTTCTTCTGTGAATCATAGTTAATTTTCCGAGAAAAAAGTGCTTCCAGTAATTATTCATCAGACCTTGGGCACTTTAAGCTTCTAAGAGGATCCACCGTCACGCTACTTGGCTTTCTCTCCATAGACGCGCTCACGAAAATTGCAAATTGGTTTCGGAATTCTCTGAGATTTTTTTCTTCGGCTATCGATTGTAGAATCGGCTTATTTTGTTTCAGTGCAACGATGGTTGAGAGTATTATCTTCTTTTCGAGAGGTTGACTGTAAATGGATTTGCTCGTTGTCAAGGAAGCATGAAGTATTTATTACAATAATTACATTGAAGGTGCTGATGGGTCAATAACCGGATGGCATTGCTTTTAATGAATGAATAACTGGTGACTTTCCACGGATGTAAATTACCAAGTTATTAGTAGAAGTATCAAGTTAATTATTTATTGTGTTTCCATTTATATTCCACCAAGTAACACTAACCATATTACCTTTATATTGCAATTGCCTTTTTTTCATACTAAAATTATCTAAAAATGCTATTATGAAAAGAGACAAGAATTCTTTCTCTTAATTAATAAAGAATATCACACGAATATTATATTCACGGGTTTAATGTATGGTTTTTATAAAATTTTATAAGCTTTCGTAATTATTTTTAGGTCTTACTATTTAATTGTTTAAAGATTTGAAAAATTTCCTTAAATTGTCAAGGAAGGGAAAACTTCTTCTAGTAATGTGTTCTAAATAACGATACAGCATTGCCAATGCGTACGTTAGCCAAAGAAATGTTTTTGGTGATATTTTATTGAAAGAAATTCCGCAAACAAATGCGTTGGTTAAAACATCTCATAACTTAGGCGTGGGTAGATAATCAGCCAAAGAATCAATGAATCAGCCCTTCTAGAATATAATTAGATTAGATATGGTTTCCGTAATTAGTTTTTAATGACTTCAGACTATAACTGTCATAACTTTTGGGCATCATGTTCGATTGTGTGGTATTTAAATGTTTTTGGGCCGAAAATATATTCTGAATTGGAAAATATGATATTCCCGGATACTTTTAGGGCTACGTGAACTTTTATTAAGATATTAAGGGTAACATCAAAAGACTAAAAGATAGAGGATATAATGAAGATAATCAAGCACTTAATGTGGATCTGAATGAGGAAAATTGGTGAGAGCTAGGGAGTCCAACATCAGCTTTCTGATTAAAATTGGGCGATGATGATATAAATGCATGAATTTACGCTGAAATCAGTTTATTTTTATCTGTTTCTTATCTATATTCGATAACCAGCAGAATATATTTGTTACCCTCGTAGGTCGTTCTCCGCATGAATTCTCTCGTGCAGATACAATCTTCACAGAAACGAGGTGCCAAGGGCACATCACGTTTATAATAATGAGATATTAAATGAATTCCCCAAGTGGCTTTCAGACTTCAGCGAGACAGCGTGGGAGCATAGGAACAATGCAAGGACGTCCCTTAATTGAAAGGCTTTTGGGAGCAAGTTCCTGTTTTGACGACTCTAAATACAAAGATGCATATGTATTTGATTCACAGGAACCCGTGTTAACTCGCTCATTATGGATTTTCCTCGCGAATTTTTTTCATAATCAACTGTAATCTTGTGTTCAGATTATGACCTATTGTGTTCGATGCATCGTGTTCGAGTTGGCAGTAGCTTCTTCATTTGCTCCTTGGATGGGATAGGTATGCGGAGAAAGGCTTTGGTAACGTCCTTTGGAAAAAGTGTCAACTCTTCTACGTCGTTGGAATTCAGTTGATAAAGAGAATACACTTTTACGATAAACTTATCCATTTTTTTACGTATTATTACGAATATTATTAATGTACATGTGGAGTTACTGGTATATTCATTAACTCTTAATTGTTATTTGGTGTTAATTTAAGTTAAAGATCTAAGTTTTCATTGATTATTAATCCTTTAATTGTTGAAAGTTTATTTTTCTTACCCATAAATCATTTTTCAGCGTTGTTATTGTTACCATAGCAATAAGTTGTCAACATTTCACTATTTTGTGGTTAAAAAATATTCATTCGTTAAAAATCACATGTAATTGTTTATTTTTTATTTGCGATTTATTTATTATTGTTATTATTATTTATTTCAATGGATCTTCTTTCTCTTAACACAATGGCAGCGTCTTTTGATCACTCATATGAGATGAATGTTTGAGCCAACTTTCTCAATTGAATATGAAACGTGATAGAATGTCAGGGATATCGAATACGAGTTCCAAAAGATATAATATATATTTTTCATATCATTTGATACGTGATGAATTGGACATCCGTATGATAAGAGTTATTTACATTTTACCACAATCTATAAAGCAAATCGACTCCCTCTATGAGGATACACATCCCATAAATCTCGCTCTCAAAAGGGTTAATTGGGTTGCATCTCCTTCCTTTTCAATCGAAAGAAATGGAAAACAAAAGAGCGAAGGTATGCGTCGAAATGAGAGCGGAAGACCCGCGACGAAGTGGAGCAAACCGGATGATGAATACATTACACGAGCGCCTACTTTTTCTTTCGCCAAGTAACACATGGAAGCTATGGAGAGAGAGAGATATTTTTTGTACACGATACATATTACGTGAGTGAAATTAAATCGCGATCATAAAAGTCTTCGATGCATGAAAAAGGGAGTTATATTCAAGGCCGAGAGAGATTATGTTTTTATCGAGATAGATTAACCGAAAGGAATTCTCTTTCATTGTAATCCCTTATGTTAAATTTATTCAAACGCTCTTTTTTATATTTATTTTGGTGATTTTAAGAGGAAAATTACTAAACAAATAAACGTTTTATAACCATGAATAAAATGAAAAATTTATGAATTCCATATGGTTGACATTACTGTATTTTAGAAGTAACAATTTTTAATCGAATGTATCTTCGCTTGTTTTCATGACTTAGAGGAAATTTAGAAATAGCAGCATGTTCGTAAACTAATACAGTTAAAATTGATTGTAACTTTTAGATAGTAATAACTTTTAGTTTCCGTAGGAACGAATGTAAGAACTTTTAGTTTCCATAGGAACGATTATTTATACTACAAAATAACTTAATATTGATGCCCATAGTATTTAATTCCGAGGCCAAATATCTTAAGAAGAGTAAAATTTGTTTACCTTGATCGCGAGTAAATGGATTGCAACTAGTATATTTTGGTATTACTCGAGTGAACGGTAGATATGTGTCGAGGACCTTTCCGGTTAACAACCTTCTCAGACTTCTGTCTGTCGTAGAGTTTCGTTCGATATTCAATTACTCGAATAATCCTCTTTCGATGTGCTCTCCACGTATTTTAGATATCAATTTTTAAACCGATGCCTTTATTATGTTTAGGAATAATGATTAGTATTTCCATTCCTACGTTTCACTATTAATATTGCGTGCGATGAACTTAAATTTAATGCTATCTTTTTTATATATTATGCGTCTTTAGGAAAATATAAATAAGAAATAAAAATTCCTTTTGAAGTATGGACGAAATTGTGTTTGAGGGGGAAATTAATTTGCCCATTCAATGTTGCGAATTTCTGGGTGAAAAAGTAGTTTTAATAAACTCGTTTTTATGAAAAATCTTTTAAATCTCTGATATTGTTTTATGTTATAGTATTCTAAAGCATATTACTTTTTTAAAATTCCTCTGGTCAATTACTAATTTTCATCTTAACAATTTGTTTCATTTAGTCTATTGTTCATCTTTCATGATAAATTTTCCCTGTGCATTATTTATTAAATATTATACAGGAATTCAGGCGATATAATGCATTATCTTCAACCTTCATTTACATATACTCCATTATATAGCGAAAAAAGAACAACTAAATTTCCCTATATATTTTCGTATAAAAATCAAAAACAATAACGAAAAAATGGAAAAGTTAGAACGTAAACGAATAATTTGATATCAGGAGTAAATTCAAAAGATGAGAAAAACAAAAGATAATTTTTGAACAAATTCATCAAAAACATATTTCAGCGAATAAATTCCAACTGGAAAAAAAACGTTTCCTTAAAACAGTTCGTAATTAGCTCTTCCTTCCATTTTCACCTTAATGTTGTACATTTGTGAGGAGAAATGACGTCCTCTACATTTTTTCTTGAAATTCCTGAGATCATGACAGGCAGAAGGTCGCTTTACCGCCAGAGGGCATTGAAACACCCGCTATCCGTTGAGTGGTCCATTAGCCGAAGTAGGGGTGGTTTTCATTGCTTCGTTAACTGCTCTTCGTTGCTTCCCCTACACTCTACTGTTGGAATCCTTGAAATAAAATGAAACCATCTCGACTTACCTAAATCCATGGTTACGTACGACGTGTAACAAGTCTTCGAACTTTGTCATACTCTTCATTTGTTTTGTGTATTAAAAATTGCGAAAGTTTTTGAATTTTTATGCACATTTTGAGAGAAGATACAAATACGTACGAATAAAAATTTCTGTTTTTCATCTTTTGAATTCCTTTTTAATGGCTGATTGTAAATAGGACGAAGAAGGAACGTTTTGTTTAGATATTGGAGAATGATTGCATGCTAATAAAGTTTTATATTCGTTAGATTGTCCATCATTTAAAATCTTTTATTTATTCGAATATTTTTCAACTAGAAGAATCTTAATGTATTTCCAATAGAGGTAGTAGTTCCCTTAAATGACCCAGGACATTACGAACAAAAATGAGTTTATCCATTGACATATTTCTAGGGATAGAAGTTTCTCCTTCTTTCAATTCTTTCACATTTTCCAATGGATAGAGTATTTTTTCTTCGGATAGAGTAAACGTTCAAAAAAAGAAAGAGATTTGAATAGAACTTAAGATCTTATCGGACTACATCCATTTTTCCGTCCCATCCTTAGAAACGGTTGCGTACACAAATCTCTTCACTTGGAAATACGAAAGATATCCGTTGGTAGACGGTTTTCTTTCCTAAACATTATCTAATCAGGTTATTGGTTATTGTTTATGAATTAATGAACTCGAATTACTGAAATCAGCTCCTTGTTTAGTCTCCATTGTTAACTAATTTCTTTTACGAAAGCTAAATACTATTAACTTATCTGATTGTTTAAACAGAAGATTTTGTTTTTGATTTTTTTTACAAAATAACACTTTATTTGTTAAAATTCACCTAGGAAATACTTCCTTAAATGTCTTTTACGTATTTTCTATCCTTAATTTTCAATTTCAATTTTTAAAATTACTTCACTACCTTTAAAATTACTCTTTACGTTTTGTTTTCTTATATCAATTCGTTACTGTGCTCTGCTTTAAGTTGTCAAGTACTTATAGCAAATTTCTCAAAAATTCTATGAGTTACAATATTTCGAAATTAACTCTTGTATAGTTTCAAATATCAAATAAATAAAAACTATGATACAATTCTAAATGAACAGATTCAGTACTTCATCGCAAAATGTTCACCTCAGAGACCTCTTAAACAATGGCCTCATGAAAAGGGCTGGAATAATTCTTCAGGATAAGAGCGGAACTCCTCAAAAAGGGTTTGCTTCTTTAAAAAGCTCCAAAAAGTATTCAAAAACTTTCCTCTTCACCGTTTCCGTCGACACTCCTCGAGTTCTGTTCGAGTGGCCAAAACAGTTTCCGGAAGAAAGCTCTTTCTAGTGATCAGAACGAATTTCTAATGATCCCATTGTCTGCCATTTGCGATTCGTGACAAATGACTGCTTATGTGCTCGAGAAGAAAAAAAGGTTGAATCTGGTTGCGCTGTTGCCGCGTATTTGAACGGGATTTGAAGGACTTCTCTGAATTCCAGAAAAACTATCGATTCATTCTTTCTTTGCCTCTTTCAAATTTGAGTAAGAAGGCCGACACGGCTTCTTTTATACAGCCGCTTTTACGTGTTTCATGAAGGGTGATACCGACCACCGCACCAATTCCGTCCGGTTTCGGCCGTTTCTCTGTTGGGCACTTGTTAAGAAAAAGCCAATATATCGGTAAAAATACCTCGTAAACTCATAGTCTATAATTTACATGTATTATACAGAAAGAAAATCAAATAATAATATAAGAAAGATATAATTTATCGGAAAAGTTTAGTTCAACGTAAAATGCGTAAATATCGATGTTGCCTAACAACAGAGTAATCAAAAAACGTCATTATTCGTCGATGTTTATTTACTTATTCAGTTTAAACTTGGAGATTATTGGTAAAATAAAATTTAGGGGTATGTAATATATAATATCTATTCGATATATTTATCCATAGACAGAAGAAAAACTACTTCAAAAACCTCTCGCGGACAGAAACGTAAGTTCTTTGCAGTGATGAAATTATGTGCAGAAATTGATGAGTAAACTGGAAGTCGTTTGCTGTACTCAACTAGTTTTTTGCTGACCATTGCGCTGATGTTTACAAAGGGAATCCGCTCAACTGAGACGTAAACCTTGTTGCGGGAATAAAACTGTTACGTTTCAGTATTATCGGGTTGAATTTATTCTAAACAACACATGGAATAATTGTTTAATTATCTGGTATCATTGCGAGATGTTTTTTTTTTATTTTTTGGCCGGAACAACTGATGAGGCGTTCGCTTTCTTTGTTACGGAAATGGATAACTTTAGTGTTCCCCGTGTCGTAGGGACATAATTGAAAAGTCTGGTTGGCCATACTAGTTTTTAATATTGACTTACAAAATGAAAATCTTACAACAAATTCTGCACTTACGTCGCCTTCGGTCTGGGCAGGAGGGCAGTCTTGCTCGCAGACCTCGCTAGGAAGTCTTACTTGCGGACAGGGAACGTCTGCTCGCAGACCTCATGAAGAAGTCTTACTCACAGACGGGGAAGGTCTCTTCGCAGACCTCAAGAAGAAGTCTTACTCGGAGACCGGGAAGGTCTCTTCGCAGACCTCAAGAAGAAGTCTTACTCGGAGACCGGGAAGGTCTGACTTGCTCTGTCTCAGCATCTCCTTATATACCCTTATCTAAGGGTCCAGATGGCGATTTTTAGTGGGGGCGGGGGGAGGAAGGGTGAGGAGGACTCTGGTCCTAGGACCAACGCGTCTCTAGATCCTAGGACTGGTTAGTATCAGTATGACAGGGGAGAGGGGGGGGGAGGGTGAGGAGGACTTTGGTCCGAAGAACAACGCGCCTCCCGACTCGGGGGTTTGACTCTCTCGCGACATCACCCCCTTGGCAGTTAAAATCTTAGGGGTAGGCAGAATGAGACTCCCAGGCGACGTCAACAACACAAAAACATATCACTACACTACAAAAAAAAACGAAAAGAAACACAAAAAACCAAGTAACCACTGTCCTGCACAAAAATATTAAAAAAATTCAGTTTTCTCGTAAGTTTTTTCCGAGTCCTTCTGTCTTTACTAAAAAAGTCACTCAGGTTATTCACGTTGCCACAATGTTCACTTCAATTGTTCACGACACTTGTTCACGATACGTACCGCCAACACGCATGCTGAAGACCCTTCATAGGCGCTGTTCCTCTAGTGTGGGAAATAAGGGGGTAAGTCTAGCGTTTTGCAGGTTCACTATCTGGATGCCAGTTTCCGGTGTTCTCGATGGTGCCCGCGACGTACTCTTCCTTCGAGCTCGGTCCAGCAGAGACAGGATACCACTGAGGTTGTCGCAAGTCCTAGCAGAAGGAGGGAGGTGTACCCGGCTATATGCAATTGCGTAATCTGTCTTTCCACCGGTACCAGAAGACCTCTGTTACTTCTAAGGGCAGTTAGGGATAGGGACGGAAGGACGTGGGTGTCCAATCTCTCCAACGGTCTCAAGACTTCATCCAATTGTCCAAGTAGATGGTCACTAGCAGCGGTTTCTGTCAGATTCACCTGGATCTGAGGAAGCGGTGCTAGCACAATGGTCGTGTCCAGCGTAGCATTGGAATCGAACTGGATTCTAGCCCCTTCGAGAAGAACGGATCCATCTCCACCCGAGCATCCCGGTGGCAGAGCGATAGTTCCTTGCCCTACCACGGTCAGCTGATGGGATTTTCCGGGGCACGATAAATTTAAGCTGCGTTCCTCTCCCAGACTATAGTGCCATTTCCCAGGTTGGTCCCCTGCGATGAAGGTGGCATAGTGACTGGGCACGAGGTGAATATCACAGTGTTGTCTGATGGCCTCGCTCTTGTTCTGGAAGGCGGCTATGCTGCACGAGCTAGAGAGATTGGTTAGGATGGGGAAGGAGGGGTGGCAGATGAGGTTTTCGCCCTTATAACAGTCCGATGCGAATTCTGCAGGCAGGAGCACGAATCTGCACCTGCATCCTGTGTGGACTGCCAAAAAGGGAGAGTCTGGTTTTAGTGTTACTGGTGGGCCGGTCCCAGCTGACGTCGTCGGGAACGGGTGCACCTTGTGGACTCTGTAGATGCCGTCCCTCTCTCGTAGGGGTAAAGCTACCAACAGGGAAACTTCATCTGTTGTAACTCCGTAAGGTGGCTGGAAGTAGCAGCAAATGATGCTTCCTAAGGCTGTCGCAAGAGTCTCAAGTGCTTCTCTTCTAATGGCTTTAAGGTGGTCAAGCGGTTCTCCATTGTGCGTGTCGCGGCGCAGGTGATCGTCGTGAAGTGAATATACTCCGGAGTCATTAAATACGCTTTCGTCCTGGAAGTGGACGTAGGTTATATCTGTGGCTCCGGCCAACTCCCGGTTCGGGATCCTTGGAACCGTCCGTAGGGACCGTGTCTCGGTTCTCCCTGTTTTCTTTTCGCGTTCCCAGGGGGGGGTCAGGGGGAGACAAGGAGGTTGTGGGGGAATCGGGGGTTGAAATTCCTTCTCTCGGGAAGGTGAATCGTACGTTCTGGTCTGGCTCAGGGGGTAAGGGGAGCAAGTTACGCAAGTGCGCAGTAATTTTCCGGCCATTTTGTAAATTTTCGATGTCAAAGGTGACCGGAGACCGCCTCCTAAGCACCCTGTAGGGTCCTATCCATCGCGAGACGAATTTTCTCGTTTGACCCTTCGTTAGGACAAAATTACGTAGAAGGACCATTTGTCCTTCATCAAGGAGAGGTAAAACTAAACCCTTGTTGGCTCGAGAGTGCTCCTTTTCCACATTTTCCTTATTGAATAGTGCGGCTTGTTCATGGGCCACACGTAACCTCTCCCGAAGTTCGGACGGATAGTCGATCGAATTAACTGTAGGAGATTCTCGATCTTCCTCTTTATTCACTTCAACTTTGATAGGCCAATCTCTGTGCCACACTCGTTCATTTTCTCTTAAATTACATAACAAGACAGGAGCTAATCCTTCGGCTGAAACCCTTACTATAACAGGTAATATCATAATGTCACGACTGTCATCTTCTAAAATCAATTCTCTGTTCGCGAACCTCTCGCACCTTGCCTCTGTCAAAACAACCGAGAATGGAGGAATTTTTATATTCTTCTCTACCCTTAATACTTCAGAGTCTGCTTCAGCGTACGCACTTTCATTCGTTTGCTTCAGAATTACGGTCTGGCCCTGGACGTCAGTCTTTCCACCATTTACTGGACTCATATCTACTGCCCGTCTGCCGTTCGCACCGCCTGTTTCTAAGCATTCCTTTACTGGCGTTTCTTGTGAAACATTCTCCTCTCTACTTTTCCCTTTTTCCTCACTCTCGTTTTCCTCACTCTCGTTTTCCTCGACGAATATCTCCTTAATAACTTCCTCTACGCAATCGGTTCTCGTCAGTGACTCTTTGATTATAACCTGTTCAGTTCGGGGTCCGTCCGTTTTAATTTTACTCGTGCCTCCCGTAACTGCTCTCTGATAAATGAATTGATCCCATTCTCTTTCGAGTGTATCTTCTGCGTTCTTTTTGCCCATAATTGCCCTCTCATAAGCAAATTTATCCCATTCTCTCTCGAGTGTGTCTTCTGCGTTCTTTTTACCCGTAACTGTCCTCTCATAAACAAATTCATCCCATTCTCTCTCGAGTGCATCTTCTGCGTCCTTTTTGCCCGTAACTGTCCTCTCATAAGCACATTTATCCTGTTCTCCCTTGAGTGTGTCTTCTGCGTTCTCTTTGTCCGTTGTTTCGTACAAATTTTCTGATGGGATCTTCGGAATAATCGATCCCACTTCTGATCTAATTCCTTTGCTGCTTCTCAATACTACCTTGTGATTTCCCCCTATCGTAAGTAATGAACTATCAAGGCTCAATTGACATCCATATTTTCTCATGAAATCTAGCCCTAGAATCCCGTCGTAATTTGTCTTCCCTAGATTTGCAATTATGGCGTCATGCGGATAGCTGCGTCCATCGATAACTATGGGAAGCACGGATTGACCGGAAACGGCGATAGAATGACCTGAAGCGCTTAGAATTGAGTTCCTATATGGCTGGACACTGAGATGCTGTGATGGAAAACATCTCTGATGAATGATAGTGACCGCCGCGCCCGTATCGATAAGAAATTTTTGAGGTCTATCATACACAAAACCGTTTACGATCAGTCCCGCTTCCGGAGTTACCGCTAGAATTAGTTCGGCCCCGACCGCTTGGTCGGGGGAAGCGCGTTTCCCTGGGCCGAATCCGTGTTTTTCCTTGGGCAATTGAGTGGCCGGTGCCCCGATTCCTTACAAAATCCGCAAAGTAAAAACGGACATTCTCGCGCAAAATGATTCGATCTTCCGCAGTTATAACAATTCCTGGGCCTGGATTGACAAAAGCGCGCTATATGGTCTGATCCCCCGCAATTGTAGCATTTGCGGCCTGTCCTACTCGGCGTCGTCATGGGAGGGGTATTCGCGGGGTTTTCCTGTCCCGTGCGCACTGCATTAATGTGCCCTTGGCGTGGGGGTGCGGCGTAATGAGGAGCTAAGAAGGGGTTTTGAAAGGCTGTTAGGTCTCTCTGCAAAGCGTTAGCAGCGGCATTTTGATGCAACTCCGCGTTTTTGTGAGCGTAATTTCTTGCGTTCGCCTCTTCGAGGAGAGCGAAATTTTCAGCCTCCAGGATACTTGCCGGATTACGGACTAACACAAATCTCCCTATTTCTTCGCGCAGGCCTAGCAAGAATTGTGTCAACAACCTGTGCTCAATCATACGCTTAGTGGCTTCTGATCGGGGTTCGTGGGAGATTTCTCTTAGTTCCCTCGCGATTTTCCGGAGCCTAGTTGCGTAGACGCTAACGGACTCTAAATTACCCTGAACGCAAGTGCTGAAATTGCGTTCGATTACGAGCGGCGATTTTTTTGATGTGAATCGGCGTTTTAGGCTGGAAGAAAAAAGTTCGTACGTTTCGAGAACGTGCGGGTTCGCCTGAATAAATTCTGCGGCCGTTCCGGCTAATCTAAGTCTCGCCACGCAAAGCGTTTGTAGTTCGGTCCATGCACTTAAATGACTTGTTATCTGAATAGTTTCCAGGAATTTTTCTACCGTAACATCGTCATCTCCGCTAAAACATGGGATAAAATATATTTGACTGCCTACCATTGCGGAAGATAGGGTTGGGGCTGAAGTATCCGGAATGGGTGGCGAGGCAGCGTCTTCGAGTGCGTTAATTCTTGGAAAATACTCGCTCGAATTCCTGAAGGGGTTTATGTCTTCCTCGTAGTTGATTGCGCGGGGGTTATCTTCTGATTTAAGAGGGGAAAAGAACGCGTTAGGGGCGATCGGCTCGCCGCCGAAATTCGAGAAGGGGTTTGTTATCTCAGCGGAGGTTGGGTAAAGGGAGCGGAAAGCCATGACGAAAGGGATACAGACAAGGTCAAAATTTAAAACAAGCGATCATGAATACGCGTCTAAATTAAAATAAATAGGAATATCCCATTTAGCCTTCTAATTTACGAAAACAATTCGGCAAAAATAATAACAAAAACAAAAAAACAATTCTTGGTGCAATATATGACATTAAAAAAAAGCTTTTAGAGATTTTTCAAAAGAAAAAATTAATCTCTTAATGGAATAAGGCACCCTTTGCCGAAATTTATTATATTGCAAACATGGCACGTAAGAACGTTCTCCAACACACCTGACACCAGTTTATGTCGTAGGGACATAATTGAAAAGTCTGGTTGGCCATACTAGTTTTTAATATTGACTTACAAAATGAAAATCTTACAACAAATTCTGCACTTACGTCGCCTTCGGTCTGGGCAGGAGGGCAGTCTTGCTCGCAGACCTCGCTAGGAAGTCTTACTTGCGGACAGGGAACGTCTGCTCGCAGACCTCATGAAGAAGTCTTACTCACAGACGGGGAAGGTCTCTTCGCAGACCTCAAGAAGAAGTCTTACTCGGAGACCGGGAAGGTCTCTTCGCAGACCTCAAGAAGAAGTCTTACTCGGAGACCGGGAAGGTCGGACTTGCTCTGTCTCAGCATCTCCTTATATACCCTTATCTAAGGGTCCAGATGGCGATTTTTAGTGGGGGCGGGGGGAGGAAGGGTGAGGAGGACTCTGGTCCTAGGACCAACGCGTCTCTAGATCCTAGGACTGGTTAGTATCAGTATGACAGGGGAGAGGGGGGGGGAGGGTGAGGAGGACTTTGGTCCGAAGAACAACGCGCCTCCCGACTCGGGGGTTTGACTCTCTCGCGACACCCGGAATCTAGGCTAAGCGGTCATGTATGGGAAAGGAACGGTGCGTCCAAAACATGTTTTATCAGATTCTAATCTATCACGTTTTAATTGCCGGATGGTGATACAGGATTCTTGTTTGCTCCTGTTTAGCAGAAAATTACGCTTCTTCTAATTTATTTGAATGAACAGTTGCGTTTGTGTTTTTAACTCGATAGGTAATTAAAGGAATTAATTAAACTACACGATGTTTTCTTTTTTAACCAATCTATCTCAGTGGTTACAGTTTATCAAAATTTATATTTAATTGGAGAATACTTTTCAAACGTAAATAGTTAACTTAATAACAACTGATGTAATTATTGTTTCTATCCTGAAAATGTTATATTGTATTCACAGTTCTTTGATAATTTACAAATGAATTACATTGTGAGTTATTTTTGAGACTGCATAAATTGATGTAACATACGATTACATTAGAAGTTATTAATATTAATCATATCTTAGATAGATAAAGAGTGTCGTAGCAGCGTATTTAAGTGATTCATTACAATTGTTTGGTTATACGAAGATGATTTTAACGTATACAGTGAAAGGAATATTCCTAAAAGAAAACTTAATGAAAAATGAGCATCATATCATACATCTCTTTCGTTAAAATAACTTTAATTCTTTTTTAATCTCTTTGCTAAGGTATACAATAAAAGAACACGTTTGTTCCCTAGCAACAGCATTTCTTTTCAAACCCCATACATATAGTACTCACTCAATTGAAGTTAACTCTCTGCATACACTTGTATGACCTTCTGTTCCCTTTTTAGTCAAACAAGTATCTCTAGAATTCCTGTTAGGTTATTACCACCACCGCGTTAGTTCCGGAGACAATCCACCACTGTATTTCACCCTATTGAGAAATCCTTTATTCCAACTGCAACTCGTAAATGGCTAGCGTATGAACGTTTGCATTGAGAGGTGTGATATTTAAATTTAACTGTCTACGAAGTAAAAACTCGTTGATTTCTTATTTAAATTTACGATTAAACTTCACGAACGTAGACAGAAATTCAAAATATAACGATTTGTGGTTTTAATATATTATTTCTTCCATTTTTAACTTTATTACGAACATTATTTTGCAACGCAAAACGAACATTTAGTTCTAATTCCAAAATGTACGTTTATCTATAAAATATCGGTAGCTTATTTAGCATACGTCGTATTTGAAAAAAATACGAAGGAATATACAAACTTCAGTTTAAATATATTTCATAAAATATCGTATTTATTTTAGATAAATTTACGTTCTTCCTCTTTTTATATTTCACTGTGATGGAAAGCAATCAACAGTTGTTTACGCGCAGATGAATATCCACTTGATTGAGAGAGAAGAGGAAAATCAGTTTGCGGGGGTTTATTGATATAATTCATGAGCATTTGGGATTCCGTTTCCATAGAGACATCTCCTTTAAGTTCCACATCTGGGTTTATATGACCATTATCTAGACCGCACTCGTCAAGCATCATTTCACTTACTTCACGTGAGATGGTTTGCACAGGACTGTTTGCATATTCCCATTGAAATGGTTGGGTGCTCAATCGATAGAGGGCACTCGAATCACGTCCCTAATGAGATGAAAGTGAGGAATTAACTGCTCATTTCGCAGAATCGATTCGTGGCCCCTTTCTATCCATTAATGACTCAGACCCGCTAAACTAACTGAGCCAAATGTCTGTGCCTTCATTGCGATAGATATTAACCTAAGACTCCGAGAGATTTCTCTTGTAATTCTTGGCGATAATTTACTGTAATATTGATTCTAATAACCTTCTAATTTTGATTTATAAGCAGTTTTTTAATAATGCTATAGAGATCCAGGTTAATCTATCCATGAAATTTCATTAGGTTCATTTTGATTTGATGAATGATTCGTTCTGGGTTCCGTGAAATTCAATCAGAAGGATGAAATAAATGACGAAAGATAGTTATTAAAACGGTAGGAAATGTGGAAGAATGGAATTTTTTATCTTGAAATCAACTAGTTCTTCTATTTAATTTTAAAAGATAACTGTTTAAATTTTTTAACTCTGTATCGTGAATTTCTTGCTGAATATTACTTCCGTCTTTATCCATGGCATTTGCAAGATGTTGGAAGATTTTCTCGTAGTCAATAATGATTCAATATCTTTTAGAGATATTGACAGAATCGTCACAGTTCTTGTGTCCTAGTTCTTCAAAAGAGGGAAATGTACTTAGTTTCTGATGTTCTACCATTAAAATCCATTAAGAGTAATTTAAAAATTATTTTTACCTAGGTAACCATAGAGTTGTCGTCAATAGTAACCATTTTAGAGTTCTCAGGCTCTCCAATAAATGTACATCTTCAAATAATTTGAATCTACTCTTTGAAATAATAATTAGTTAGTTAGTTAATAGTCGTATACGATGTTATTATTACGTATAATATTTTTTATTATACCGATGTAGGTTCAAATTAAAAAATAAGTACGGGGTAGTGATACCTAACGATTAGCTAAATGACTGCGGACTTAGGAAAAACGGTGATATTCAGAACTTCAGTTCCGTGTGACTTCTCTATTGCTTCCCACGTTTGCGGAATCGAATCCGAATAATAGCAATTTGTCCAAATAAAAAAAATCTCCAAATTTCTCTTCGATTGAAAGTTCGTTCGGGTCACTGCACTTTCTCACGGCACTTGTTTTCTCTCGCGGCTGTCTTAAGAATCGGACAGAGATCGCGACTTCCTCGAAGAGGTTTTATGGGCAACCAACAGCTGTCGTAAAATAATTATAGAGCTTAGATATATATGTCAATTAAACTAGAGTTGAACTGCAAAACAGTTTTCCGGAGAACAGAGTCTTTGGTTGCATTTCTTGGTGTTGTTATTTTCATCTCTATCATCGTCTTTATGCTAAATTATTCGTAAGAATTTATAACTAAACTGTAAAGTGTACTGGAGGATCGATCGATTTAAGATCCGATAAAAGGCTGTTGATGCACTTCAGTGAAGTATAACAAGTCATCTTCGTATGATAAGTTAGAAAATGAAGAAGAAAAGTTTGATATTAAGAGTCAAATCTCTTTCATAGATGCATATCGATATTTATATCCTACCTATTATTAAATATCTTCTCACGTCTCTTATTACAACCTTTATTGCAAAGTCACAAGGAGTATGGAGTGTAACTGATATATTGCAATGGTTTTAGAAGTTGGTCTTACAGACCCTATTGAGTCTCTGGTTAACCACTTTTCCCACTCCACTTCGCGCTACCCCTTTGAAACCGTAAGATGAAGATGTCATAGGGGAGTGAAGATCTTAAAATCTCTTCCCCAACCCTAAATACCTTTCCCATGCCTTGCAGGTAGTAGTCGTATGAAGGGAAACGGTTGGCTGTGTGGTGTGTCGTTCAATATTTCCTTCGAGGATAACCCGGAGTATGCACTTTCAACTTATCGTATATTGCATAGGTTGATTATTTTGGTTATTGTTTTCAATATATTGTTTTATAATGTACATACAAAATAAACAAAGGTTCGAAAAAAGTACGCCTTAGTGTATGGATTACTTATTAGTTGCCAAAGTAGACTAAAATCGAGTCAATTTTGGTCAATAACACTGTTGAATCAAAGTTTGTGTGATTTCTTTAATACGAAAAAGGTTCTTGTGGAGTATGTCTTAAGGAATACATTTAAACCATTGTTTTTAGTGACAATTTGGGCTTAATTTTCTGATTTTATGTTAAAAAATTTTCAGTTTATTGACGGCGTCTTTACAGGTAGTCTTCCAATTCCTCAAATCTCTGAAAAGTCATGACAACTTCCGAAGAATGTCGCGTGTAATACACATGGCTTCAAACACACCACACTCTCCCCCCGCGGCCTTAATCCCTCTGGGGTCCAAATACCTCGCACCCCTCCTCGCGGTCCCAACCCTTTGTGGCCCACCCCCTCACGACTCACCCTCAAGGCCTCTAATCCCTGGGGTCCCAACCCCTCGCGACTCTCCCTACGGAAGCCCTCTTCCGACCCCTTCCCACTTACCTACCTATTGGATCTTTCCCTCTCTTATCTTCCAGCATCCCTAGCGGCCTCCGGAAGCCTCCATTCCTACGACTCCAGAGGTTCTATTGCCATCTTTCGCATACCATTGCATCCTACATCCTCAGCTCCCAACTTTCAATGACTACCTGATATGACGATGCTTCATAGTATCATAAAAGAAATGTTTCGCGTAAAATTTAGTCTTTGTAAGTCCAATTAACGCACACATCAGAATGATAAATTTCATCGATTGAATTTATAATACCGAATACTTGTTATTTAAATTTTAAATATAACCATATATAATATGAGTTGCTATACGATGAATGATTCGGAAAATATTCTGGATGATTGTTTTGAAACTATCATCACATATTCTTACATTATGAATTTATTGTATTTAGCTTTTTAATTATCAATGCGATGTTTTAAAATTTCATTATCAATTAGAGTGAATGGGTTCGTTTTAGTACTGTAAAAAATGTAAAAAAGGTTATGGTTAGTTGGTAACAAATTAACAGCAACCATGCTTTTGTTGTTCTATTCCATTTTAAAATAATCCTACAATAAGTCAAGAGGAGTATATTTATATTTCCTAAATAGTACCGAATATTTTAAAAATATAAATTGCAAGCAGTTCGCTCATAAGGTGAAGACTCCGAATATTAACCGATTTTAACTCTTATTTACCTATAAATTTATTTTCATCCACATGGAAAGTCCCAATACAGTTACTTGAACATGAAAGTACGGAAAAAGTGGAAAATCGAATTCTCTTGGAAAGAATGGTGTGGGAAAAGGAAATATATTGAATGAAAGGAGGAACTGAATCGAGAAACCGTTAAGGAAAACGCTCTTTGTGTTCATTGCTAAACTATTGCCGCTTTCTAGGAATGCTTTCAATATTATGAATCACAAAAACCATTAGCGCCTTTGCAATGTATATTAAGAATAGCACAGAAACCTAAATTCCTCATAGCCTATGTGTTTGAAATTCTTCCCTCTTGGTTATTGTAACAGTAAGTCTATGAATAATTTACTATCTGAATCAATCTATTTACAATCAATGATAATTAATATCTGTATAGTCATATGTTTTTATCACTTTCAAATACAAATCCCATTGTTGTGAAATAATTGCCCCGCAAACCTTAATCATTTATGGACCTAAGTGAAGCGTATTCTGGAGTTTTAGAGTAAAAGGCATTCAAATGAGTGAATTCCTTAGGTTTTCAAATATTCCACATCTTAGGAAGACTCGATCGGTTGATCTGCTCAATCATCCATTGCGATTATTTGGACCGTGAAGTCGAAGATGCTGGAATCTCAAACTTTCGCCAAATGAGACGAAGTGAAGATGATGCTGTTTGAGTTCATTTCTGCTTAGATCGTCTTTAAAATATGAACTAGAATGAATATTCCTTATTTATATGATGGAACAGAATGAAATCATTCTTTTTCCTCTGTTTATCTATATAATCGTATTGGAAGTTATTGAGACACGAGTTGTTATGGAATGCTGTATGAAAAGATTCTTGTTTTATTTCAATAGTATCTAACATATTATATTTAATTTGTATCTAATAAGATCCATTAATTATTACTATCATAAATAGGTAAAAATCATTCTATTCGTACTGATGAAACCGAATTACAATTTGAATGTAAAATTACATTCACAATAAGACATTACCACGAAAACCGAGTTACAAATTAATTACAAATCAAACACATATCCATATTACATACATATTGTGGAAAGTTAATTAAAAAAGACTAAAATATCTAGTATAGCCGTAGAATAATATAGAAATATAATATTGTGTGAAGTCTTGCCATAATCCAACCTAAGTTGAGTGTTTACGGGTTAATGCCAAATTTATCAAAAACCAATAAGTAAGAATTAAGAGGTAAACATTCTTTAATAACCGAAGATATAAAATTATTTCAGAGGTATATAATACAGCCTTTGGAAGTATCTATCTACTTAATGGGATATGATAAATGGTCTCTGCATTTTTTTCCATTTTGAATACGTCTTTAACTCTCAAGAATACAATAAGATTGTACTAATGCACTGCTACTTATTTTCAGCTCGCACAGGCATCGGATGGGTCCTGATTCTGAGGAAAGTTCGCCAAATGGGCGAATTGTGGAGAAGGCGAGGACCAGGGAGTTGTTCGGAGTGCAGCTTGAGGTCAGTGCTTTAGGGTTCTTTAGGAAACAAATGAAAATCGTAATTTAACGTAATATTTTTTCTTTATTTTTAAAAGTCCAATTATACCAAATACTAATTTATTGTTAGAATTTGTATCTTATGGTACCAACCTCCTCTCCATACGTTAATATGGTATCTTTGGATTTTATCGATGAAATGAACTTTTGAATATTTGAAGGATTATTTCGTAATCAAGTCTTCTTGAATCCTATGTTTATAAATTTCATATTTCTTACATCTTTATTTGATATTTCCCTGATTCATAATCATTTGATCCATTTAAGCTTTCAAAGATTTATAAATTTAAATTATTCATTATAAATTGTTCATCGGATATTCATTGTTAAAGTAGTTAAATAAACGTAAATACTAAAACCTCCCCAATTTCCTTAACTAATAGACATCTAGGATACACATTCTTTAAATGTTTATTTTAAACCGTTTCACCATAGTAATATCTATTTTTTAACTTTCTCGTAGCTGAATTTCTTAAATCCAAAATACGAATTCCCCATAACTTGGAATCCCATTGACACCTTGTGTTCCTTTTCTGTAATTTCATTATTTGTCGTCTTTCTTTTCAGGTCACTAGTCTCCTGTTGGAAGCCGAGCGTCGTAAACTAGCGGTTCTGCAGAGGGAGCTTCAGGCGGCGCTCGCAGAGGGCGGGTCGATCAAGGCGAAGGAACAGCAGAAGCAGGAGCTCATCGTTGCCATCTCGTGAGTAATGCCTATACCATCGCTAGGGGAAGGCGGTTTATTCAAAAAGAAAAAATAAACTAATAGTAAAGAATAGCGGATTTAGAGAAATTATGTCTCGAAATCTCTCTTTAATTTTTTTAATGAGATTCGCTGAAAATAATATTATGAATCGTCAATATTTCACTATTAAGGTAAGCGGTTAAAAGGCACGAAATCAATTCAATTGTAATGATTTGGGAAAAGGAATTTCGGAAAAATACTCTTCGTGAGGACAATAAACTTATTATTTCCATATTTATGCGTAAATTACAGCTGAAAATAGTTATGTTAGCTCAATTTCTTTTAAGTTCGTACAAGATATGCAAACGAATAAACTAATTTTTCATCGTAATATAATCCTTCGGATATCTGTCATTTGTACATCACAAATAATTGTTACGTCTCCATTTTATTCGTGTTTTAATGTTTTTCAGGAGGATCCAGGCTCAACACGATCAACTGGACAAAGAGTACAGAACACATGCCATAGGAGTGCTTCGTTGTTCCAACACCAGAGGGTCTGGGAAGGTGAGTGTTCTTTGAACTTTTCATTATTCTTATTCATCTTCGAATTCGGTTTAAATCTTTTTCAGTAGTTATCGTATTATATTTAAGCGTGTAAAGAAATTACACGCTTATAATAAATTACTATATTTGTCGATTAATATATTATGAGGTTCAACTATTGATCATTTTCACGTAGTAATCTTATTGGTTGCAATTGTTACCAAGGTAACAATTCAAAAATAATTTTTATTATTAAGTAAGACATAAAAATATAGGATGTCAAGAATGCTTTCAGACACTAAGCATATAGAAATAGGTTACAGGACTGCGAATTTTGACCTCAAAAACAATTTCATGAATAAGCCGATTGTCTTCTGAAATTGACATACTCGTAGAACTGGGTGAAGCAGAATTTCCTATGTGATTCATACTTGGAGCATAATGGTTATTTCTCGGCATTTCTACAAATTAGAGGTAAATTTTGACGATCTTATGCTGAAGTACTGCAGTTGTACATTTCATAAACTTTTTAAAAGACTCCGTTGAACTCTTGAAAACAATTGCCGCTTTCTTCCAAAACTAGCGTTCTACTTCTTGGTTCTTGGTTCTTCGCATGAGTGTCAATTGAGGAAACTGTAGAATTAGTCGTTAATTCGAATATTTATCTATCAGAGGCATGTGATATTTAGTGATGGACTTTCCTTGTTTGCCAACTAAATATTTTTATAAACGATCAAATGCTTCGCATCAAATGATCCATGGAATAAAATCCAAACCGTTCAGTTTTTAGGTCAATATATAGTATTTTTTCTACGGATATCTTTCATTGGTTTCGAATAATTTCCGATTTTTCAAAACTTCGTCCTTATCAACATTATCAATTCCTCTGATATATATTCCTATCCCTCTATAGCTTCCCTAGGAAATAAGAAAATTTTCTGTTACTTGCCAATAAGATCGCCTATTTAGAATAGATAAAGGACATATTTTGCACGATTTAAATATACGTTTGCGTACAAAAATTTATGTCAGATAAAATAAGAGGACTTGATAAGCATCAGTGGTCTTTCATAAATAAAAGTTCTTTTAATTCATATTCGGCGTAATATTATATCAAGATGTTCATTTTATTTCATTATGATCGCACTTCATTTCGAAAATATCGAAACGAAAAATCGAATTGATCGTTTATAAATCTACGTAAACAATACAAGCGTAATATTACTCACTACTCAATCCTATCCTTCTCTTCTGAAAGTGTTACATTGTTTAGCTGACCATACAAGATTACTTTGAATAATAATAAGTAAACATTACATTTCGAAACGAATATGATGTTCTATCATTTTAGTTTGTGATAAATCAGTTTTTTTGGACATTTTTCATCTCTTTAGGAATTCCGTAAATATGATGATAGAAGTATTTCACTATTCATTGAACATCTTTATCTCAGACGATCATTTTTTCGAGATTATCCTTTGTCTGGAATTCAAATTTTTTCTCAAAGTCGAAAGTATTGCTTTTCATCATTGTGATCCATTCAGTACACCATACTATAAGAACAATGCAGTCTCAACTTCAAAGAGACATCTCAGGTCATCAAGAGTTCTTTTTTTATCATTTGAGATTGAAATCGTGCCGAAAAGAAATACACTTCAGAGGAATTATTACTGTCTCAATATATGCATTCGATCCTCAAGATGAAACGGATTTATCCGAGGTTCGTTTAATTTCATGAATAACTGAATCGTATTGAATAATTCGCGTTGTGAAAGCTGTTCAATTGGCGTAAAAAAGCTCTCGATATTATTCTTTCCATGAATAAATGATAAGCTGCTTTTACAAGATCTTGAATGTATATTCTTTAAGGTGGTTTTGTAAAATTTGGAGTCTTCAGCGAAGTGTGATCGTAATATATTGGAAAATAGGAAACTGTTAATTTTCATTTACTTTTAAATCTCATTTTTCCTTTTTATAAGTGTTTTAAATTAAAGGATCTTCATAAATTTATTCTATTATTTTATAAAATAATCATTTACTTGTATTTAATCGCTCCATAGTTTTCATTACGTTCATTACCACACGTACGTCTTTTATTCTCAACTGTTGAGTCAAGAAAACAAAACAAGTGCGAAATTATGTTTTACGAGAAGCTGAGCTTATCCCTCTTCTGATGCATCCTTAATTAAAATTGGTTTTTTCACTCTGACGACAGACAAGAAGGAACACCAACTCATTATAAGGATTACAACACCCTTTTTTGTCTATTCCTCGTACGAACCCGTTTCAAATCAGTAGGTTGAAAAACTCTGGTAAGTGCTTTTTGAGCATTAAAAATTAACGGAAAAAGAGAAAAATATTCTGTGTAACTAATCATTGCCAAAAGGAAGTATCTAGTTTACTCGTGTAACATAGTATGGTAGTTAAAATAGATCGCTTCAGTAGTTTACGTAGAACAAAATACTATTCCATATATAACCCGCCTTAAATTATACTTATCTACCCTGTTATTAATCAAAAGTTCAGTTTATAAACTATATATTATATAAGGTAACTGTAGTAATAAATTATTAGCTATCAATTGTTACTTTGTCTTAAGTAACAGTTCTGAAAAATCTAGTGCATGAGCCCCTACTCACACGTTTCCCGCAACACTTCCGTGCATAGCTGGTTCGTTTGAAGCGAGAAGTAGGAGTCCAAGATTTTTGGCGGAAATGAAGGCTTTGTTGGTTTTAGCAGCACATAGGGGGAGTTGTATGTAAATATTTCCGAGCGAGAATCTCATTTCTCTTTGTAAATAATTAAATTTCCATGTCTGATTCCTTTTGCTGGCCTTTGTATCCATGGCTCTTATGGCACGTGTCAGTGGTCTGTTACGTACGCAGTTGTTCGCTTTGGCACACCAAAAGAGACGTAACATCATTAAAAACGTCTTGTTTATTATTGTTATTAACGCTGAGAAAACTTAGTCTTAATAATACTCGATTTTATACTGCCTCAGTCGAACTCATAGTTGTGAGATTCCAAAAATATTAAGTTGAGTTTGTCGGATATATTTTCGAGAATAAACGTAGTCTATCCACAATAGATTCATATAATGGGTGTAAGCTATGGTTATATGTTTATCAATAAGCAAATTTATGCCTTTAGATTCCAATTTTGATGCACAGAACTCGATTTTTTTTGCGGAATGGACAACAATGGTATCCATTTTAATAAGTGTGCTTTTGATATCCATTTCTTTGAATTGCTCCTTTATACAGAATGGACGTGAAATCGCTTTTAAAAATCATGTCTGGTGCTGTTTGTTTCCAAAAGTACCTTTCTCATCTTAACTAAATAACATCATCCCATTCGTAGTCCAAAACTCAGGATATTTGTAATTCCTCCTGTTTGGAATTTATCTCGAAATATCTTGAATCCGATTTTCCATTTTTTCTGATTTACTTTCAGTAATTGAATTGATCTTTTGCCATTCTTTTATATGAAACTAAATACTGTCACATTATCGTATCATTTTTCGAATCTGATCCTATAAATAAATGGAACCAATCGATGTCGAACGATGCTTTGATGTTCACAGTGCGTAATCAGCGAACGAATATAATCAAAGACTGTTCGCTTTCCAGATTGATGATTTACGTATCTGTAATTAAGGTTTGATTTTTCCTGTTCCGTTAGTTCTATAGAGCTCAAAGAAAAAACATGTTGTTCAGTTCCTAATAGCTGTCTTTCATCAATTTACTCCTAAACATGTATTTAGTTTTCATCTACCTTGGTCAACCTTTTCATTATTCACGTTGTTTCTTTCCAATGTGAATCATTAATTGTATTCCTATCTTAAATACTTTTTACTTCGATCTACTTCCTTCCTTTGTTCAAAAGAACCAGAATTGTCGTAATATATATAGGTGTCATGTCTGTCCTACGATTATCTAGCGTTTAAACAAATTTCAAATCATACTGCTTATAATGAAGCCTACGACCGAAATTTTTTCTACGTTTGGAATAAAAAAATCACCAATATTTTCATCGAATCTTTCTCAATAACTGCTAATCCGATGTCTATATGTAAAAAATCTAGCAAATATGACATTTCATATCCTCTAATGTTGCTGATTGCCACGCTGTTGGAATTAAAGTTGATATTTGCACCAATGTGACCTAAGCAACCAAACAAAACAAACTTCGTTAGACGTAATTCAAATCTTGATGGGAGTTACAATGTTTCACGCCGATCGAGTCGTACTATTTGATATCGACTCAAGGAAAAGGCACAGTTTCACCAACGTACTACATCTACTACTACTATGTACTACTACGTATAACGTGCTTAAATGAATGGTTTCACTGGCGTTATAGTTTTTAACGAAGTTATAATTACATCTACTTGTTATCATCTACGAATTATAAACAAAACATCGAGAACTGATAAATATAAACATTCCTAACAAACAACGTATTCCATACCTTTAAACCTTAAATATAGCTATCCCATCCCTCGGTATTCGTCGTGTGTGGACGGCCTTCGCGCCTTTAAGAACGAACCGGGACTCGAACCCAAGTCTCCCGCGTTCACAAAAAGGGGAGTGCCGCGTATTTCGACGCGTCTCTCTCTTCGATCGACGCTCGCGACGCCGACTGGCGGCGAAGGACGCAACTGTGGAAGCGCCAGTCTGTACGGCGTCGTCCTAAAGCGAAGGAGCTGCGTTCGAATTAAACAGTCGTCAGATGTGCATTTGAGTCGATATAAGCGTGTACGCCCATCCCGCACATCGATCCACGTGCTCGGATTATACGTCCGAAGTCTTTTGATCTGTGGTGTTACCGCGTTGCCGCGCAGTGGGCGCCCTGTCTCTAAAACCGGAGCCCAGGCGGGACCTGGGTCTCAAGCCCATGCAGCCGTGTGGTGCTGAAGGGGGCATCCAGCCCTCCGGAGTGCCCATCTTGGAGCCACTGCCCCCAGGAAGGCCTCCGCCCAAGATCCCCGACAGGCCCATTTACTCCACGTCCCCCGGATTGTGCTACCCGTTCCAAGAGATGATGCCTTCCGACAGAGAGGTGCTTTGTGGGTGCGTGGGTGCCGAAAACGGTCCGCCGAGGGCAGGGACGTCGAGCGGGGGCGGCGATGGCTTGTCTTCGGGGTGTGGTGGTGCCACGAAGAAGGAGAAGAAACCACCACCGGTGAGTGCCATTCGGACCACTGAGTTGAGGCGGAAGGAGCTGTATCACCCTCTCGGGAATAGGTCGTCTTCGATGTTCCCTTGTGTACGTGTATCGTGACTCATGCACTTTACGTGTGTATTAGGGGGTTCTTACGAATTCTGTCTCCGATGCGAATAACGTAGGGTGTTGTTTAATCTAGGTTTGAGATTGGTTCGTAAATATGCATAAGTTAGCAGCATGTCGTTCCTCTTTTAAGTATTCAACTGTTTGTTTTCGTATCGGTCTTTGTTATTAGGTTAGAACTCATAGTATCTATTTGCATTGTCATCATCTCGTCAACTCATAGTTAGTTCTATAAACATTTCGAAATATATATCAATAAATCCATCGTCGTAACTCGTAGTAGTACTAGACCAAGTTTGAGGGTACAGTAGGCTTTTGTTTATTAATCTATTAGTTCAACTACAATAGCTGTTGATTTATTTCCGCCAAATTATTTGCGAAACACTCAATGATATGAATAACCGTATTCAATGTTAAGGTTTTATTTTTAAGCAAGGATTATGGTATATGTAGTGTAGAAGAAAAAAACTTCCTTAAATGTTATACTAATTTTCTATCTAATTCATATTATTTAATAGTATCATAGTTTAGTATAAATTTTATCGAGTGTTGTCACGGTAACAACGTTTCATAGCCTAGTGCACTACTAATTTACCTCTATATATTTTGTGTATTTAGAGTTAAATGACCTCTGATAGTACTACGAAATATTTTACCTCAATTCAACGCAAGCGGAAAACGGGATGAATGTCAAGAGGTAACGAAAACCTCTCTAATCATAAGATTCCGGTTGATCTCAGCGTATTTGGGAAGTGCTGACTTGAATCTGTGTGGACCTTTAACAGGTTCGAACGTATCTGCTGCACTGCGCCCTGAACATGTGCTTTCCCCTTTACGGGTCCCCTGTTATATATGCATCGCCGAAATTTCATAGAAGTATCGTGCTTTCTGCTATTTATAGCTTTAGAAATGTAATAAATTTTGTTGTAATCTAGTCTTTCGTTTCCTTCTATCGTAGGTTCGTAGCATTTAAACATTATTCGTACGGATTTTGCAATAATTTTAATTCTGAAGTTTATCGTCAATTTCTTTAAGTATAAATCCACGGCGAAGTATATAATAATCTGAGAAGTAAAGCTATTAAAATCGCATTTTAATTTTTTTATTAATCGATTATTAATTATATAGATAATCCACTGCAATGCATTATGTTGGTGCAACATATATTATGCTTGGTAACATATATTATTTGTTACTAGAAAGTCTGTTGGTTTGACGTATGATTATTTATAATGAATATAGAACGCGTCTGATAGGATAATACATTAATTTGTGGTTTGAGAGTTGAATAAATTATCGTTATATGCTCGAGTAACGAATGATTTATACGGAATTGGTAAAATTTCATGAATTAGATGCGAAGGGATGAATATTACGCACGTGGATGCACATTAAAAAGTAGACTGATATACAAAGGGAATCCATAAATAGTTATGTTGTGCGTTGTGGTTTTGCAATGTCTATGTTTAATACTTTAACAGGAGCGTCAAATTGTTGCTTTCGCAATGTACGAGCGCAAGTGACTGTGAGTAAAGTAAGCGTACACTATTTGTCAATGGTTATCGTTAACAGGTGATATATAACTATAATGTAATTTTAGGCGTGTTGTATGTTTAATACGCTCGAGTTTCCTCGCATAAAAAATTACTGGTCATCGAAATATATCACCGATTACTGAAAATTATAAATCTGAATTACATAAAACAAACTAGGTTTTTAAAAATGCCAGAGGAAGAAAAAATCATAAAAATCATAAACTATGAAAAATCAAATAATCAAAATCATAAAATTGTTTGATGTTTCTCTCGGGATTAATAAATAAAATAATTCATCACAATTGAAAGCCTTTGATGTAATTAAATTTATAACTAAAAAATTAAAAATATTTTTTTCGTTTTTCAAAATCATAGAAAATCTTATTTTTATCAAATACTACAAAATAGATATGAGTTTATACGACTCGGAGATTTTCTAAAAAGAGAGATTTAAATTGGTATAGTATTAATTGTATCAATGTACCTTATCAATATAGATCTTACGTTTTACAGTTACTGTTAAGAAATATTCTAGCAATAAAAACCTCATACCTCCTTTCTGAGTTGTTCTCAAATCACAGTGAACTAGTCACTTGATGCATCAACCATGAATTGAATGCTAGTGTAGGTCCAGAAAGAATTGCATTGTTGAACGTAAGAGATAAATTATTGAAGAGTCACCTCTTGTATATACATTGTAACGTATTCCATTGTAACAATACATTAGCTATTTTTATACGTAGCTCAGTATTGTTTCACTCCGAATACATGAGTGTTCTAATTTCATTAAAATGTTTAGGTTTCATATTTTATCTCTCGTGCAAGGTTTCTGCAAATTGTGACTCTTTAACTAAGTTTGCTTTTTGAACCTCGTTGACGTACGAAACCACAGCAGTACAAAGGATCAAAACTTTATCTTTGAAGTCTCCATTTGACCTAATACATTCGGTTGAATACCCTAATCCTACTGATTAGGGTATTCTGATCGTCGTTCTGAGATGTAACAAAGAGACGTATATTTTTAAATCTAAAATCCATTTTCAAATCCATATTTTTCTCTTTCTGTGGTGCAACATGTATAAGCGATTAATTCGGTTTAAACCTCGAGATACCCATAATGACCATTTAACTGTTGCGATTTTTCTTTCGTGTAAAAATTTGTTATTTGTCACCGTAAAAGAAGAATCGAGTGAAATTTAAGGATTGCCAGTCCATGTTTTCGTTCGTCACTTGTCAGAGATTAACCACACACTGAAACATATCTCTTTCTCTCTCAGGCAGTGATACATTGAGGTTTGATGAGACAAATCTCTGAAAAATAGGAGTTTAAATCACAAAATTGCCTTGTTTGTTAATTTTGGATATCCAAACCCAGAATTTCTCGTTACTTGTTATCAAAATTCTCATTTTCGACAAGTAATATGACACCCTGAGGATAGCTAGACGGGTGTTTCTGTATTAAGTTATTAAGAATCATTTTCTGTAAGTAAACATTTAATAGAAGTCAATCCCCGTAACAATTAACCTAGCCTTTAATTTTTACGTTTTATTCAAATCGTTGCTGACATAAAATATTCCTGTAATATGTAATTCGCATTTAAAAACTCGTACGAACTACTTTTTCTTCGCTGGAAAGATACTCGTTTTCAACCAACTTCGGTAAATTCGTCGCAGAAATGCTCTCCGTATGAAACGACGTTTCTTACTGCATTCACAAGTGCACTTGAGTGAGAAATTGCTTTTCCCGTTGAACGCCACCGTCACAGTGACTTTTGATTAACAGCTTCCAGTAATCACTCCGTTCGGAGGGTATGTTCAATCGGGACATACATTTATGATTCGAGTCCTACTTATTCTTCTTTTCGATTTACGAAATCAGCAGTGCGTTGATTTAACCCCAATAGAATCAATACGTTAATCCCAGTTATACGTAATATTCATTTATTTTCATGTATATGGCGCGTGTTATTTATCATAGCAACGGGGACTTTATTAATTGATTTGTTGACTACATGTTATTTTCGGAGTATATTCTTTATTGAATTTTCATCGATAAAAGTAATCCTTGCAATGCATGCCACGTGTATTTCTAATTTGGTACAAAAAGTTATGAAGATTATAATTTATGCAGTTCTTCTAAATCAACATATTCACTTATGTTACGCGAACAGAAACCTTTTTACCTTGATTCACATAAATTAATGGATTAAGTACAAATAATGTGTTGAATATGTGAATATTAATTCTACATCAATGATTACTCCGCATATTTTCGGATAATATTGTATTTATTCAAGGTGAAAATAATTATAAAATCTCGTAATCTATTGTTCCGCTACAATTGTAGTAATAAATTATTGGAGATATGTTGCGAAAAATCATTAAAATCGATATTTATTACTTTTTCCTGATATTTACATTTAGTAGTTTTTATTCCTTCCAATTATCTATGGCAGAGTGAACAGACTATTTAATTTAATTAATTGCCTAAATTAATGAAATCATTATGGTTTGCCTCTCTCTATCTAAGTAATTTATATGTAAGTAATGCAAATTTATTAAATGCAATAACGAAGATCTAAATAGGATAAATTTTCATAATTATTATTGATTTATTTGCACGTGAAATCTCTTATCGTAAACTCTCCACCCAGGTTGAAATTAAACCTGGGACCCTGTTGTCGTAGTGGAAAAGACCTTAATCGAAATGAAAACTTATGTAGCTTAAAATTTAACAATCTCGGAGCTAAGAGACAGTAATGAGGTGATACCCGATATAACCATAGCAACATTTTGTGTTTATAATAAAGAAATTACGTATTCTTAAATTAAGAAATATAACTTTTGCCTTAAAAAATTCTCCAAGATAAATATCAATCAGTTCGTTAGAATTACTGAGTGTTTCATTGAATAGAATAATTTAGAGGTAAAGATCTAAATTCCAGAAATTTTTGATCAAGCAATGCTCTGTAGGAAATCAAAAAAGTGTTACAACACATTTTCTATCGCAAAAATTATTTTCAAGAACTAGCAATATTATTGGATGGGAGAAATATTTGAAAGATAAATTTTCTTATTCTCTGAAACAAAGTTAGCTCTGGTAATATAATTGGTAATATTTCAAAGTAATGAAGCAACGGTATTCTGTTCCTTTGTGTGCTGATAATACGAAAGAAATTTTTTTAGTAGCAACTGTAGCTGTAACATCCTAAGAGGACTTTATGAATGAATTTAATTTTTAAAATTAGAATGGATGGATATAGAGCTGAAAGTTTCCTTTTAGATAAATGCTAATTTATTCAAATTTCATAGTCATTTGCATACATACCTCGTATTTCAGAGTCTATATAAAAATGAAAAAATTCTAGAAAAATGACGATCGAATATCGTTCATGAGAATATTAGCGTAAGGATTGTTTGAAACGTATTTCAAATCCGATAATCCGTTCAATTTCGCGATTCATATGTTTTGGGAATACGAGAATTACTGTAGTAGAACTTGATAGCGATTGACCGTTTAATTTAATAGTGAACTACCTCTTGCAAAGAGCACGCTATTCCTCCCCAATTATGGAAGATTGAGGTTATTAAAATAAATTACGATGAAAAAAAAGAAATTTGAAATTGAGATCGAAGCATGAGAGGGTCGCCTGTTGATTCCCTCGGGGACATTGATAACAAACGAATCGGAAATCATGGGCTACAATCACTCATTCATTGCCAAAAAGGCTTCCGGATATACACGTGGCACTTACGTAATTTAAGAGGGCATATTTTTAGGGTGAATAATTTATGATTCCGTAATATGAACAAGAAGAAAATAAAACATTACGATTAAACGATGAATTTATTTGGAGGTACAACACGTCGGAGTTAATTGCTCGTAAATATAATTTTTAAATACCTCAGTAGAGATTTAAAGTTATTGAAATACCCTGATATCAAGATGCTGAAATATAATCATACTTCGGTGAGCTTAACGTCGAATATGTGTTGCTGTATATTAAAATTTAAATACCCTTTTTCTCTATTAAGCTCTGAATTATGGAAAAAGCTTCTGTCTCAACGAATTTACATTCGAATAGAAGGCTAGAATAGAAATGGTAATGAATTAATGAGGTTTAAATCACGTATATTTTTTTCGGTAGTGATAAATTCTTTTTAGTAGAAGCATTCTTTTGTTTCAAAAGCAGAAAAGGGTAGAATTTAATATAATAAAACATTGTCATTAGCACTGAAGAGATAATAATCTTTGTCATCGTGGATTATTAACTTAATTAATTATTATGTTACGAAAACTTAAATAAGCTCAAATTTATACCACAGTTTTTTTTTCCATATTTTATATTCCTCTTAATTTGACTGTGCGAATTATAAAAATATTCTTTACATTAATCACAGAAGCCTCTAATCTCTCTTAATTTCGAATATTAATTATATAACCTGTAAATATATTTACGCATCGAAAGATTAAGAATTACTGAACAAAAAAACGTTAGCACACAATTTTATAAGAGCTGCTACTTTTCGTAAATATATTACGATTTAAATATAACGGTACCCACAGTTTTTGTGATAAATATAAGATAAGATAAATAAATTCCTCCCTTCTCATGGAATTTTAAATGAACTTAGCTTCAAAAATCTGTGGTGCATAGAACGAACTATTAACTACGTGAAAATTCCAGCAAATATTCGTAGATTTTATGTAAATTCTTACTGCAGTGAATTATATGCTGAGCAAAATTCCGTCGAAAGCAAAAAAAGCCTGGTTTATTTCTTTTTATGGTAATACCGGTTTCGGAATGCATTTCGTATGATTTTACTAAAAAAGTACGTGAGCAATGGAAATAACTTACAAATAAATCCAATTCGGAATTTTTCTTCAAAATCTCGTTCACAATAGATTCATCAGTATGAGCAGTATCAAATGAAGGGAATTTTCCCAAAACCATATCCGATTCGAATGATCAGGTACTATCTTTTGCTCTTGATTCGCTTGATTGTTCATGTAAATTTTATCTTGGCCATTTTGAGCATCGGATCCATAAAAAATAAAACAGGCGTTCTTCACAAGCCATTCATTCAGCCAAAGGATGAAATTCCACTATACTTTTCCACGAAATTTGATGCCTCTTCGATTTGGAATTCTTTCGACTGAATTTGGCGACAGATAGCACAGATTCCATTTAGAGTTTTGGATCATTCATCGATTTATCTTTTGTGGAAGATGAAATTCCATTCGTTTCCAAAAGAATGGCTGCAAAATCTTTATCGGACAAACTTGTCAGAAATCCATCAGAATGTAACGTATTAACCAATGCTATGGATGTTAATTGGCGTATGTATTTGTTGAAATTGGATTCTGAAATGTCCAATAGAGTGTATTTATCCTGTTTCCGCCCGAATTTTCGAAAATGTTGGATTTGAAAAAGAAATTCTGAAATGCTTACAATGGAATTCAAAGGATATTCGTCATATCTCAATTTCATGTATTTTAGTGTTATAATCCTCTTCCAATTATCTGTTAATGCTGATGGTACGTATACTTCATAGACCAATAATCTTTTCAGACGGTTGATTTGAAGAACATGCTGTACTTAATGTATATATGTATGTATATTAACAGATAAAGATTGTTATTAATTTGGTTTCTTGGACATTTGGAAAGGGATAAGAATGCAAACTAGGATGCATATGAAATACATGTTTGCATCTCTTACCCAACGTTTAGGGAAAACACCTATTATAGATCTATCAGTAGTTTATGGTGACATTATTTAATGAAATCAATATAAGAAGGCATGACTTCCTGGAAAGCCTTAATATAATGAAAAACTTCGTAAAATCCACAGATAATTTACTTTAATCACGACCGGTTTCGTAATTTTTCATCGCTTGAAGATGTAATGTAAATTACGAAATCGTTCGCGATTAAATCCAATCTTCTGCGTGAATGACAAAGGTTTTTATTATATTTTGCAATATTCCATTATTCAATTATTTATTATAATATACTGAATAGTTAGTGCAAGATTTCCTTTATGTTAAATTAGAAAGAGTAAAATGCATCATTATTGGTCAGCATCCCATTTTGATATTCGGATTCGACTTTTGCGCTCGAAATGTTCTAATACAAATCTCCAGGATGTGAGTTTGGAGAAGTGACAGACTCGAGGACCTAATTTCAGTGGTGGTTATCGAACAACTGCGACTTCGGGAAGTTATGCACCAGCAAATACGATAGAGTTGGAGATGAATCCAAATTCGATTAGCTACACTACAGCCACCCGATGTACGGAAGAGACTGAATGTCTTTGGCGTACTTTTTGCGGAAATGAGGTCTTTTTTATTTCTTTACGGGATATAAAGAATTTTTTGTCTTTTTTCCGGGACTTATATTGATAATTCTTCACGTCTGCCGTGTTTTATGTTGGGAACATTATCATCCATATTTTATGTATATACTAAGATTCGTAATGATTTATAAATTTGATTCATCGTCGTATTTCTGATTCCTGGAGCGAAACTAAATCCTGAATTTTCACCTTGAATTCCTGTTTGAATAATACATGTATATAATCCATCCATCTTTGAAGTATTGGAGCCAAACCTAAGATTATACTTACTTATTCTTATTATATATATGCATATAATACTTATATACTTATAGGTTCTGTTTTTGCTTATTTATGACGAATAGAAATCGGTATTTTGTTTATATCATAAAAGGATAATCTATCCGACTCCATCTATAAGGCTTCAATTGACAGTCAGTTATCGGTAAAGCACGTACCTTTCGAACGTCCGGTAGACACAAAAGGGGAGGCTACTTAGCAACGAAGTCAAATACGGAAATAACATTTCCGTTGTGAGGGACATTGAGACTTTAATTCTGGTACACTCTTCGATTTGTATCTAACAAAAGAAAACATTTGTATGAATAAAGACATCTCATGGTTATCTTAATCGAAATTTAACAGATCAAGCTTATTTTATTCGGCTGAAGAACGTAATCGCCGTTTGTATAAATTAAATAATATAAGCTGTATACAATCTATACAATAATAATTTAATTTAATGTAATTAAATACCTTAGCCATTAGATTACTTAAATTGTATAGAATACTATGAATAAATCGTATGGATAGTTATAAAGGAAAAATACTGTAGAATACTAGTAATTGAAGCATGTATAGTGATATTTTAGGTGAAAATAGAAATATCTGTAAGCTTCGTAAGGTACGAGTGCATAAATTTCCATAAATATTAATCCCTTAAAGCACAAAGCCGATTTAGGTATAAAAGTAATAAAATATTTTGTTTTTGTTTTAATTTTATTTATTTCTGAATTTTTATGCGATAAATTCATTAAATTATACGTTTTGTATTTGATATTTAGGACATGTAATCGTTTCAGTCGACAAAAACAGTTGAATTCCTTTTTCAAGTATAAATTTCATTTGTAGGACGAGTCTCGTTCTCTTTCCGTAGACGTGTCGAATTAACTGCAAACAAACAGAACTCGTGTTTTCGGACGACTTAAATATTCCGACTGAGCTTTTCATTTTTTCATCTCCGTCCCAGTTCTTCTTCAGAAAATGCATTCCCTGCGCTTTTTCACGTCCCAATTTGAGTTTTCCCAAATTATTGAGCGAATACTTGTTCTTCAGCGCTTTCCACAATCGCAGCCGAAAAAAACATCGATCTTCTTTTGTTTCCATTATTAAGTTACGAAACGAGTAAAAGAATGATGATCGGCTCAGCTCATTAAATGTGACCTTTCCAATTAATTCTGCTCTGAAATAATTTTGTAAATATAATTTGGTTTTGAACGGAATGGAATGAACTTTAAGCTATTAAATTTACCTTAGCTCAACTTTATTAGGAAGATATTTGTGAATAAATCGTATCCTCAAATTTGTAAATTGAAAGCTGAATGGTATAACAGTCCCTTATAATAATACGAAAATGAGTTAACGATATTCATTCTATAAATGTTGCACAGTATACTTTCAGAAAAATAATCAAAATACCATTTCTGTTTAACCGTATGTATCCCTTTTCATTAAAATTGTCAGTGAAATATTAATTATACCGATTATATGACGTATACTGGTATTAATATCGAAGCGTAAATAATACGAAAAATAAGTTAAAAAATCGGATAAAATATGATATTTTAATATGATTCATGTATGAATATTACATCTTCAGCTCATAAATTCAACCATCTCTAGTCTAGAAATATTGAATTCCATATCTATGACACATTTGAGCGTATATCCTATAAGCCCACTAATAGGGAATTCGTATCTTCAGGAAACCTCAATTTCCGAAGACCGACTTCAGATGCCGTCAGACTTTTTCCTTAAGCCGCTCTCTGTATATATTATCCCGAAATTTTTCGCAGACATCTCTTGCGATTACATAAATCTTTAATTTATCAACGTCCACTTGGTCTTCGCACCGCAAGACTTTCACTCAATTTTATCTCGAACGCACATTCCGCTGTCATTTCTCTTAGCCGTCATCTGCCGTGATTTCATTATCAATATGCCTTTCAGCACACATATTTCCACTTTTATTCGGCGATTAAACGTCATACATCACCAGAGAATAACGCTGTACCGTTCGTATATACTGTACTTTTCTAAATACCTAAGTGCGCTTTTAGGTGCAGTTCAGTCTTTAATTCCTTTCAGGGTTACTATTAGAAAGGTTGGAAAAGGTAATGGAAAATAGTCTAGTTTTCAAACATATTTAGTTAGATATCCGTAATTGTATAGAATTGTCCATTAAAAAGTCAAAACGATGGAATGTCTACAATTCTCTCGCGTATGGCGTAAAATATAACCCATTGGAAATTATTTAAAATACTTTTATATTCAAGAAACTCTAGAGAGAAAATAGTTTTTAACCTTGGTAAAAAAGAGTACGCTTCAACGTTCAAAGTTAGAGAAACCTACTCTTCCCATATTAAATGTATGTTTATTGGGGAGGACATGATGAGTCATTTCATAAATAATATTAACTAATTAAATTAAAAAAGCCATCTTTCCAGTTTTCAATTTTCCAATGCGATTGTTTATTTTTTCTTATTTTTATAGTTTACGCAATGAAATTATTTTTCCGAGCTCCTTTCTGCAACATTTTTATTTAGGATATCATTTTTTGAAAGTAATAAGTTTTCATTTGTGAACATCTCTCTCTCTCTAAGGGAATATATATTACATGTCATTCGTAAAATATAACTTTTGTCATATTTCGTCGAGTCACTGAAACCTTTCTAGCAGTACATCATCTTCCATGAAATCGGAAGCGCTGCATAAAGTATCCTTAGAATTCGCTTCCCATTCGTGATCATTCCCAATCTCTCTTTAGTCACGAAATTCACTTCCATCATCAATTCTTTTGGCTGCTAAGAGTTTTATACAATTCAATCAAATAAAGAGATTAATTTTTTCATTTAAATCGGTGAGTACCTCATTAACTAGATGGATGAAATATACGGGATCAATGTTACGTATAAATAATCCATTGTATATTCGTTTTTTTTTCACGTAATAGATTCGGAGTCGATAACAGGTTTCATGATTACTTTATGGAAGAGGATCTCATTAAGTAAAATGAAGGTCACTGTTCGTTTATCCACTCCCACGCGATTTTCCTTTCTTTTCCCTTTTTAACCATCTACTTTCTTTGTTTACTTCCTTTTACTCATTAGCCCCATTTCCGTTTTTCTTCTCAAGGCCTCTTTTTATACACTCTTTATCAAATTCGAGCTTTCTCTTGCCGTTCTCCTTTAAGAAATCCCTTCAAAGTGCCTTCTTTGTGATTTTAACGATTTTACGAATCGTGCTAAGTGGAGTTGGAGTATTAAAATAAGAGCTGAATCATGTTTTTTTCTTAGTTACTTAGTATTTTTTGTGTAATTCATAGTTTAATTGTCACCTTGACAACTATTATTGATATTCACCTTCGACTATTTGACGTAATAATGAGAGAGTATTCTTACGTAACAATACTACGAAACCTAGCTCTCGTTCGAGTTAATTCGATTGAGTCATAATTCGTTTGTGATTTAGTTCCATTGTCAAACTCAACTCTGACTAATCCTTTTGAGTAATAGAGAGCTAATATTCTGAGTATCAAAAACGTATCTTCTTGTTTTTTTTTCCTTTTCGAAATCATCCATCATCTTCTTCTAATGCTTTCGAATCCAATTCGTGCCGACTATAGCTAAAACGCCTTCTAATGTGTACTTCCCCAACCCCCCGTTCCACAGCTGATGGCGCTTTGCCCCCGTTCACCCCTTCGTGGGTCGATTTTTACGCCGCCAAACTACGTCACGGGCGAATGATCTTCATCTGAATTTTCCGAGAGAATGGTACGATTCCGTGTTTCCACTCCTCTTCGGAGGGCGCTTCTCTTTTTTTTACGGAGGCAAATGAACTGTTGTTGAATTGGGAATGTCTTTACGTAATTTTGGATGCAGCTATGTGACGATGCAGCTATTATTATTTTTGTATCCAAAAACGTTAATTTTTCATTGATAAAGAGGAGGTTTTTCTGCCCTTTTTAAAAACAGAAAACATTATTCTGTTCAAATCCTTCGAATTTCAACATTCATTTTTCTTGAATTTACGAGATAATTAGTTTTCTTATTTATATTTTCTTTTTCTACCAGTTTGATTCCTTATGCAATTTTTATATCCTTTTTATAGGATTCTCATAAATATCAGGCAATATGACGTCTTTACTTCATGATAACGCTTATAACATATCAATCATTTGCACTGAAATTCTTATTTATAATCCGCTATTTCATGAAAATTCTTTCTTGTCAAACCTCCAATTCATTTTCAATTGATATAAACCCTTTTCAATACATCGCATGCTTCATTTGAAATATAGAAGTTTAATGAGATTAATTCAAATAAAGATTAAATTTCCTTTTTAAAATGGCGAATCTTTGAAGACCTTCTCGTGCGTGAATTTGGGAAAGGCTTTGAAGAATCAAAGGAAATCGTAATTTTCGGAATTATTTTCAAACATTTTATTCGAGCCCGTTCCACAAGTCTTTATTTAACTTGCTTTATAATCCTCCACTGTTCAAATATGTCGATCCATAATTCACGCTTAAGTCAACTTTAGACTAAAGAATCACGTTTCCAAATCATTTTTTTATTCCAATCGATGTTTAATTTTTAACTCTATTTCCTTCAGTATTTTATACGTATTCAAAAACAAGCATCTTAATATCGGTCGCCTAATAAAAAAATATCCTGTGGAAAACACGAGGTACTTTTTATTTGTCCTATTTAGAATGTCGTTCCACGAAGTGCGGCCATCCACGATAGAATTTAACCTCTTTTAATATCAACTCCTTTTGATACCATTTTTGCTAGCCACGTGTACTACCTCAAATTCCAATTTTTGATTTGTTTATTTATCATGAGAAAAACAGATATTTTTTATCACTAACTCTCATTTAAACATAAGATGGGTTCATCCTATCCCAATTGAATATCTTAAAGCTATGGATTTTTACAGATGGATTGGTTGCTATGGAAATAAATACTTTTTTCGAGGTAAACTGTTAGCTGCGCCTGGATTGGTTGCTATGGATATAAATAATTCTCTCTTCGAGGTAAATTTATGTATTGTGTTCGCACTGCATTTCATCCCTGAGCCACGCGATATTTATCTTGACTATTCAATTGAATGAAAATTTCTTATAATATAGTATCTAGGTCAACAAGTCCAATCTTCCCACATACTTTGTCTGTTTTCCTGCATAAGATTCAATGTCCATCATTAGCAGGAAGATATTTCCAGAAGATAAGACGATGTCTTTGAATCAAACATCGTTTAATAGCCTTGTATAGTGCCTCTGTTCATTAAGAAGGTTCCTTTGATTATCCCTACATTTGCTTTGTTTGTATTCTTTGAAGGAGGTTCATCAAAATGTGTCATCAAAGATTTTCGAAGGTTTTACTTCTTTGATATTAATGGAAATAAGATTTTTTTGAATTTACGAAAAATAATTTTACGAGAGAAAGGCCTATGAATGTTTTTTGAACCTGTCTTGTTTATAAGTATACAATTCGTAGTAAATTCTATCTTATTTTTTTTCTAATAAACTAAAATATTTGGAAGAATTAATTTGTTTTCCTTCGTGTATAATTTATAAATTTATAAAGAAAAAAAGATAGGCATTAGAACTTCCTTGTATTTCATATATATCATATTTTATTCCTAATTTGCGATCTGTTTTTTTTATGTCGTCCATCAAGGCCGTATATAACTCGACGGCATCAGCATAAACATATTTCGCTTTAGTTCAGTGGAGCAAATGGCGCGACCTCTGGTGATTGGCCCACATCTCACTCTGCTGACTCTCGATTTACTTTTGAGGAGCGCTCCGCGATGCTCTTTTGTCGAGCGTTCTTCGTGCATTAGCGCTGAATATTCGAGAGAAGAGCATCGAGCGAAAAATTGCTTGCGAAGAGGACTTAGCTGAAGGATCAGAAAGAGTTTCCATGGAAACGCAAATAAATGCTTTTCATTTTTTTTCAGGCGTTGTTGATGATCTAATTTCTCGATGATTGGACAATATATTCTTCCGTTATTTATCAGCAGGCTTTTTTTCCTTTTGTATTCTTATATACTTAATTTACAGTAATTTTATCCTAAAGGAAAATTGGTTTTGAAAATGATTCAATGGAAATTTGCGAAAAAAAAAACAAAAGAACAATTTGGATGATGAAAGGAGCAGTTCAATTATTATGGAATTTCCTTGTTTCATTAAAGTTAATTTTCATCTTGTTATCTTTCATCAATGCTGATTCCAACGCCTTATTAAGCTCTCTTGACGCATTTTCCTTGTTTAAGGTTAAGCTTTCCTCGTCCCTTGAGTCAAGTTGTTTCTAAGCAAGCTTATAGGATTGTTATTGCGGTAATATAATTATTAATTAATGTATAATACACGGAAATGTTTCATTAATTCGCTTCGAGATAAATCAACAATGAATTGTAATTGTTAACGTGATGATTATTTGATAGGATTATTCTAAACTTATGGGATTTTACAATGAGTAAATTCGTTTAAATTCTTGTTAATCATTCCACTGTTACTCTGCATTGTTATTTGGGTCATTATTCCCGCAATTTATATGAGCACTTCTACGTTTAATGTATTCTGTACTTGATTGAAACGTATTATACCCTCAATTAATGAACAAGTTGTACATTAGTTAGCATTAGTAAAGACTTGGAATTGTTTTGTATGAGTTCAATCGCTTTTCATGCTTATAAAGACTCTTTGATCGCAAGACACGTTCCTTCTCATGCTCTTGATATTCCTCCTTTTTCGGTATCTTCCAGAAAACGCGCTAATGGTAATCGATTTAAGTCCGCAGTCATTAACGATAAAAAGTTTCTGCGTTTTTAGTATCTTCGCTTTGCATTAAAGAGGACACGTTCTTACGCAGCAAAAAATACATAACCTTAAATTTATTTTGCTTTAGAGGAAAAGTAGTGCGTGAGAAGTATCCTTTACTGCGGAGGAATACAAAAAAGGCCACTGGTAGATAATGTTAAGTATTCGTTGTAGATACTCGTATGTATTAATTACGAAAGTTTTTCCGTTACTTACTGAATATTTGCTAACAGATGGATACAATACAAATATATTTAAGATTGTATACATATATATTTATTTATCTATTGGTAATGAACTTCGTATAAACCATCCTCACGTCTTCACAAAGCCAATAGAGATTACCTCTACATTTTTCCATTCAGGTGTTGGCGCGATTCAATCCGTAACCAAGGTAAATAATAGGAAACAGATACCCTCAGAATCACAACAAATTGAAAAACACTCTATTGCCTCCGTCTGCAATGGTAATGTAAATGAATCAGATGTACGATTGCGCTTGTGAATCCAACGAACCCAAGTCTATCTAAGGAAGGTTCATCCTTTCACTTCGGCGCTGTGATTTCCCAGAAGGCAGTGCGTCTCCGCAAATTAAACATCCGAAGATCGGAAAGCGAACCGTCCTCTGCCGCACTGCAAATTGGATGCAAAGAGGAAGGGATCGAAGTCTTCCTCAGACATGAGGGTTTCTTAAAGTACTCTCGCGTACACAATGAGGAGAGTTCAGCACGAATTGAAATGAGGAATAGATGTATGCAAGTTTTTTGAGTTGTAACAATGTTGAAGAAAAGGTGTTACTAAGAAACATTCCACACGAATACATAATTGTTGACACAGATTGTGGGAATGTCTGCGTGTGGATCTATTGATTTCTCTCGTAATTTACCCCTTCATGTCCTGTTTTACGGCTTGATATCTTTCGAATTCATCCTATTTCATGGTGTCATTGAAGGAATTTTGTATCATTTTTTGGAGAGATGCCGTATTGAGAGTTTCAAGTCGCTTAAGGGAGCGTCTCTTTCAGCTGCTTTCATCTCGCAGAATGCCACTTTATTCTTTCAGTAACGCCTCTGGATCTGAAATTGCCTTTTTCATTTCAACGAGACGAAAATCATTATTGTACCGTGATGCGGAGTTCGTTTTTCGAGTGTTTTTGTTGTAAACATTAGCCCAACATTCTCACGCAGATCTCTTGGGCTTTACGTGGTTTTAAAGAGGCGATTCCTTTTCACGAGTTGGATGTAAGAGCGTAATTCTTTGTCCAGGTCTCGCCCATTATAAGGGAGATTAATATTATTATATTTATACGCGTAAGAGAGGTACTATGGCAACTAACTGATCTCATTTATTGTTGGATGAATCTTATAAGTTAGTATGTTTAATTTTAACATGTATGTAGTACAATATATAACCTCTTGAAGTAAATGAAATGTATGATAAACTGTGTGCTAAGATGAAAGACGAAAAATATTCCTAGTAAACAAAACTAAACATTCTCTTAGCAACGAATTATTCTCTGGAAACAATCATATTTAACACTTCATTACGTATATAACAGTTATATAAAAGTCAACATAAGATGATTGTTTCGATAAATCGGTAATAATAAAGAGTCAATGGCCAATAATGGCTGGTAATTATCGATTCTGAACCCCATAAACTTCTTCAAAGTTCTCAAACCGAATATTATATACACCTTTGAAGTCGCGAAATACTTCTTTTCATCTTCTCTGGAGCATTTACTTTTTTTCGTCTCAAAAGTACGTTTCAAAAGCAATTGGGAGGCGTATCGTTACCTCGTAATTTCATATGTGCGATATTTCTCGAGCGACGGATTTCCCGAAAGTGACTCATTGGAGTTAATTGGCGCGGAATCGGCCAATTACCATTGGTGGATTGAGAGATTGAAAGGAGAGGCTCATGGGAGCTGCGTTGCATGATGGGATTGAGGAGATCAAAATTGACGTTTCGAGAACATATAAACACTTTTGTACAAATGAAGATAAGCGCATTAATTGGAACTCGTGAGTCATTTAGTTAATTTTAATTAAACTAATGAATAATAAACATTTAAATAAAAGACGAAAAAGGTTTGTGAGAAAAAAAAATTATAATAGTTTTTACTCTCAATATTACGTATCAAATGTTTCCATCAGATGTAACAATTATTTATTAATGATAAACGTACGCTAAACGTCTATTTATACGTCATCTCTTTATACGTGTATGTACACTGTAAATATTACTTATTAACTAATTACTTTTTGATTTATTACGTTCTAACTAAGCACATATATATTTAGTACATTATACTTGCAAAATATATATGTACTTGTACTTCTAAATCAACTACGATTATGATTTATTAATTTTTTTGGACGAAACTAAATCTGAGAATGTATCTAATTAGAATAATTTTGTTTCCATTTCATCGTCGGAGTTCTAAAGGCGATACGTTTTCTGAAAAGTGATAATATTATTAATGTTGCTCCTTTTATCGAAAGAGGATTCTTAACCACCCAATTCCTTTCCTAAGCAAGCAATAGACTCCCATTCATTCCCTCGTCGGAGTCGTTTAACTTCCTAATTATAAATTCCTTCATGATTCCTTTCTCTTCTGGAATTCCACTCTCACTTTTCCCGAGGAATCCCTTTGTCATCTTTTCAATGAAGATCCACTTTGCGTCCAAAGAATGGAAAACTAATTATGAGGAAATGCCATAATCACTAAATGTACGTATAATGAAATACGGGAGGTATGCACTGAAATTCCTATCTCAGAATTATTCGCTGGTACATGAATCGTAAGAAATTAATTTAGTTATGAATTTTGATTTCGTAAGAATATATAATACGTAATTTTGCGTAATAATAATTTTGATTTAATTGCGTAATTATAATAATATTATATACTCTTACGATGCATCAAATATTCATACTTGATGTTGAATATATCGCATATATTACGTAAGAATTATTTTCTTAACTCATTATGTATATAAAGTATTCTAAATTTATCTCAAATATCGTGCGATTATTCCATCGTTCTTCAAGAAAATCCGTAGTTATGGAAACAAAGTCTTTCGATCAGAAACTTCGAGAAACTTATTTTCATCTGCATCTCCACAAAAACTAGGCTGTGAGTTGTGAAAGGTTGATGAATAAAGATGACGAGTTATTTTTAAGAAATCTCGTTCGAGATGGAAGTTTCCGGACATTTAGAGTTTACTGAGAAGTCTTTAAAAATGCTTAATTGATTATGGAAATCACTCCGAAATGTATGTAGATTATTGGAACTGTTCCCTGGATATGCGTTCGAAAATCTCATTTTCATTTTTAAAGCAAAAGAATTCTGGCGATTTCAACTCCTCTCGAATCATTTATTCGATTAGAATTTTTAGGAAATATCCTTTATAACTTCATTTAAATCGAGAGAAAATTTTCCTTATAACGTAATGCAATACGAGATTAGTTTTTATGCTCATTAACTTTCTGTTATCTGATGGTAATACATACATATGTATTATATAATATCATCATGTTTCACGTGCATAAATTATCGTTCCTTTTGAAAGCACAGAAGCCACACGTAATTATTCTTTTCACTTAATTATCCTGTCAATTTTACTTGATTTCACAAGCTTTTCTGAGTTGCTGTATTATATTTATTAATGTAGTTTTTATCAAAATATTAACCAGTTTCTAGCTCTAAAAGAATAACACATTAACTTTGTTTCAATTAAATTCATTTTCCCTCCTATCCCTTGAACCTGTGCAGTTAGTTTTCAAAGTCTTGACATTAATTCTTCTTAATTCATTGCGAAAAGAACTATGTCATCAGCAAAACATAGGAGACATGTAATACCCTATTACCCCCAATCTATTTCCCCCTATTTTGAGGACTTAAATAATTCTCACAAGTTAATAGGATGGGTGAAAGGCAGCTACCTTGTGGAACTCCCTCCTTAACGCTTAATTAGTATTTTTCATTATATAGGGTCACAGACTTGTAGTGTTTGTGTCAATTGTTGAATTACACAACATTTTCCCACTGCCTTCCAAGACGTTCCAGTTTAGAAGAGATTCTAACCAAGTTGAAGGCTTGGACATAGTACCCCAAGAATAGTACAAGTGGTATGTCGTATTCATCAGGTCTCTTCATATCCTTATAGCACGTGGATGATGTCTATTATACTGAACCTCTTCCTGAATCCAGCTTGTTCTGTAAGTTGTGCGCAGGACAATGTCATCTTCAAACGCTCTACACCATTGTCTACAATGAAAGTGTTGTAGACAACAGCAAGGAGGCTGATGAGTTGGTAATTTTTAAAATACTCTTTGTTTCGTTTCTCGTATAGGGGAGCGTTACTCCATCCCAGTCTTTGAGATTCTTCTTTGTTAAAGACGTCTTCTGAATAGCTCTTCTTCTACAGGAAGTGTCTTCATTGCTATAAATTTCAGTTGTTCCACAAGCACTGAATCTCCAGCCATTCCATTCGTCAAATGCGTAATCTTTACCATTATTTCTTAAACGATAATATTAGGATTGTCATGTGAATGCTTAGATATTTTGTTTCTTTTAAATTTCTTTCATTTTTGGAAACCTTTATTATGTAGTGTACGACTCAATATTGTTTTCTTGTTTCCAGTTATTTTTCAACCTTTTTTCCACTGAAATCTCTTTTCTTTCCGCATTTAGCTCTTCTCCGGCGGTAGTTACCACTCAAAGGTGAAAGGGTTAACTCTGTTAAAAGGCGTTGATCCTGTTTAGAAACCAATTTAATGCCCGATTGGCAACGTCCTGGGATCTAAATCGGATGATCCAAAGTGATCCTTTTATTCTATGCTATCGATAACTCCAGAATTACGTTACACCCTCACTAAGTATTGGGGTCATGTATTTTTTCCCTAACGATTTAACGGATTTTTTAGAATCGGGAGCGGAAAAATTTATCGGCTTCGTTACCTTTTGAGTCATACGATTGACCAGTCGGCGAATTTTCCTGTTTGCGAGATTAAGCTTTTGTTTTCACTTCGTACTTATAAAATATTTATTTAGAGCTCTAATAGGTTTTAGTATAATATATATTATTTTACGATATCAATATTACTAATGATAAATTTTTTTATTGTTGTATTTGTACAAAAATTATTTTTCAAAGTTCACCTAATTTCTTTACCGTTCAATTATATTTACGTGGTTACAATGTATTGTTTATATTATTCTTAGGCCCGTTTATTTTGACGTACATTGTATTCTGTATTATATTTTCCGTTGTCTCGCCAAAAATCATCTTTTCTCGTTTGGTAGTGTTAATACATTGTTTGTCTATAGGTCTGTATATTAAATTTGTTTTTAAGCTATAATTCTGTCTTAAAGAATGCAGTAGAATAACATACTCTAAAAAATATATTTACATAGTCATGGTAATTTTAAATCAACAATATACTCGAGTACGTATAATTGAACCGTGCCCTCTTATTAATTAAAATTCTACTCCGAAGGCATAATTAAGGGTTAATTTTCTCATCAATGACAGTCTTAAAGCAGATTTTTAAAATAATGGAAGACATTTTCTTCCTTTATACGGAATTCCTCGTAGATTATTCTATCTAATTTAATCACCAGTGTAATATTTAAGACTACATTTTCTCCGTTCATTATCCCTTACTCTAAACGATCACAGTGTAATATTTGAAGGCTGACATCCAGTTATTTTTTGTGGTTAAAATAGGAGCGTAATCTTAGTGGAATTGGTCTTCCCTTTTGTTCGACGTAATTGTCTCAAAAACCCTTCCTTTTTTGCAGAGCAATCGCAGCCAGCCAGCCATCGGATTGAAGCAGACACCTAAGGCGAGGGTGAGTACAAACGGATTTGTGACTTCTTTTGTTTTGTTTCCGAGATCAAGCGATCCATTACTCTAAATTACACGCCACATGCGAAGAATTACATCGAGGTAAAGCGCTTCTGCATGCAGTTTTACCACATTCTCGTAAATAATGGGTTTGCGATTCCTTGTTTTCTGTTGCGAGAAGGACGTTATCCTCTGAGGACGGTGAGTATTTTTTACAAGTGCAAAAGTTTCGATTTTTGCTGTGTTTTGCGTGCAAAAAATATCGATCTATTTCAGATATGTGCGAAAAAATTCCGCTTCATCATTTCATATGGATAAAATGGCTTTAATTCTTTGAAATCGCTTCGTTGAGCTTTCATTTCCTTTAACCAAAATCTCTTACGTAAATTTTTAAACTTAATCGAAAAATATATTCGATTAACATTCCCGGAAACTAAAACAAGTTTCTTACATTATAGTCAATAATTTTGACTTGTAATTTTCAATATAAAATTGCATAAAACGAAAATACTGCCGCAAATCTATAGTATTTGATTTCTATCTAAGTCTTTAATTACCTCTTCGTATACATAATAAAAAATTTGTAATTTCCACAGAAAATTTGCTTTAATCGCGACTAATTAAATTTTGTATTTTACACGTAATCTTCGTATTGTAAATTACGAAACCGGCCGCGATTAAATAAAATTTTGTGTATAATTAATAAAGTTTTCATAATACTATGACTTTCCACGAAGTCACGCCTTCTAATATTGATTTCCCCTTTCCGTATTTTATCTGCGTAACTATTAGAATGTTTTGTTTTGGTTGCATCGCAACGAGCGTATGAGCTAAGACACATAAACCCGTAATGGAAGCGGTTAGCCATCGATTGCACTGTATTTACGCTTGTTGCAATAAACAAAGAAGATTCATTTCGTCGTTTCTTTATCACCGTTCAAATGTTATTTACGAAGAAGAGGAATTGATGAAACGTGTTTACAGAGATGAACAAATCGCATTATCCCAAAACGGGAAATGAAAGCTTCCTCATGCGATGAGTATTTCCGAAGGGAATGCATAGAAAGGATTAATTTAGTGTCGATAAGAAGGGATTTTCAGGGAAGGATCGTTAAATAAGACTTCGTGAGATGGAAGGAGGTCCGATCGGGGGATTTATGAGGTAGGGTTTCTTCATAGGGAAAATGAGATTGAAGTCTTAGCCCTTTTATACGCTAAATCAATCAAGAATACCTTTTTTAACCTTTGTTGGACGTTGATTTAAACTTTAAACTATAAGGAGCTGTATGTTGCAGTTGGTTTCGATATAAGATTACATTTTGATACGTTTTTCATCTTACGTATCATTTCGTAGATCAACAATACAATGGTGGCGCCTGTGTAGCAATCCCTCCACCCCTTCTAGCGATAGATCGAAGCTGCACAACAGGTGTACCGCGGCGTTGTTAGCGATGGGTGTGCCGCATCGTGTCCAAGAATAGCTTCATGAATTTCTATCTAAAATCGCGATAGTGGATTCGATAGAAAATGACGTCATCTCCATTCTCCACGTGTAAATGAAGGGGTAAAGGTCGTATTTAGAAGTTCGAGGAATCGCACCAGTCGATAGTAGCCAAAGTGGTTGTAGGTGACGCGTAATTCGCCGTTAATATTTCGCGCGAACTGTCGGATTCATCAAAGGGCGTACCGAGGAGAGTAAATCGATCGGAATTGATGCAATCAAATGCAGTGTATGGATGTGTGTGTGTTGGAGGCTGACGATGTTTCAGGAAGCAGTTCGTATACGTAAGCTTCGGAAACGGAATTGTGGTTGATTGATGCGTGTTCTCTAATGCTATCATCAGATTGAATTTCAAAAAATAAAACGATAATTTTTAAGGAATTTTTTTACTGAATTTGTAAAGATTTTTCGTGTTTATTTACACGTATTAATTGAATTTATCGTAAGATATTTTATATCAAGATTTTTTCGCATTTTATCCGCTAGTTATTTAATGTATTTTATGTAGAGTATAGGAAAACTAGATCATCATTTATTAACTCACCTTGAGGGCATTTTAATGTAATCTGAATTAAATCAGTGTATGTAAGAGAAATATTACATTTGTTCCAGAATTAGTCAATGCAGCTGTCACGATCTTTTGTATGCATAAAACAAATAAGGTAGTGGTAAAGGAGAAAAATAAATTATTGATTAAGTGCTTCAAATATATAGAATAGATACAGAATGATTGTTATAAGTTCTGGCTTAATTATAAATCGTTGCTAGGATGTACGTTTATGAGTTGAGGTAACAATGCAAAGGTGAAGCAAAGTTTCCTATCCCCTTTTCCACGCTATAACTTTGTACTTCCAATTGCTGTTGGCTACAGGATGTTGAGTAATCGACGTAACTAGTCGCTGAATAAATTGCCGTGGAAGTTTAGAAGTGCTCTTTGCTCATCTAGTGTGGCTACATTCCAGAAAGTTGTGCTTGATCATATCTGAATTATTAAATTATGAAGTATTTTAATTACAATTGGTTGTTGTTTTGTAATAAAGTTCTGCTTGATTGTATCTGAATTATTAACAGATAAAATATTCTAGTAAAAATTGGTCAGAAAGAGGTAAAATCTAAGTCTGTTAAAAATAATCCCAGTTTTTACCGATATTTTGTAAAATAATAAGAAAGAATATGAAACTTTTTAAATGATTAAAAATTAAAATAAAAAATTATATCAATTTGGAACTTTTGCACTAAATATCTGACGTTTATATATTTCTTCTAATTTTAAAACTTGAACATATTGATGAATGATACTCTTTATTGGTATCTTTACCCAGTTTTAAAACGTCTTTGGTATATAATAAGGATAGAATTACTATTTGAATAATGTATGTAAGAGAGGATGCACTTTAATAGAAGGTGTGATTTACTCACGATACAATGTAAGTAAACATAATCAGGAGTTGATGTAGGCATTAAAATAATTGAGCAACAGAAGATAAACAAAATTTGAAGGTTATATTATAGCACGGCGAACGATATAATGAATAAAATTGTGACCTAGTGTACCAATATAATGTGTTAATTTATCGGTAGATAATCTATCGCTTATTTATGCAATGGATAGATGCACATCAGCGTGTCCATTATACGATTCATCAATAACAAGTTACTCTAGTTCAAAATATAATTGGATCATACAAAGTGCAGCTGGTATTAATGGTTGCAAATGCATCACGGATGAAAGATGCATTTTAGAAATGCATGACGTCCCCTTTAACGTGCACTACGCAAATCCCATTCTAATGCAATGGGAGAGCGAGTGTCCTATCTTTTAACGCGATAATAAAAATATGACGCAAAGAGAATGCTTGAAAATGCTATGTGATGACCTAGAACGTGCGAAATACCACTTCCGAATGGGTTCTTCGCAAATATTCGGGACGTGGAGCGAATTCGGATCACATTTTCGCTGCAGCGGGTAAATATTTTAATAGAGATGCAGATGTTTTAAATTATCTTTCGGATGGCGTTTGAAGTTCTTCATTTTCCCGTTCCGGCGCTGTAGTCGCAATAGGGAAGTCAATAATGAACTTCAAAGACTCCTTTCTATTAAGTTTAATGATTCAGAATTTCATTGTTATAATCTATTTCTACCAATTATTGGAATCAAAAATTTTTATAAGTGTAGTGTTTTCTCTTCAAAATATCTTTATTTTCTTCAAATGTTTCTTCTCTTTCGTAATAATTATAAGTATACGTATTTCTAAGAATGTGATCTTTCGTAAACTTTATTAAGTCCAAATTAAAAGGATTGCTGAAATTATCCGTTTCTATCGGAGTAGACTTAATATTTTCATCCTTTTATTCACACGAAGTTCCCGTTCGTTCGAATGCAATGAGCTCTAAAACAAGTTTACAAAAACTCCGCTTTGGCGCCTACCGATAGAGAGGTGTTTTAACCTAATTAACGCAAGAGGCGCTACTATCGACCGCTTCCATTATCGTTAGATTGCTTCAAGTGTGTAGACGACCGAGCGGCGTTCCGCGTCTTTTAAGGAAGGACGAATTTAAATGAACGCTTAGCATTTAAAAGCCTTTAATTATGTAATATTAAATAAATGCCTCCATTCCGGATATTCTTATAATTTTAAACTTCAAGAAAGGATTTCCTCAAATGTATTTCTAACATCCTGTACTTTTAGATAGTACAAAATAATGTTTAATGATTCTGTCATAGATTAATCTTGTTATGCATGAAAAATAAAAAAAAATTCATGAGATATATTAAAATTTGACCCTAAAAAATTAAGAATCTTTTAATAATTTTACCGCAAATTCGAACTATTTCACTTTACGCCGTCAAATATGGAACTACGTGTATAAAAGGGTTCAAACTTGCGAAGTAAGCTACAAAAAGGGTTTCTGCGAATCAAATTAAGGTGAAAGAGCGTTTTTATGAGGCGTTCATTTCGACTACTTGCTGATATAGACGCGAACTTGCATTGCGAATTTTGAGTCATTGAATTTCGAATTCTTTTCTGCGAATTCCTTTGAAATGATAGAAAAAGGATTTCTCAAAGAGATTTTCTCATAAGAAGTTGATCAGCGCTTTCTTAATTCAGTCAAAAAAGACTGTCGGGTTCAGAATATTTAAGTGTGTTTCTTTTATGAAATATTTAAACCTTTTTTCATCACCTTTCAGTTCGTCCCTTTCTGATTATTTCAAATCGTTTCTGAATTATTTTGATGCCTTTATTTCTAAACTCAGCTGCTCTATAGCTTAAGAATTAGAAACGTTCTTATTTAATTATCTTTCGTTCATCTTTGACTCAAATCAGTCGAACGAATGTATTATTTGAATATATGAAATCGTAAATGGAATGGACTTGTATCGACTTAAATTTAGCTAAACGTAAATCTTATCATGGCTTACGTCATACTGCTTCTCTATGTTTTGGTGTAATTATTCTATATTAAACCTTTTCTCGAAATTCTTCAAGTATGAAATTATGAAAGGCAGTATATAATACTATGTATACTCATATTTGACCTGAAAAATCTAAGTTTATTGGTAAAATTCATCCAAGATCGTGTCAAGCAATAAAACAATAATTTAATTCTTTATATATATCTAAAAGGGTTTTAAAATATAAAAAGAAGTCCAACCTTCAAAGGAGCATTCTTGTCCAACTGACCCAAGTGAAGTGGTTCTCGAGCGACCCTTAATCATAATGAATGGGGTTAGAAGATGTTTCAGCGAAACAAGAACTTACCGAAGGGAATACTTCCGTTGATTACAAGGACGTTGCAGTGGTTAGGGAGACAAAGCAGACATGCTAAGTTAAGATCAGCATTTTTCGAAATTTTCAGTAAAAAAAGAGGAAAAAAGGAAGGTAGATTTTTGTTTTTGAGATAATTTCATCCAATAAAAAAATATTTGCATATATACTTTCAAATACATATGAAAATATTATAAAGTAATTGAGTTTACTAGATATTTCAATTTATTCTACTTCATTTCTATTATAAAGCGGTTATTTCGATTGATAAAGAAACAGTATGTAGAAGAATTTACGAAAAAAACCTTTTGATTAATCATTACGTACTATTAGTTACATATCACTTAAAATCGTTGTCAACTCATAGTGTTCTAGAAAGAATCAAAATATTAATCGAAAACAGCACAACAATACATGTTTACACAATAAAATAAACTTGTTTTCAGTCATTATATATTGTTATCGAAGCGTAATTTAGTGCAGTGAAGTGTATTGTTGTCCAACTACAATACTTTCGTATCCTTCCAATTGTTAATGTCAGTGCAGGTTGCATTGATAAATAGCACCTGTTTTCAAACGTTCTTCTTGCCGTAGAGTCTCGACTTCCTTTAAAGGTTATTTAGGCCCCTTTTTGAGTAGTTTTTCTACCTGCATCCGTTGTCCGCATCATTTGCTTCCAGTTTACCTGCCTTCGGTTTGTTTACGACCCCCGAACGCCCACGACCCCGCTTTCCAAAGTGCACTTCCGTCCTAAAGCAATATTTCGACGACCAATATTGTGTCTGAGGATGCCTAAAAGTTAAAGGAATATTTGTAGTTGGCCTTTTTCATTCCTACTTTTTCTCATAGAATTAACACAACGGTCCATATTATGCATTTGGGTGCATTAGTTAATTAGGCATGAAAAGAGCAACTCAATGGCACCTGTGATTTAGGGTCAGTTTAGGTTGTCACAGTGTAGTTGGTAGTGTGTGTGTGTTGTTTGTATGCCTTTGACTCTTATTTTGAGCTAAAGGTTTTGCTTAAAATACGCGTATTGGCATCTAATTGTACGTACGTATTATTCTAAAGCCGTGTACATGCTCTGAAAATCTCAAGCGAATCCTTGATGCGCTCAGTTGGCTTTCATCTTGTTAATACAGATAAGGAAGAATCATAATTCAGTTTTAAAGCTATTATAACAGTATGCGTGAACTTTATCGAGCTTAGAGCATCGTTTGGAACATTGAAGACTCTGTGAAATCACTTAGAGATCAAGGAGTTATTAAACTTTACAAAAATATTCTTCGAAACAACTTGGTTCTTTTTTAGAGCCATGAAAAGTTTTATGGATTTTGAAATGGGTGGTCCGAGTATAAGAAATATTACTGGTATCAAGGTCAAATAAATGATGCGTCATGAATATTATATAGTGATTTGATTCAATGAAGGCTATATTCTGAAATAGCAGATGCTATTTTCATAGAGCAAACATCTGTCGTTGAGTCATCGATAGAGTAGAGATTTATCGACGGAGTGTTCGAAGCATATGTTCGAAACAATAAAGAAGATTTAGCAGTTAATTAGATAATGGAGTTGATGTATGTGAAGAGGGGATATTTCAACATAGGAAAGGGAAGGAAACCAAATAGTCGAATGGGCTACATGATTGATTGTTAATACAATATTATGTGAACTATAATTGGTGTATAATGTATCCCCACAATTATTGTTGTATTTTATCCATAGCTATATTACATTGTATTCACCTACAGAACCGTTAACATTCACATTCTAAATTAAATTGAGAATCGAACAGGAAACAATGATACTCATTTCCTTATTTAACAATGCGTTGGGTTGTATTGATTTCGAGTATATTTTCATTACTCATCTTTCTGTAGTGATTCAACATCAACTGGCTTTTAAATATATCCATCTTAAGTTGATATTTTATTATATGTTTAGAGGACTATTTAAGTAATGCTTGTGGAATGGATGGATTAGATTTGATTTAGTTGAGATAAATTGAAATTTATTAAATGATAGTAGATGGAAAGGTACAAGTTAGACACCATCAAATTAATCTACTCTTACGTTACGTCGTGAAAAACTTAGAGTTGAAAATAAAATTACTAGTTACGCATGGATAAACAATACAAAAGTAAAGCACATCAATACCAATTATCATAAAAGATACCCGTAAAAGTAACTTTTTATATTTACATTAAAACGCTGACACAACGGTGCATCTTATTTACTACTATCTCACTCGTACAAATACAATCAGAGTAAGTAAGATACACCACAGTAAACCTTTAGTCATAGAATACTACTACGTATTTATAAGTACATATCCATTGTATTATTTATGTGATTGTAATTCATCGTATTAACATTAAAGATTATTCATTTTTTAAAAAAGTTTCTTTACGAAAAGGTAAATGAATTAATTCCCATAAACTCGATATATAGACATCGTCATCTTACGATATTTCTTGTAGAATTAATTCTTATAAATCCGAATCTGACAAGAGCAATACCTTATCCCAAATGAAAGAACGTTTTCCCCACTGCACTGGACATCGAAAGATTCTCGGAAAGTGAAATAGTGAAATAACTCGGTAAATTAAAGACGCACGCGTCACGTGTTCAGAATTGCGGGTTAAGATATTAAAAGAGGAGGTATGCAAAAAGAGGAAATGGCGGTGGTGAGGAGTGGATGCGCTTTTCTCGCTTCTTAATAAAATTGCTTCCAGCATCGGAATTGATGGCCGCTTTTTAATTGACTTAGGAAAGACTCGGTTGCCATGGAGACGGAGTCTACAAATGAGCGGTGAGCGCCCATCTTCTTTTTTTTGAGAGGGAAAAATATGTCGTCATTTTTACGTAATTTTTAAATGCAGCAGTGAAACGGCACTTTTTCTCGTAGAAATGAAGGAAATCTGCGGACAGTTACGAAACAGAATTAAAGCTTTAAATCTTGTCCACTACTGAAATGAAAGGGAAGGAGTTATCCATTTTGAGGATTTAGGGTTTGTTCATTGAATTGTATTGAAATTTAATTATTGAACCGAAACTTAATTCAATCTCTCTAAATATAATTACGAAATCAATAACATTTGATTTAAATCTAGTTATTTCTTCATTTATAAAAATGAGTTGAGAAAAAGTTGCTAAAAGTTAAATTTAACGCGATGAAAATTTTAACGAATCATTTTGTCATAAAAAGCATCTCTATGAATTGGAACAAAAATCTTTTAATGAAAAACTTCCAATACTTTAAAATAATCACTTATTTAGAACAGACTTATGAGATTTATCTGAGACAGGTATGTTCTATTCTACCTTTCCTCTTCATCAGTCTGGCTTGCTTTTTATTTAAAACATAAACAAGAAGCACCTTCTATAACAGACTGATAATTACAGTAATAACTCTGCTGAGCTGTTCTACTGCATTTACATTCCATTAGCTTTTATATCCATATCTCTTAAAGATGTTATGAGCAGCATGTTCTATACGTACTTTAAAGGGGCGTATTCTATATTGAAGCGGACACTAAGATGGATATATGAGATGGACTTCATCCTTTCATTTTTAATTTAATTTAGTTCAAGAAGAATCGCCATAAAAGAAATCTGTAGAGTTCATTATCTGTAATCCTCAACATAAACTCGTGGTTTAATATTCTATCCATTGCATAATTGTATGGACTTTATATGGGGTGGAACTTTTTCGTAATTCATTTATTTCCATAGAACTTGTGAAGGTAATGGTAAATTTTAAATTCAAATTTTTTATTCCCAAAATGATCTTTTTAAACCAATATTACTTCAACAATTAATCAGAAATTAAATTATTCCTTTAAAATGATAAAAATCGCTTTAGGTTTACGTAATTTGCCGATTGGTTCCCTCTTTAAATACTTCGATGGGAAGAGGGCATTTTATTAAAGAGCGAAATTAATGGCAAAAAGACGTATTTCAGAGATTAGCAAAGCACTCTGGTGTTAATCGGGCCGAGTGAAGAGGCATGTCTCAGTGATAATGAACTTCTTCCAATAGCTGCCCTTCGCTTTGTTTTCATCCGCAAATGGATGTCTCACCACAAGAGAAGGTCTCTTTCATTAAATACCTCCAATCAACGACGATTAGATTTTCACTTTAGAATAATTCAATCGTTTAAAACTTGACCCAATAATCGGTAATTAAGTCGTAATGTAATTAGTATGATACACAAAGAATAATAACTATTTAAAGGTATCATTAAAGGATAAAAGAAGCTCAAACTTTGAAAGGGACGGTTATAAATACCATCTTAGATGAATACGGAAGAAAACTGATCATAAGAATTACACTATTTAAGTAGAGGAATTATAGAATGTAAAGATGTACATGAAGAGGTCTTTAAACTTTTCCAAAACACGTTAAAATGTTTTCTTCTATTTATAAGTAAAGGAATTAATTTGTTGAATAAGGCTGTTGATTACACAGTGAGAGAATAATAGTTTATAATACGCGATTAGGTTTAGGTTAATAAAGTCATGGTGCTTGCATCCCCTGCCACACGCCGAAAGGTGACTCGCTAGGTATTCTCACAGACATAGAGTACATATAGTTTGCAGAGTGCTATGTTAAAACCAAAAGTATCTTTTATCCTATCTCCTATTATTAATTAGCATAAATAGCAATTTTGTCTATAGTTTTCAGGCTCATACGTATCCTATTTATTTGTTAATATTAAAGTTCGCAAATTACGTATTTGAATTAAATGGAATCTCATATTCATAATTGCCATCGATTTTATCCATCCCAAAAGTTTAAGGAATTTAATTATCCCAAAAGCGATGAAAACATCGCTTTTTTTCGGAATAGTTCATCCCGACGTGTGGAGGGAGTGAAATGGGCCCAAGATGATGCGATGGATTCTGTGGTACATACTCGGGATTAAACGAGCTGAGTTCCACTGGATAATTTATGGAGAAAGTATTCAAATTCAGTCTCCGCTGAGCACAGCGAGGATATCGCATCAAAATTCCTTATCGAGTTTCCCATTAGTTCACAACTTCGGGAAATCAAGTTCTATCTGCATATATATGCTTTGAAATGTGAATAAAAATGGCACAGATGAGATATCATTGTGCAAAATTACGTGTTTTTTCCTTGCGAAATTTTTTCCGAAATTTTAGCGAAATAATCATTGATGTTAATGAATAGTTTGAAGCAAAACGTAGGGATTATTCATTAATTATCAGTCGTTTATGATTTTTCTTGAATAAGTGTAAAAGTCCGAAAAATATCAGCAATTATAATAGCGGTAACTGGTAAAAGCCTTTTCCTTACGAAATGGGAAAGGAGGTTAGTTCCGTGATCATCCGACAGAGTGCATCAAAGTGGACGGTATCTCTCGTAAGGCAGGCCGTAAGAAAGTCGTTTATATTTTATGTTCTGGAGGAACTTGTCCGGCTCTCGTGGTAATGAGGCATTTTACCTCAACCAATCTCTTGCCGCTTTCAAATTTCTCCTTTTCGTGCTCATGTTCTTCTCAGATATTAAAATATTATTGACCATTTTACGAGTAGATGTCCGGCTTATGGAAAGCGATGTTGCCAAATTTACTCCACTCCTTGTTTTAATTACCGATTTATACTTTAAATTTTAATCGATCTCTAAAGGAGAATATTGGAAAATTATAAGGAAATAACTATAGAAATATCAATAGGGAAAACTGTCTGTAGCCGATTGATATATCGCGCTAGAATAATCCGAAATGCCGTTATAGTTTCATCCGACTACGCAGCGCTGGCTCCTTCCCCGGCATCATAGAAACACCATACATATCCTTTAACGGCATGTCCTTACGTTGGCTAGGGTAGCCGACCGGATATTGTGAGATCCGGGTTCGAGACCAGGTCATGTCAGACATTTTCATGCCCGTTATCCCTTTGTTTTCCTGTTGGTTTTCTTTGTATATACACGATCGCTACTAAAAGTTAAACAGCAATGAATTAAGAAAGTAGAAATATGAACAGAGGTGTTCCACAAGGATTCTAACTTGGACCTTTGTTTTTAACAGATTTTATTTCCGGTATTTCATCAAAAAATCTCAGCAAAAATTGCAGAATTTTATGTGGAATATCTTCAGCTTCTGTCTCACTATTCTATTTTGCTTCTGAACAATAAAATCGAGTAGATAAATTCTCTTATAGCTCATAACCATCATCGTTGTCATGAAAATAAACTCATCGTTGCTAACAACTAAAAATCAATTCATATAAGTCAACCAAATCTTTTCTTCAACAGTAAAAATAACAAAATCAAGTCAAAATTTCCGAAAATATGAGCTGTATACTGATTTGCTTTGAAAATATTTTTCCCGTTTCTAAAAAAGTTCATTCTTTCCTTACTCGTCCCTCACTCTTAATATTTTGGTGTTATCTTAATGGGTATATCCGGAGGAACTTTGTGCACAACTCCTGAGGGCCCAGATGTCTTGCATTAGAGTACTTCTCGATATCAGAAAATGTGATCGAGTTTGTAGCCATTATTTGCTCTCAGGAACAAGCCTTAAAGAAACCATCGTCTTCTGCAATTGTATTCCTTTATAAATTTCACTCTGTACTCCGTTCTAACTCTACTTCCAAATACTAATATGGAGATCAAAAACAACCAATAATACTTCCATATATCAGTATGTAAATTTTGGGATTCTATTTGTCCTTATTATTCATTATTAAAAATGGCATTTCAACAATTTCCTTCTAAACTAAAACTTCCTGCTCAACTTCAATTTCTTTCATTGCATCGTTTTTCCATACACGCACGCTGTAGCATCATTCATTCTCTTTCCAAGTTTAACATCCTCTCTCGTATTTTCTTTAAGTAATTTTTTTTTATTTTTCAATGTTTTATTTAAATACTTAATAATATATTATTTTAAACCTTTAGTATTTATTTAAATAATTCCCAAAAGAAATTATGAAGAATATATTTTGCTATTTAATACACCTTACTGGAATCGTCTGTATGCTATTCCAAAAAACCTTATCATTTCAGTTTACGAATTGATAGGACATGGATTATCAATTGGCGATAATAAAAACAAACTGTAAATATTTACAAGTTTGACGTTGAAGTGCTTCAATACATAGGTATAGAACGTTGATTACACCTGCTTCGCAAACTCTCCACCTTTAATTCTTCTCGAAAATATATAATCTCCCAGACTCCCGATATCGCGCAATCGAAGTTCCATTTCTTCCATTCGAAGACATAATGGGCAATCTGGGGGAAGCAGTTCAAGGAAAGCACCAGAAGAGGGCAGCTTCGTCTCGCTTACTCACTATTTTTCCCTTTTCGTACGACAATGGACATTCTATCGATTCCTAACAATGCTTTTCGATTTATTTCGTATCGATTATGTTCGTGTAATAACTGACGCGCAACAAAGGATAGTAAATGGATCATTCTCGCTTAATTAGATAAGTCGGTTTGATTAACGTAACATTAATTCAAACGTCACAGTTTTAATCACGTTAGGAGACAATGTATGGGAAGATTTCTGGATTCAATACAGTACAATATTGAAGTCTTAATTGTTTTATTTATCTAGAATCAATACTATTTTTACTTTACGAAGTTATTACTCCGATCTGGAAAATATGTATATTGTACGGGTCTCATGGTAGCTCATTAGCCTTGCATATGGTTTTCAGTAATGCATTCCTACTTTCTAAAAGATGCACCTATCTTTTTGGTCCTGAGGACATTTGATTCGGGAGAGGTGGATGTCTCCGTGCCTTCAAGGTGCCCTATTCTGGTTCGCCCCTTTGTCATTGCTGAGGCGGACTGGTTCGCCTACACCAAGTGACGGGAGCAACTCCTTTTATCGTTCGGATGCTGCGTTACACTCCCTGAATGGATCGATTTGAGGGGGTTATTCAAATATAATTCCCTCATTTTGATTGTGATAAGGATACAGTTTAGCGGCTATTATCGTCAACAAAGTGTTCGTCTTCTGCCACCATTTCTAGTACAGTTTGAAATGTCTGATTCTTATTCATTTGGAAATGGGTACAAAGTAAATATACGCTCAACGTATGAAATCGTAATGTAATGAAAAGTCACCTGCCCATGAAATTCCAAGCTCCCACTGCGTCTACGGCGTCATTTATCTTAAGGATTTGTTCGAATTTGTTCTCACTCTTTACTTTTGGTCTGATTAGAGAGTTATCTAACGAAAGACTTGCGCGATGTCTTAGGAAATTATCTTCTTCCTTCCTGATGGAGATAACGCAGTAGAACGTCGAATTTGTGATGTGGAAGGTGCATCGGAAATTTATTTGTTTTGAAAACGTGTCGTTGCCACGGGCGTAGGCTTATCAAAGCGTTTCTTGATTACATTCTTGTTCAAATAATTCTATTATCGATAATGTCTCTCCAATCAATTGGAATTTGATTGCTCATTGGGTTCAATACCTTCTGGTATCGAGTTTGGAAATGAAAAATCTTGATTCAGTGTATAGATTCTCGCTTTAGGAAATGAAATATAATTCAGCTTTGTAAGGGAATATGCGATAATTTTAACTGCTATTTTAGTTAGGTTAATTCGCCTTGTTAATTTCGCGATTTTTCAGTTGGGTGAAAGAAAAACTATTTCTTAAAATTTTCCTATTCCCTCAGCAAAAAAAAAGATAGTACTTTTGCAGATACTTCGAAAGGAATTGAAGGTACTGACTAGGAGTGTCCGATATCGGTATTCGATGCATTTGTACGATCGGGAGAGTTTTAATAGAAAAGGTAAAAAAAGAACTTCAATTAACTTCATCGTACTTGAGTAGGGATAAATGGAGCAAAAAAGATCGGGATGTAATGGAATTTGACGGAGTATAAAGTACGTTGCTAAGTTGAAACGAAGTGATATTGTATGAGATGATAATTATTTCTTCCTTTTCCGGTAATTTAGCTACTTTTTCCTTCTTTTACCAATTTTTCATTTATCCTCAACAGTCTGTGCATTTTATAGTAAACTAATATTCTAAACACATTGTTACGTTCTCTTATTTACATTATGTTTACGCGTTGTCAAGTTAACATACACAATACGATCTATTTTCAGCATTTTCCTATCAACTTCATGTACTGCATTCATAATATTGCCTTATCGTTGGCTCGTAGTTCCTTCTCCTCTTGCATTGTTATAACACCATTCATTCTATCTAATCTAATCTACTAGCTGATACTCGATGCAATGATCCAAAATCAATTTCTTTCTCTATAGGTTATCAGATAATACCTGATTTCATTCCATCATTGTTCTGCACCAATCAGATATTCATACAACGCAGTCTTCCAACGCATCTCCTTTCAGAATCAGCCAACATCATGTTATGATTGGCTGAATTTATTCATCTAGATTGTATTTTAATTAGAACCTGTATTCAATCAGGGATCTAGGACCGACTGATCAGCTTCTCATACTAGTTCATCTAGAAGCCCTTTCGCATCAAAGAAAATTGACAAAACCACGAAATGCATATCGATAGTTTATATTAATATGTTCAAAACTAAATATATAATGATATACACTATTTTTGTCACAAAAATTACAATAATTCATCCTAGAAATGAAATTCTTATTCAATTCTTTATTTTTTGTCCTTTACCTTTAGTAGTTTAGTAGTTGGTATATTATCCTGAATCCAAAAATCTCTTGCAGATGTTACGAGTAATACGTAATGATTGGAAGTAAGCCTTTGATTCAGTTCCATTTTACAAGCACCTTTGTTAAGAAAGAAAATGATTTACTTTAATGATTTCCAATGCTCTTTGTTAATGCTAGGATAAATGAATGTCTCAATGAGTTGGTATAAATTTTAATTGTCCATTGTTGCAATGCTTCAACGACGCTTTGTTCGATAAATTCCTAATTATATAATTAATGGTCAGTTATTGTTTGGATAATCGGAGCTATGGAAATTCATAGTTGTCCTGAAGGTCTATAACTATATTTATACGTACGTTAAAGTAATTCCGACCAATAATCACACTCGGTGCTTTCCCATAAGAAACCCAATTCCTTCGGCCAACCCCCTGACTCAGGAGCGTCTCTTTCAAGTGCTCTCTGTTAGGGTGCGTCATCGCAAGAAAAATAATCCCTAGGGGTTGCTAGGGCCCGTCGTCTTCCCCCATCCAAACCACGGAATAATGGTCCATTTGATTTATCTTCCAATCGATATCGGCAATCCATCTTCGGCTGTGCACTTCTCACACTGCATGACTCATGGGCGATGACTGGAAGATTCGTTTCCGTTAATTAGGATTCGCTGTCTTTGAATTTGGAGATTTTATCCCGAAGCGTCTCAAATCCACAGCTGCTGAAGCATTTGCCATTAATTCTCTAACGATTGAGTGGAAACAGTTGACGATCTGGAAGCGAAAAGAACGAACGAAGTACGTGCTGCTTTAGGGTTTGGGTTTCGCTTTGTTGGAGTAACTAAGGGTTTGAAAAGATGGATGAGTTCAAATGTAGTTACAAATAAGAATTTAATGGGGAGTAATTCGTTGGTGTGATTATGGAATTTTGCCAGAATTGCTGGAATATGCTCGTTGTGAGGCTATGGAAGTAGGGCTAAGTTCAATATTGCCTTCTAATGGTCATTTTCTTGGAATAAATCTTCTTCTAAGACGCTATCATGCGAACTTTAATGTTGATAATGTGTATTAAAGGAATAATAATGCCCGCAGGCAAAGATATCTGACAAAATCAAAGTAGTAGTTCTTGTTGAAATGAGTCCGAATAGGACGGTTTGATTAGATATTTTTTACTACAATTATAGGACGAAAGAAGAGTGGTTGTATAGTTTTTCAGACGTTCATTTTTGTTCTTGTTATGTTAGAAGTACTATTTATTGTAAGTCAGTGTCACGAATTACGTTAACTGAATACGATTATAAATGATTAATATCTTCTGAAACGGAATCACCATTTTCTAGTGTAACTTACTGTCTACTTCCTTTGATTCCGAAAATAAAATATACTTAAGAATGTATGAATATTTTATTCTATTTGCAATAGCACTACATATTTTTCTGTCTTATAAATTCCACTGACGATAATTTTCCTGTCTAAGTGATTGAAATCGTTCTTCAATACTCTCTCTATGCATCGGATTGGTTTGATTTCGATTCAAAATCCAAAGCACGTACTTATTCCAAAGTGTTATCGGATTTGAAAATTGATAGAGATAGCTATTGATTTGTTCATTTCGGAGTGAATAATCCTCGCGATGATATCCTTTTTTTTCAAAAAAAAAAAGATTTCCATAGAAGATTCGAATGGTCGTGCTCTAGCGAAAGATTGAAGATGAGAATTCGAGAGGAAATTTTATTTTTTTTTATTTTTTGAAGTCCCTTCGTTCGGCGGAGAAAATTCTTCCTCTGTGAGATTAGAATTTTACGATTGTCATCAGACCGATCTTCATATTAAAGGATGATGCTCTGAAATAAATTCAGAATCATTTGGAAGCTATAAAATGTTCAAATTGTATAATGTATTTTCAATTTACGTTTGTTTGATTTGTCGTTGTTTTAAAATGTTTGAAGTTATTTATTTTGAGAGAATATTAACTCTAAGCATCGAATTTATTTACAGAACCATCATTACTAATCTAAAGGAATACCACTAAAATTCTCTTTTATTTTTAGTCATAAGAAAAAGTATAGTTTCACTTAAGGTATTTTTGTATTTTGCATGTATTATTATATGATCACAATCAGTTGCATACCACAATTATTGCTGAATGAATAATAAATACGTATAATTGTTCTACATAATTTTTCATAATTTCCGGAATAGTTTTACTTTATTCAGTGGTTGGTATTTTTATTCCGAAAAAATTATATTCCTTAATTTATTCACAATTCCTGAATTTAATAAAAATATTTTTTCTCTTTACAGGTAAGTTGCTGTCTACAGCATTGCTTCCATTCACTACTTCTGTCATCATCGTCAGTGAGTACAAAAATGAACACAGATTGAATTAAATTAACGTTACGTTACCATATTGAATTTGGTAAGAGATCAAACCTAGCAGATGGTTTGAGATCGTTTCTATTCTTAAATATGCATTAAGGTTTTTTTAAATGCGCATTTTGATATCTTTGGAGCTTATCTTTTCGCGAATACTTGCGATTCCGATTTTTTTGCGATATTGCGAAAAATTGCGATTCTCGCACGTTTTGAAGCGTGGCAGTACAATTTTATACCTAACGACAAAGAATATCTCTTGATTAATTATAAATATATTAATTGAATAATTTTACTAAATTAGTGTGTATTCGACAAAAATTACTATTTTACGTTCTGAGGGTAAAGATAACACATGGAATTGGAATTCTTTTCACGCATTGTATATCGTAATTAGGTTTCTTGGATATGGTCCATAAATTGCAACCCTCGATGGCCTAGAAGCGAGAAAAGAATCTTCTGTTATCATCCATGTAACCATATTTTACGTAGGTCAGCGGTGACACGCCAGCGTTGCTCATCGTTTATCGCTCTTCCTTAGCCAGCATTGTTCTGTTAATAAATCGTGACATAATTTTTATGTAATCCAATGATGCATTGGTTTTCCTAAAGCGTTAAATTCCCGTTCCACTATCTCTACAGTGAATTTATTTGTTCGTTTTGTACTTTTGCCAATGACCTCGCTGCAGTTCCATTTTAGGCCGATTCTTTGGAAGGCCCTTTGCTCTGCAGATGTCTTTTATTTGAGGTTCCAACTCGATTTGTGTCACTAATCCGCAAAGTGTGACCTCAGCAATCCATTTGATGATGAACGCCAACAATGCCACCTATTGTGGATACGGGGTCGCGTGTGATTGGAACACTCGTACTGTACTCAATGTTCGTTATCGAATCGATATATCGAAATCGTACTAATAGAAATGAATCTATAACAAATGAAGTTTATTTTCGATTCAAATAAGGATTAAACGGAACAATGTATATAAAGCTAAACATCGAAAGGTCAAATAATCGATTTGAATTGGTTCAACCTTGTAACAACTTTTTATCTTTTGTCTATTTTGTTGGTTTCACTTATTGTTCTCAATTAACCACGATTGTTAGCAAAACGTATTTTCCTATTTTAAATTCGTTTAAGAAGCTTCTCATACGCATGAATCGATTAAATAACTAACAGAGAAAAGAAATTTATTGTAACATGATATTTATAAGGTACTATGAATGTTTATATGAACATTTTTTAAATTTTAAATGTTTGAATTTATGGTCTATCTAGTATCCTGAAGTAGTATCATTATGTCATTCTATATAATTCAAATATGTTTTACTTTCCTTTTTTCATTATATTTTCTTTTATTATTATCATAATCAATCTTGGTTTGTATTTCGACCATTTTCCTGAAATCTGTTCAAGTTTATTGTGTAGAGATACTTTGCGAAAACTTCCACGATATATTATTTTCACTGAAAATTTAGTATTATTTAAGTGATAAAAATACGTCAAAGTTAGAAAATATAATTTTCGTAGTCTACATTAGCAATAATATCCGCAATTATGCATTATCTATTGTATGCACTATAGTATATATGTAACATAGTTGATATCTCAAACAGTGTTAGTACATTCACAATTATCTCCAGTTCGCACATTCTATGTGTAGTACGAGTTGATTTCATTTCCTCTTGTACCACATCTCGTCTTGCATTTTTTCTTCCGAAAACGGTCAGCGGTGTAAAAGCTCTTTCAAGTTTCGAGAAAAAATTATCGCCTTTGAGTTTATGGGTCGAAATAGTTGAGGGCATCGGCCTCCCTTTGAGGCCTAAGTGTTGTTTGAGAGGAGTGTGTATTAGATACAACATTGTTGGCAAAGAAGTTTTCAGGTCTTCGTATTCATTTCCCATAATCTAATTTCTGTAATACTGTTTGTATAATATCTAGAACATATTCTCAAGATCTCTATCTTACTTTTAGTCATATAAGGATTCCCTGAGGGAGTTTTAGCGATGAATTCTATTATAACCCATCTCAACGAATATTTATCGCTTCCTTTATACTTCCTCGAGTTCACGAATGGATTGGAAATAACTGAATCCTCTGGTAGAGATTTGGAATCCGTTCCAACAATGAACAGCTTTTATGTCGAATTACCTAGAATAACCTAGTAACAATACAGTTAAATCTATGGTAATATAAGTAATTATAATAATAAATAGTTTAAGATTATAGTAGTATAAGATAACACTTTTAAATTAAACCTAGTTCTTACGTTACATTTTCCATGTAGTATGGTTGCTGTAAAGTTGCGAAGTGAAAGATTCATATTGTTGCGAGTTTCTGCTTTTCCAGTTAGGAATCCCACAACCCTTGTGCTCACTGCTAAACAGTTATGCCTTTTTAGCACTATTTGTGTTACACTTAGCGCACTTCTGGTTCAACCGAAGTTGAGGTTAGAAACCTAGAGGAATTCGGGCGGTAGTCTTCCTTATAAACATAATTTTCTTTGGTGGTTTTTATATCGTACAGCGAAAATATCCCATAATTCAATTATGTGCAATGTTGAATCTACGCCGACATATGTGGAGTATAATGATGATGTATCATTAGTTTTTATCAATTGTTTAGCTTTTTTATACATACATGTATATGTAGCTCGCGGTATGTTTATCGAGTTAATTCCTAAGTATATCTAATTTTATTGTCAAATAATTCTAAATTAAACGTAAAAATCATTTATGTTCATCCTCGTTGTTTCTCGTAAATTGCTACAGAGCGTATTCCAGCGTTGGATACATCGTTCAATTCGTCTGTTCGAACTTTTTTTGCAGGTCCATTCCTACTCTTCGACTGAGGTAGTTCATCTCCTTTCATCTTCTCCATCTCTTTGTTGCCCCACGTACCAATCATGGCTCAGCGGGATCCCACTTGGTGAAAATAATCACATTCACCTAACCGTGTGAATCTTTACAAAGAAATCTGGTTCTTTGAAAACCCCTTAAACACACACACAGAAGCCGTTCTTTCCTTATTCTATCCCCAATATTTATTTATCGATCTTTGCTGTGGTTTGGTTCGGCAAGAATTATCGCCCCTTAACTATATTAGAGGGTGGATTCACCAAATGGTGGACTTATTTGTGTGAACGTTAGTTCAAAAGAATGTAATTTAATTCCTGCGTTGAAATTGGCGTTTCTTTCAACAGCTGTTACCTGAATACGGGTTTGGAGCAAGAAGATCTAACATAATAGTAAAATATACACGTATATTTTAACGTATTTGTATGAGATATTTACGATACAAAATAACATCTCCATAGTGATGCGATGTTTACAGTTTATTTAGGGTAAAGAATAGGTGAGGATAGCTTTATTTGATTATTTCGTAGAACTTGATCATAATGGTTAAATAGAAGAAATAAATAGGAATATTACCTGGATTATAATCCAGTTTTTCCACTTTCCGGTACTTGGGTTCGAGTCCTTGTCATGTCGATACTTTAACTTCTATTTTACCTTTGTAAATTCTTTTTTATTTTTGTTATCATATGCTCACTTTCCTTATGAATAAAGATATGAATTTCATCCTCCAAAATTTCAATGGAATAATGAGTCAAATAATTACGAATATTCCGTGATCCAGAAGAGTAATTAGAGATGAAGGATCTCCAAGTTGAAGATATGGATGTATCTCGTCTTTTAAATCGATTTTAATCTTCCATTACAATCCTTTACAAAGAGAAAAGTGGATTTAAGTGAGACGGACTCTCATGTCAAAGACGAACTTTTGCTGCTTCATCCGATTGTACGCTCTTTTGAATTTCTCCCTTGCATTTCGTTCTTTTTTTTCGCAATTGCTATCGAAAATGACGACTTGTTTTTTAATCCCTTTCATCTCTAAGCGCGTAATATCGGGCGAATATCCTTTTATCCAAGTCCGTGTTAATACTCACGACACAATATGCGTGAATGAATTCTGCAGACGGTAACAGTGTCTCTTCAATTTTCCGTTAACTTATGTTTTATTCAGATACAATTGGTGAAGGATTTACTATAATATCATAAATTTTACGTAATATATGCGGTTTGTTTATGGTACTATTCGAATCAAGCGTATATGGTTCATGTTTTGTTTTTAATATTTTTAACGTTATTTGACATATTTCTCTTTGATTGTAGCAATAATTATCATTAGAGTTGCACAATGAACTTATTCCTTTATATATTTATAAATATTCTGCGAAGAAATCATCTTTGTATAAAACACAACTCACTAAAATAAGAAATTCCTCTTATACATTTCACTCAATTAAGAAGAGTTCCCGTTTTTATTATTCTAAGATAAGAATTGAGGAAAGGGGAAATGACTATTCACGATGTATGAGTACGTGTATGCATACATAGTATACATAGAATGTCTTCCAATGAATTGGGAGAGCTGGGTTCGACTCCTTGTCACGTCTATTTTTTTATTCCTATTTATCCTTCAATCTCATTTCCAGTTGGTTTCATATCTTCATTTCCTATTTACAATATCATTTTTACGTCCATGTTTGCATTCATTTATAATTCCACGTCATTGGAATCGCTTAATATACTGTACATGCATATTTTGCGTCATTATATTATTTATACATGTATTTATAATATACCATGGCAACCTTTTCCATATTTGGATGTTCATCTCTCGTTTGATTAACTCCGTTTCCCGATCGATCGGTATATCATTTCCAATGTGCTTCAATCGCATAAACATTTTAATTAACTTACGAAGAACTTCAAAAGGCAAATGACGATTGCAAAAAAGCCGGTGAAAGTCCTTTTCGGACGGATTCCGTTCGAAAATCGCTCTTCTGTGGTGTTCTCCGAAATACAAATACACATCGAACTCGAATATCAAAAGCCGATTATTTTGAGGAAAAGCACTTAATTGGCATCGGATATTCACAGTTATCGTTCTTTTTATGTTTTCGATGTCGGAATTCAACGGTTCTGAGCCAATTTCTTCGCGGAATCGTCGGGAATGACGTAAGAGATATTTGGTTATGCTTTTGAGTATGGCTTCGTATCCTAGAAACGTACTTCTTTGCATATTCTCCGAGAGAGCGTTGAATTAACCTTTTTGTAGATATTCAGTTACTATAATACCACTATATATTAATTAAATCATATATATTATCATTGTATATTTATTATTTATAATTTTACATCGTAGAATACGTATTTTTTGTATTTGTACATTCTTCTCATTTAAACCATATAGCTATTATTACATGATTATTGTAATGGATTAAAGTCCCATTAAATTAAATTGCATTTTATCCACAAGTATTCAACCTATACTTGGAAATCGTCGGAGAATGTCAGCGATTTTATGAGTGCTTGTCGTTCTTCTATTGCACCGAATTCCTCTGCATTCTCTCGGACGTATGGTAATTCGTGCGGAAAGCCTGAAAAGTTTTGGGAATTCCGAAATATGGAATGGCAATTAAATTACGATGCATCTAACAAAAAAATCGGTTGTGGCTTAGTGAGCTATAGTGGTCCGAACATCTACCTATTCATTTCTCTAATAAGTAAATTTTATAATGATAATAATATATAGCAATAGAAATGGATGCAGGATTATTTTCATGACGATTCTTTAAAAAAATATGCTAAGGTTCCTGGTTCGATTCCCGGATGAAAAGGAAATTTACCTCTTTCTTTTATAATTGGTGTACATCTATTGTTAATTAGTGTACCTCCAGTAATTTGTGTAGATTATTGTGGAGGATATATTAAATAAATAACTTAATTTAAGCTCTGTATTGTGGATAACAATAACAAAAGAACGTCAAAATGTCTGTTATATCATTTTTATTTTCGACGATTTGAATCCATATACTGCTTTATAATTGTCAAATCCATTTATGTATCCATGCCTGAGTTTGTTTTTCGTATCCGTCGACATAGTAACGGAGAGGGTTTATCCTATTACTAATATAAGCACATCGGGAATCCGTAGAGAAACCCCGAGTGGCGTTCGATCGAATCTGGTCCTCTTGTGAGAGATGCCGTTCGTCGGCGGCCCGCATGGCTTCCCGTGGAGAAGGCGTGGGAGGGGAGGTAGTCTCGCCTCCCCTCCGCCCTCCGCTTCAGTCTCACTCTTGCGTTCGCCGGGAGAGCACGTCTCGAAGCCCCGGCTGAAATTCGTGCTGTTGGGAGCGTCATTTCCCCACGTGCTTCCACAAAGCAGCGGTCGTTGGAAGAGTCGTAAAAACGCATTCGAAGGAGCACTTTGCCGGAATGTATTTTTGGATCGCCCTATAAAGAGGGACTCTCTCTGCAACGCAGCCTCCCGTACCGACATATCCAAATGTTTCCAAGATGGTGTGCGAAATGTAACCGCGTTTCTATGAGGCTACTCCGAGGAGTCACAATTGACGCGAGTGATGCGCTCTAGGTATTTGGGCGTCGTCTTGTGCCGAGTGAAATCCTCGTCGGCCATCTGTGATGGGCGATACCGGTCGAGTCGGCGTAAAGTGCATCGGTGCATAAGTGAAGTGGGTGTCTGTGTTTGACCGTTATCTCGAGTGCGGTGTGTTTTGTGTCTGAAGAAGTGGCAACTCAAGAAAGGAGCGGTTCTACCCCTTAGTGGTAAGGAGGCTATTTTTGCTTTGTACGATTCGTGGATCCGATGTACGTTTGGTAACGAAGGCTCTCTTTGATTTTTGGACGTCTCGCAAGTGGTATTTACTGTGAAATCGTTAGTAGTCTCGGCTTTCAAAAGCGTTGATGTCGGCTGCAGTGTGTAAACATCGTATTACGAAGAAGATTTTCGCGAATTCATCTCGTTAAGTAGATAGATGTAAGGAGCGGTACTGAAGAAAAGGAAGGATAGGTTTTACACTTGCCCATTTGTGAGAGACCTGGGTTAAAAATCCCAGTATTGTCGCTATTTTCCACTTCTGTTTAACATAGCGGCATTGAGGATTGACAGGGTTTCGAGACAGTTGTGTTAATTTGAGATATTAGACTACGTCAAGTACGTCAAATGCTTTTTATTTCCACTAAATCAGATTTGATGTTGATTTCAGTAGCTCAAGACTCAAAGATTTATACATTTTGTACCCTTTAACATAAAAGTATAGGGAAGTTTGATGAAAGTCGAATCATTCACGCGTTCAAAACTCCCTCCCAAACTGAACCACCTACTTATTTACGATCTAAATTCTAAACAGCGTTCTCCCTATACGCTGTATGACGTTTTGAACTTAATTACGCATTTCTAGCGAATTTATTCAAGTTTTTGGGCAACTTTTATACAACTTTAAATACATCACCGCTTTTGGTACAATATGGCTTAAGATTCAGATCCTATTGGAGTGTGTGATTGAAAGGGAAATTCTCTTGAAGGAGAAAGTGAAAGGTCATCATGCGGCGTGAAAAACTAACCGTGAAGCTACGTTGATGAAATCACCGCTGGCCAAGTTTCCCATTGGATTTCCGAAAGGAAAGTTTAGAAAGAAAGGGCGTATTGAGCAGTTAGCCGCCGCATTTGTTTACAATCCCATCGTCTTCGAATTGTAGATTTTGTTGTACATTGTTATCGCGTCTACGAATTTTACGGACGATCTAACGTATACAGAAGTTAGTGAAAGTGTCACACTGAGTTCGGTAGTATATACACTGTATTTAGATAGTGATTGAGTGTCGTTCAGCGGAGCTGTGAAGTTGGTTGATGGTCGAATTGGTCAATGGGAAAAACCCTCCCAAGAAATGTATTCGTTTCCGGACTTTCCGGTTAATGTCACTGAAGTAATTCGTTAATGAAGCTAAATTAACGTTAAAATCTTACGTCTTGTCACAAAAG